>JAVIAB010000139.1:95231171-96431171 GCA_032433765.1 Megaustenia siamemsis | reverse complement strand
TATGATTTCTCTCTGCGGCAACACCCCTGGTCTCAGCAGTGAGGCCCGGGTTGAAACGTCAATTACTCAAGGATGGAAAAAATATGAGTACCTCTGAAGACTGAGTTATCTGTCTGTGTGGCGGGGACCTTTGTGCACACGGCTGCCAGGGAAAAACGTATTAACACGCAAAATTCAGTTCCTAGTCTCTAGGGACTTCGTCAGATGTAAAAAAAAGCTAGTGAATGAAAAAAAAATATATATAATTTTATAATTTCTGTGAGTAAAGTGAAAGTCATAATTTTTTTGAGCACTTAAATTTTGTGTAATTTGTATCTGTAGTTGATCTATGTTTTTGTGCTCGCCACTCTGGTGACCATAAGTGATTTAATAATATTTTATGATCCGCTTAATTCATAACATTTATCTGTCATATTAATATTGAATGCCTATATTTGTTTATAAAAGAGGTAGACCTAAAGAGACACTAAAAAGAACACTTATATGAGAAGCAAAGTTGGCAGGCATCGACTCATTAAATAAGATCGAAGATCTCACCTAGAATAGAGATGGTTGGTGAAAAAACACTACAAGCCCTTTGCGACATCTAAAGGTGCAGGAAGGATCAAGAATCAAAAATATTTGTTTATATAATAATATAATTAATAATTTTTCTGAGAAAAAGTGAAGATCACAATTTTTTAGAGCGCTTAAAATTTGTGAAATTTGTATCTGTAGTTGATCTATGTTTTTGTGCTCTCCACACTGGTGACCATAAGTGATATGTAAGAATATATTACCATCTGCTTAGCCTAATTCATGTAGGGCCTACAATGCTGGGCTTACCATGCTGTTGTTATTTTAGCAAACTTATGCACTGGACAATCAACAACAGTGTCAGTAATACCAATAGATTTGAGCCTGAACATAAATATTGAATTTATCTACTTATTAACATTACTCTATCATCAGAAACTGTCAATGTTTCGTTTGATAGCAGCACAAGTAATGAGTATAAAACCCCTCAAAACTAATTATCGAACATGTGTGCCCATAAATAGAACTTGCTAAAGAGGGTCAAAACAACAATATCTCCAGTTACTGAGGGATTTTCTGACCTTGGCTGTCACATCTAAAGTGTACTGCATGAACATTTGTGAATAGCATATAGTTAAGTCTGTCCACTCCATTCCACATATAGTAACATATAAATCAACCAACTCCTTTCCTTCCACATATATTAACATACAGGTTAGACAATTCATGTCCGTCCCCCTGCATATAGTAACAACACATAGCTACAACGTTCAGAATAGCAGAGAGAAATTTACATAAAATTGATTGATTTTGAAAATACTTATGACTATATTCACAGATTTTGAAACATACTGGGAGCGTATTAAATCTCAACAAAATAGTAGTAGCTACCAAGAATGTGTGCCCTAAATCCACATGGAATGTAGGTCAGAGTAGCGGACCATAAAAAAAAATAGGAATGTGCCCAGAGTGTTGTCCATCAACCATTCACTTCTTGAGTGTTAGAGATTGGGTAATAAAGTGGACGATAGAAGATACACATACAGCAATATTATAGGCAATATTCTACACACTGGAAGGCTTACAGTAGATAGATAACTGTTAGAGATTGGGTAATAAAGTGGACGATAGAAGATACACATACAGCAATATTATAGGCAATATTCTACACACTGGAAGGCTTACAGTAGATAGATAACTGTTAGAGATTGGGTAATAAAGTGGACGATAGAAGATACACATACAGCAATATTATAGGCAATATTCTACACACTGGAAGGCTTACAGTAGATAGATAACTGTTAGAGATTGGGTAATAAAGTGGACGATAGAAGATACACATACAGCAATATTATAGGCAATATTCTACACAATGGAAGGCTTACAGTAGATAGATAACTGTTAGAGATTGGGTAATAAAGTGGACGATAGAAGATACACATAGAGGAATATTATAGGCAATATTCTACACAATGGAAGGCTTACAGTAGATAGATAACATTTCATGGCTAGACTATCCTATCAATAAATTCAAGAAAATACAGACTGCACAAATATAACCAAGTTGAATTGAACATAAACAGCAAAAAGACAGAAGTCAGGAGACTAAGAAATGTTGGTCAAAATGGAAAAGTAAGGTCTCATAGCAAACAATATATACACAACAACTTGTGATGTACAGTAACATCAGATGGGGGAGCCAGTGAAGATATCAACACAAATCATGAACAAAGTCAGTTAGTATATGTCAGTTACAATAATATTTTGAAGGAAATATTCATTTAACTGAAGCCACAAGGTTTTATTCCACTGATATTTACAAAATGGTGGCATATTTGAAACAATACAAACAGGTTGTGTAATGGTATTTATGGTCACCATTTTATTCTCTCAGTTGGTGGTTTGAGTATGATCGCAAAGAATCAGACAAAATGTTGCTCTTGCCAGGTAACCCACAAGGAACCTTTCTGGTTCGAGAGTCCACAGGTGAGTTATTTTAGATTCTGTTTTTTTTAATAGGTCATTTTAGGAACTCCCATACAGGAAAATATAACTCCCAACAACGTGTGGGCTGATAGTGGTTAACAACTCATAGCTGACTGATTGTTCAGAGTCAGCAACAACTTCTGATCAAGATCTATCTCCCAAGCAAGGCCTCTGGAAACAGATTAACCAATCAACCAAGCAAGTAGAAATCTAAGAGGAGAGGCTTATCTGATGACTAAAGATACCTTGCTGAAGAAATGTTGGGCCAAAAGGTACAAAATGTCACAGCTTGCTGTAAATAATAACATGTTTGTATATCCTTTTAAGAGTGGATGATATGGAGGAGTAATTGAAGAATTAATAGCCCGGTGGTGTTGTGGCTAGTGTACTTACCTGCTGACTTGAAGATTAAGGGTTCAAATGCTATTTGAGGTAAAAAAAAAAATTTCTGAGCGAAAAAAACTTTCATGGTCCACCCAGAGATATTCTGTGATAAAGAAAGACAATGAGGACGGGAACTCCATGAAGCTAAGGCTTTGTACAACGGAGTCACTAACACTTAGATTACCCAACTTGCTACTGGACTCATCTCGACCTATCAATTGTCAAATAAATGCAAATGTAGAAAAAAGTTATTTTAGAATAGTTGCCATTAGAGGTGTGTATGTACAATTGCATATAAACTATAAGGTTGTCTTTTATTAAAAGAGTAAAGTGCGAACTATCGTATATTCATTTATATGTGGTGGCCACACTTACTTTAAAAGAATATTAGTCCTTGGATGTTCAGTTATATGTGGTGGCCACACTTACTTTAAAAGAATATTAGTCCTTGGATGTTCAGTTATATGTGGTGGCCACACTTACTTTAAAAGAATATTAGTCCTTGGATGTTCAGTTATATGTGGTGGCCACACTTACTTTAAAAGAATATTAGTCCTTGGATGTTCAGTTATATGTGGTGGCCACACTTACTTTAAAAGAATATTAGTCCTTGGATGTTCAGTTATATGTGGTGGCCACACTTACTTTAAAAGAATATTAGTCCTTGGATGTTCAGTTATAAGTGGTGACTATACTTGTTTTCAAGAATATCAATTTCTGAATGTTCAGTTAAATGTGGTGGTTACATTAACTTCCAGAAACATCAACTGTTGGATGTTTGGTTATATGTGATACCACACTTAATTTCAAGAATATCATTTGCTGGATGTACAGTTATGATATAGCCTTGGAGTCTTGACAGACAGTTGGTAGCAAGTAGTCATGATAAGTCAATAGTTTGGTAAAATATTAGTGTCTTATGCTAGATTTTGTTTTGTTGAACAGCTTCTCTCATGGCTGAATCTGTCAATATTGAATATTTTCAGTTATATCTGGTGACTATATTTGTTTTCATGAATATCAGTTCCTGGATGTTCAATTAAATGTGATGTTTACATTAACCTTGAGGAACATCAACTATTGGATGTTCAGTTATATGTGGTGACCACACTTACTTTCTGAAATTACACAAACTATCTGCAATTTCTTGCCAGTCAGCATTTGGGACTGGACTATGGTCTGTTGCTGATAGACTTCACTGTTCTGCATCCAGCTATTGCTTTGAATGCAGTTACTTGCTGTATAGAAATATGTATTACATTTTGAGGTAGGCCAATTTCCTTTACCACTCTACGTGTTTCCTATCTACTTGTGTGTGTCTGAGAGTTCAATGTGAAGTATTTCTAATTGTGACTTTTGTGTCATAAATAATTTTTAAGATGTACACAATCTGGACAATATAAGACAATCTGGAGTGAACATTTCTCTAGTTGTAAGACAATCTGGAGTGAACATTTCTCTAGTTGTAAGACAATCTGGAGTGAACATTTTTCTAGTTGTAAGACAATCTGAAGTGAACATTTCTCTAGATGTAAGACAATCAATCTGAAACAAAAATTCTTTATATTGTAAGACTTTCTGAAGTTAATATTTTGTTTAAATTGTGAGACATCCTGAAGTGAACTTTCTTTAAATTGTAAGATGGTTTATCATGAACTTTCTATAAATTGTAAGACAATCTGAAGTGAAAATTTTTCTAGCTACAAGACAATCTGGAGGGAGCAACCTTGAGTTGTAAAACAATCTGGGGTTTACATTCTTTGATTTGTAAAATGATCTACAATAAACATTGTTTACCACTTACCTCCTTTCTCCTTGCTTACTTTATTTCTGCCTTTCAAATCTTTCATACCTTCAGTGTGGCAGAATCAATCAGTTCAACACTTCAAGGTGACATTAAAACAATTTTTCTTTGTTCATAATTGTGTATGCTTATGTTTGTATATTTATGTTTAAATGCAGCAAGTCTTGTACAATTTTAATTCCAGACAAATCTTCCTATGTGCTTTCTGTCCGTGACAGTGACAAGGCAGATGGAGAGCCATGTGTCAAACATTACCGCATACGCAAGCTGGACAATGATGAAGGATATTACATTAGTGCCAAAAAGACATTCAGTAGTCTGTTGGATGTTATTGAACATTACCGAGGTAAGAATCCACAAATGAGGTGAGGGTCCACAAATGAGGTGAGGGTCCACGGGTCCACAAATGAGGTGAGAATCCACCAACGAGGTGAGGGTCCACAAATGGATGCTTCATCAGCAGCCTTTTTGCTTAAAATAACTGAGCTGTAGACTTCTTTTACTAAGCATTCATCCATTAACCCTAGATTACAATACCGTAGTACCACCCTACTTTCCCGGATATGAATCTGTCAGCCATTTTAGAGTCTGGGTGAACCCTGAAGCCATGTTAGTTCAAAAGAAATGTTGCCACAACTCAGAATTGAACTCATACACTTTGGATCAGGCTAAAATTTTCTAGTAGATCGTGATAATTATTCACTAATAATGTAAAAATAGGAGATGACGTCATGGGACGCACCAAAATGGCAGCTTATTTATATTCGAGCTATGGACTAAGCAATGTTTACATTGAACACCACGATATATGTTATTGCAGTGAGTTGGCAGATTTTTGAAAATGTATTCAAGGGTTTGAACATAAATGTTTGTTCACAGTTCGTTAACCTTCGCTGTAGATAAAGTCGTTTATTCGATGGCTTCGTTTCGGACGTTTGTGACCTTGGTAGCTAAGGACCTAACTTGTGCAAACGGATGGCATTGGCAAGGATCATTTTGAATCTATGAAGTGGGCTCATTTTGTGTTTAACTCAAAAGCATATGTGCTTTTTAACCAAAGACCTTTTTTTGGGGACTCAATGAAGATATCCCCGATGGAAGAATAAAGTGTACTATCTATCTATTGACCTTTCGAGCCGTAACCGGCCCATAGGGCGTAGACCAAGATACACCTTCTCCTATATGAATTTTTGTTCTAGCAGTTTTCTTTTAAAGATATTTTATCAAGTCTCGCCATCTGTCTCTGTTCTGTGCAAGCAGTTCTATCTCATTGAGGGAGCCGATTCCTGCTGCTCTTGCCTCTCTCATCAATGTTCTTCTCAGTGTCTCCCTGGGTCTTCCTCTTTTTCTTTTACCTGTTGTTTCCCATATGAGGGCTTGCTTTGCTATTCGATTATTATCTCTTGTCATCACATGTCCAACGTATGACCATCGTCTTTTCTTTATTACTGAAGATATTAGTGGTTGATTGGCGATTTCTCTAATTTCCTCGTTTGTTTTGAATTCGTTCCATTCTATACCAAGTATTTTCCTTAGACATTTATTTTCGAATGCGTTCAACTTTGTTTCTATATCTCTTGTTGTTTTCCAGCTTTCACACGCATACGTAAGGGTTGATAGTACATTTGATTTGAATAGCCTAAGTTTTGTGTTTGTGCTAATGAGTTTTGATTTCCACAACTTTTCAAGGCTTCTGAAAGACATTGCTGCTTTAGCCAGTCTGATTCTAATTTCTTTGCTCGTATCCCCTTCTCGATCAATGTGACTTCCAAGATAGATGAAGTGATCGATCTCTTCTACTGGTTTGTTTTCCATGTATATTTTGTCACTTGTTGGAATTAAACTTTTCATGACTTTAGTCTTTTCATGATTGACCTCAAGCCCAATTTTGCTGGCTATTGATGATAGTTCATTTGTGTTTTCCTGCATCGTTTTTATCTGATTGCTGATGAGAACTATGTCATCAGCAAAGTCCAGGTCCTCCAAATGGTCTCCTTGTATCCATTCGATGCCTTTATTACCAGTGCAGCATTTCTTCATTATGAAGTCCATAACAATTCCAAATAACAAGGGCGATAAAATACATCCTTGTTTAACCCCAGTTTCTATTGGGAAACATTCGCTCAGTCCTTCCTCTGTTCGAACTGCACATGTGTAACCATCATACATGTCTTTGATAATATTTATGATTTTTGATGGTAAGCCATATTGCTTCAGAATTTTCCACAAAGAATCTCTATGAATACTATCAAATGCTTTTTTGAAGTCGATGAAGTTAAGTACAAAAGGTTTTTGCTTTTCAATGTGTTCCTCCAATATAAGTCGTAGAGTGAAAATGTGGTCAAGACAGCTTCTCCCTTTTCTAAACCCAGCCTGTTCTTCACGCATTACTGTATCTATTGAATCCTTTATTCTATTTAGGATGATTTTACAGAATAATTTTGAGGCAACTGACAAAAGTGTCACGCCTCTCCAATTGTTACAATCTCTAAGATTGCCCTTTTTTGGGATCTTAACAATGATTCCTTTTTTCCATTTATGAGGCGTCTTCTCTGTTTTCCAAATGATGTTGAACATTTTTTGGAGATGTATTAAATTATGGCTATCAATTGCCTTGAGGATCTCAGCTGTTAACTTATCCTCTCCAGCAGCCTTGTTATTGGTCATTAGCTTTAAGGTGGTTTCTATTTCACTCAAGGTGAAGTCATCTAAATTTACATCTAATTCTGCTGCTGGTGTTTCAGCTTCAAAATCTATTAAACTGTGAGGTAGTGGACGGTTAAGAATTTCTTTGAAGTGTTCCGCCCAACGGGCTTTTATGTCTGCGCTTGTTGTTAGCATTAATCCAGATTTGTCTAGAATTGGTGTTCCACTGGATGTATAGGTGTTTGTCAGCATCTTTTGTACAGTATAAAGAGTTCTGCTGTCTCCTGTAATTGCAGCTGTCTCTGCTTTCTCTGCCAAGTTGTCTATATAAGCTCTTGTATCTCTTCTTGCCGAACTTTTCACTTTGTTGTCTAATTCTTTGTATGTTGCTTTTGCCAGAACCTTTCCAAGATCTGTCTTTACATTAGTCATGGCTCTCTTCGCTTCTCTTCTTTCTTTGATGTATTTCCATGTGGTGTCTGAGATCCAAGCTCGTTTTTCCATTTTCTTCAGTCCAGCACTTGCTTCTGCTGCTGTCATTAGTATTTTGCTCTGTGAGTCCCACATTTCATTGATATCTAAGTCTATTTCACCAAGTGCTGAATAACAATTACTTAGCTCTATGTTAAACTTTTCCTTTATTGCTTCATCTTTCAGTTTATGACTATCAATTTTATGTGTAATTGACCTCTTCTGTTGGTTTCTAAATTTTAATCTTATTTTCCCAATGCACAGGTTGTGGTCACTATTAACATCAGCACCTCTGTATGCTCTTACATCTATTAATGATGATCTGAATTGTTGTTTAATACATAGGTGGTCAATTTGATTTGATGTTCTATCATCAGGAGATATCCATGTTGTTTTGTGGATATTTTTATGTGGAAATAATGTCCCACCTATAACTAAATTTTCTATTAAACATAATTCTATTAATCTTTCTCCATTCTGACTTGTTGTATTACAGCCTTCTCTCCCCATCACATGTTCCACTCCTGCGTTATCTTGTCCTACTTTGGCGTTGAAGTCTCCCATTACAATTAAAAGATCGTGTTTTGGTATTTTGTTTATAAGTTGTTGCAGTTGGTTATAAAAATCATCCTTAACTTCATCATCAGCTTCGTTAGTAGGCGCATAACATTGAATAATTGAAAGTCTTCCATGTTTTGTTTTGTATCGTGTTCGTATCAGACGGCTGTTTACCGGTTCCCATTCTAATAAACTTCTTGCAGCTTTGTCTGTCATCATTATGCCTACTCCTTCACGGTGTTTTCCATCTTCCCTTCCAGAAAAAACTACTATTTTATTATCAATAGATCTCCTACCTGTTCCAGGCCAGCGCATTTCGCTTAATCCTAAAATATCTAGATCGTATCTGTCCATCTCGCTCGCGACCTGTGCATGTAGTGCATAAAGTGTACTATTAGTCCCATAAATGACTCGCTTCCAGAGGTTTATGATGTAAACAAAGCAGTTTTGTCATTGCAAGTGAATAATGTCCACACCTATAATTGGTCAGGATTGTGTAGCAGCAGCAGCTTTATAGTGAACATAGAAAACATCACAGGATTGTGCTGTTCTGAAACAGCTATGCCATGCTACCCTAGAATTGCTTTTAATGGGATTACTGTGACCACAAACCACTCTCCATGTGTGTGCCACATATTTACACCCCAGAAAGAAATACTGAATATAACAACATCATGTGCCGTCTGTGATATTAATGACCACAGACCAGGAGCCTCCAGTATAATTAATACAACTGTTGCACCAAGCACTTCATCAGCAGAGCCATATCTAGGGAATGTTAATCTGACATTGTTCTTGAATGATGTCCAAGTTAATGAGACATCAGAATCGTGTGGCGGCAGCTACAAGAAGGGGGCGGAGAACATCATCAATTTCTGCTGCTATAAAGGAGACTTGCCTTACTATCCCAGAATTGCCTTAAATGGGATCACTGTAGTTGAAAACTTCTCCTCTTGTGTAAACTACACATTCACATCTAAGAGTGAATCAGTGAAGGTCACAAAATCATATTCTCTCTGTGGTTTTACTAACTACAGGTCATGTGGCTTCTGTTGGATTGGAAATGATAACTTACCACCACTGTGTGTCTATATGTTTGGAATTGGAGTCATCAATGATGGCCTAACACCATCAAGTGCTACGACGATCATCATTTTCGGGAGGATGTGAACTCCCATGGTATATGGTGGATAGGCGGCAGGAACCATTGAATGCTATGTCTGAAAAGTGTTCCTTCTTGCAGTTTCCTCATATTCCAAGACCGGCTTGTTGCAGGAGCTACTGAGTTAAGTGCTCTGTGCACACCGTGAGCTGTGGTTCATCCGTTTTGATCCTGCTTCGATATCCCGCTTGTTTACGATGAATGATGATATCGTATGACAGGGAACAGTTGGCTGTGTTCACTTTCTGCGCGGTTTCGCCTTATGTCTTTTGGCGTGTGCTGAGACTGCTACGATGGGGACTACAGTTACCTTTCTTTGTTTTGGAGATGAGTTAGTAATTCGGATGATTCCACTGGCACGGGCGGTTGAGCAATTATGGATTTTAATTCGTTTGCTGTGATACCGAGGCCTTCCATAATCAATAACCAATGTGAAAATAATTAATAATGCTCAATAATCTCACTTACAGAAAACTCTGATGGTCTGTGCTGTCGACTAGCTTCTGCCTGTCCACGCATTCGACCAGCGGTCCATTTCAGAGAATTAGAGATTAGTAGAGAAGCAGTGAAGTTGACCAATAAGCTTGGGGCTGGCTGTTTTGGGGAAGTCTGGAAAGGTGAGAAAATTGATCATAGATTTTTGTTTGTATTTTCTTTTGATTGATCATCAATTAGCTATAACATGGACTCTTTGTCTATGCTGAACAACCCAATAATGTATGCATTTTAAAGTCAATAGTAATAGAGTTACTGTCCCTGGTTTAAACAATTGATGGGTATATCATGGTGAAGACAGTAGAAGAGGGACAAACACTTTGATGGATAAAAAAAATAAGATGATCTCATAGTGAAGACAGTAGTAAAGTGGCATATATAAACTCTAGGGGGCCTCAGTAGCCTAGTTGGGAAAACCACTCAAATGGGCTACCTACATTTGGACAACCCGTGTTCGATTCCTCCTGGAAGCAGCGTGAATTGTACTCATGGTTGGAAAAAAAAATACCCCATATGGTCGACCCAGCCGCTGGCAGAAATGGGTATCAAGTTAGTGCTCTGGGAAGGTGAGGAATACCACTTCACATTGTGAGTTTTGATACTTGAAGCAACATTGTCGGGATTTCTCCAAACGCTTCTGGGTAGGTGGCTGAGCATATATGGGTGAAAACTCACATGCTAAAACGTCGATTCAAGTCTTGTACTTTACCTTCACCTTTATATAAACACTTTGATATTACATATCATGATAAAGATAGTTGTAGAGTGACATACACTTTGATGAATATATAAATAAGTTGATCTCATGGTGAAGACAATAGTAAAGTGGCATATATAAACACTTTGATAGATATATTATGGTAAAGATAGTAGTAGAGTGACAAACAGTAAAGATGGTAGTAGAGTGACAAACACTTTGATGGATATATCATGGTGAAGACAGTAGTAGAAACACTTTGATGGATATATAATTGTGAAGATAGTAGTAGAAACACTTTGATGGATATATCATTGTGAAGATAGTAGTAGAAACACTTTGATGGATATATCATTGTGAAGATAGTAGTAGAAACAGTTTGATGGATATATCATTGTGAAGATAGTAGTAGAAACACTTTGATGGACATATCATTGTGAAGATAGTAGTAGAAACACTTTGATGGACATATCATTGTGAAGACAGTGGTAGAAACACTTTGATGGATATATCATTGTGAAGATAGTAGTAGAAATACTTTGATGGACATATCATTGTGAAGACAGTAGTAGAAACACTTTGATGGATATATCATTGTGAAGATAGTAGTAGAAACACTTTGATGGATATATCATTGTGAAGATAGTAGTAGAAACAGTTTGATGGATATATCATTGTGAAGATAGTAGTAGAAACACTTTGATGGACATATCATTGTGAAGATAGTAGTAGAAACACTTTGATGGACATATCATTGTGAAGACAGTAGTAGAAACACTTTGATGGATATATCATTGTGAAGATAGTAGTAGAAACACTTTGATGGATATATCATTGTGAAGATAGTAGTAGAAACAGTTTGATGGATATATCATTGTGAAGACAGTAGTAGAAACAATTTGATGGATATATCATGGTGAAGATAGTAGTAGAAACATTTTGATGGATATATCATTATGAAGATAGTAGTAGAACACTTTGATGGATATATCATTGTGAAGATAGTAGTAGAACACTTTGATGGATATATCATTATGAAGACAGTAGTAGAAACATTTTGATGGATATATCATTATGAAGACAGTAGTAGAAACATTTTGATGGATATATCATTGTGAAGACAGTAGTAGAACACTTTGATGGATATATCATTGTGAAGATAGTAGTAGAACACTTTGATGGATATATCATTGTGAAGACAGTAGTAGAAACATTTTGATGGATATATCATTATGAAGACAGTAGTAGAAACATTTTGATGGATATATCATTGTGAAGACAGTAGTAGAACACTTTGATGGATATATCATTGTGAAGATAGTAGTAGAACACTTTGATGGATATATCATTATGAAGACAGTAGTAGAAACACTTTGATGGATATATCATTGTGAAGACAGTAGTAGAAACACTTTGATGGATATATCATTATGAAGACAGTAGTAGAAACACTTTGATGGATATATCATGGTGAAGATAGTAGTAGAAACACTTTGATGGATATATCATTGTGAAGACAGTAGTAGAATACTTTGATGGATATATCATGGTGAAGATTGTAGTAGAGTGACAAAGACTTTGATAGATATATCATGGTGATTACAGTAGTAGAGTGACATACACTTTGATAGATATTTCATGGTGATTACAGTAGTAGAGTGACAAATGTCAACACTTTGACTGATATACACAGGTGAAAACAGTAGTTGTGTGACAAAAAAACCACTTTGGTAGATATATCATGGTGAATACCACAGATTTCTTGTGTGTTACCGGGGCCTGATTATGAGGGAAGTAAAGAATAGTGACACTGTGACCTTCCAGGCATGTCGTAAGATGCGACAAAGGAGATTGATCGATGGCTTAACAAGCTGTCATTGTAAAAAGTATTGTTATGGAAACAGCGCCATATATTTATAGATAAGATAAGATAAGATTAGATTAGATTAGATTAGATTAGATTAGATTAGACTTAGACTTGATTGGACTTCATTGGACTTGATTGGACTGGATTGGATTGGATTGGATTCAATTCGATTGGATTCAATTCGATTGGATTCGATTAGATTAGATTAGATTAGATTAGATTAGATTAGATTAGATAAGATAAGATAAGATAAGATAAGATAAGATAAGATAAGATAGATAGATAGATAGATAGATAGATAGATAGATAGATAGATAGATAGATAGATAGATAGATAGATAGATAGATAGATAGATAGATAGATAGATAGAAAGGCAGGCAGGCAGGGCAGGGCAGGGCAGGCAGACAGACAGACAGACAGACAGATAGATATGTCATGCGAAAAGAAGAAGGCATTGAAAATACTATAATAATAGGCAGGATGAATGGAAAGAAGAGCAGAAGAAAACCAAGAGAAAAAATATTGAACAGTTTATCCAAATGACATATAAAAGATCACAGACTAAAATTATGACATGCATACAGGAGTAAGAGGTGTGGAGAGAGATGACCGCCTATGACAGGCGGCATGACATCTGATGATGACCACAACAGAGTGACAGATATAAACAATTTGATGAATATATCATGGTAAAGACAACAGTAGAGAAACAAATAAACACTTTAAATATCATGGTGATGACAGTATCAGATTTACTGTCCCTGGAATAAACACTTTGATGAATATGTCATGCCAAAACAGTCATACATTTTCCATCCTTGGAATAAACACTTCGGTGGATACATAATAAATGACAGTAGTAGAGTTACTTTACCTAGAATAAATATGTTGACTCAAATAAATAATAACATTATATGGTTTTAAACCTTTTGTGTAGGTTTCAGGGCCACAACTGAGAAAAAATCATTTAATGTACCCAACCAAATATATTGTGAGAGGCAAATGTTGTAGAACCAAAGATGTCTAGAAGTCGAAACTATGGAAAATAAACAAAACTTAAGAGAGATGCACACAGAAATAAAGAGAATGACTAATAAAGACAAAAAAGCTGCAGGAAACGGATGTATTGCAAACAAAGAGGAAAGAATGCTAACAGACAACAAAGATATAATAGATAGATGGCAAGAATATATAACAGAATTATTTCATGACGAAAGGGACAAAAAGCCAGACATAAAATGTACATCTATCTATTGTCCTTTCGAGCCGAAGACGGCACATAGGGCAGAACCATAATCTCAAAAACAGAAACCTTGCATGCCAAAGTGGCACATATTGCAGAGATCACTGCTTCTAAAATCTACCAGTTTTAAAATGTACATACAACTATAAAATCCTGAAATCTGAAGTAGAAAAAGCTATAAAAACAATAAAAAAGGGAAAGGCAGCAGGACCTGACAATATACAGATAGAGATGATACAGGCTCTAGAAGAGTTTGGCATCGAAGTGATCACAGACATATGCAATGACATATACCATACAGGATACATACCAAACGATCTAAAAACATCCACTTTCATTGCATTGCCTAAAAAGAATGGTGCAGTTGAATGCAGTGATTTCAGAACAATAAGCCTAATGAGCCAGGTAAAAAAAATTTTACTAAAACTTATACAGGGAAGGATTCAGAATAAAATCAATACTGAATTAGATGAGCAACAGTTTGGATTCAGGAAAAACAGTGGCACAAAAGAAGCCATATTTAGCATGAGAACATTGATTGAAAAGTACACAGAAGTAAACAAACCAATATATGCCTGCTTTATCGACTACACTAAAGCTTTCGATAGAATACACCATAACCAACTTATAGACTGCCTAAAGGATATAAATCTAGATGACACAGACATACGACTAATATGTAATTTGTACTGGGAGCAAACAGCAATAATAAGATATAACAAGGAGAACTCTACACCCATGGTCATAAAAAGAGGAGTAAGACAAGGATGCATCCTATCACCAAGCTTGTTCAATCTATACACTGAGCAAATCTTTAAAAACATCTCAGAGATACCAGGCCTAAACATTAATGGAAAGATAATCAATAACCTAAGATATGCTGATGATACTGTTCTACTAGCAGAAAATTCTAAAGATCTACAACAATTGCTTAATGTGTAAACATAACAAGCAAAAAATATAGACTAGAAATGAATATCAAAAAGACTAAAACTATGATCATAAACAAAAAAATTCTCAAGATCTACAATTAAATATCACAGTTGAGGGAATACATCTGGAGACAGTCCAGAGCTACAACTACCTGGGACATACTATAACCAATGATGAAAAATGTAAAATTGAAATAAACAAAAGAATAGTTATGGCAAAAAGTAATTTTAATGCCATGAAAAATATACTAACAACAAAACAAATATCAACAGGGCTGAAACTAAGAATGGCAAAATGTTACATCTTCTCAATATTCCTGTGATATTGTAGGTGTACTGTGTAGGTGCAGAAACATGGACATTAGACAGGAAAACAGAACAGAAAATTGAAGCCTTTGAAATGTGGATTTATAGAAGAATAGGTAGAATTGGATGGAAAGAAAAGATAACAAACGATGAAGCTTTAAAACAACTGAAAATAAAAAGAGAACTACTAAATACAATTAAGACAAGACAAATGAAATTTTGGGGGCATGTTAAAAGACACAACAGCCTACTAAAAGTAATATTGGAAGGGAAAATACAAGGTAAAAGAAGCAGAGGCAGACCAAGACTAACATGGATGAGTAACATCAAAAGATGGACAAGTCAATCTTTGATAGGGAATAATAGAACAAAGAAGTATGTGTTAGCACTCGGAAAAATTGACAGACAAACAACAATAGAAAAAAACGAAGAACAATACATGGTCCGAAGTGGGATCGAAGCCTATTATCGCCTCGGAAGTTCCCCATATAATAATATTTATGTATTATTATTTGTACCCAATCTTTGATAGCCTGCACCATCAAAGCAAGAAACAGTAGAATGGCGCCAACCTTCATTGCGGAGAAGGCACTCAATGATGATGATGATGAATTGTTGTAGAACTAAGTATGGGGCAAGCACAATTTCATGCACATGAACTTCTGCAGGGATCACAATGATGCTTGGCACAGGTGCCTTAAGGTTACATGCTTCTTTTGCAGAGCTACCTGAAAGATACACTTTAAAACAGCTCTATACTTAATAAAATAATAATTGGAAAAGAAAAATGAATGATGGAAACATATGGATAATTGGTTTTGTACTTTACTTATGTGATAGGGACTCTAAGAAAGGTCGTGGATGTGGCAGTGAAGACACTGAAACCTGGCACAATGTCCTCAGAGGCTTTCATAAATGAGGCCAAGATTATGCACAAGCTAACTCACCCTAAACTTGTACAGGTGAGCGAATGTGCATTTGTCACATTTGTATATCTTGAGTATTTGTCACATTTGTATATTGTGTGTATGTCACATTTGTATATTGTGTGTATTTGTCACATTTGTATATCATGTGTATTTGTCACATTTGTATATCATGTGTATTTGTCACATTTGTATATCACATGTATTTATATTATATACACATATTATATAATATAATATATATACATGTACATCATAAGATCTTTAATAGAAAGAGCCATAGAGGTGAAAACAGATCTATACCTATGTTTCATAGATTATAACAAAGCATTTGAAAAAGTAAAGCACCAAGAAATAATCAAAATTTTAGGAACATTAATTGTAGACAGCAAAGATATAAGAATAATAAAGAACATGTATAAGAACTGGAAACCAAATGGGAATGTTTCAACAAATAAAACAGGGTGTTAGGCAAGGTTGTGTGCTGTCACCAGATTTGTTTAATATGTATAATGAGATTATTTTAAGATCTATAAGGGGCATGCCTGGAATAACAATCAGAGGTCATAATATAAATAATCTAAGGTATGCTGATGATACAGTCTTAATTGCTAAGAGTGAAAATGAGTTACAAGAAATGTTAGACATTATAATGAAAGAAAGCAAAAATAAAGGACTCAGCCTTAATAGCAAAAAGACAGAAGTAATGGTAACAACAAAGAAAAAGACATCATCTCAGTGCAACATAAAGACAAGTGGAACAATATTAAAACAGGTAAATGAATTTAAATATTTGGGAACTTTGTTAACCTCAGATGGAAGATGTACAACAGAGGTGAGATGCAAAATGGCTCAGGCAAAAGAAACTTTCCAAAAAATTAGGAAGATGCTATGCAATCCATTTTTGACAATAGAAACAAGAAAAAGAGTTCTTAAATATTATGTAGAGCCAGTCTTAACATATGGATGTGAATCATGGACAATGGGACAACAGACAAGAAAATCACTGGAGTCTGTAGAAGTGTAGTTTTACAGAAGAATGCTGAGAATACCATGGACAGCTAAGAAAAGTAATGAAAATATTCTGAAAGAGGCCAAAGCAGAAAGAGAACTAATTTCCAATATTAGGAAGAAACAATCATCATTTTTTGTCCATGTAATGAGAAGAGAACAGCTGGAATATATTGTAACAACTGGGTAAATTGAGGGATGAAGAGATAGAGGGGAGAAATGATACCAGACAGCTTAAGTGAATGGCTTGGCAGAAGGTCAAACAGAAATGATAAATAACTGTTGAGATTGAAAGTTATGGAGAGACATGATCACCTACGCCAGCAGGCATGGTACTTGATGATGATGATATGTAAAATAATATATAAATTCTATATATAATTATTTGATAGAATGAGATAAATTATTGGAAGAATGCAATAAATTAATTTATAGAATGAGATAAATGGTCTGACATAATGGATTTCTAAATGAAATTCAATCAATTATTCATTCTTTTAAATTGAATTTTGGTGACAGTTTTGTATCTAGATAATGACCTTCATTTCTCTACTCCACACAAATTGCTTGTGTTTAGTTGATGGCTGTAGTATCTGTTTCTGAACCTTTCTACATCATCACGGAACTAATGGTCAATGGGTCACTGCTGGACTTTCTGCGGTCAGACCAGGGGAAGAAAATCAAGTTTACCATGTTGGTTGACATGAACTCACAGGTAAATGTTGATCCTGTCACAATCTTTATGTCTGTAATAAATTATCCACTAAAATTTATCTTTGAAACTTCTTATAACAAACATAGAGTATTTTATTGCTTATTTTCCCATGGGAGTGTTTCAAATTTGTGTGCTGTATGTGACATACTTGTGTGTTTGCCTGCCTGTCTGTTTGTTTGTGATGTGTATCAATCTCTGTGCGCATGTTTTTGATATCTGTGTGTGAGTGAATATATATATATATATATATATATATACATATATATGGCCCTTTTCGTCTTGTCAGACGGTCTAGTGGAGGCTATTGCGTATTTTTTTGAGGTATTGTTTTTGCCGAACAGCTTCTCTCGTGGCTAATTCTACCAATGTTTGACAAACACACGCGGTCACATAATGAACAGGTCAGGCTCGCTGATCCACAGGGTTTACCATCCTTTTTCATGAGTCTCTTCTCTTCAAAGTCCTGTCTTAGCACAGTCTCAAATGTTGTTATACCATTCCTTATGCATGCTCTCCATGATGTGCGATCACTTGCCAGATGTTGCCAGCCGTTTTCACAGATGGAGAAGTCTTTCAGAGATGATTTGCAGATATCTCTATATCGTAGTTTAGGTCTGCCGATTTGTCTTTTTCCGTGTTTTAGCTCACCATATAGTATTTGCCTAGGAATGCGTTTTTCTTCCATCCGTTGGACATGCCCCAGCCATCTTAGCCTTCGACTTCTGAGCATCGACATGATTGTTAAGGTCTTAGCACGTTGCAGGACAGTTAAGTTGGTTATTTTGTCTTGCCATTTGATGTGCATTATTTTGCGGAGACATCGCATGTGGAATACATTTAGTCTTTTTTCCTGGTTTGAGTATGTTGTCCAGGTTTCGGATCCATATAGTAGTGTGCTAAGCACACATGTTTGATATATTAGGAGTTTAGTCTTTCGAGTTAGTTTCGTGTTGTTCCATGCCCTTTCTGTGAGTTTGCCGAAGGTCGTAGCTACCTTACCAATTCGACAGTTTATTTCTTCATCAAGAGAGATGGTTTGCGTAACTGTGGATCCAAGATATGTAAATTTCTGTACTGATTCTAGTGGGCAGTCTTTTAGAGTAATAGATAGAGGTTTGAAGTCACCTTGATTTAGTATTACTGTCTTCTGAACATTAATTGACAGTGAAAAAAGGTCGCATGCTTTATCCAGGTTGTTGATCAGCGACTGTAGGGTGGCCTCACTATGAGCGATAAGGCTGCATCGTCAGCAAATAAAACGAAGTCGAGAGGGGGATAGTGCGACTGGGTAAAGCACTATCTCCATACCCTGTGCCCAGGCAGAGCAGGCAAAGTGAAATATATATATATATATATCATTGGGTACATGTACTTATGAAATGTTGTTCTGGGAGGTTGCATGTACAACCTTAGTTTTTGTTGTTTCACATGACAGAAGTTGTATATACGACTGTAGTTTTTTTGGTTTCAGGTGGTTCATTTTTTCATCCATTGTAGAGGTTGCATATACAACTGTGGTTCTTTGTTTCAATTGTATGAGTTACCTCAGTGTTTGTTTGGTTTTATCTGGCAGAGGTTGTATGCACAACTATGATTTTATTGTTTCAGGTGGCAGAGGGGATGGCCTACCTGGAGGGACAAAACTTTGTTCACCGTGACCTTAGGGCTGCCAACATTCTGGTAGGAGAACACTACATCGTCAAGGTTGCAGACTTTGGCCTGGCTCGTATATTGGATAATGAAGATAATGTTTATGAAGCACATGAGAGTAAGTGGAAACTAAATGTCATCCTTGTTCACATTAATTGCAGTCACCAAGACTGTGGAATCACAAAGAATGTCTTTCATTAGTTACTATGAGTTTCCAAAAGTTTCACCACAGAAAAATATAATTTGACTAATTTTAATTTGGTCATGTTGTGGCATGCATAAGAGTGAAATAACATTTTTATCAACAAAAGAATCAATAATGTCTATATCATCAAGTACCGGGCCTGCTGGTGTAGGTGATCATGTCTCTCCACAACTTTCGATCATGATAGTTATTTATCATTTCTGTTGTTGACCTTCTGCCAAGCCATTCTCTTAAGCTGTCTGGTATCATTTCTCTTTGCTTCCCTCTATCTCTTCGTCCCTCAATTTTTCCAGTCATTACAATATATTCCAGCTGTTCTCTTCTCATTACATGGCAAAAAAATGATGATTGTTTCTTCCTAATATTGGAAATTAGCTCTCTTTTTGCTTTGGT
Organism: Megaustenia siamemsis; assembly: GCA_032433765.1. Taxonomy (NCBI): domain Eukaryota; kingdom Metazoa; phylum Mollusca; class Gastropoda; order Stylommatophora; family Ariophantidae; genus Megaustenia; species Megaustenia siamemsis. The sequence continues at coordinate 96,411,203 of JAVIAB010000139.1, read as the reverse complement.
CTCTTTCAGAACGTTTTCATTACTCTTCTTAGCTGTCCATGGTATCCTCAACATTTTTCTGTAAAACCACGTTTCTACAGACTCCAGTGATTTTCTTGTCTGCTGTCCTATTGTCCATGATTCACACCCATATGTTAAGACTGGCTCTATATAACATTTAAGAACTCTTTTTCTTGTTTCTATTGTCAAAAATGGATTGCTTAGTATCTTCCTCATTTTTTGGAAAGCTGCTTTTGCCTGAGCCATTCTGCATCTCACCTATGTTGTATATCTTCCGTCTGAGGTTAACAAAGTTCCCAAATATTTAAATTCATTTACCTGTTTTAATATTGTTCCATTTGTCTTTATTTTGCACTGAGGAAAATAAATGATGTCAATGAAAGTGATGTCTTTTTCTTTGTTGTTACCATTACTTCTGTCTTTTTGCTATTAAGGCTGAGTCCTTTATTTTTGCTTTCTTTCACTATAATGTCTAACATTTCTTGTAACTCATTTTTGCTCTTAACGATTAAGACTGTATCATCAGCATACCTTAGATTATTTATATTATGACCTCCGATTTTTATTCCAGGCATGCCCCTTATGATCTTAAAATAATCTCACTATATATATTAAACAAATTGTCTATATACAAAATGTCTAAAGATGTCTATATACAGAAACGATCAACAAGATATCATCATTGACAAATCAGGATAATATATTTTTTCTCCTTATTATCAGTGTATATAAAAAGAAGAGACCAAAGTCTAATTTACTAGTTGAGAATAAATCATGCTTTTGTAAACAAACATCAAACAAAGAGGACTCTCTATGAGACACAAACTGCGAACACTGCCAACACCAGGTGGAAGCAGATGTTTGTTATTACTACATTACCCCATTTGATCATATCTGCAATGTCTCCTGATTGCAGAGTGGATAAATGTTGCATGGGCAAAAATGGCATTAAATGGCACAACAAGAATTACCAGGAAAATCTTGATTTTGTAGATAACATAGTGCCCCTAAGTGACAATATCAACAACATGTAAAATATCACAGATACCTTATCATCCACGGTGGAAAGAATAGGTCTAGAAATCAACAGAAATAAAACAAAAATAATGAAAAAAAAACACCAGATGGCAATATATATCTAAATTTTGAAGAATTAGAAAAAGTGGACATTGTTATGTATATCATGGGAGTAATATAGATCAAGATGGTGAAACAGAAAAAGATCAGAAACAGGATAACAAAGCAGCAGCAATTTTAAAAAATCTGGACAATATGGAGATAAAAAATACTAAGGAACAAAACTAAACAGAAAATTCACTTCAAGCATATTGTCAACCCGTACTTATAGATGTCCTATAGATGTGAAAGCTGGAAAACAACAAAATAGATTGAGAAAAAACTGAATGCTTTTGAAGACAAATGCTTAAGAAAAATAATCTGTGTACAATGGAATGAATTCAAGACTTATATAGAGATAAGAAAAATGACATGCAACCAACAATCACATCTACAATTAGAAAGAGATGATGAACATATGTCTGGCATGTGTTGACAAGAGACAACAAGGGAATTTTAAAACAAGCTTTTCTGTGGGGATATCAGGGTACAGAAAAAAAAGAGGGAGACCTAGAAAGACACTGAAGAGAAGCCTTATAAGAGAAGCAAAGTTGGCAAGCATAAACTCATTATGGGGCTTAAGACATAATTTTGAAGAACTAGCACTGGAATTTAGGAATCATTGCTACTTTGTTAGTTTGTCCGTGATGTATTTAGTGTCCAGTTAGTCAATTCTGTGTTGTTAGTTTGTCCGTGATGTATTTAGTGTCCAGTTAGTCAATTCTGTGTTGTTAGTTTGTCCGTGATGTATTTAGTGTCCAGTTAGTCAATTCTGTGTTGTTAGTTTGTCCATGATGTATTTAGTGTCCAGTTAGTCAATTCTGTGTTGTTAGTTTGTCCCTGATGTATTTAGTGTCCAGTTAGTCAATTCTGTGTTGTTAGTTTGTCCGTGATGTATTTAGTGTCCAGTTAGTCAATTTGTGTTGATAGTTTGTCCGTGATGTATTTAATGTCCAGTTAGTCAATTCTGTGTTGTTAGTTTGTCCGTGATGTATTTAGTGTCCAGTTAGTCAATTCTGTGTTGTTAGTTTGTCCGTGATGTATTTAGTGTCCAGTTAGTCAATTCTATGTTGTTAGTTTGTCCCTGATGTATTTAGTGTCCAAGTTAGTCAATTATGTGTTGTTAGTTTGTCCGTGATGTATTTAGTGTCCAGTTAGTCAATTCTGTTTTGTTAGTTTGTCCGTGATGTATTTAGTGTCCAGTTAGTCAATTCTGTGTTGTTAGTTTGTCCGTGATGTATTTAGTGCCCAAGTTAGTCAATTCTGTGTTGTTAGTTTGTGTCTGATGTATTTAGTGTCCAAGTTAGTCAATTATGTGTTGTTAGTTTGTCCCTGATGTATTTAGTGTCCAGTTAGTCAATTCTGTGTTGTTAGTTTGTCCGTGATGTATTTAGTGTCCAAGTTAGTCAATTCTGTGTTGTTAGTTTGTCCGTGATGTATTTAGTGTCCAGTTAGTCAATTCTGTGTTGTTAGTTTGTCCGTGATGTATTTAGTGTCCAGTTAGTCAATTCTGTGTTGTTAGTTTGTCCGTGATGTATTTAGTGTCCAGTTAGTCAATTCTGTGTTGTTAGTTTGTCCGTGATGTATTTAGTGTCCAGTTAGTCAATTCTGTGTTGTTAGTTTGTCCGTGATGTATTTAGTGTCCAGTTAGTCAATTCTGTGTTGTTAGTTTGTCCCTGATGTATTTAGTGTCCAAGTTAGTCAATTCTGTGTTGTTAGTTTGTCCGTGATGTATTTAGTGTCCAGTTAGTCAATTCTGTGTTGTTAGTTTGTCCGTGATGTATTTAGTGTCCAGTTAGTCAATTCTGTGTTGTTAGTTTGTCCGTGATGTATTTAGTGTCCAAGTTAGTCAATTCTGTATTGTTAGTTTGTCCTGATGTATTTAGTGTCCAAGTTAGTCAATTATGTGTTGTTAGTTTGTCCCTGATGTATTTAGTGTCCAGTTAGTCAATTCTGTGTTGTTAGTTTGTCCGTGATGTATTTAGTGTCCAAGTTAGTCAATTCTGTGTTGTTAGTGGGAGAAGGGTAGATTAATTCCTTAAATAGAGAATTTTATTTTGAAGTAGCAAATTCAGTATTGAGGTTGTTAATTCAGTGATTAAATAGTTAATTCAATTGTAATGTACATAAAAGTTCTCTATCAGATGGTTTTACAGAAAACTGTTGAGAATACCATAGACAGCTAAGAAGAGCAATTAAAATGATCTGAAAGAGACCAAAGCAAAAAGAAATCTATTTTCCAAAATTAGGAAGAAACAATCATCATTTTTTTGACCATGCAATAAGAAGGGAACATCTGGAATATGTTGTGACAACTGGGAAAATTGAGGGACAAAGATATAGAGGGAAGCAAAGAGAAAAGATACCAGCCAGCTTAAGAGAATGGCTTGGCAGAAGGTCAACAACAGAAATGATAAATAACTGTCGAGATTGAAAGTTGTGGAGAAACATGATTACCTACGCCAGCTGGCATGGTACTTGATGATGATGATCAGATGGACAGCCCCAGAAGCAGTTCTTGAGAGAAGTTCACTGTTAGCTTGGTAAATTCAATGTCTAAGTAGTCAATTTGGTGTTGTAATGTCATCAGTTAATGTTGTAATGTACATATAGCATATTCATATATATGTTCAGACACAAAGTTCCCTATCAAGTGGACAGCCCCAGAAGCAGCTCTTGAGAGAAGATTCAGTGTTAAATCAGATGTGTGGTCATTTGGTGTCCTCATGTATGAGATTGTCAGCTACGGCAAGGTCCCTTACCCCGGTGAGGATTCATTTCTTAGTGCAGCACTAACTAAGTAGATACTTAAACATTGAACATTTCATCTTTATTGTTTCTTTCTTTCTATACAACCAAGAAATACAATATTGAGTTATTGAGTTATTGAGTTATATGCGGGTCATCATCATTGCACTCCGAACATGTCCATAGGTGCTCAGATCCCCTCCTCAGCAATTCCCTCAGTGTCCAGCGACTGACGACTCCAGTTCTATGTTGGTTGATAAGTCTTCTTACACGGCCACCAAGTTTCTCATTTCTGGCTGTGCCCATCTTAACTCCCATTTCCATCATCCGAAGAAGCGACGTTGATCTGTGTTTGTCGAAGTCCCGTGCTCTTCCCACATCTCGGAGTGCATTGATGATGTCCGCCCGATCCATCGGTTGCCCGTCCTCAACGACAGCGCAGCTAGCCAACCTGTCCGCTCTCTCATTTCCCCGCACTCCCGCATGTCCAGGGACATAGACAAAGGTGACCTTACGTATTTTGGATTTCTGCAACGACTCTACCCATTGCATGCGTACAAAGCCCGCCTCCACTTTTTTTATCATGCTCATCGAATCACTCAGTATACATGCGTGGATGTAGTCTTGTGACTCTAACCATTTGAATGCCTTGGTCACTGCCATCACCTCCATTGTCATGCTACTCGTGGTCATGGCGTATGCACCACTGTCTTCCTTGGCCATTCTGCCTGCCGAACGTGCTGTAAATGCCCATGCACTTCTTTCGTGTCGTCTTACAGATCCGTCTGTATAGATGACTGCATCTTTCTCATCGGTGTTATCGCAGATGAGACCGTTGACCTCAGCATTAACCACGACCGGGTTCTGTTCCCTACTTTTCCTGTCGAGTGTGACAATACATGAGAAAGTCCCCTTGAATGTCGTAGGCACCGGTATCCACTCCTCACCAACGCTGAGATTGGTAAGCCCACAGACCTGTTTGATGACATCTTCTGCTCGGCCCACCCATGATTTGCCTCTTTTTAGCCTGGTGCCTTTCTCTGTGTTGAGCACGTGGTGCAATGGATGCTCTGTATCTGTACTAATCTTCAGGTATGCTCGTGCTCTCCAGATCTTGATTCTGTCATCCATGGTTGGAAAGTCAAGAAGATACCTCATTGCCACACAGGGAGTGTCCCTCGTACATCCCAGGATAATGCGCATGGCTTCATTTTGTATTTTCTCCAGCCTATCAATTTGAGTCGTACTAACAGTAAGAATGGCCAGGGCATACTCGATTGGTGCGAGGACTAATCCCTGGAACAGAAGAGTAAGTAGCCTCTGCTCGATGTTGGCAGCTGCCATGACCTTCAAGGCGGCTAATCCTTTGCGGGATTTTGTTATCACATGGTCGACGTGGTCCCGAAAACACAGGCTGCGATCAAACTTAACTCCGAGGTATGTCATCAACTTGTCCCTGGTCACCTCATCAGCTCCCATTCGTACTACCGGTGTGGTCGTATTAACGATATGATTGTTAAGGGAGAACCATGAAACTGATGCTTTATTAGGATTAACCAAGGCACCTGAAACCCCACACCAGGAAGAAATGCGATCGAGTTCGTCTTGCATTGTGGAGGCGATTCCCCGTCTGTCTCTTCCCTGTCGATATACCAGAATATCATCAGCAAAAGTCATAGTTCTTCCCCTCCCATCCAGCTGTTGGGACGTGATCGTTATTGTGTACACATTAAATAGAACTGGTGACAATGGTGAGCCTTGTGGCAGCCCAGGACAAATGGATGTTGGCTCGGAAGACCAACTTCCACATCTGAGTATCACCTTCCTCTGAAACAGTGCCGCGGCGATCCATCTTATGAGGAAGGGGTTCACCGCCAGTTTGAGAAGCATATGCATGAGATATTCAAATGGTACCCTGTTGTATGCATCCTCCAGATCTATAGCAGCAGCACATGTCTCCTCTCGTCTGTGGAAGCCTTCGAAGACGTCATATGCAAATACTGCCGCATTGAGCCATGTCTCTTTGTTATATCTATAACCTCCGAGTGTGGATGGGAATACGCGTTTCTGTTCAAGGCGACACGTGAGGACACGGGCAAATATTTTCTCCAGCAGCTTGCCCACAGTGTTCTGCATTGTGATGATTCTGTAGGCACTGATCTGAGAATGGTCCTTGTTTGGCTTCGGTAGCGGTAGTAAGTAGCTGTGTAGCCACTCCTCCTTAATCTGGCCACTCCGAATACTGGCATTAAACTCATTGGCCAGTGTTGACAAGTCGTCATCAGCTAAATCGCCTATGTCATCATACCGAACACCATCTGGACCAGGGGCAGTGTTGTGTGACCTTTTAAGTGTCGCGCGAATGGTATCGGTTGTGATTGTGAGATCTTCTTCCAGCCCTACATCCTTACACAAATTTGACAAAGATTCCCGTATCCTCATTCTTACAGCCTCATTTCTTTGGTCCGTCTGCTCAATGTAGCGGGCAAGCAGGGCCTTCCCTTTGCTCTCATCAGATTTGTGCCATATCTGGTCTGTGCTCTGAAAGTCTGGTATACCTCTGTGTCGTGGTGTGCCATTCATGCACTGATGAAGGTGCCAGAATGTTGCTAGCGATTTTTCTGAGCACACTTTTCTACAGAAGTCATCCCATTTGGCATCCTTAGCCTGCTTAGCGCATAGTTTAAAGTGCATCATTTTTTGGTCGACCTCTACTTTCAGACGCTTCAAGAGCTCAGGTTGTGTTCTACCATACCTTCTGGCTTTCTGCCATGTCTTGACCGTTTGTCTCTTGCTCCGCCAAGCTTCCTCGACATCTACGTTCCACCAGGGTGGCTGCGTCCATCTCTCCTGCCTCCTACGAGGGGCGCTCTGTTTTCTATGTCTGATTTTGCTAATGACGTCCTGGTCTGTTTTCTCGTAGTTGAATGTGTGGAGCTTTCTTCTCTGGCTTTTATTTCCGCCTTTCTCAATTAGGAGGACACATGGATAGTGATCACTTCCGTGGAACCCCAGTGCACTCCACCTGCAAACCGGTGCGAAGGTGGAAGACACCAGTGCCAGGTCTATGACACTATCAGAGTCCCCTGTTCGAGTGGCCATTCTTGTTGCCCTTCCATCATTCAAGCACACTAAATCGGCCGATACCAGTGCGTTCTCTAGGTCTTCTCCCTGCTTGTTGGTTATGACGTTACCCCACTGGTCTCCTCTAGCATTAAAGTCTCCGCAGAAAATGACATTCTCTTCATCGAACTCGAAGAGATTCTGCCATTGTTGTGTGTTCACCTTCCCATTACAGGCATACACATTAACAATCACGAAATGAACTGGGGTCTGCACCCTAACCGCATGTACCTGCAATTCTGCATTGTTCCACACAGACATATCAACCTCAGCTGCCACCATATTGTTGCGCACAAGGATGGCCTGCCCAAGGTGTCGTCTATTGTAAAAACAATGAAAGCCAGGAGTACTTACTGTTCTGTCACCAAGAAGAGTTTCTTGCAAAACCATTATATCGGCGCCGCACAGTAGCTTATCAAGAATGGGCCGTCGTTGATTAATGGACCCACAATTCCAATAAGTAACGCGCACATACTTTAGGCCTAGCCTCTCACACTTTGACAGTTTAGTGCCACCCCTCTTGCCCCGTCGTGTTTTCCTTCTTCGATGATGTAGTTTGGGCTGCATCTGAAAACCTACACTTCTTACCGTCGTCTTTGATGAACGTCGCTGAACGTTGTTGCTTTGGATGGCCTAGACTCACGTGCACTTGCTCAGTCGCACGGCCTAGAACCCGTTCCACGTTATAAACTGGCCAACTCCAGTAAACTTGCTCAGCAGCACGCGGAAACACTGAGAGCTTTCTACAAATTAAATGACTTACGCGTCCTTGACAACAGACCGGCGTAAACAAACCGCCATTTTGACGCGTTCAATAGTGCAGCAAGGCTGAATAATGAGATAAGGAAATTATAACAAAATGCAATGAATCAAAAGAAGCAAAGTGATTAACATCAAATAGAAAGCGCGCACACTCACATGAACCCTAAAACAATAAATAAAAACAAACAAATAAACAGGAAATTTCACTGGAAAACAGCACTTATCTGTGAATCTTATGAATAGGCCAGCCAACAGGGCGCCATCTTGGTGCGTCTCCAATACAATACAATACAATAGCTTATGCACAATCTAATTTGTTGACTGTATTCAGCCTTATTCTTATTATGTTAATGGGAACATGCTGGTAATGCAATTTCATTTCCATATTCTAAATCTAAAAATCAGGAGATGGAGTCCCTAAGGCAGTTCAGTGTTAATTTCAACATTGCTCTGGCAACTCCTGTAACGCAGTTTGGCACCAAACTGTTGTTGACCTGCAAGACCTTTAGATCACTTGGCTGCGTGGAGAGAAGAAACATATTGCAACTGCCTCTTTCTTTTTCTGCTTACGCTCGCACCCTGGAGAGGAAATCAACAGTTTCAAACATGAAGATCTTCACTTGCACAGGCTGACAATTTTTTTCAGTGAAATTCAGTGAATTTTTTTTAGTGAAAATTTTTTGTTGCACTTACTTTGCTCTTTTTAGTGAATCGAGTGATTCGATGAGCATGATAAAAAAAGTGGAGGCGGGCTTTGTACGCATGCAATGGGTAGAGTCGTTGCAGAAATCCAAAATACGTAAGGTCACATTTGTCTATGTCCCTGGACATGCGGGAGTACGGGGAAATGAGAGAGCGGACAGGTTGGCTAGCTGTGCTGTCGTTGAGGACGGACAACCGATGGATCGGGCGGACATCATCAATGCCCTCCGAGATGTGGGAAGAGCACAGGACTTCGACAAACACAGATCAAAATTCTTCGGATGATGGAAATGGGAGTTAAGATGGGCACAGCCAGAAATGAGAAACTTGGTGGCCGTGTAAGAAGACTTATCAACCAACATAGAACTGGAGTCGTCAGTCACTGGACACTGAGGGAATTGCTGAGGAGGGGATCTGAGCACCTATGGACATGTTTGGAGTGCAATGATGATGACCCGCAAATAACTCAATAACTCAATAACTTGCACAGGCCATCCGATCATCCACATGCTGCTCAAACAAAGTAGTTTACACTGGATTAGCCACTTACACAGTATGAGAGATGGCCACTTACCAAAAGATATACTCAATGGACAACTAGCAGATGGCAAAAGAACTAGGGGGTGCCAAAAACTCTTTTGTGTAAACGTGACATGAAGACTCTGAACATAAACCCTGCAGTCTGAGAAGACTTAGCTGCAGACCACAATCTTTGGAAACACATTCTAAAGCTCCAACTCAAACAATGAGCAGAGAGATTCATAGAAAAAGAGAATATACACAGCTAAAGAAAAAAAAAAAACATTTCTAGGGAAGCTGCAAAATCCATAGTCAACTATGACTAATGGAGGCTACAACTATTTTATATCTATCATGGAGGACATTGCCCATCATATTCCTCTAGGAATATTATTTTTCAGATTAATGATACAATGTTAGAGATAGAGGACAGTCTTAAAGCACTCTCAGCTTTACTTTCAGCTGTGTGAATTTCTTCTACTACCTTTCAACTTCCTGTGGAGCATAGGTCTTCAACAAACACTTTCCAATACGTTCTGTGTCTTGCCATTCTTTTAAGATCATTCCATGTCTTCCCTATCCTCTTCATCTCTGCTTTCATCCGTCTTCTCCAAGAATATTTTGGTCTTCCCCTTTGTCTCCTCCTCTGGGGATTCTAAAAAGGACCTGTCATGTAACACTCTCATTTAGCTTCTGCAGTGTATATCTATCCAGCTCCATCGACTTTGTCTTAACGTTCTGTCCACTAATATTTGAATGGCACTTTCCCATAATTCTATGTCAGTCATTTTTTCCTGCCACATCCATCCTTTTATTCTGCCTAAGCATCCATTAATGAAAGTCTGTATCTTCTTCGTTGTCATTTTTGTTCTCCACATTTTACAGTCATATACAGTCAGTAGGTCTGATTTAACATTAGAGATGAAAATTTATATTTTTGTATGTAACTTAATTTTTTAAAAATATGTTTCCTAGTGCAATGAAGGTTCTTCTTGCCTTTGTATCCTTATTCTAATGTTATTCTATGTTTCCCCTTTGTATCCTTATTCTAATGTTATTCTATGTTTCCCCTTTGTATCCTTATTCTAATGTTATTCTATGTTTCCCCTTTGTATCCTTATTCTAATGTTATTCTATGTTTCCCCTTTGTATCCTTATTCTAATGTTATTCTATGTTTCCCCTTTGTATCTGTATTACTACCTACCTACGCATGTGTGTGTGCATGTGTGTGTGCATGTGTGTGCAAGATTATACATGTGTAGAGTTATTTCTCCTAATGTTATTCTATGTTTCCCCTTTGTATCTGTATTACTACCTACCTACGCATGTGTGCGTGCTTGTGTGTGCATGTGTGTGCAAGATTATACATGTGTAGAGTTATTTCTCCTAATGTTATTCTATGTTTCCCCTTTGTATCTGTATTACTACCTACCTACGCATGTGTGCGTGCATGTGTGTGGAAGATTATACATGTGTAGAGTTATTTCTCCTAGTGTTATTTGTTATTACCAACTGCAATAATTCCCATGACTTTTGTCTTAAAATGAATTTTGTGTACATATTTTTGACAATCCAAATCTATATTTTTTTAAGCTGACAACATTGACATACATTTTTCTGCTATTCCTATCACTGTTATATTCTTTTTCTGAAATGAAGGTCTGATCTATGCTTCATCTTATTTTATTAAGCTTGTTGGCTCTTTTTTTAATGTTTGTGTATCCCTCTTTAATCTCTTTTATGTGTGATGTTTGCATCTTGTTTTACCACAGATGATTAAGTTATTTTTATGCTATATTTTGCTCTTTTCACTTTGTTTTTTTGTTGTACTTATTTAGCTTTTTTCTCATTCTTGTTTTTGTTGCACTTACTTTGCTTTTTTCTCCTTCTTGTTTTTGTTGCACATATTTTGCTCTTTTCTCCTTCTTGTTTTTGTTGCACTTACTTTGCTCTTTTCTCCTTCTTGTTTTTGTTGCACTTACTTTGCTTTTTTCTCCTTCTTGTTTTTGTTGCACATATTTTGCTCTTTTCTCCTTCTTGTTTTTGTTGCACATACTTTGCTCTTTTCTCCTTCTTGTTTTTGTTGCACTTACTTTGCTTTTTTCTCCTTCTTGTTTTTGTTGCACATATTTTGCTCTTTTCTCCTTCTTGTTTTTGTTGCACATACTTTGCTCTTTTCTCCTTCTTGTTTTTGTTGCACTTACTTTGCTTTTTTCTCCTTCTTGTTTTTGTTGCACATATTTTGCTCTTTTCTCCTTCTTGTTTTTGTTGCACTTACTTTGCTCTTTTCTCCTTCTTGTTTTTGTTGCACATATTTTGCTCTTTTCTCCTTCTTGTTTTTGTTGCACATATTTTGCTCTTTTCTCTTTCTTGCTTTTGTTGCACATATTTTGCTCTTTTCTCCTTCTTGTTTTTGTTGCACATATTTTGCTCTTTTCTCCTTCTTGTTTTTGTTGCACATATTTTGCTCTTTTCTCCTTCTTGTTTTTGTTGCACTTACTTTGCTCTTTTCTCCTTCTTGTTTTTGTTGCACATATTTTGCTCTTTTCTCCTTCTTGTTTTTGTTGCACATATTTTGCTCTTTTCTCCTTCTTGTTTTTGTTGCACATATTTTGCTCTTTTCTCCTTCTTGTTTTTGTTGCACATATTTTGCTCTTTTCTCTTTCTTGCTTTTGTTGCACATATTTTGCTCTTTTCTCCTTCTTGTTTTTGTTGCACATATTTTGCTCTTTTCTCCTTCTTGTTTTTGTTGCACATATTTTGCTCTTTTCTCCTTCTTGTTTTTGTTGCACTTACTTTGCTCTTTTCTCCTTCTTGTTTTTGTTGCACATATTTTGCTCTTTTCTCCTTCTTGTTTTTGTTGCACATATTTTGCTCTTTTCTCCTTCTTGTTTTTGTTGCACATATTTTGCTCTTTTCTCCTTCTTGTTTTTGTTGCACATATTTTGCTCTTTTCTCCTTCTTGCTTTTGTTGCACATATTTTGCTCTTTTCTCCTTCTTGTTTTTGTTGCACATATTTTGCTCTTTTCTCCTTCTTGTTTTTGTTGCACATATTTTGCTCTTTTCTCCTTCTTGTTTTTGTTGCACTTACTTTGCTCTTTTCTCCTTCTTGTTTTTGTTGCACATATTTTGCTCTTTTCTCCTTCTTGTTTTTGTTGCACATATTTTGCTCTTTTCTCCTTCTTGTTTTTGTTGCACATATTTTGCTCTTTTCTCCTTCTTGTTTTTGTTGCACATATTTTGCTCTTTTCTCCTTCTTGTTTTTGTTGCACTTACTTTGCTCTTTTCTCCTTCTTGTATTTGTTGTACTTGCCTTGTTCTTTTATCATTGTTTTTTTTTGTACTTTCTTTGCTCTTTTATGTGTGCTACGTGTTATGCTTATAGTCTGTCATCCATAGATTTCCTTTTAATGCGTACAGTGTAAAAGTATATGCAAGTCTACAAGAGAATACACAAGAATTCTTTAAAAATGGATGTAGGCTATTACCAGAAATATAATGGATACTATTATTGTCATATATTTGTTATAGGAATGTCTGGCTCTGAAGTTCTACAAATGGTGCAGAAAGGTGGAAGGATGAACAAACCTTCTGGAGGCCCTATTGAGATTCCTGATTCTTACTTTGACCAAATGCTCAAGTGCTGGCACAGAAATGCAGAAGATAGACCCACATTTGAAAGTCTATGGCACTTTTTTGATGATTATTTTATCAACATTGAACCCAAATACAAAGATTTGAATGAGATGTAGATATCTATGGGCTGTTTTTACCTTTCTGTGCTCATTTCATTGTTCAGTTGTTCACTGTAATATATTTCAAACTGTCCATTTTTCTAAACTCATTTTCACCTCCTCCTGTCTGTACTAGCAACATATATCATGTCACTAATATATAAAGTAGACTGAGGTCTTAAAGTTCTTAACAATAAAGGGAAGAAGAAATGGTACAAGTTAGTCAGAATTAAAACAAATGAAATGAAGATTTGTAACTTGCTGCAGGAAACAATTATTCAGTTATAACTGTCCTTTTTCAATGACTAATGTCCATATTACATTGAACATAAATGAAAGTGAAATTTCTGTTGGTTTTTACTCAGCAGACAATGATAAAAACACAAAATTGTTTTCTAAACATGCAGTGAAGAAAGTAAAAATAATTTATTTAGGATTTCACAACCCAGTACCTATTTACACCAAAATATACAAACCTCATCTTCCTACTTTTTTCTTGTCATCATGCACAAATAAATAGCAACAAATTAATTAATTATAATAATTAGACAAATTAAAACAAATGAATTCATAGTTACAGCTGCTCCAATTTAATATCATAAACAAGACAAATTAATTCATAGTCACAACTACACCAATTTTATTTCATCAACAAGACATATACAAAGCTAAGGTAACTCTGATCTCAAGTATTACTTTTATCAAAAGTACCTGGACCTCTTCTACTTGAAGGTCTAGAGTTTTCTCAGGGAGAGCATCAACTTAACTTGTTTTCCTTGTAACTTGATTGCAATCTGGTTTTTTCTTTCCTTTTCTTTGGGTAATGATTAATGTTATTAACCTATTTGATTTTTGTTCTTTATTGTGATATAGTTTATGATTTCATGGTCTTCTTTACATTCCTTATAGTATAGTTTTGTATTTTGCAACATATTTCTTGTTGTTTAGTTTTTAATTTCATGGTCTTCCATATGTTCCTCATGGCATAATTGTTTCTAATTGTGTCTCTCCTACCATTTCAAATGAAACTGTAATTGCTTGACTTGCACTTTAAGATAACATCATTTGGTATTTATCTCTTCTGAAACAATTTTAAATAGCCTCCCTTATGTACTAGACTTGGGACTCATGTATGTTGACTGTTGTCCTCACCCAAAACTAACAAATGTGCACTTAATCATTAAATATTTTATTATATGTTAAATACACTTTTACTATATGTTAAATACACTTTTATTTAATATCCAATGATTTCATTGTCATTGTGAGCTAAGATTAATATTCGTTTATATTATAATGCACAATTCTAAGTATTCATCATGAAAATTACACTTTGATCATACCTTGTTTAAGTGTGCTCTGAGATGACTGATGAGGCCAGTGGGAGCAATTACAAATTAATTACTCTTTGATGAGTTGTGCAAGAAACAAAGGAGAAAATGTAGCCATCATTGAGATGTTGTTCATTTAAGGACTACAATGAGAATGTTTTAGTCTGAGTGATCAGTAAGAAGCAAACCCAGGATTAGAAAATGAATCTTTAAATTTGGTTATACTTTAAACAAATATATTTTAAATTCAAAGCATTTGTGCAAACACAATCATATTTTGTAAATTAAAATGAACGGTAACATTTTGATTTGTTTGGCATTAATACAAGACTACATAACAGCAAACCAGTGCATCTTAGAGGGAACATTAATGCAAACCATTTTCATGTAAAGAAAAAATTGGTGAAAAACATTTTTACAAAAAACATTTGTGTAAAATATCTTATGTAAAACATTTAGGTGTAAGAGGTTTTTTGTAAAACATCTTGATGTCAACAACAGAAATGATAAATAGCTGCCGAGATCGAAAGTTGTGGAGAGACATGATCACCTAAGCCAGCAGGCCCAGTACTTTGATGATGATGATGATAATACATATATTTATAAAACATCTTGCTGTTAACTATCATGATATAAGTCTATTCTATTTTATCTATGGAACCGGTTTCATTTGCAATCTGGAATTCCCCATATTAAAATATTATCACAGATTTCCCAAAATCCATAGATAAATTCCATAAGGCCCTAAGTCTTGAACGACAGCACAGATGATGATTTCATACCTCCTCATTTGCCTCTTATGACAAGTGTGGTAGTTCACAGTGCTCTGTTCTTTACTCCTCTTACTGTGAGGGCCCTTTAGATATATGGGAAAAATCATTTTCATGCAAAACTTTTTTTTTTTTTTTTTTTTTTTTTTGGCAGTTGTCAGCTTTCACCTCTGGCGAAGTCTCTAGAGACTAGGATCTGAATTTTGCATGTTAATCCATTTTTCCCTGGCAGCCATGTCCACAGGGGTCTTTGCACAGATAACTCTTTGGAGATACTTATATATATCTTTTCTGTCTATGATTAATTGATATTTCAAGATGGGCCTTACTGCTAAGACTAGAGGTGGTTTCCACAGAGATAAATCATTTAAAAATCCTAACTGGCGCAGCCAGGATTTGAACTCACATCCACTATGTCTTGAGACCAGCATTTTGCCTCAAGACCGACCAGTCCTCACCATGTAAAACATCTTGATTTAAAACGTTTTGGTGTAAAATATTTTTTTGTTGGCAGTTGCTACTAAATAATGTTTGTATAATGGTGCGACACATCTAAATCATAACCAAAACTTCTACTGATCACTTATCAAGCAACAAGTCTTGATAGATTTGTTCTTCTCCTGATGTGATATATGCCACAGGGACAGCTTCTTGCTACACAGGAAATCATTGATAATAATTAAATTTAAACTCGCTACATCACATTAATGATTGCAGCACACAATGATATTCTACTCATATGAAGGACGTATCAAGACCAATCCATCAAGGTTTGAGGCCACTATGTGCTTTATCCACCCCAACAGTTTAAAGGCTCTGTGCTTAATTTAATTATGCAATCATTGATAAAAATGGTTTATTTATATGTAAGATCATTTCTTGATCTTGTTTGAAATGTTATATTTTCTTGGTGCTTGTTTGCTTCATTATATTGATAACTGATCCGTTTCCAAAATTCATATAATTATTGTAACTGCTTCTTCATTTTCTTAACATTCCCCCATTAATTATGCGTGGATGCATTATGGCACTAGTTTACAACAAGTTACTGTATCTACACCTTTCTTGCCCGACGCATCCTTCTTTGTCATGGATAGATTTCTTATTGAACAGTTTTTGCACAAGCAGTGGTTGTCCTTTGGTCTACTTTATAGACTTTTAACTGTCAAGAGTTCTTTAATGTGCACATGGGATCTCCTATTTTTTACTGTTATCCCAGAGAGGGCTAGACATTGGATCTCAGCACAGAGAGAGGGCTAGACATTGAATCTCAGTACCCAGAGAGGGCTAGACATTGGATCTCAGTACCCAGAGAGGGCTAGACATTGGATCTCAGTACCCAGAGAGGGCTAGACATTGGATATCAGCACCCAGAGAGGGCTAGACATTTATCTCAGCACCCAGAGAGGGCTAGACATTTATCTCAGTATCCAGAGAGGGCTAGACATTGGATCTCAGTACCCATTGAGAGCTAGATATTGGATCTCAGTCTCCAGTGAGGGCTAGATATTGGATCTCAGTACCCATAGAGGGCTAGACATTAGACCTCAGTACCCATAGAGGGCTAGACACTGGATCTCAGTACCCAGAGAGGGCTAGACATTGGATTTCAGTAGCCAGAGAGGGCTAGACGTTGGATCTCAGCACCCAGAGAGGGCTAGACATTGGATCTCAGTAGCCAGAGACCAGATGAAGGTAAAGCCTCAAAGAAACCATGGATTCAAAGAGAAAAATGTCCACTGTCTGTGGTGGAATTTGAACCTGAGATCTTCTTGTCCAGAGGTCAAAGCCTCTAGACCTCCTAGTCCAATTAACATAACTTCATCACTTGATTGATGTCAGCTAATGCCAGCTTACAATTGTTACCATTTGTGCTCTCTCAGAGGTTTGGCCATTGTCCATGGTACTGTAGAGGGTGGGTGACCAAATGAATAAAAACCTTTATCATTCTTCAAACAGATAAAAGCTTTTATCATTCTCCAAACAGATAAAATCATTTATCATTCTCCAAACAGATACAAACTTTTATCATTCTCCAAACAGATACAAACTTTTATCATTCTCCAAACATATAAAAACCTTCATCATTCTCCAAAAAGATAAAAACCTTTATTATTCTCCAAATAAAGACCTTTATCATTCTCCAAACAGATAAAAACTTTTACCATTCTCCAAACAGATAAAAACTTTTATCATTCTCCAAACAGATAACAACTTTTATCATTCTCCAAACAGATAAAAACTTTTACCATTCTCCAAACAGATAAAAACTTTTACCATTCTCCAAACAGATACAAACTTTTATCATTCTCCAAACAGATAACAACTTTTACCATTCTCCAAACAGATAACAACTTTTATCATTCTCCAAACAGATAACAACTTTTATCATTCTCCAAACAGATAAAAACTTTTATCATTCTCCAAACAGATAAAAACTTTTATCATTCTTCAAACAGATAAAAACTTTTATCATTCTTCAAACAGATAAAAACTTTTATCATTCTCCAAACAGATAACAACTTTTATCATTCTCCAAACAGATAACAACTTTTATCATTCTCCAGATAAGAAAGATACAGGTTTCAATCACAGTTGGTCAAAATGTTTTTTTTTCAGGTGAAAAAAAATTCTGACCCAAACACCTCATAGTGACTGTACTGGGCATGCAACCTTTATTCTCTAACCCTATGGACCCCAGAAATGAAATAAATAAAAAGTAAAAGGTTCCTTTCATTTAATTTTTGTCAAATGTATAAGAAATATTGTGTCCACATTTTTCAAAGACCAGACATTTTGTAGGTGATGTGATTGGTATCATGCTAGAACTCCCGAATTTCCTCACAAAAAACATAGTACCCATATTTGGCTGGGTGAACCTAGGAGTTATAACCTGGGATTAAACCTGACCTCTTGACGTTAGTGCTCCAGTTCACTAAGCTACCATTACCTGCAGACATTTTTGTGTTTTATGTTGTCTTTCTTCTATGTGGATGGAATGGCAGGACAAAATAACCAACTTAACTGTCCTGCAAAGTGCTAAGACCCCAATAATCATGTCGATACTCAGGTGTCAAAGACTTAGATAAGTATGAAAAGTATGTTACATATGAGTCATATATGTAGTCTTCAGTCATCTACTGAAGTAAAGTTACACACATGAGCCGTAAATGTGGTCTTAGTCCATCTGTTGAAGTGTTACATAAAAGCCATATGTGTGGCCTTAGTCCATCTGTTGAAGTATTATATAAAAGCCATATGTGTGGCCTCAGTCCATCTGTTGAAGTGTTACATAGAAGCTGTTGTATGGCCTTAGTCCATCTGTTGAAGTGTTACATAAAAGCCATATGTGTGGCCTTAGTCCATCTGTTGAAGTATTATATAAAAGCCATATGTGTGGCCTCAGTCCATCTGTTGAAGTGTTACATAGAAGCTGTTGTATGGCCTTAGTCCATCTGATGAAGTGTTACATAAAAGCCATATGTGTGGCCTCAGTCCATCTGTTGAAGTGTTACATAGAAGCTGTTGTATGGCCTTAGTCCATCTGTTGAAGTATTACATAAAAGCCATATGTGTGGCCTCAGTCCATCTGTTGAAGTGTTACATAGAAGCTGTTGTATGGCCTTAGTCCATCTGTTGAAGTATTACATAAAAGCCATATGTGTGGCCTCAGTCCATCTGTTGAAGTGTTACATAGAAGCTGTTGTATGGCCTTAGTCCATCTGCTGAAGGATGTTATATGTGGTTTCATGTTGCAAACTTTCATCATACATCTTTCCATCCTGTTACATTTGTTGACTTACATTATTAATAAAAAGGCATATCACACACATGGCTCATCCTTCGCCATTGCTTGTTAATTATGTTGGTTACATGAACTCATGATATGTGTTTGTGACAAGACCTTGAGATATTTGTTAGTGATGGGATCTTGTGAGCTGTTTGTGATGTGAATTTTTGAGCTGTTTGTGACATGATCTTGTGAACTGTTTGTGACATGACATTGTGAGCTGTTTGTGACATGAACTTGTGAGCTGTTGGTGACATGAACTTATGAGCTGTTTGTGACATGATCTTGTGAACTGTTTGTGACATGAACTTGTGAGCTGTTTGTGACTTGATCTTGTGAACTGTTTGTGGCATGAACTTGTGAGCTGTTTGTGACATGAACTTGTGAGCTGTTAGTGACATGAACTTGTGAACTGTGTTAGTGACATGATCTTGTGAACTGTCAGTGACCTGAACTCGTGAGCTGTTAGTGACATGAACTTGTGAGCTGTTAGTGACAGGAACTTTTGAGAGTTAGTGACATGAACTGTGAGCTGTTAGTGACATGAACTTGTGAGCTGATAGTGACATGAACTTGTGAACTGTTAGTGACATGAACATGTGAGCTGTTAGTGACATGAACATGTGAGCTGTTAGTGACATGAACTTGTGAACTGATAGTGACATGAACTTGTGAGCTGTTTGTGACATGAACTTGTGAGCTGTTTGTGACATGAATTTATGAGTTGTTTGTGACATGAACTTGTGAGCTGTTAGTGACATGAACTTGTGAGCTGTTTGTGACATGAACTTGTGAGCTGTGTTAGTGACATGAACTTGTGAGCTGTTTGTGACATGAACTTGTAAGCTTTTAGTGACATGAACGGGACCTGAGATTTAATCTTGAGCTGTTTCCTAAGATGTGGCATTACGTGTCACTTTCGTAGGTCTGGTTTTTTTCAATCCAAGTTTAAAAGTATGGTTCTCCAGAAGAACTTTGAGAATTGCTAAAGCATGTGTGCTCAAGCGTTGGTTTCACGTGGCAAGGCGCTGTGTCGAGGAGTATGGGTTCCATCCTGCTATGGGCTATCTCTTTTCTTTTTTTTTTTTCTGTTGTTGATTATTTGTGATTTTCTTCCGAGTGTTGTAAACATACGTTTTCCCCTGAAATGATTCACTGCTATCACATGTACCTCCTCCAATTTGATTAAATCCAGTAGTGGTCTTGTAAACACCTGCCTGCTGTCACGCTTTGGCACGAATTCTTAAACTTGGAAACAACATTCTCTGTCTCTGCTATTAAGACTGTGTCATCCGCATATCGCAAATTATTTATGTTGTGACCGTTGACTTCAATTCCTTTTTTATCTATTATTGATCTCATAATATATTCACTGTAAAGTGAAAACAAATCCGGTGAAAGAACACAGCCTTGTCTGACTCCTTGTTTTATATATTGGAATTGTCCTGTTTGGTTGTTAATTCGTATAGCTGCTGTTTGTTGCCAGTACATGTTTTTTATGATTCGCAGATCCTTGCCATCAATATTTAATTTCTCCAGCATATTGATTATTTCCACATGCTTTACTTTGTCAAATGCTTTCGTGTAGTCTATAAAGCACTTATAGAGATCTTTCTTTACCTCTATAGATCTTTCTATCAATGTTCTTAAGATGTATATTGCATTATTGGTACCTTTTCTTTCCATAAATCCACGTTGTTCCTCACTTATTTCTGGTTTTATTTTGTTCCTTACACGTCTCATGATTATTCTTAGTAATATTTTAGTCATATGGCTCATGAGACTAATAGTGCGATGGTCTTCACAATCAGTGGCGCCTGACTTCTTCGGTATGGCTACAAAGATAGATTTTAGTAGATCTTCGGGTAACAAAAGATTATACGCAATGTAAAATTGTAGACATTTCATTTTAAACTTCGGTCGTAAATGATTCTACGAAGGGCGTCCAAGAAGTAATGCACCACATCGGTTTTCTCATCTAAAGTTGTCAGTCAGCAAGGGTAGTGTTAATGCAGCTATACAATCTGTCGGATTCTCTAAGGTTTGTGCATGATGGGTTCCACGAAATCTCACAAATGAGCACCGATTGTAAAGAAAGGCAATTTCTTCTGAACAGTTGGAGCATTTTATTGTTGATGGAGATAACTTTTTTGGCTAAAATTGTTACAGGTGACGAAACCTGGCCACATCATTTTGAACCTGAGACAAAAAGACAGTCAATGGATGGCACTACCTGCCCTCAACATGAAGAAAAAAATTGAAGACATCTCCTTCAGCTGGAAAGGTCATGGTCACTGTCTTTTGGAACATTGAAGGCGTGATTCTTGTGGATGTTATGCAAAGTAGAGAGACAATCAATTCGCAAGCTTACATTAAGACACTGAAAAAAAAAAAAAAACGAACGTTTTCGCAGGGTTCGGCCGCACAAGAATCCAGCAGACTTGCTTCTCCTTCATGACAGTGCGCGCCCTCACACAAGTCTGGCAACAAAGGAAGCAATCACTAGATTGGGTTGGACTGTACTCTCCCATCCACCATACAGCCCTGATTTGACACCCTCCGATTTCCATCTCTTTGCTCCACTTAAAGATGTCCACCCTGGAACAAGGTTCGAAGATACTGTAGGAGTGATTCATGCAGCGAAAAAGTGACTACACGATCAAGACAAAGACTGGTACAGAGTAGGAATACATGCACTTGTTACACGCTGGCGTAAAGCTGTACAAGTGAATGGGGAGTATGTTGAATGATAACGATGTTTACATGACATATCAATATATACTGTGTAAAAATGTCATACATTTTGAATTAGCTGTTCCCGAGAAAATCGATGTGGTGCATTACTTTCTGCATGCACTAAGTATTTATATATCTATTGTCCTTTTTGTGTATAAGATGGTACATAGAGCAAAAATTCTAGACTTTCCATCTTCAACGGTCTGTCACCAAGCATCAGACCTTGCACCGGACTCTATTGTTTCTCACCACGTTCCTGTTTTTGGCGAATTTATCAACCTCTGCGAGGAAGCTGATGCCTGACTGTTCAAGTCTCTTGAACTTGGGTGCTTACTTTCTTGAAGAAAGTCTCTTGAACTTGGGCACTTACTTTCTTGAAGAAAGTATCTTGAACTTGGGCGCTTACTTTCTTGAAGAAAGTATCTTGAACTTGAGCGCTTACTTTCTTGAAGAAAGTCTCTTGAACTTGGACGCTTACTTTCTTGAAGAAAGTATCTTGAACTTCGGCGCTTACTTTCTTGAAGAAAGTATCTTGAACTTGGGCGCTTACTTTCTTGAAGAAAGTATCTTGAACTTGGGCGCTTACTTTCTTGAAGAAAGTATCTTGAACTTGGGTGCTTACTTTCTTGAAGAAAGTATCTTGAACTTGGGTGCTTACTATCTTGAAGAAAGTATCTTGAACTTGGGCGCTTACTTTCTTGAAGAAAGTATCTTGAACTTGGGCGCTTACTTTCTTGAAGAAAGTATATTGAACTTGGGCGCTTACTTTCTTGAAGAAAGTATCTTGAACTTGGGCGCTTACTTTCTTGAAGAAAGTCTCTTGAACTTGGGCGCTTACTTTCTTGAAGAAAGTATATTGAACTTGGGCGCTTACTTTTTTGAAGAAATTATCTTGAACTTGGGCGCTTACTTTCTTGAAGAAAGTCTCTTGAACTTGGGCGCTTACTTTCTTGAAGAAAGTATCTTGAACTTGTGCACTTACTTTCTTGAAGAAAGTCTCTTGAACTTGGGCGCTTACTTTCTTGAAGAAAGTCTCTTGAACTTGGGCACTTACTTTCTTGAAGAAAGTCTCTTGAACTTGGGCGCTTACTTTCTTGAAGAAAGTCTCTTGAACTTGGGCGCTTACTTAACTTTTGCGCTTACTTTCTTGAAGAAAGTCTCTTGAACTTGGATGCTTACTTTCTTGAAGAAAGTCTCTTGAACTTGGGCGCTTATTTTCTTGAAGAAAGTAGCTTGAACTTGGGCGCATATTTTCTTGAAGAAAGTATCTTGAACTTGGGCGCATATTTTCTTGAAGAAAGTATCTTGAACTTGGACGCTTACTTTCTTGAGAAAGTCTCTTGAACTTGGGCGCTTACTTTCTTGAAGAAAGTATCTTGAACTTGGGTACTTACTTTCTTGAAGAAAGTCTCTTGAACTTGGGCGCTTAC
Organism: Megaustenia siamemsis; assembly: GCA_032433765.1. NCBI lineage: Eukaryota > Metazoa > Mollusca > Gastropoda > Stylommatophora > Ariophantidae > Megaustenia > Megaustenia siamemsis. The sequence goes on along the minus strand of JAVIAB010000139.1, from coordinate 96,388,440 downwards.
TTTCTTGAAGAAAGTCTCTTGAACTTGGGCGCTTACTTTCTTGAAGAAAGTATCTTGAACTTTGGCGCTTACTTTCTTGAAGAAAGTCTCTTGAACTTGGCGCTTACTTAACTTTTGCGCTTACTTTCTTGAAGAAAGTCTCTTGAACTTGGACGCTTACTTTCTTGAAGAAAGTCTCTTGAACTTGGGCGCTTATTTTCTTGAAGAAAGTATCTTGAACTTGGACGCTTACTTTCATGAAGAAAGTCTCTTGAACTTCGGCGCATATTTTCTTGAAGAAAGTATCTTGAACTTGGGCGCTTACTTTCTTAAAGAAAGTATCTTGAACTTGGGCGCTTACTTTCTTGAAGAAAATATCTTGAACTTGGGCGCATATTTTCTTGAAGAAAGTATCTTGAACTTGAGCGCTTACCTTCTTGAAGAAAGTATCTTGAACCTGGACGCTTACTTTCTTGAAGAAAGTATCTTGGAAAACCAAAATAACGTCACATTATTATGTTGAAGAGATTGTTATCTGGAGTGTCAGAGGCGCTGGTCGTCCAGGGTTAGAGCCGGATATTGGTTATCAGGTGTGATAGTTGAAGATGGTGCTACTGATGGTAATCTCTTCAGGTTGGCACAACAAAATGACTGACCTAGACCAGGCCGTACAGATTATACACTTTTATTGAGAGTTTAGACAACAAATTGACTGACCTAGACTAGACAGTACAGATTATACACTTTTATTGAGAGTTTAGACAACAAATTGACTGACCTAGACCAGGCCGTACATATTATTGACTTTTATTGAGAGTTTAGACAACAAATTGACTGACCTAGACCAGGCCGTACATATACCGTCAAAGGTGCCGATATCGCAGCTTAGTCATATACTGACGACACAACACACCGACGCCTGCTTAATGGGCGGACGCTTTGAACAAGGTAAAGGTCAGATCTTGTGTTTGCTTGTTGTACCTACATCGTTCTAACCTTGCGTGCCACATTTATTGTGTTCTACGTCGTCCTAACCTTGAATAGTTTGTGTTGTACATCGTTCTAATCGTGTGTTTGTTGTGTTGTGCAACGTTCTAATCTTGTGTTTGTACAACGTTCTAATCTTGTGTTTGTACAACGTTCTAATCTTGTGTTTGTTGTATTGTACAACGTTCTAATCTTGTGTTTGTTGTGATGTACAACGTTCTAATCTTGTGTTTGTTGTGTTGTACAACGTTCCAATCTTGTGTTTGTTGTGTTTGTACAACGTTCTAATCTTGTGTTTGTTGTGTTGTACAACGTTCTAATGTTGTGTTTGTTGTGATGTACAACGTTCTAATCTTGTGTTTGTTGTGTTGTACAACGTTCTAATCTTATGTTTGTTGTGTTGTACAACGTTCTACTCTTGTGTTTGTTGTGTTGTACAACGTTCTAATCTTGTGTTTGTACAACGTTCTAATCTTGTGTTTGTTGTGTTGTACATCGTCCTAATCTCTCATGACGAAACGCTTACAAGTGAAGTATTTATTCAGCCGTAAATATACGAAGAGAGGCCAAGCGACACAGTTAACGGGACAATATATGAATAATCTCATGCCATATAGAATAAGAAACCTATAATATATGCGGTATCTGAATGCACAGGTACACTGACGTATAGAGACCTATTATCCTTGTCAAAATATCATAACGAGGATATAGGCTGGCGACTGTGTTCACGTTCCAATACTTATAAAATGTTATCTCGACACCGCTAATATTTTCAAAGTTTGCCTGAGCGCATTTCGAACTTTCCGGCTGAAAAAAGTCATATATACCATAATAATATTCATGTATTATTATCATTTATCTTCTTGGTTCATGTAGCACTGAAACATTTATTTTTCATCTATTCATGTGAATATCAAAGATTATTTGCCACATGTGGCGAAGTATTACATTTTATATACTTTGCCACAGTAAATATGATTGATATTATATGGAGCTGAGAAGTATATGTTCTTTATTGTGGTTAGTTGAAATATATCCGTCCTTAGTTTTACTAACAGACTGAGAGGGAAATCCAGAAATCATCCAAACTTTGTGACGTCTTCAGCTATGCTTTATTTAAACTATAGATGGCTGTGCAAGAAACTTTACTGGACCACCCACAGCGATCTATAGAATGAATAAGGCTCGTCGGCTAAAAGAATGCGCCCAACTGCTTTGACGCTTACAGCTATGCGTTCAGGGGCGGTTGTTAGTAGAATGACGTCAACCGTCCTTAGCTCGCATAACTGAAGACGCCAAAGAGTTTAGATGATTTCTAGATTTCCCCCAGCCGGCAGGCCTACGTAAAACTATAGATAGCTGTGGAAATAGTCAATTATAGATTTACTAAGGCTCACGGGTAGAAAATAAAACAGAAAAACCTACCAGCTAGCGTGACGTGTTCAACAACAGGAGATAGAATAGAAACGGCTGACGTCACTCTATCCACAACCATCTTTGATTGCAAAGCTGAAAACGCCACGCTAGTTGGTGGTTTTCCAGGAATTCCTTCTCAGTCCGCAGTTCTAAGTAAATCTATAACTGTCCATGACTGTGGAGTACCCCAGATATCCACTCTTTCTGATTTATTGAGCTGGAACGTCAAGTGGAGAGTGTCAGGCTGTGATTGAACCTGCGCTGATTTATCATCAAGCCATGCGATAGGAACAATCATACCACTCGTGTTAGTGTTTGATGAACATCTTTTGTGTAGCTGTGGGTAGATGGCGAGTAACAGATGATGCTACCATATCTGATCTGACCTCTGACCTATTATTATACAAAAACACCACTCTATTTCAATCCTAAATCCAAATCTAAAATAACACAGCCGAATTACTCACTATGATCCACCATAACATTGATGAATTATAACATCTGACCCACAATTCTAACCTCTGACCCACAATTATAGTATCTGACCCACAATTATAACCTCTGACCCACACTTGTAACCTCTAACCCACAATTATAACATCTGACCCACATTTATAACCTCTGACCCACAATTATAACCTCTGACCAACATTTATAACATCTGGCCCACAAATACAACCTGTAACAAACATGAACCTCACTGAGCATAAACAACACCGCAAACCCAGACCACTGACCAATAATTAAAACAAACCACCGACCACCTGACTCTGACCAAATTTAAAAGACACCACCGAACCCTAACCTCTGACCCACAGATTAGAATACCAACGAACCCTAACCTCTGACCCACAGATTAGAATACCAACGAACCCTAACCTTTGTCCCACAGATTAGAACACCTCCGAACCCTAACCTCTGACCCACAGATTAGAATACCAACGAACCCTAACCTCTGACCCACAGATTAGAACACATCCGAACCCTAACCTCTGACACACAGATTAGAATACCAACGAACCCTAACCTCTGACCCACAGATTAGAACACCTCCGAACCCTAACCTCTGACACACAGATTAGAACACCAACGAACCCTAACCTCTGACCTACAGATTAGAACACTACCGAACCCTAACTTCTGACGTACAGATTAGAACACTACCGAACCCTAACCTCTGACCTACAGATTAGAACACTACCGAACCCTAACTTCTGACGTACAGATTAGAACACTACAGAACCCTAACTTCTGACCTACAGATCAGAATACTACCGAACCCTAACCTCTGACCTACAGATTAGAACACTACCGAACCCTAACCTCTGACGTACAGATTAGAACACTACCGAACCCTAACCTCTGACCTACAGATTAGAACACTACCGAACCCTAACCTCTGACCCACAGATTAGAACACCACCGAACCCTAACCTCTGACCCACATATTAGAACACTACCGAACCCTAACCTCTGACCTACAGATTAGAACACTACCGAACCCTAACCTCTGACCTACAGATTAGAACACCACCGAACCCTAACCTCTGACCCACATATTAGAACACATCCGAACCCTAACCTCTGACCCACATATTAGAACACCTCCGAACCCTAACCTCTGACCCACATATTAGAACACCACCGAACCCTAACCTCTGACCCACATATTAGAACACTACCGAACCCTAACCTCTGACCTACAGATTAGAACACCACCGAACCCTAACCTCTGATCCACAGATTAGAACACCACCGAACCCTAACCTCTGATCCACAGATTAGAACACCACCGAGTCCTATCCTCTGACCAATAATTAAGAGATATAAACGAACACTAAAGAGCCTCTACTAAGGTAGAGTGGTTAGTGTGCTCGCTTCCTGATCCAAAGGGTTCAGGTTCGATCCCCAGAAATGGAAGATTTTATTTGGACCAACAATGTCGGTGTTCACACAGCCTCTAAAAATGGTTACCAGAGATTTTTCGCGGAAGTAAAGGCGGCCTGGCGTGATACCGACAACATCACTCAAAAACGTGCCGTGGTCATAGAAAAATATGGCCACTAGTTCCGTATTCCTCATACACCTAGCAATGAATGAAGGAAACCTTTACTTTTTTGTTAACAAAATCCTAACCTCGGATCAATAATAAAAGACATTACCGAATCCTAACCTCAAACCAATAATAAAAGACACCAACGAATCCTAACCTCAGACCAATAATAAAAGACACCAACGAATCCTAACCTCAGACCAATAATAAAAGACACCAACGAGTACTAACCTCAGACCAATAAGTAAAAGACATCACCGAGTCCTAATCTCATACTAATAATAGAAGACGCCACCGAATCCTAACCTCAGACAAATAATTATATAATAAAAGACACCATCAAATCCTCAGACACCTCACCGCCCCCTAAACAACGGCTGTGCCGTGTGTTTGTGACAGACTGGTAGCATGGTTGCGTGTATCAAGACGGATAGAGCAGCATGTCAACAACACACAATACGCGACCAGTATTTACATTTTGAAAATAACTTCCTTGATCCTTATTATGTAGCAAGTTATGATTGATCGAATCCAGGAAGGTTTTGTTGGGCTCCACCGACAACATCACCATTCTGACAAAGCAATTTGGTAAGCATGCTCATGTTTTCTGTCTTATTTACATAAGTTGAGGAAGACAGTGTCCGGATTTCTGAATTTGAGTTAAAGCTTAAGATATCCTGATCAATATTACGGTGTAAGTGTACATTTTAGCTAGTGATAATGTGTCCGACAGCGTCATTCGTTGAAGAATATTGTCTGAGGTCTGTCAGACGAAGACGAGCCAAGTTGTGGGCGACAACTGATAATCTGGGGCGATTACAGATGACGCTTCGATAGCCAATAAATCAGATTGTTATTGCACAAAACAAGGCTCCGTGAAAGTCATGCCATCAATATTGTAGTTAAGTACTAGGTGTCATTAGGAGAACGTGTCACTGTTCAATAGTCAAGCCGATGGTTATACTTATAACACTTTTCCAGAGGCTAATGTGGAGAAATAATACATTTTCATGCACTTTGTATGATTCCGCCTGCAACATGATGATAATTATTAGCATTCTCTAACTGTTTTGACTGATTCATCATAAACATTGAGCAGACTGACCAAAGAAATGAGGCCATAAGAATGAGAATACAGGGGTCCCTTTCAGAATTGTGTGAGGATGTAGTGCTGGGAGAAGATCTCACAATCACAACTGATACCAGATACCATTCACACAACACTTAAAAGGTCACACAACACAGCTTCTGGTCCAGATGTTGTTCGATACGGCGACATAGGCAATTTAGCTGTCGACGACTTGCAAAAACTGGCCAAAGAGTTTAATGCCAGTATTCAGAGTGGCCAGATTAAGGAAGAGTGGCTTCACAGCTACTTAGTACCGCTACCGAAGCTAAACAAGGACCATTCTCAGATCAGAGCCTACAGAATCATCACGATGGAGAACACTCGGGCAAGCTGCTGGAGAAAATTGTTGCCCGTGTCCTCACCTGTCACCTTGAACAGAAACGCGCGTTTCCACTCACACACGGAGGTTATAGATATAACAAACAGAAATGGCGCAATGCTGCAGTCTTCGTCTATGACGTCTTCGAAGGCTTCCACAGACGAGAGGAGACATGTACTTCTGCTATAGATCTGGAGGATGCATACAACAGAGAACCGCTTGAATACCTCATGTATATGCTCCTCAAACTGGTGGTGCACCCCTTCCTCATTAGATGGATCGCTGCAGCACTGTTTCAAAGGAAGGTGATACTCAAATGTGGAAGTTGGTCACCCGAGCCAACATCCATTTTTCCAGGGCTGCCGCAAACTCACAATTGTCACCACAGTAGTGAAGTACGGCATTTACAGGACCCTAATGCATTCTATCTATCTATTGACCTTTCGAGCCGTAACCGGCCCATAGGGCGTAGACCAAGATACACCTTCTCCTATATGGATTTTTTGTTCTAGCAGTTTTCTTTTAAAGATATTTTATCAAATCTCGCCATCTGTCTCTGTTCTGTGCAAGCAGTTCTATCTCATTGAGGGAGCCGACTCCTGCTGCTCTTGCCTCTCTCATCAATGTTCTTCTCAGTGTCTCCCTGGGTCTTCCTCTTTTTCTTTTACCTGTTGTTTCCCATATGAGGGCTTGCTTTGCTATTCGGTTATTATCTCTTCTCATCACATGTCCAACGTATGACCATCGTCTTTTCTTTATTACTGAAGATATTAGTGGTTGATTGGCGATTTCTCTAATTTCCTCATTTGTTTTGAATTCGTTCCATGCTATACCAAGTATTTTCCTTAGACATTTATTTTCGAATGCGTTCAACTTTGTTTCTATATCTCTTGTTGTTTTCCAGCTTTCACACGCATACGTAAGAGTTGATAGTACATTTGATTTGAATAGCCTAAGTTTTGTGTTTGTGCTGATAAGTTTTGATTTCCACAACTTTTCAAGGCTTCTGAAAGACATTGCTGCTTTAGCTATTCTGATTTTAATTTCTTTGCTCGTATCCCCTTCTCGATCAATGTGACTTCCAAGATAGATAAAGTGATCGATCTCTTCAACTGGTTTGTTTTCCATGTATATTTTGTCACCTGTTGGAATTAAACTAGTCATGACTTTAGTCTTTTCATGATTGATCTCAAGCCCAATTTTGCTGGCTATTGATGATAGTTCATTTGTGTTTTCCTGCATCGTTTTTATCTGACTGCTGATGAGAACTATGTCATCAGCAAAGTCGAGGTCTTCCAAATGGTCTCCTTGTATCCATTCGATGCCTTTATTACCAGTGCAGCATTTCTTCATTATGAAGTCCATAACAATTCCAAATAACAAGGGCGATAAAATACATCCTTGTTTAACCCCAGTTTCTATTGGGAAACATTCGCTCAGTCCTTCCTCTGTTCGAACTGCACATGTGTAACCATCATACATGTCTTTGATAATATTTATGATTTTTGATGGTAAACCATATTGCTTCAGAATTTTCCACAAAGAATCTCTATGAATACTATCAAATGCTTTTTTGAAGTCGATGAAGTTAAGTACAAACGGTTTTTGCTTTTCAATGTGTTCCTCCAATATAAGTCGTAGAGTGAAAATGTGGTCAATACAGCTTCTCCCTTTTCTAAACCCAGCCTGTTCTTCACGCATTACTGTATCTATTGAATCCTGTATTCTATTTAGGATGATTTTGCAGAATAACTTTGAGGCAACTGACAAAAGTGTCACGCCTCTCCAGTTGTTACAATCTCTAAGATTGCCCTTTTTTGGGATCTTAACAATGATTCCTTTTTTCCATTTATGAGGCGTCTTCTCTGTTTTCCAAATGATGTTGAACATTTTTTGGAGATGTATTAGATTATGGCTATCAATTGCCTTGAGGATCTCAGCTGTTAACTTATCCTCTCCAGCAGCCTTGTTATTGGTCATAAGCTTTAAGGTGGTTTCTATTTCACTCAAGGTGCAATAATGCATTGCCAGAGGTTTATTTTTTTGCTATATAATAAGTCTACCGGTGATTTTTTTTTATTGCGCCGATGCCACGGATCTTTTTCTATATGAGTGTCTAGCCTAACATTTTTTTTTGCGGTCGGGGTGACCTCTCGTTGACCACTCGTCGTGACATCTCATTAACCTCTCGTTAAAGGGAGAATGGGGTTGGTGACCTGTTGTGATCTCTCGTCGTGGTGGGGACTCATGAAAATGGGGGTGAAATGTGTCATCGGTGGGGTGACATAACTTTGTACTTTCTTTCAAAAGTCTTATTCAAGAAAACATTTAATATATACCTAAAATTTCTTTTGCATGTATTGCTAACACGTCCACAACAACTTACTCAGTGCTTGTCCGTAACACTTACACATGCCTAGGTATGTACACGAAGGCGTGTTAATGAGTTTAACGTGTGGAAGCATCAAAACATGAAATTTATTAATGACCAAACCGAACGCTTGGTCATCTAATGACCATGGTCGTACTAATGAGTTTATCAGCTGATCAGTAAAGACCCGTTACGATAACCAAATTTAACGGATGAGCACCTACACACCAGTCTCTGAAAGACTGACCGCTGGGGCGCGCTAATGAGTTTATCAGCTGTCTACTGTTGTGGCGTTGTTTTAGAGAGACGGTAAATTGACTATGATATTCTTTTAGTGTGCCTATATCAGAGGTGTAACTTTCATGAATAGTATTTTATATTAGTGTGGTTTTGTCAGGGGGACGTAAGTAGCTTTCATGGGTTAGGACTTGGCCTGTACTAGAATTCCATCTTTCCCTCTATTGTAACTTGTAGCCGAAGTAGTAGTAGTAGTAGTTGTAGTAGTAGTAGTAGTAGTAGTAGTAGTAGTAGTTGTTGTTGTTGTTGTTGTTGTTGTAGTTGTAGTAGTAGTAGTTGTTATTGTAGCAGTAGTAGTTGTAGTAATTGTTGTAGTAGTAGTTGTAGTAGTAGCAGCAGTTGTAGTAGTAGTGGTAGTTGTAGAACTAGCATGACTTTCGTTTAGTAGAGTTATGACAGAGGCGTAACTTTCAAGAGTAGTAGAGTTATGAGTTGGAGTGTATTAGAATTTCAGCCATGTTTGGTAATACTTTCCTTTAGTGGGGCTTATGAATGGGGCGTGACTTTTTCGTGTGTAGTAGAGATATGACAGAGGCTTATAGTTATTTTTATTCATGACAACTTTATTGTAGACCTAAAATTTCTTTTAAACTATTTGTAACATACAACTTACTCAGTGCTTGGCCAACTAATGTCCAAGGTGTGCTAGTGAGTTTAACAGCAGACCGGTAATGGAATTTCAGGGGCGTAATCTACTTGAGGAGTTCTGCGATTAACTTTTTGGACTTTGTGACTAAATATTTTGCTGAATTGAACTGAATGGAATTTATATGGAAATACACACGAGTCTAGACCATCCCCATCATCGAGTTTCAGCGACAAAACCAACTAGGTCGACAAGAAGTATTCAGATGAAGCCTAAACGGTGACATTAAAGTAGAAAAACAGGAAAGGGCTAGGGACAAAAGTTCCATGGAAGGTCAGGGGGTAACGTCATAACCATCAAAGGGGAAGAAGACCTAGAGAACACTCCCTGGTATCGATCGACTTTAGTGATCTTGAGTGATGGAAGGGTAGCCTGAATGACTACTCGAACAAGGGACTCTGATAGTGTCATAGACCTGGCACTGGTGTCTTCTACCATTGTAACGGTTTGCAAGTGACATGTACTAGGATTCCACTGAAGTTTTCACTAGTGTGGTGGAATGTAGACGATGAGGAATCTTGGATTTTGTTCCAGGGACTAGTCTATACTAGTCTTGTATACTATTACTATTTTGTAAAGTTGAAGCACCTTGAATCTACACACGTTCTTTAGTCGCTGTTGTAAATTGCATCATCGGCAACAGCATGTGCCATACTGGTTGACGTAGGCGAGCATGGCCTTTCACAATCTTCTATCTACAGTGAATCGTATCAGTTCTGATGTTGACTGTTTTCCATGCTATGTCATTGTATCAGTCACATGTGTCATGTCGTTGTATCAGACACATATGTCATGTTGTTGTTAACTGTTTTCCATGCCATGCCGTTGTAGCAGTCACAGGTGTCATGTCGTTGTATCAGACACGTATGTCATGTCGTTGTATCAGTCACATGTGTCATGTCGTTGTATCAGTCACATGTGTCATGTCGTTGTATCAGACACGTATGTCATGTCGTATCAGTCACATGTGTCATGTCGTTGTAGCAGTCACAGGTGTCATGTGGTTGTAGCAGTCACAGGTGTCATGTTGCTGTATCAGACATGTATGTCATGTCGTTGTATCAGACACGTATGTCATGTCGTTGTAGCAGTCACAGGTGTCATGTCATTGTAGCAGTCACAGGTGTCATGTCGTTGTATCAGTCACATGTGTCATATCGTTGTAGCAGTCACAGGTGTCATGTCGTTGTATCAGTCACAGGTGTCATGTCGTTGTAGCAGTCACAGGTGTCATGTCGTTGTAGCACTCACAGGTGTCATGTCATTGTAGCAGTCACAGGTGTCATATCGTTGTAGCAGTCACAGGTGTCATATCGTTGTAGCAGTCACATGTGTCATATCGTTGTAGCAGTCACAGGTGTCATGTCATTGTAGCAGTCACAGGTGTCATGTCGTTGTAGCAGTCACAGGTGTCATGTCGTTGTAGCACTCACAGGTGTCATGTGGTTGTAGCAGTCACATGTGTCATATCGTTGTAGCAGTCACAGGTGTCATGTCGTTGTAGCACTCACAGGTGTCATGTCATTGTAGCAGTCACAGGTGTCATATCGTTGTAGCAGTCACAGGTGTCATATCGTTGTAGCAGTCACATGTGTCATATCGTTGTAGCAGTCACAGGTGTCATGTCATTGTAGCAGTCACAGGTGTCATGTCGTTGTAGCAGTCACAGGTGTCATGTCGTTGTAGCACTCACAGGTGTCATGTCATTGTAGCAGTCACATGTGTCATATCGTTGTAGCAGTCACAGGTGTCATGTCGTTGTAGCAGTCACAGCACAGGTGTCATGTCGTTGTAGCAGTCACAGGTGTCATGTCGTTGTAGCAGTCACAGGTGTCATGTCGTTGTATCTGACATGTATGTCATGTCGTATCAGACACGTATGTCATGTCGTTGTATCAGTCGCAGGTGTCATGTCATTGTAGCAGTCACAGGTGTCATGTCGTTGTATCAGTCGCATGTGTCATGTCGTTGTATCAGACATGTATGTCAAGTCGTATCAGACACGCATGTCATGTTGTTATATCAGACACGTATGTCATGTTGTTGTAGCAGTCACAGGTGTCATGTCGTTGTAACAGTCACAGGTGTCATGTCGTTGTATCAGACATGTATGTCAAGTCGTATCAGACACGCATGTCATGTTGTTATATCAGACACGTATGTCATGTCGTTGTAGCAGTCACAGGTGTCATGTTGTTGTAGCAGTCACAGGTGTCATGTTGTTGTAACAGTCACAGGTGTCATGTTGTTGTAACAGTCACAGGTGTCATGTCGTTGTATCAGACACGTATGTCATGTTGTTGTCTGAGACATAGATCCCATGCGTCGGCTGGTGTCTCTTTTTCCTTTTCGAACTATCTTTCGATGTTTGGGGACTAAATTTATTGGTATAAGTGACACCTCACCTGGGTTACTTTATTTTGTGTACATAACCCAAACAACACCAGATTCATTGTTTGTCATGTTTCACTCCCATTGAGTACAATTGGTTATCTATAACATTAATGAACACCTCTCTTCAAAGACCATATTACAGAGTATAAGGTCATAAGATAGATTTGAAGTGGCTAGAAGAAGTGAATGTATCTCGAAAGGATGTCACAAAAACAAACAATGTTTAAACAATGAGACTCATAAACTAGCCAAAATGGATACCAAAAATATTTTATTTAAAAAAAAATAATAATAAAATAAATAAAATAAAATAAAATAAAATTAATCGAGTACTGTCATATCCCACGGTTCCTCTTCCGCCGCCACCGCGTTTTGTGGTGATGGTGGTGGTGGTGAGGAGTACCCAGCGTCTACAAAAGGATCCGGTCGGGGTATATTCGCCGCAGTCCGAAGTCGTATAGCGGCAACCACATTGTCAACAATTAGATGTACTAATTCGGCCTGTGAAAGATCAAAATGCAATAGCCCAAACAGCTGGTGCCGAACCCGGGTATGGAAGTCTAGATGACATATATGCTGGTCAATATTCATTGCCAGCTCATGACACCCCTCACAGTGACGACGGGATCGTCGTGCAGAAGAGTTGCGATTTTAGCTAAAATTACTTGTTCTATCTTTTAAATCTGAAATTTTCACAAAAAGAGATAGCATTACTCGTCCCCTATATTGGGGGATGTTGAGTTACTAAAAATAGATTTTTACATATGATGCAATAACAGAATACTCATTATCTTGGTAACCAGTTGAGACTGCATGTACTCTTCTTCTTCTACCTTTTTAGCTCCCAGTGGAGCATAGGTCTTCAACAAACACTTTCCAAGTGGTTCTGTTTTTTGCCATTCTTTTAAGATCATTCCATGTCTTCCCCATCATCTTCATCTCAGCTTCTATCAGTCTTCTCCAAGAATTCCTTGGTCTTTCTCTTTGTCTTTTCCCCTGGTGATTCCAAAAAGGGCCTGTTGTGTAATACTCTCAGTTGGCTTCCGTATTGTGTGTCCTATCCAGCGCCATCGTCTTCTCTTTATCCACAGGTGTTTGACTGGTACATTTCCATAATTCTATGTTAGTGATTTTGTCCTGCCATTTCCATCCATTTATCCTGCGTAAACATCCATTAATGAAAGTCTGTATCTTCATGATTGTCAATTTTGTTGTTCTCCGTGTTTCACAGCCATATAAAAGGACCGCCTTAACATTTGCGTTGAAAATTTTTATTAGATAAATTCATTAGCGCGCCCCAGCGGTCAGTCTCTTAGAGACTGGTGTGTAGGTGCTCATCCGTTAAATTTCGTCTAGTAACGGGTCTTTACTGATCAGCTGATAAACTCATTAGTACGACCATGGTCATTAGATGACCAAGCGTTCGGTTTGGTCATTAATAAATTTCATGTTTTGATGCTTCCACATGTTAAACTCATTAACACGCCTTCGTGTACATACCCAGTAGTTAGTTCATTGGCAATTGCAGCGAAATTGTCCCTCTTTAGTCGTACAATTCCGGAACCAGATATTCTTTGGTGCATGGTGTGGCTAAGAAGCCTTCTATATTTCTCCACTTGTTGCAATACTTTAGTGACCCGTCTGTCATCAAAGGGTTGTAAACCTGTTACTGTTTCTAGAGTCTTGATAGGTGTAGATTTTATAGCACCAGTGATGATACGGGCAGCATGGTTCTGTGTTCTGTTAATTTTTCTAAGGTGTGATTTGGAAGCCAAAAGTAGTGAGACATGTGGTTTAGATACGTATGACGTAATTAGGACAAAGTGTAGGGATGACCTTACAACGGCCAGTACCCTATTAGTACAAGAGTTATATAGTCAAATACTACCACTTTTCCATAGTGGACAGTGGTGGAACCTCCCGCAGAGTGATGCAATGATATATATGTATAGGTCTTAGAAGAAGTATGGTGGGTTTTAAGCTCATGAATGGGGTAGTTGGGGAATAATTGAGTAGATTGGTTAATGAGTGATGGACATCGCTGTTTCTCGCCAAAGTGACAACCAATAGAAGCGAGTGTATGTTGTCCGGCTATAGACCACGCCCACTCCGGAAGCGAAACTACCATATTAGGGACTAGCGTTACGTTAGTTATTTCATAGATATATTGTTCATATATACTTATAATAATAATAAATTAATATTTATTATATCCCTGCGGACGTAAATGGACCACATTTAAGATATATACGGACCATAATAAGGTTACTCCCGCTGAAGAGATGAATGAACAGTCATATTCTCCCAGGTTTTCGTGAGTACGACATGGATCAATACTACTAACATGTGAGACTATAGATTTTTCCTTTCCCGCGCGAGCGGAACTGATTGCTGAGACGTGATCTAAAAAATCAATAGCACTCCCGCGCACAACGAATAGCATCGATCAGTCGCCACAAGGTATGACCAGCCATCACTTTCCTTTAGGCTGCCTCTGAAAAAGAGAGAGAGAAAAAAAATATATATATATATATTTATATATATGCATAAAGCAATTAACTAGAATAAAGCAAAGCAATACCAAAACGGGAAGAGCGCTACGGACATTAGGGAACAGACTAGTTTACAAAAAACCGACCGCATGGGTAGCATATCTTATCTTATTCCTCTCTCTAGCGCTTATCTCTTAGGATATCGTTAAGATACTCTAACTTTTAAAAATTTCATATTACTTTAGGTGACGTTTGCTGAAGAGTTGGAGACAGTCCATCATTTGGATGATCTTACAGAGGATAGATGCTCAACGTGGATGCGGGTTGTCTGTGACAGGCACAGATCTGCGAGAAGAACAGCAATAATGGATCTAGTTATATAGCCTATTCTTCGACCGTTGCACCGCGAAAAAAGTTTTACACGCATCGCCGTGCTAACATCAAAGTCAGGAAAGGTTATAAGGGGAGTCTCTTCAAGAAATCTAGAAGGAAAAGGGCGTCATAATTAGAGATGTAATAATTAAAACGAACAAAAACCACAACTTTTAAAACTATGAAACGTGCGATAGACCTAACACCCATCAAGTCCATGATGCAATTAACAAACTACCAGTCATACACAGCGTGTATTTTATATATATTTTTTTCGCTTATCGAAAAACCTACGATACTTCCTTTACAATTCTGACGTGAACGCTAGCCTCGCGATAGAACAATTTGCAGCTGATGCGTCCAACTGCACCGTAAAAAAAAAACTACAACACGGATACAGGGCGGATATTTTTCTATTAAAATGTTTGCAAAACATAAAGAAAAGAGTGTCTGTTTTTGTTAAACATTATTCTAATCAGGTTAATAAACTTTGTGGGAATCCGTAGTGACTCAGCAACTTTCAAACCATTCCTCTGTCTAAACTATCAAATGCCTATTCGTAATCCTTGTTCAACTATTATACGTAGAGCAGTTATGTGATTAGCACATGATCTGTTCTTCATAAAACCTGCGTGTACGTCTCTTAAGTGTTTCTCTACGGCCTCTTTTGGTCTCTCCAGAATGATTCTGCTTAATATTTTGTTTTCATCCTGGCACTAATAAAAGCATAATTCCCATATAATCTGTGCACTCCTGTAAACTTCCTATATAATGGTTTATGACCACATAACCTTGTTCCGTCTCCCAAATTTTATCTAATAGATTATGCAACATCATGGTAGAGGTGTTAATATCTGCTTTGATGGTTTCCGAAGGAATTTCATCTGGTACAGTGGCATTACCATTTTTTAAAAATAACTTCTCCTGGTAGTATATCTGGAGGGTTATTTGTGCAGGGTCTGTTCAAAAGTTCTTCAAAGTGCTATTTTCATCTCTCCAGGTGTTCCCTTATAGTACTAAGCAGATTTCCTGTCTTATCTCTATTATAGGCAGGGATCTGTTTGTATTTTCCACATAATTTTCTGTGTAAGGTTGTAGTTCTTTCATATTCCCTTTATTTGCTGCTTCCTCTGCTTCTTTAGCTAGATCATCTATATATTTACTCTTGCATCTTTTAGTCTCTCCAGAATGATTCTGCGTAATATATTTCTTGGCACTAATAACGACTACCATGGAGCGCCATTCTGCTCTGTCTCTTGCTGTGATGGTGCCGGTTGTCATAGGCTGACGTGTCCATCATTTGATGTTACTCGTCCATGTTAATCGTGCCTACCTCTGCCTCTTTTACCTTGTATTTTCCCCTCCAAGATTACGTTTAGTATGCTATTGTGTCTTTTAACATGGCCCAAAAATCGCATTGGTCTTGTATGAATTGTGTTTAGCACATCTCTTTTCATTTTTTAGTTGTTTTAAGACTTCATTGTTTGTTTTCTTATCTTTCCATCCAATTCTACATATTCTTCTATATATCCACATATCAATGGCTTCACCTTTCTGTTCTGTTTTCGTGTCTAATGTCCCTGTTTCTGCACCATATAGGAATGTTGGGAAGACAACATTTTGCTATTCTTAGTTTTAGCCCTGATCTCTCTCTCTCTCTCTCTCTCTCTCTCTCTCTCTCTCTCTCTCTCTCTCTCTCTGCGATCAGGACTCAATCAGAGTAGGATTCCAGACTCTCACATGAAGTCAGCTGTCAGGTTAAGTGTGTTGATCGCCCCACAGACAGAACATAACAATTAGAGTCTGCTAGATCCACTCTGATTGAACACCCGTTAAAACGTTGCACTGTGTTCTTCGCCAGTGGCCCAGTGCATCCGATTTCAGCCAGCATTTTATTCAGGTTTGAATTCCTTAGCCTTTGACTGTCCCCAATCTTCCTGCAAGGCAGCAGATGATCTTTTCTGTAGGGGGATTCTGCCCTTAGATGGTCGGCCCTCCCAGGTTTACGAGCACCATCTGCCCGAGTCACTAGAGGTGACTAACACAGACATGCACACACAAAGATATGAGATGTGACCAACACAGATATGCACACAGCGATACGAGGCATGACTAACACTGACACACATAAAGATATATGACACATGACTAACATAAACATGCACATAAAGATATGAGATACGACTAACATAGACATGCACACACAAAGATATGACACATGTCTAACATAGACATGCACACAAAGATATGAGATATGATCAACATAGACATGCACACACTAAAATATGAGATGTGACTAACATAGCTATGCACACACAAGGATATGAGATGTGGCATACACAGATATGCACACACAAAGATATGAGATATGACTAACATAAACATGCACACAAGGATATGATATATCTAACCCAAACATGCACACACAAAGATATGACACATGGCTAACACAGATACACACTATGATATGAGATATGACTAAACACATACACACATAAAGATATGAGACATGATTAACACGGACACACCAAGATATGAGATATGGCTAAGTTGACACACACCAAGATATGAGCCATGGCCAGCACACACACACACACAAGCTAAGATATGAGCCATGGCTAGCACAGAAACGTATCAAGATATGAGCCATGGCTAGCACAGAAACACATCAAGATATGAGCCATGGCTTCACGGAAAAACACCAAGAAATGAACCATGTCCTGCACAGAAACACAATAAGGTATCCATATGCTTGGATTTGTTGTAGTATCCCCCATTAACTGTTCACATGTTTCGTTCAAACAGTTGTCCGGAGATTTGAGAGTGCAGTCTGACCCGTAGAATGTTCCCTTGCATGTACAGTTCCCGATTTACTGTTCACAGGTGTCGTTGAAACAGTTGTCCGGACATTTGAGAGTGCAGTTTGATCCGTAGTAAGTTTCCTTGCACGTACAATCTGTACTTTCCGGTTCACGTATGATGTCACAGCCATCAGAACATCTGTTTGCACTGTAGCCCAAAATTACCATCGGGACAAGTGTCACTACAGATGTAGCCAGGATGTTTACATTGTAGGCATTTTCCTGATTTTTTTCTCACATAAAGGACAGACACTAAGACAAGACCCGGAGCAGTCATGTCCATAGATCCCATGTGAACAGTTGCCGTGACACGTACCGATGAGACGTTGTAGCCTTTGCAGCACACACTACACAAAACTACCAAGAATGCCCGTCCAGACAATAGGTGTCTGTAAATGTTTGCACCTCACTCACCGTCAGTGCACTGTCGGCGATCGAAATAATGCCATGAAAAATGTACTAACATCATAGCAAATAAGATCAGGGCTTCTTGTCCCGGAAGATTCATACCATTCGAATTTATCATCGAGCTAGCATTATTATTCGGGTAAAGAATGCCACTCTAAAGGCTTTCTCTGACACTGGCGGTGTAGTGTTCCAGTATAATGATATATCATACCCAAACATTTCTGTGAACACTACTGTAGTCATCACACAAGCGACAATAGCACACATTAAGATTGAGTTCTCATCGACCATTTCGTAAGCCGACAGTACACTGACGGTGAGTGAGGTGCAAACATTTACAGACACCTATTGTCTGGACGATATATCTTAGCTGCAACATCTTCAACAAGTCACATGATTACAGGGAAAACACTCAGTAATGTACATAGATTACTGTTTACGTTAACTGCTTTCTTTTTTTCTCTTCCTGGATTATTTTTTTAAATAAAACAATTGTTTACTCTTAAAAAGAGCAAAGTGGACGTAGATGAATTGTGCTGTGCTTTACAGCAATAATTGTGCCCTTCAACTTGACACATCTGACTTCAGCACAATTTTCATTCGCCAGCCATTACCTCTGGTGAAGTCCCTAGAGTCTAGTAACTGAATTTTGCGAGTTAATCCATTTTTCCCTGGAAGCCGTGCACAGGGGTCCCTTGCCCCACAGATAGATAACACCAACTTTAGAAGTACTCATATTTTTCCCTGGAAGTCGTGCACAGGGGTCCCTTGCCGCACAGATAGATAACACCAACTTTAGAGGTACTCATATTTTTCCCTGGAAGCCGTGCACAGGGGTCCCTTGCCGCACAGATAGATAACACCAACTTTAGAAGTACTCATATTTTTCCCTGGAAGCCTTTCACAGGGGTCCCTTGCCGCACAGATAGATAACACCAGCTTTAGAGGTTCTCATATTTTTACATGGAAGTCGTGTACAGTGGTCCCTTGCCGCACAGATAGATAACACCAATTTTAGAAGTACTCATATTTTTCCCTGGAAGCCTTTCACAGGGGTCCCTTGCCGCACAGATAGATAACACCAACTTTAGAGGTTCTCATATTTTTACATGGAAGCCGTACACAGGGGTCCCTTGCAGCACAGATAGATAACACCAACTTTAGAGGTACTCATATTTTTCCATCAGTGAGTAATTGATGTTTCAAGCTGGGGCTCTCTGCTGAGACCAGGGGTGGTTGCCGCAGAGAGAAATCACAAATTAAAATCCAAACTTATGTAGCTGGGATTTGAACTCGCAACCTCTCTGTCTTGAGACCAACCAGTTCCCCAGCACGTCTTTAATTAGTAGTACATGGGTAATAAAGAAGACATTTTTGTGCCTTCTTTAGTGATTTGGTTTTTTTGTGACAAATTTGTGTAAACTTTATTCCAAAAATGATAAAACTGTCACCTTTTGTTGAAACATTTAATCAGACTGATAATGTTAAGATTCTGAATTGATACAACTTGTTTTTACAGGCAGTATTTAAATCCTGAACCGGTACAACTTGTTTTGACAGTCAGTATTTATATGCTCAACTGATACAACTTGTTTTGACAGTCAGTATTTATATGCTCAACTGATGCAACTTGTTTTGACAGTCAGTGTTTATATGCTAAACTGATGTAACTCATTTTCAAAGTCAGTATTTACATTCTGAATTGATACAACTCATATTGATAGTCAGCATTTACTTGCTGTATTTACTGCTAATACAACCCATATTGATAGTCAGCATTTACTTGCAGTATTTACTACTAATACAACTCATTTTGATAGTCAGTATTTACTTGCTGTATTTACTGCTAATACAACTCATTTTGATAGTCAGTATTTACTTGCTGTATTTACTGCTAATACAACCCATTTTGATAGTCAGTATTTACTTGCTGTATTTACTGCTAATACAACTCATTTTGATAGTCAGTATTTATTTGCTGTATTTACTGCTAATACAACTCATTTTGATAGTCAGTATTTATTTGCTGTATTTACTGCTAATACAACTCATTTTGATAGTCAGTATTTACTTGCTGTATTTACTGCTAATACAACTCATTTTGAAAATTGCAGGTTTCAACCCCTTTGCTGATAGCACTTTCTATAATGGGTAATGTCTGTCCGGCATCTGGAAAAAGCAAGGATTGCAATAAAACTGTGTCTGTTACTGACCTTCATATTACTGTTAACTTTATATCTCAGCATTTGGAAATTTGGCATCAGAATGAAAACATTATTGTCAATGATGCTGTGACATCTCCCTCAAGAGTGAAAACATTGCCCCAACTTCCTTCAAAAAATAGAGGTTAGTCTCACTAGATGATGGTAGCTACATTGCAATTGACAATTAGGTCAGTATTTATTCTACTAAGAACAGTAATTTCAATAACTATTCTGTCATTGATAAGAATCTCAGTAACTATTATTTAATGAACAATAATCTCAGTAACTTTTCTTTTATGAACAATAATCGCAGTAACTATTCTCCTGCTATAGTCCGTTCAGAAATTCATAATCACATCTGAAATAGTTTTGCGTGATAACCGCTTGTTATTTTGGTTTCACATTTTGCATGGAATCTTAGAATATTGATGACGTTATAGAAATATTTTTTGCTCTGAGAAATTTGATCTAGTTTAAAAGTTTTCTTCTTTAGGGTATATTAAATTCATCCTGTTCGAATTTGACACCATTTTAGGATATATACATTAATTTGGTGCGGTCGTTGACGTAAAATACTTTGGCTATTGCAGAAACACTAACTTCAGGAAAATCCCGTGCACAAAACTGAATATTGAACGACATGATGCACCACGGCCTTGGCATTAATTACCGAAGGGAAGGCGTATCTTTATTAATTTTGTGAAGACTCAGTAGACAATTTGTTGACTTTAAATACCAACAATTATATCTAAATTACAATGAGTTTGAAATGCAAATTTATAACTATGCAAAAGAAGTGTGTTGAACATGTGTTGCGATTGGAAGATGAGTACTGGAAACGAGATGGATTACTATTTGTCCAGCCAGTAATGATTATCAACCTCTTGGAATCGTCAGATTCGGAATGATTAAAATTAAGATGAATTCAATTCCAGCTGCAGTTAGGACGTCCTGGGATCTAAAGGTAACCGAAGGACAAGACTAATTGTAACCAATTGAATTCATGTTTGCAAATACACATAACGAACAACACCCACAATTAAGCACTATGTAGATACGCCTCTGACAAGAATTGCAGTAAACTGGACAATTTATCACGATTACTGTAAACTCTAAAATTTGAATCAACTTGTGTGATATCGTCATAAAAGATCAAAGGAATTCGCTGATGTGCAAAATCTGTTGTGTTTGTGGAATACAAAAATACCAAAATCTTTGCGTCATCAATATTCTAAGATTGCATGCAAAATGTGAAACCAAAATAACAAGCGGTTATGACGCAAAGCTAATTCAGGTGTGATTATGAATTTCTGAACGGACTATAACAATAATCTCAGTAACTATTCTCTAATGAACAATAATCTCAGTAACTTTTCTATAATGAACAATAATTGCAATAACTATTCTCCTGCTAACAATAATCTGAGTAACTTTTCTTTAATGAACAATAATCGCAGTAACTGTTCTTTAATGAACAATAATCTAAGTAACTATTCTCTAATGAACAATAATCTTAGTAACTATTCTTTAATGAACAATAATCGCAGTAACTTTTCTTTAATGAACAATAATCGCAGTAACTTTTCTTTAATGAACAATAATCGCAGTAACTATTCTCCTGCTAACAATAATCTCAGTAACTATTCTTTAATGAACACGAATCTCAGTAACTATTCTTAATGAACAAGAATCTCAGAAACTGTTCTTTAATGAACTAAAATCTCAGTAACTGTCTTTAATGAACAAGAATCTCAGTAACTGTTCTTTAATGAATAATAATTGCAGTAAACATTCTCCTGCTAACAATAATCAAGGTAATTATTCTCAAACTAAAAATAACCTCAGTAACTATTCTCCCACTAATAATAATCTAGATAACTATTCTAACAGTAACCAAAATCTAAGTAAATATTCTCTCAGTAACAATAATCTCAGTAATTATGCTCCCACAAGAATCTCAGCAAATTTTCTCCCACTAACAAGAATCACAGTAACTATTCTTCCATTAACGAAGAATCTCAGTAACTATTCTCCCACTAACAATAATCTCAGTAACTATTCTCCCACTAACAAGAATCTCAGTAACCATTCTCCCACTAACTATAATCTCAGTAATTATTCTCCAACTAACAATAATCTCAGTAACTATTCTCCCTCTAACAATAATCTCAGTAACTATTCTCCCACTAACAATAATCTCAGTAACTATTCTCCCACTAACAATAATCTCAGTAATTATTCTCCCACTAATAATAATCTCAGTAACTATTCTCCCACTAACAAGAATCTCAGTAACTATTCCCCAACTATAAAAAATCTCAGTAACAATTCTCCCAGTAACCAACATCTCAGTAATTATTCTCTAACTAAGAAAAATTCCACTAACTATTTTCCCAATAACAATAATCTCAGTATCTATTATCCCCCTAACAAGAATCTCAACAACTATTCTCTCACTAAAATCTCAGTAACTATTTCTCTGATACTTCTCCCACTAACAAGATTCTAAGTAACTTTTCTCCCACTAACAATAATCTAGGTAACTATTCTACCAGTAACAAAAATCTCAGTAACTATTTTCTCACTAACAAGAATCTCAGTAACTATTCACTCACTAACAATAATCTCAGTAACTATGCTCCCACTAACAAGAATCTCAGTAAATTTTCTCTCACTAACAAGAATCTCAGTAACTTTGCTCCCACCAATAATCATCTAGGTAACTGTTCTCCCAATAACAAGAACCTCAGTAACTCTTCTCCCACTATCTAGAATCTCAGTAACTATTCTCACTTTAAAAAGAATATCAGTTACTATTCTCTCATTAACAATAATCTCAGTAACTATTCTCTCATTAACAATAATCTCAGTAACTATTCTCTCAGTAACAAAATTCTCAGTAACTAGTCTTCCACTAACAATAATCTTAATAACTATTCTTCGACTAACAATAATCTTAGTAACTATTCTCCCAATAACAAGAATCTCAGTAACTATTCTTCCACTAACAATAATCTCAGTAACTATTCTCCCACTCACAAGAATCTCAGTAACTTTTCTCCCACTAATATGAATTTCAGCAACATTTCTCTCATGCACATAAATCAGAAACCCAGTAACTGTTCTCCCATTGATAACAATCTTAGTAACTGATTTTTATGTCACAAACAAAAATCTAACAAATTATTTTCCAACTTAAAGGCTGACTAAGCAGTTAGTCCCATCACTGTTTCTATTCTCCAACTTAAAGGCTGACTAAGCAGTTAGTCCCATCACTGTTTCTATTCTCCAACTTAAAGGCTGACTAAGCAGTTAGTCCCATCACTGTTTCTATTCTCCAACTTAAAGGCTGACTAAGCAGTTAGTCCCATCACTGTTTCTATTCTCCAACTTAAAGGCTGACTAAGCAGTTAGTCCCATCACTGTTTCTATTCTCCAACTTAAAGGCTGACTAAGCAGTTAGTCCCATCACTGTTTCTATTCTCCAACTTAAGGCTGACTAGGCAGTTAGTCCCATCACTGTTTCTATTCTCCAACTTAAAGGCTGACTAAGCAGTTAGTCCCATCACTGTTTCTATTCTCCAACTTAAGGCTGACTAAGCAGTTAGTCCCATCACTGTTTCTATTCTCCAACTTAAGGCTGACTAAGCAGTTAGTCCCATCACTGTTTCTATTCTCCAACTTAAAGGCTGACTAAGCAGTTAGTCCCATCACTGTTTCTATTCTCCAACTTAAGGCTGACTAAGCAGTTAGTCCCATCACTGTTTCTATTCTCCAACTTAAAGGCTGACTAAGCAGTTAGTCCCATCACTGTTTCTATTCTCCAACTTAAGGCTGACTAAGCAGTTAGTCCCATCACTGTTTCTATTCTCCAACTTAAAGGCTGACTAAGCAGTTAGTCCCATCACTGTTTCTATTCTCCAACTTAAGGCTGACTAAGCAGTTAGTCCCATCACTGTTTCTATTCTCCAACTTAAGGCTGACTAAGCAGTTAGTCCCATCACTGTTTCTGACATGTTGTTCTAGACTTGGCTTACTTTTGCCTTCCATGCATAGTCCACTGCATGACAATTCTTGTGGTTTCTGAATTTTAATGAAAGCTAAGATGCCAACAGCATCTAAGCTAAATGGGAGCAGCAACTTATAGCTGATTGTTTGAGTCATATCAGAGAAGGATATCTTATGAACACACATCCTGGCCAAGTCTGCTTGTTATCACATTTCCTCTAGATTGCACCACATGACCTGTTCTATCAAACTGATGCATGTAATTTATTTTCTTCTCCAGTGCGTGCTCTTTACAACTTTGAAGCCATCAATGAAGATGATTTGTCATTCAAACGGGGTGACATTATGGAGGTTGAGGAGTCTACGTATGTGTTTGTTACTAATTGGATGTGACTAAACATTTTACCAAACAATTAACACTAAGTAAAAAAAAAAAAGTAAAGTATCCCCGTCACGCCAAGTGGCGTATAGGGAATATGGTGTTAGTGACCATAAATTTTATAGACCTTCGGCACATGATTTTTTTTTTTTTGGGTAATGTGGTCGGTATTACGCCCGTGCTGCTTTACTTTCCCTGAAAAAAATCAGGTACCCATTAAAGGCAGGGTGAACCCGGAAGCCGTCGGTTGGGATCGAACCCTACATCTTGTCCTTTATAGTCCAGTTCACTAACCACTGAGCTATCGCGGCTCGAATTAACACTAAGGGAAAGTAATAAATGTTTACTTGGTAGAGTCTACTTGAAGGTTTTTTATTGCATTTTTTTCTTCACTTCCCTTTATGTCTCTTTGGGTGTTAATGGAGAAACAAGCTATAGTTCTATCTTTTATGCAAGTCATTGCAAGCCATTTTTATGCCAGGCCATGCAGGTGTAATAGCTAATGTGTGTGCTAACAGGATTGACAGTTTAGTTAATGTGAAGTCCGAAAGAGCAATGGACCACACTGACATTCTGAATGTCCTCATGGACGCTAGACAAAAGGCCGACTAAAAAAATGACTCTGAATCTGCAACTATGAACATGCATATGGCACGAGGTGAGAAATGTCAGATGGGGGCACCATGTAGGAAGTCAAAGAAGGCTTGTCAACCAACACAATACCAGTGATGTTAGTCACTAAACATTCTTTTTCTTCTTCTTCTTTCCTTCCTCATCTGCCTTTCAGTGTCGAGGGGAGATATAATTTGCGGTCTTTTGCTCTTCTGTTCGCCTCTGCTGCTGTTATGTTTCCTAGTGCTTCTAATATTCCATCGATCCATCTTTTTCATGGTCGACCCTTGGGTCTGGTGTTCCCACAACGTTTGTTGAAGGCTCGTTGTGTTGTGTTTTGTTCTTTCTGTCTTGTCACGTGGCCAAACCATTTTATCTGTTGTTTCCTGATATATTCTATGGCGGGGGGCTATTCCTAGCTTTTTTCTCAGTTCTTCATTTCTGATCTTATCTCTCAGACTGTTTCCTGTCATTCGTCTAACACATTTCATCTCTATAGAGGTTATTTTTCTTATTATTCTTGTATCTAGGGTCCAGTTCTGGCATTGGTAGCACAACATTGGGATGAAGATTGTGTTGTATAGTGCTCGTTTTGCCTCCAGAGTTATTTCCTTGTTGGACAATAGTGGTGATAACTGTCCAATGATTTGACAAGCCTTGTTCCATCTTGATTCTATCTCTGATGTTTGAGAATTATCTTTTATCATTAGACTTCCTAGGTATTTGAATTCCTCTACTTGTTTTAGTTGTCTGCCTTCTATAGTTATGTTGATGTTCTATTTATTTTTGGCGACATTCATGACTTCTGTTTTGTTGATGTTGGTTTTCATGTTGTATTTTGTGCCTGAGATGTTGAGTTTGTTTAAATGTTCTTGTAGGTCTTCTATTGTTTCATGTATTAGTGCCTGGTCATCTGCAAATAAAAGCTCGTTGATCTCCTCTGTCTCTGATGGGTTGGCTAGCTTGCATATATAGTCCATGTATGTAATAAACAGTAGGGGGATAGTACGCACCCCTGTCTTACGCCTGATCTAACTTCGAAGTGGTCTGTGTAGCCTGCTGCTGTTCTGACCCTGCAACTGCTGTTGATGTAGAGACTTTTAATAAGGTTGGTTAGATGTTGGCTTACTCCGTATGTTGTTAGTATCTCCCACAGTTGTTCTCTGTTTACTCTGTCGAATGCTTTTTCCTGGTCAATGAAGGCTATGTATAAGTTTTGATTGTGTTCTGTCGTTTTTTCTGCAAGCTGTTATAATGTTAATAGTGCGTCAGAACATCCTCTGTTTTTCGGAACCCCATTTGAGAATCGCTTAACTGTAGTTCTATTATTGGTCTCAGCCTTTCTTCCAAGATTTTGGCGCATAGCTTTCCTACATGACTGAGAAGAGATATACCTCTATATTGATTGCAGTCTCTTTTGCTACCTTTCTTTTTCCATATTGGTATGATGATTGCCTGTTGCCAGTCTTCTGGGGCTTGTTGTTGGTGCCATGCTGCATTAAATATTCTGTGCAGCCATTGCACTCCTGTTTCTCCTGCTGCTGCTATTATTTCTATTGGTATGTTATCTATCCCCGGTGCTTCATTTCTTGGTGCATATTTGATTACTTCTTCGATTTCCTCTTTCATGATGATGGATTCAGTATTTGTGAGTTCTAGCGTGGTTTTTATTCATTCACTAAACATTGAGAGATATAATCAAGAGGAAATCTGAGCACTAAAGGACATGTCTGATGTGCAATGAGGATGACCTGCTGATTAAATTTTATCTCCCATTTAAGGAAAGATTACAAAGAGGATTATTCTTCTCTTTAATAATCATCAGGTCAATGAGAGAAAGATAGAAAGAAAGAAAGAGAAAGAATCAACCATATGGGCTTGTCAAAATTGTTTTGTGGTCTGGGTCTGGCCCATTGCCATAGGCTGCCCACCCTTGCTTTAGAGCTTTCTTTTCCTTATCTTGGATGATATGTAACCAGAAGACATTCACACACTTCTTTTTGGTCCATTTTCTTGTTTTACACCAGTTCTTTCTTTAATGGTTTCATCATTAGTTTTCTCCTTTCTAGTCACTCCAATTATTTTATTCAAACTTCCAATTTCTTTAGTGACTAACTTATGTTTTCAGACTTTTCATGAGTGTTCAAGTTTGCCACTTGAAAAACAAGACGGGGATAAAAACGCTCTGTAAAAGATGTCTCTTTGTGCTAATAGTTATTGTTTTGTATTGTAGGTGAGGAGCCAGCTTTGGTTTGTTTTACTGTATCAGCTGTAAGTTTCATTGTCTGTTTTAGCATCTTTGATGAATGTTGTCCCTAGATATTGGATAAGTAATGCTTGTTTTATATCTTGGCTCCCTAACAATCGTTGCCTATTAACATGTGCCCTTTCAGTATTCAGTTTTGTAACAATGAAATCAGTATCATTTGCCCTTTCTATATTCATTTTTGTAACAATGAAATCAGTAACATGTGCCCTTTCTATATTCAGTTTTGTAACAATTAAATCAGTAACATGTGCCCTTTCTATATTCAGTTTTGTAACAATGAAATCAGTAACATGTGCCCTTTCTGTATTCAGTTTTGTAACAATGAAATCAGTAACATGTGCCCTAAAGTTTTGTTGAATGGAGAAAAAGGGAAGGGAGGTCTTTGTATTAGAGACATTCATCAAAGATTATTGAGACTGAAGATCGTGGCCTATCTGTACTGTTGACTTTATTGATACAGATGTAATCCTTTTGTGTTCAATTTTCTAACAATTAAATCAGTTGCATGTTCACGCACATATTTCTGTTTTCTGTTTCAGATTAGAATCTGATAATTGGTGGCTTGCCGTGCAGTTTTAAGACAAATAAAAAGGGCTACTTCCCATGGGTATATGGAAAGAAACATGCGAAGAAATGCTGGGGAAAAGAAAATGCCAGAATAAGGCATGGATGACAGCAGAGACCCTGGACAAAATTAAAGAAAGAAAGAATAAGAAAGCAGACATAAATAAAAGCAAAATGAGAAGTAATAAATCTAAGACATAGGAAGCTTACACAGAGGTGAACAAAGAAGTGAGGAGATGCATTAAAAGGGACAAGACGAAATATATAGATGAACTAGCTAAAGAGGCAGAAGAAGCAGCAAATAAAGGGAATATGAAAGAACTGTACAACAGCACAAAGAAATTAAGTGGAAAATACAAACAGATCAACGCCTTTATTAAAGATAAGAAAGGAAATCTGCTTAGTAATATAAGGGAACAAATGGAGAGATGGAAAGAGCACTTTGAAGAACTTTTGAACAGACCAGGCTCAGATTATCCTCCAGATATACTACCAGCAGAAGAAGAGATACACGTTAACTGTGGAAAACCAAGTAAAGAAGAAATAATGAAAGCCATCAAGATATTAAAAAATGGTATAGGCACAGGACCATTTGAAATTCCTTCGGAAGCCATCAAAGCAGATATTAACACCTCTACCAAGATGCTACATAATCTATTAGATAAAATTTGGGAGAGGGAAGAAATATCTAAAGACTGGAAAGAAGGTTATATGATCAAACTACCAAAGAAAGGAAGTTTACAGGAGTGCATAAATTATAGGGAAATTATACTACTATCAGTGTCATGAAAAATATTAAGCAGATTCATTCTGGAGAGACTAAAAGAGGCCACAGAGAAACATTTGAGAGATAAACAAGCAGGTTTTAGGAAGAACAGATCATGTGCTGATCAAATAACTACCCTACGTATAATAGTTGAATACAGTTTAGAACTACAGTCCCCACTTTATATTGGATTCATAGATTACGAAAAGGCATTTGATAGTTTAGACAGAGGAATGCTTTGGAAGTTGCTGAGTCATTACAGAATACCCACAAAGTTTATTAACCTGATAAAAACAATGTATGAAGGAACGAAATGTAGTGTGGTGCATGAAGGACAGCTTACAGAAGCATTTGAAATAACAACAGGAATAAGGCAGTGATGCTTTCTATCTCTATTTCTCTTTCTACTGGCCATAGATTGGATTATGAAAATAACTCAAAACAACAGAAATGGAATCCAGTGGTCACTTGATGTAGCAACTTGATGATTTAGACTTTGCTGATGATATATCTCTCTTATCACACAACCATCAACAAATGAAAGATAAAATGAGCATACTTGATGAGAGATACAAACAGATGGGACTGAAAATTAATATAGATAAAACCAAAATTATGAGAATTAATGCAATAGGCAATAACCGAATAAAAATAGGAGAAACACCTCTACTAGACGTACACTATTACATATATCTGGGCTGTAATATAGATAAAGAGGGGGGAAAACAGAAAATGATACCAAAATAAGGACATCAAAAGCAAGAGGACCATTTTTTGCACTAGGAAACATATGGAAGTCCAAAGAAATTAGGTTAAACACTAAAACAAAAATTTTCAACTCCAATGTTAAGTCAGTCTTATTATATGGCTGTGAAACATGGAGAACAACTAAAATGGCAACCATGAAGATACAGACTTTCATTAATGGATGCTTAAGCAGAATAAAAAGATGGAAATGGCAGGATAGTCACTAACATAGAATTATGGAAATGTACCGGTAAAATACCAGTGGATAAAGAGATACAGCGAAGATGATGGTGTTGGATAGGACACAAACTGCAGAAGCCAACTGAGAGTAATACACAACAGGCCCTTTTTTGGAATCCCCACGGAAAAAGACAAAGAGGAAGACTAAAGAATTCTTGGAGAAGACAAATGGAAGCAGAGATGAAGATGATAGGGAAGACATGGAATGATCTTAAAAGAATGGCAAGAAACAGAACGGCTTGGAAAGTGTTTGTTGCAGACCTATGCTCCACGGGGAGCTGAAAGGTAGAATAAGATGTTAACGCACATATTTATGTATTCTGTTTTTTAAATAGTGAAATCAATAACATGTTCATGCACATATTTATGTATTCTGTTTTTTAAATAGTGAAATCAATAACATGTTCATGCACATATTTATGTATTCTGTTTTTTAAATAGTGAAATCAATAACATGTTCACGCACATATTTCTGTTTTCTGTTTCAGATTAGAACCTGATAACTGGTGGCTTGCCGTGCACTGTAAGACAAATAAAAAGGGCTACATCCCCAGTAATTATGTCATGAGAGTAGGCACATCACCACAGACACAGGAGTGAGTTCTTCCATAACTGCACTCATTTGTTCATGTTGTACCACATATTTGTAATCAATTATTGTTTTCAAGATGTGAATAATAAACACTTGTCAAGATATGAAACAATCTTTCCAAAACAACACAGATGGCCATGATCCTCTCTGGTATGCTTATCTTATTTGACTGACCTAGACAGTAATCTACAAAGGACAAGAGGTAGGGTTCGATCCCAATCGATGGTTTCTAGGTTCACCCAGCCTTAAATGGGTACCAGATTTTTTTATGGGAAAGTAAAGCTGCACGGATGTAATACCGACCACATTACCCCAAAAATCACGTACTGAAGATTTGTAAAATGTATGGTCACTAACACCATATTCCCTATACGCCACTTGGCGTGACAGGGGTACTTTACTTACTTTAGGCAATAATCTGTATGGTTAAATTTCATAGTAAGCTTGTTAGTGCTGAACCTTTGGGATAACCTACACTTGAGTAAGCATTGCCCCTTCCTGTTAAATAATTACAGGCCAACAAGCTAACCATCATTAAAAGAAATTCATAGCCAACAGAGGCTTCACTAGAAGTTGGTAAACAAAAACAAACGTCTTCCACCTACAAATAGACCAACCAGTTCATCTCTCTCCACATATAGTAAAATATAGGTTAGACAATTTACTTCCATCCACATATAATAACAAATAGGTTAGATAATACAATATGTTCGGAAAAATTTAAAACTATGGTCTCATAGCAGACAATATATACACCGATGTATGCACAGTAACATCAGAAGGGGGAGCCAGTGAAGATATCAACAAAAATAATGAACAAAGTCAGTTAGTATCATCATCATCAAGTACCAAGCCTGCTACGTAAGTGATTATGTCTCTCCACAACTTTATACATTTTAGTTGTTGACCTTCTGCCAAGCCACTCTCTTAAGCTGTCTGGTATCTTTTCTCTTTGCTTCCCTCTATCTCTTCGTCCTTCAATTTTTCCAGTTGTTACAATATACTCCAGCTGTTCTCTTCTCATTACATGACCAAAAAATAATGATTGTTTCTTCCTAATATTGGATTTAGCTTTCTTTTTGCTTTTGCCTCTTTCAGAACATTTTCATTACTTTTCTTCATGGTATTTTCAACATTCTTCTGTAAAACCACATTTCTATAGCCTCCAGTTAGTATATGTCAGTTACAATAATATTTTGAAGGAAATATTCATTCAACTGAAGCCACAAGGTTTTATTCCACTGATATTTACAAAATGGTGGCATATTTGAAACAATACAAACAGGTTGTGTAATGGTATTTATGGTCACCATTTTATTCTCTCAGTTGGTGGTTTGAGTATGATCGCAAAGAATCAGACAAAATGTTGCTCTTGCCAGGTAACCCACAAGGAACCTTTCTGGTTCGAGAGTCCACAGGTGAGTTATTTTAATTCTGTTTTTTTTTTAATAGGTCATTTTAGGAATTCCCATATAGGAAAATATAACTCTCAACAGCACATGGGCTGAGAGTGGTTAACAACTCATAGCTGACTGATTGTTCAGAATCACCAACAATTTCTGATCAAGATCTGATTCTGTCTCTCAATGATTTCTCTGGAAACAGATTAACCAATCAACCAAGCAAGTAGAAATCTAAGAGGAGAGGCAACCTGATGCCTTGCTGAAGAAATGTTGGGCCAAGAGATATAAAATGTCACAGCTTGCTGTAAACAGTAACATCAGATTTACAGCAGCTTCGCATTTTTATTCATTGACCCTTGTAAACAATAACACACTGTTTCGACATCCATTTAATAATTGACAATAAAAAGGTGTAATTGTTGAATTAATAGCCCGGTGGTGTTGTGGCTAGTGCACTTTCCTGCTGATTTGTAGGTTCATGATTCAAATTCTATTTGAGGTCAAAGAAATTGTTTTTTCTGTCCTATTAGGCTCTCAAACACTAAAAAGAACATTGAGGCGAGAGGCAACACAGCAGGCATCAGCTCCCTAACTGAGATTCAGTAATTCGCCCAGAACAAAGCCATGTGGTGAGATACAATGTGGGTCCAGTGGAATGTTTGACACTTGATTACAAAGATCACCAGACACAAGACTAGAATTTCTGCCCTATTTGCCATCTTTAGCTCAAAAGAACAATAAGTAAATAAGTCTCTCACCCACCTCATTAAATAGGTACCAGGTATATTCTCTGGGAAGGAAAGCCAATGAAGAAGGGAACTGGCCGTCCCACTTCATGAAGCTGAGTACAATAAAGTCACTAACACTTCATTATCTTGTAACACCAAGATTGTCATTTTTGTGAAGATACAGACCTTCATTGATGGATGCTTGCACAGAATTAAAGGATGGAAATGGCAGGACAAAATCATAACATAGAAATATAGAAAAGTACCAGTGGATAAAGAGATACAATGAAGATGATAGTGCTGGATAGAATGCACACTGTGAAAGCCAGTCGAGAGTATTACACAACAGGCCCTTTTTTGAAATCCTCAGGGAAAAGACAAAGAGAAAGTTCAAACTATTTTTGGAGAAGACAGATGGAAGCAGAGATATAGATGATGGGGAAGACATGGAATGAACTTAAAAGTATGGAAAGAAAAAAAGAACAGCTTAGAAAATGTTTGTTGAAGACCTATGCTCCATAGGGAGCTGAAAGGTAGAAGAAGCAGAAGACTTCATTATTTAATCCAGGACTCGCCTTTGCTTTTCAATTGTTGAATGGACGCAAATGTAAGAGGTTATTTAAGGATAGTTGCCATTATACTGAAGGGAGGTCAAAAAGTAATGCACACCAATTTTTTTTCTCGGAAACTATTCGGGCAAAATGTGTGAAATTTTCACAGATTGTAGCTGAACATCCCCTTTACACTACCTATTTTTCAACATAATCTCCGTCCAAGCGTATTGCCTTACGCCAACGCGAAACTAGGTCATGAATGCCTCGTTTGTACCAAGTTTTGTCCTGCTCGCGTAGCCATTTTTTAACTGCACGGATCACATCCTCATCATTGTCAAAGTGTTTCCCACGCAGGAATTTTTTGAGTGGTCCAAACAGATGGAAATCTGAGGGAGCCAGATCAGGGCTGTAAGGAGGATAGGGCAGTACAGTCCAACCAAATTTGTTGATTGCTTCCCGTGTTACCAGACTTGTGTGAGGGCGTGCATTGTCATGTTGAAGCAACAAATCTGCAGATGGCTTATTAGGCCGAACTCTGTGGAACCGATTTTTGAGTTTTGTCAGTGTATTGATGTAAGCTGTCGAGTTGATTGTCTCACCTCTTGTCATTACATCAACAAGAATCACACCATCAATGTCCCAGAAGACAGTGATCATCACCTTTCCGGCTGATGTAGATGTTTTGAATTTTGTTCTTTTTGGTGACTGCGGATGATGCCATTCCATTGACTGCATTTTTGTTTCAGGCTCATAATAATGTGCCCACGTTTCATCACCGGTAACAATTTTTGGAAAAAACATTTCTCCTTC
This sequence comes from Megaustenia siamemsis, assembly GCA_032433765.1. Lineage (NCBI taxonomy): Eukaryota > Metazoa > Mollusca > Gastropoda > Stylommatophora > Ariophantidae > Megaustenia > Megaustenia siamemsis. The sequence continues at coordinate 96,354,837 of JAVIAB010000139.1, read as the reverse complement.
AACACCGAAACGCTCCAACAATTCAGAACAGAATGTTTTCCTTTTAACTCTGTGATCATTTGTTAGGCACCGAGGAACCCATCGAGCGCAAATCTTTGAATATCCGAGAGTTTTAAAAATTGCGATTGCACTTCCCTTGCTGACTGTAAGCTGCAATGCCAATTGCTGACTAGTGATACGCCTATCCTTACGAATAATGGCATCAGCCCGGTTTAACATGTCTGTGCTGGTAGCCGAGGCAACACGTCCAGAACGCGGTAAATCATGCAGCTCCACTCGTACACTTTCTGCAGCTTTAATTCTCTGAACCCAGCGACTAACTGTGCTCCTATCGACTGCAGAACATTTGTACACTGCACACAGTCGTTTATGAATGTTTGCCACAGTTTCTTTTTCCGCAGCCAGAAATTCTATGACAATTCGCTGTTTGTAACGGACATTGTTGACAAGCTCCATTTTAACGGTTCATAGATTGCGTAATATTTTTCAGAATGCTGTGCAATTTGGTACACATAATTGGAACATGTCATATTCCAAGTGTGCAAAATTTCATATTCCTATCTTTATTATTAGCCGAGAAAAAAATTGGTGTGCATTACTTTTTGACCTCCCTACGTATTAGAGCTCGGAGGCGAAGGCGCACCTCCCAGCACCAGCGCTGGAAGTTGTCAGTGACTCATAGCTGATGGATTGCGCCAGGATCGGTGAACCAAAACCATCCAGACCCTGCTCCACCTCTCCACGGTGCCTCCTGTAACAGACTAACCTGTCTAGTATGGCCAAGCGAGCAGGGATCGAAGAGGGAAGACAACCCGGTACTCAAAAACGTCGTACTGAAGTCGGATGTGTTGGGCCGAAACAAACTGCAACTGCAAACTGCAACACAATGCAGTCACGTCCACTTAATGTCCTTTTAAGGGCGGATGACGAAGAGGAAGTCTAAAGTCTACGAATACTCTAGAATACTTTAGTCATCGGGCGAACGCATCCATCCATCCATATTAGAGCTCTGGCTGATACATTTACATGTTACTGTATGGTTGTCTTTTATTAAAATAGTTTAGTTTGGTCCACAGATTATCTTCATTGCACAACAGACAAATCTCCTTCTCAGCACATTTACCAGTATGAAGCCTGCCAGCCACACACTAGAGAAAGCACTGAAGATGGCTTCTACTCACATGCATGAACTCCACAGAACCGGCAAAGACATTAACCCCCATCTCCTTAGTCACCTCTTACAGCATGCATGGCAGTTGACAGTGGCTCTATTCTTTTCTACCCTGACCGTGGTCGGAGTCCTTTTAGCCTAATTGACATTAAAAAAATAAGAATGCCAACTTTCCAGGTTTTTTGAAGAGATATACTCCACAGGGAGCAGAATAGAAGAAAAGAGTGCCAACTATTGTATATTCACTTAAAATGAATCTTACTTTTAGGAATATTATTTCTTGGATGCTCAGTTATTTGTTGTGACTACTTGTTTTCATGAGTATCAGTTTCTGGATGTTCAGTTATATGTGGTGACTATTCTTGTTTTCATGAATATGTTAATGGATGTTCAATTAAATGTAATGGTCACATTAACTTTGTGGAACATCAACTATTGAATGTTCACTTATGTGTGGTGACTTATCTTTTTTTTCAGGACTGAATCTGCCAAAATTAACAATTTTCAGCTATATCTGATGACTATACTTGTTTTCATGAATATCAGTTTTCGGATGTTTACTTAAATGTGATGGTCACATTAACTTTGAGGAACATCAATTGTTGGATGTTTAGTTGTATGTGGCGACCACATTAACTTTGAGGAACATCAACTGTTGGATGTTTAGTTGTATGTGGCGACCACATTAACTTTGAGGAACATCAACTGTTGGATGTTTAGTTGTATGTGGCGACCACATTAACTTTGAGGTGACCATACTTACTTTCTGGAATTACACAAACTATCAGCAATTTCCTGCCAGTCAGCATTTGGGACTGGACTACGGTCTGTTGCTAATAGACCTCTCTGTTCTTTATCCAACCATTGCCTTGAATGCAGTTACTTGCTGTATAGAAATTGGTATTACATTTTGAGGTAGCTCAATTTCCTTTACAACAGTGTGTTTCCTGTCTACTTGTTTGTGTCTGAGAAGTCAATGCGAAGGATTTCTATTTGTGACTTTTGTGCCATAAAAAACTTTTTAAGGTGTATAGCAATGTGGAGTGAACGTTTCTCTAGTTGTAAGACAATCAATTTTTAGGTACACATTCTTTAAACTTGTAACACATTCTGAAGCTAAAATTCTTTAAATTGTAAGACCGCCTGAAGTGAATATATTATTTAAACTGTAAGACAATCTGAAGTGGATGTTTTTAAAATTCTAAGACATCCTGAAGCAAACATTTTTTATATTTTAAGACAGTTTATCATGAACTTTCTTTAAATTGTAAGACAATCTGAAGTGAATATTTTTCTAGTTACAAGATAATCTGGAGTGAACAACCTTGGGTTGTAAAACAATTTGGGACTTACATTCTTTGATTTGTAAAACAATCTGGGGTTTACATTCTTTGATTTGTGAAATGATCTACAATAAACATTATTTACCACTTACCTCCTTTCTCCTTGCTTACTTTATTTCTGCCTTTCAAATCTTTCATACCTTCAGTGTGGCAGAATCAATCAGTTCAACACCTCAAGGTGTCATTAAAACAATTTTTCTTTGTTCATAATTGTGTATGCTTTATGTTTGTGTATTTATGTTTAAATGCAGCAAGTCTTGTACAATTTTATTTCCAGACAAATCTTCCTACGTGCTTTCTGTCCGTGACAGTGACAAGGCAGATGGAGAGCCATGTGTCCAACATTACCGCATACGCAAGCTGGACAATGATGAAGGATATTACATCAGTGCCAAAAAGACATTCAGTAATCTGTTGGATGTCATTGAACATTACCGAGGTAAGAATCCACAAATGAGGTGAGGGTCCACAAACGAGGTGAGAATCCACAAACGAGGTGAGGGTCCACAAACGAGGTGAGGGTACACAAACGAGGTGAGAATCCACAAACGAGGTGAGGGTCCACAAACGAGGTGAGAATCCACAAACGAGGTGAGAATCCACAAACGCGGTGAGAATCCACAAATGAGGTGAGAATCCACAAATGAGGTGAGGGTCCACAAACGAGGTGAGAATCCACAAACGAGGTGAGAATCCACAAATGAGGTGAGAATCCACAAATGAGATGAGGGTCCACAAACGAGGTGAGAATCCACAAACGAGGTGAGGGTCCACAAACGAGGTGAGAATCCACAAACGAGGTGAGAATCCACAAACGCGGTGAGAATCCACAAATGAGGTGAGAATCCACAAATGAGGTGAGGGTCCACAAACGAGGTGAGAATCCACAAACGAGGTGAGAATCCACAAATGAGGTGAGAATCCACAAATGAGATGAGGGTCCACAAACGAGGTGAGAATCCACAAACGAGGTGAGAATTCACAAATGAGGTGAGAATCCACAAATGAGATGAGAATCCATAAACGAGGTGAGAATCCACAAATGAGATGAGGGTCCACAAACGAGGTGAGAATCCACAAATGAGATGAGGTTCCACAAACGAGGTGAGAATCCACAAATGAGATGAGGGTCCACAAACGAGGTGAGAATCCACAAATGAGATGAGGGTCCACAAACGAGGTGAGAATCCACAAACGAGGAAAATCCACAAATGAGGTGAGAATCCACAAATGAGATGAGGTTCCACAAGCGAGGTGAGAATCCACAAACGAGGTGAGAATCCACAAATGAGATGAGGGTCCACAAACGAGGTAAGAATCCACAAATGAGGTGAGGGTCCACAAACGAGGTGAGAATCCACAAACGAGGTGAGAATCCACAAATGAGGTGAGAATCCACAAATGAGGTGAGGGTCCACAAACGAGGTGAGAATCCACAAACGAGGTGAGAATCCACAAATGAGGTGAGAATCCACAAATGAGATGAGGGTCCACAAATGAGGTGAGAATCCACAAACGAGGTGAGAATTCACAAATGAGGTGAGAATCCACAAATGAGATGAGAATCCATAAACGAGGTGAGAATCCACAAATGAGATGAGGGTCCACAAACGAGGTGAGAATCCACAAATGAGATGAGGGTCCACAAACGAGGTGAGAATCCACAAATGAGATGAGGGTCCACAAACGAGGTGAGAATCCACAAATGAGATGAGGGTCCACAAACGAGGTGAGAATCCACAAACGAGGAAAATCCACAAATGAGGTGAGAATCCACAAATGAGATGAGGTTCCACAAGCGAGGTGAGAATCCACAAACGAGGTGAGAATCCACAAATGAGATGAGGGTCCACAAACGAGGTAAGAATCCACAAATGAGGTGAGGGTCCACAAACGAGGTGAGAATCCACAAATGAGATGAGGGTCCACAAACGAGGTGAGAATCCACAAACGAGGTGAGAATCAACAAATGAGGTGAGAATCCACAAATGAGATGAGGGTCCACAAGCGAGGTGAGTATCCACAAACGAGGTGAGAATCCACAAACGAGGTGAGAATCCACTAACGAGGTGAGAATCCACAAATGAGATGAGGGTCCACAAACGAGGTGAGAATCCACAAACGAGGTGAGAATCCACAAATGAGATGAGGGTCCACAAACGAGGTGAGAATCCACAAACGAGGTGAGAATCCACAAATGAGGTGAGAATCCACAAATGAGGTGAGGTTCCACAAATGAGGTGAGAATCCCCAAATGAGGTGAGAATCCACAAACGAGGTGAGAATCCACAAACGAGGTGAGAATCCACAAACGAGGTGAGGGTCCACAAACGAGGTGAGAATTCACAAAAGTAAGCTTCATCAGCAGCTTTTTTGTTGGACATAACTGAGCTGTTGACTTCTTCTTTTTAGCATTCATCCATTAACTGGGCATTGATGCATTGTTAAGGTGACCATTCGTCCCGGATTGTCCGGGACAGTCCCGGAATTTGACATTTTTTGAACCTTTGTCCCGGATTAGATGCCGTACCGGTTTTGTCCCGATTTTGGCATATTTTTTAGCTTTTGTCCCGGATTTGATAAAAAATAATTTGGGACACAAACGTTTACCAATTTTGCCATTTTGGTATACGGCGTACATTTCTTCAATTAAAAAAAATATTATTCCGTTGCTGTGTAGACAATTTTGTTTAATATCAAAACAGTAGAATGCGCTCATATATTCGTTGTGTTACTAACTTTCACTTTCGCAAAAAATGGCACCGAAGCGTAATTGTAGTTTTAATCAAGATTTACAAAAGGAATACCCTTTTATAAAAAAGTCTACATCGTCATCAGACTTCACTGTAAGATGTAATATATGCTCATCCGGGTTTACTATTAACCATAGTGGACGTGGTGATATTAAGAGCCACATAAATAGTGATAAACATAAGAGAGCCGTCGCTACTGCTGCATCAAGCTCGTCGTTGACAAATTGTTTTAGAGCTGAACAGGTTGGTGACAAAGAAGAACAGTTAGCTGCTACAGGAGAAGGTGCATTTGCATATCATACAGTGATGCACAATCACACGTTTAGATCTATGGACTGCATATCAAAATTGCTTCAGGTAACTTTAGAACCAAAATTTGCTTGTGCACGTATGAAAACAGAAGCTATTATTCGGAATGTGTTCACACCCCATGCTCTAAACGAGTTGAGATGTGACCTAGAAAACGTAACATTTATCTCCATACTGACAGATGCCTCCAACCACAAAGAAATCAAGATTTTTCCTTTGCTTGTCAGATACTTTGATCGCAATAAGGGACTGAAAGTTAAAATATTAGAGTTGAAGTCATTGCCGGGTGAAACATCTGATATAGTAAGTAGTTTTCTTATTGACTGTCTAACTGAAAATGGTTTAGAACTGAAAGTAGTTGGATTAAGTGCAGACAACACAAATTCTAATTTTGGGGGCGCTGAAAGAAAAGGACAGAACAATGTTTTCACAAAACTGAAAGAAAACCCTGGACATAGTTTGATAGGTGTTGGGTGTGCTTGCCATATTTTCCACAACACTGTTCGAGCAGCTGCAGACGTATTGCATGTTGATGTTGAAATGACTATTGCAAAAATGTATCTGTACTTCAAATCATACACAGTTAGAGTTGAAAGTCTCAAGGAGTTTTGTCAGTTTGTCGACACAGACTTCCAGATGATTTTAGGTTATGCACAAACTAGGTGGCTTGCGCTCTTGCCTGCTGTTGAAAGGGTTCTTTACATGTTCCTGCCTCTAAAATCATATTTTCAATCTCAAGACAGATACCCAGTTTTTATACAGGAATTCTTTGAAAACCCATTGTCTGAGGCATGGCTTATTTTGGTTCACAGTCAGGCATCCTCTTTCCACGAAGCAGTGCAGAAAGTATAGGGACAGATGGTCACTGTATTTGAAGTCATTGACAACATCAATAGGTTGAAAGCTATCTTGGAGTCCAAGCTGGAAGACGGCTTCTTGCCATCAAGAGTTCAGATAATCCTTAAAAAGCTGGAAATGGAAGGATTTCCACGTGATGATGTGAAAAAGTTTAACGCCAGTGTTTCTTCATTTTATGAAACAGCTTTAAGTTATTTGAAGAAATGGGCTGCAAATAATTTTCAAAACCTAGAGTCTTACAGCTGGGTAATGCTGAACAGAACACCAAATTGGGAAGATATTGAGAAGTCTTCATCATTAGTGAGCCAAACAGTGCTTTCAGTCGACTTTCCAGAAAATGAAATGTATGACGAATATGTCTACATGAAACAGTTCGTTACTTCACAAAAAATTAGTGAGTGGAGCCTTAATAAAACATTACCAGGGCAGCGTTGGGTTGAACTAGCTTCCCACTTCAGAAACAATCATGTGCCTGTTTCACATATTCTGAAGTTGGCAGAGTTCTTTTTGTGTCTACCTGGAACAAATGCTGCAACAGAACGAGTGTTTTCTCTGATGAACAGTTTGTGGACAAATGATAAAACACAACTAGGTGTTGAAACTTTAAAAGCCATGTTGATCACCAAAGCGAACTATGAGGGAACATGTGTCGAATTTTATAAGATGCTGCATACAAAGAAGGACATTTTACAGAAAATTCACTCATCTGAAAAGTACAGCATCTCTGTTTCACCTTCAATTTAAGTGAGTATCACTGTTTTTTTTTATCTCCTGATTATCCTGATAGCGTATTGTAGGTCTATATTATTAGATGTTTTAAAATGTATGTATTATTCACTTGAAAATGACAGCAAGAAGAAATGTAATTTTATTGGTGGAAAATTGAAGTAAAATTATTCCGTCCCAGAATGGAATTTCAAAAATATGGTCACCTTATGCATTGTGTCTCTAGTTTATGGCAAAACCTTCAAATCTGCATATTTTCACCCGATACATCCGTCTTCAGCATGGCTAGATTTCTAATTTAATCCTTTTTGTCTCAACAGTAGCCATTTTAGCTTGCTCTTTTAGACTTCTAACTGCCAAGGGTTCTTTGTACACAAGTGCATATGAGACTTCCTCTTTTTTCACCATTATCCTAGATGGCTAGATATCAGATCTCATTACTAAGAGATAAGGGAGGGTAAAGCCATGAAACACGATTTCAAAAAGATAAATGTCCTTTGCCTGTGGCAGGATTCGAAGGAGGGATCTTCCTGTCTAGAGGCCAACATCTTACCTCTAGACCAATCAGTCCTACGAGCTGTAGACATAACAAAAGTCTTGCCAATTGGCTATAAATACAACAGTTTTACATGTAACATTTATGATTAAGGGTTACCTTCATGCCTTAATGTTTGTGGTGGAATATGATGCTGATGTTCATATTTGTCAATTACAAATGACACATGGCTGCAGTGGTGATATAATGCTAAGCTACCCTTCTTTCCCTGATAAAAATCTCTCATAGCCATTTAAGAGGCTGGGTGAACCCTGAAGTCATGTCAGTTAAAAAGAAATATTGCCAAAACTCAGAATTGAACCTAGACCTTTCTGATCAGGCTAAAATTTTCAGGTAGATCTTGGCAATTACTCACTAATAATGTAACAATAATTAACAATGCTCATTAATCTTTCTTACAGAAAACTCTGATGGTCTGCCCTGTCGACTAACTTCTGTCTGTCCACACATTCCACCAGTGGTACAATTCAGAGAATTAGAGATTAGTAGAGAAGCAGTGAAGCTGACCAATAAGATTGGGGCTGGCTGTTTTGGGGAAGTCTGGAAAGGTGAGAAAATTGATCAGTTTTTAGTTTGATTGATAATTCTGCTGTAACATGGACTCTCTTTTGTTGCCGCACAACATAATAATGTATGCATTTTAAAGTCAAATAGTTAATGAGTTATTGTCTCTGGTTTAAATAATTCTGATGGATATATCATGGTGAAGATAGGATTAAAGTGGCAGATATAAACAAGTTGATGGATATATCTTGGTGAAGACAGCAGTAATCTTATAATTATAATCTTATATTATAAATATATATATATATCATCATCATCATCATTGAGTGCCGTCTCCGCAACGAAGGTTGGCTACCATGGAGCGCCATTTTGCTCTATCTCTTGCTTTGATGGTGCAGGTTGTCATCGGTTGATTTGTCCATCTTTTGATGTTACTCGTCCATGTTAATCTTGGTCTGCCTCTGCCTCTTTTACCTTGTATTTTCCCCTCCAGGATCACTTTCAGTAGGCTGTTGTGTCTTTTAACATGGCCTAAGAATCGCATTTGTCTTGTTCTAATTGTGTTCAGAAGTTCTCTTTTCATTTTTAGTTGTTTTAAGACTTTGTCATTTGTTTTCTTTCCTTCCATCCAATTCTACCTATTCTTCTATATATCCACATTTCAAAGGCTTCAATTCTCTGTTCTGTTTTCTTGTCTAATGTCCATGTTTCAGCACCATATAGGAATATTGAGAAGATGTAACATTTTGCTATTCTTAGTTTTAGCTCTGGTGTTATTTGTTTTGATGTTAGTATGTCCTTCATGACATTAAAATTACTTTTTGCCATTCCTATTCTTTTGTTTATTTCAGTTGTACATTTTCCATCACTGGTTTCTTATAATTATAAGAGTGGCAGACACTTTGATTAATATATCATGGTGAAGACTAGAGTAGAGTGACAGACACTTTGATTAATATATCATGGTGAAGACTAGAGTAGAGTGACAGACACTTTGATTGATATATCATGGTGAAGACTAGAGTAGAGTGACAGACACTTTGATTAATATATCATGGTGAAGACTAGAGTAGAGTGACAGACACTTTGATTAATATATCATGGTGAAGACTAGAGTAGAGTGACAGACACTTTGATTAATATATCATGGTGAAGACTAGAGTAGAGTGACAGACACTTTGATTAATATATCATGGTGAAGACTAGAGTAGAGTGACAGACACTTTGATTAATATATCATGGTGAAGACTAGAGTAGAGTGACAGACACTTTGATTGATATATCATGGTGAAGACTAGAGTAGAGTGACAGACACTTTGATTAATATATCATGGTGAAGACTAGAGTAGAGTGACAGACACTTTGATTAATATATCATGGTGAAGACTAGAGTAGAGTGACAGACACTTTGATTAATATATCATGGTGAAGACTAGAGTAGAGTGACAGACACTTTGATTGATATATCATGGTGAAGACTAGAGTAGAGTGACAGACACTTTGATTGATATATCATGGTGAAGACTAGAGTAGAGTGACAGACACTTTGATTAATATATCATGGTGAAGACTAGAGTAGAGTGACAGACACTTTGATTGATATATCATGGTGAAGACTAGAGTAGAGTGACAGACACTTTGATTGATATATCATGGTGAAGACTAGAGTAGAGTGACAGACACTTTGATTGATATATCATGGTGAAGACTAGAGTAGAGTGACAGACACTTTGATTAATATATCATGGTGAAGACTAGAGTAGAGTGACAGACACTTTGATTAATATATTATGGTGAAGACTAGAGTAGAGTGACAGACACTTTGATTGATATATCATGGTGAAGACTAGAGTAGAGTGACAGACACTTTGATTAATATATCATGGTGAAGACTAGAGTAGAGTGACAGACACTTTGATTGATATATCATGGTGAAGACTAGAGTAGAGTGACAGACACTTTGATTGATATATCATGGTGAAGACTACAGTAGAGTGACAGACACTTTGATTGATATATCATGGTGAAGACTACAGTAGAGTGACAGACGCTTTGATTGATATATCATGGTGAAGACTACAGTAGAGTGACAGACGCTTTGATTGATAAATCATGGTGAAGACTACAGTAGAGGGACAGACGCTTTGATTGATATATCATGGTGAAGACTACAGTAGAGTTAAAGCAGGGAGGTAGCAGTGATATAAGAGAGTACGATAAGATGGGAGTGAGGTAGTAGAGATGAAGAGGAGATAAAGGTTGAGGGTAAAATAGAAGCAGGAGGTCCACGTGAAGTGTTAAAGAGTCTGAACACATCATGATACACTGGAATTTTAAGCAATGTAGGAACAAGGATAGATGTAACAAGGGATATGATTGGTGGAAGGGAGAAGAGCTGAGACAAAGAGTAGGTGGGGAGATTTCGAAATGAAGCGAGGGTTCGATCCGGACGGTTGTGTGTTAGGTTACAACCGATACCGGGAACAAGATAGGGTTGGTCACTAAAAATGCAATAGCAAGTTAGTTGGTGTGTGGTCGCTGCGTTGGTTAGACCTATTCCAGGAGAAGTGCTAGGTTTAAGTGTTGTAGAGTAGTAATAGGATAATGTGATCATGGATAATACCAATTATGTAGTAGCAAGTGTGAGTTAGTCTACCAAGTCAAGTATTAGTCGTAAGTAGACAGTAGTGAGGTAGTTAGCAGCTACAATCATTCTAAGTGACTTTGTTCATTGTGAGTAATCTCAACAACATAGGCTTCGTGTGAGTCGTAAGTAGACAGTAGTAATGTAGTTAGCAGTAACAACAATTCAAAGAGACTTTGATAATTTGTGAGTAATCACACTAACCTAGGCTTCGTGAGGAGCAATGAGTACAAAGTAATATTACTATTAGCAGCTACAACCATGCAAAGAGACTTTGATAATTTGTGAGTAATCACACTAACGTAGGCTTCGTGAGGAGCAATGAGTACAAAGTAATATTGCTATTAGCAGCTACAACCATGCAAAGAGACTTTGTTAATTTGTGAGTAATCTCACTAACTTAGGCTTCGTGAGGAGCAACGAGTAGAACGTAGCATTGCAGTTAGCAGCTACAACCATGTAAAGAGACTTTGTTAATTTGTGAGTAATCACACTAACGTAGGCTTCGTGAGGAGCAATGAGTAGAAAGTAGTATTGCAAGTTAGCAGCTACGAACAGTCAAGTGACTTTGTTCTGTGAGTTAATCTCACCAACTGAAGCTTCGGGAGGAGCAGCGAGAAGAAGGTAGCGTGCCAGGGAGCAACTACGTCCAATACAGGGACAGTAAGGTAGAGCATTAATGCATCTGGCTTTGTGTGGAAGCATGACAGGAGTAGGGTGTGCAGATAGCGACACCGAACCAGGTGAGAGGCGCTGAGCGAGATCCATTCGCAGGGTTCCGTCAATTTAAAGAGGGTGCTATACGGAGTATGACACTCCAGAAGACAACGACGTAGGCGAGGTTGAGTGAGACCAGTATCGCCAACTTGGGGAGTAGACGGGGGCTGCTTGGTATGCTAATGACAGCATTCCAACATAAGTACTGTTAGAGGAAGGTAGGAGAAGCAAGAGTAGGGTGAGGGAGTGCAGCGATCAGATTGTGCTGTGTCGTGGATGACACTAGGTAGAGTCGAAAGATGAGCAGACAAAATATGAGAGGCTACCAACAGACTATTGCTATTGTAATTGTGACATGCTATGGGAGGTGATCGTTGTTGCGAAATAAACCTCAGATGTGTGATTTTTTTCCTTGGTGTTTAGTCAATGCTTTGTCGAGTGCTAGCTGTTTTGTCTGCCCCTAGTGAAACGAACGCTGGTCTGGAACTAACCGACGAGCGTAACATTTAACAGCGCGGATAGGGCGTGACACGATCAACCGGCCAGGGGTGTCATCTAAAGGAAGAGAGTCAATCGCGGCCATAGTCTGAACAGCGGCCTGCTATCCCAGGCAGAGGGAGACTCGACTTATCATTTCAACAAGACAGTCTAGACGCCTTCATGTCCAGAGTAAGTGGGCTGGTCTCTGGGTATCCTGTCCAGGAGAGTCAAGGGCGTGTTAAAGCAGTTGCCACTGTTCAGGGCGGTGTGCTCTGAGTAAAGTGAGGGCTCAGGTCTTGACGAGCCTTCACAGCATCAAGGCAGATTCCCAGTTTCAAGTGCACGAAGGCTCAGGTCTTAAAGAGCCTTCGTTTATAATTCAGACTCCCAGTTTCAAGTGCACGAAGGCTCAGGTCTTAAAGAGCCTTCGTTTATCATTATCCATGTGGGGAAAAAGGACACACAGTTATAGAGTGACAGACACTTTGTTTGATATATAATGGTGAAGATAACAGTGATTGACAAATACTTTGATTGATACATCATGATGAAGACAGTAGTAGAGTGACAGACACTTTGTTTGATATATCATGATGAAGACAGTAGTAGAGTGACAGACACTTTGATTGATACATCATGATGAAGACAGTAGTAGAGTGACAGACACTTTGTTTGATATATCATGATGAAGACAGTAGTAGAGTGACAGACACTTTGATTGATACATCATGATGAAGACAGTAGTAGAGTGACAGACACTTTGATTGATATATCATGATGAAGACAGTAGTAGAGTGACAGACACTTTGTTTGATATATCATGATGAAGACAGTAGTAGAGTGACAGACACTTTGATTGATACATCATGATGAAGACAGTAGTAGAGTGACAGACACTTTGATTGATATATCATGGTGAAGACAACATTATAGAGACAAATACTTTGGTCGTTATATCTTGATGAAGAGAGTTGTAGAGTGACAGATAAACACTTTGGTAGATATTTCATGGTAAAGACAACAGTAGATTATGGTTATGGAAGGCCCCGGTATCACTGCAAATGAATTAAAATATCTAATTGCTCAACCGCCCGTGCTAGTGGAATCATCCGAATTAATATCTCATATCCTAAACAAAGAAAGATAGCTGCAGTCTCCATCATAGCAGTTTCAGCACACGACAAAAGACATAAGGCGAAACCACACAGAAAGTAAACACAGCCATCTGTTCCCTGTTATACAACATCATCATTCATCATAAGAAATTGGAATATCGTAATCGTGTTCAAAATGGATGAAACGCATAGCTCATTCTGTGCACAGAGCACTTAACTCAGTAACTCCTGCATCAAGCTTGTATCATGTCTTATATGTCAGAGAGCATGACACAAAATGTGATCAAATGACTGGATTAGAGAGAGGCTGAGGTTCACTTTTCATGATCACTAAGCATTAGTCCAGGAGAAAACATGCAGACAACAGTGGAGTAACTAATAATGACTTTTCATATTATGGTGATGACAGTATCGGATTTACTAACCATGGAATAAACACTTTGATGGATTGTAGTGATATATCATAAATGATTGTAGTGATATATCATAGATGATAGTAGTAGAGTTACTGTACCTGGAATAAATACTTAGAATCAAATAAAAAATAACAACATTATCTGGTTAAAAACCTTTTGTGTAGGTTTCAGGGCCTCAACTGAGAAAAAATCATTTAATGTATCCAACCAAGTATATTGTGAGAGACAACTGTTGTAGAACTAAGTATGGGGCAAGTGCAATTTCATGCACATGAACTTCTGCAGGGATCACAATGATGCTTGGCACAGGTGCCTTAAGGTTACATGCTTCTTTTGCAGAGCTACCTGAAAGATACACTTTAAAACAGCTCTATACTTAATAAAATAATAATTGGAAAAGAAAAATGAATGATGGAAACATATGGATAATTGGTTTCGTACTTTACTTATGTGATAGGGACTCTAAGAAACGACGTGTATGTGGCAGTGAAGACACTGAAATCTGGCTCAATGTCCTCAGAGGCTTTCATAAATGAGGCCAAGATTATGCACAAGCTAACTCACCCTAAACTTGTACAGGTGAGCCAATGTGTATTTGTCCCATTTGTATATCGTGAGTATTTGTCACATTTGAATATTGTGTGTATTTGTCACATTTGTATATTGTGTGTATTTGTCACATTTGTATATCATGTGTATTTGTCACATTTGTATATCATGTGTATTTGTCACATTTGTATTTTGTGTGTATTCGTCACATTTGTATATTGTGTGTATTTGTCACATTTGTATATCATGTGTATTTTTCACATTTGTATATTGTGTGTATTTGTCACAATTATATATTGTGTGTATTTGAAAGATTTGTATATCATGCGTATTTGTCACATTTGTATAACGTGTGTATTTGACAGATTTGTATATTGTGTGTATTTGTCACATTTGTATATTGTGTGTATTTGTATATTGTGTGTATTTGTCACATTTGTATATTGTGTGTATTTGTCACATTTGTATATCATGTGTATTTTTCACATTTGTATATTGTGTGTATTTGTCACAATTATATATTGTGTGTATTTGAAAGATTTGTATATCATGCGTATTTGTCACATTTGTATAACGTGTGTATTTGACAGATTTGTATATTGTGTGTATTTGTCACATTTGTATATTGTGTGTATTTGTATATTGTGTGTATTTGTCACATTTGTATATTGTGTGTATTTGTCACATTTGTATATTGTGTGTATTTGTCACATTTGTATATCATGTGTATTTGTCACATTTGTATATCATGTGTATTTGTCACATTTGTATTTTGTGTGTATTCGTCACATTTGTATATTGTGTGTATTTGTCACATTTGTATATCATGTGTATTTTTCACATTTGTATATTGTGTGTATTTGTCACAATTATATATTGTGTGTATTTGAAAGATTTGTATATCATGCGTATTTGTCACATTTGTATAACGTGTGTATTTGACAGATTTGTATATTGTGTGTATTTGTCACATTTGTATATTGTGTGTATTTGTATATTGTGTGTATTTGTCACATTTGTATATTGTGTGTATTTGTCACATTTGTATATTGTGTGTATTTGTCACATTTGTATATTGTGTGTATTTGTCACATTTGTATATTGTGTGTATTTGTCACATTTGTATATCATGTGTATTTGTCACATTTGTATATCATGTGTATTTGTCACATTTGTATTTTGTGTGTATTCGTCACATTTGTATATTGTGTGTATTTGTCACATTTGTATATCATGTGTATTTTTCACATTTGTATATTGTGTGTATTTGTCACAATTATATATTGTGTGTATTTGAAAGATTTGTATATCATGCGTATTTGTCACATTTGTATAACGTGTGTATTTGACAGATTTGTATATTGTGTGTATTTGTCACATTTGTATATTGTGTGTATTTGTATATTGTGTGTATTTGTCACATTTGTATATTGTGTGTATTTGTCACATTTGTATATTGTGTGTATTTGTCACATTTGTATATCGTGTGTATTTGCCGCATTTGTATATTGTGTGTATAATTATATATTGTATGTATTTGTCACATTTGTATATCATGTGTATTTGCCACATTTGTATATTATGTGTATTTGTCACATTTGTATATCGTGTGTATTTGACAGATGTGTATATCATGCGTATTTGTCACATTTATATATTGTGTGTAGTTTTGTATCAAAAGTTTATGAAGTACAATGACCACTTGCCTAAGGGATCATATTTTTACACAACATTTAAATCTACATTTGTTTATCTATTCAACTGTTGACTTTTTACTATATCATTCTCTTAAGCTATTTGGTTATCTTTTCACTTTGCATTTTTCGATCTCTTTTTCTCTCAATTTTCCCAGTAGTAACAAAATGTTTCAACTGTTCCCTTCCCATTACATAATCAAATAATTATATTTCTTCTTGGTGTTGGTAGTTTTATTTGTAGATAATTTAGAACAGTGATTCCCTAAATTTGTTTGGCCCAATTCCCCACTTTTGAAGAAAGAAATTGCTCTTTGCCCCCCCCTGGAAAGATACATTTTTTAAGCAAACAAAGAGGAAAATGTAGTGACAAATTTACAGTTCTATTATGCATCTATATTTTTATCTACACCCTAAACAACATTGTAAAGAAAGATGTTGCTGTAAAAATAACAAATTGAAGCTTGAAATTCCAAAATTATTGATCAAAATCATCCATGGTAACATTCATATTGTGCACAAATAAGGCAATGAAAGATAATATTAAAATTACAAAAATACAAATAAATATTCGATGAGAAGGATGAACTTGGTGTCCTGCTATAAACTTGTAAATATTTGGCTCTAGTATTGTCAGCAGCAATCTCAAATCTCCATCATTACTTATATGCAGTCAGTTTCTATATTTAGTTAACAAATATATAACCAAAAATGAATCCACATTTCACTAAATATGATGAAGGAAATGCAACCAACAATTTCTGTACTATTGTCCATAATCCAGGATAAAGTTTTGGTATCTCCTTTTGTTGCCAGAACTTTTAGTAGCCATCTTTACATTTAAATTTCGCTTCCTCATTTGCTGTTGCCAGAACTTTTAGTAGCCATCTTTACATTTAAATTTCGCTTCCTCATTTGCTGTTGCCAGAACTTTTAGTAGCCATCTTTACATTTAAATTTCGCTTCCTCATTTGCTGTTGCTTCAGTCAGTTCTTCTTGGAATATTAGAGATTTGTCCAACTGTGCAGATGAAAAATGGTCTAAAACCCAATCTGGTATGTTCTTTGTAAGAATATCTTCAAATCGTTTATTGCAGTCCAAATTGACCGCCTCCAAGCACTGACTGAAGGTAAGTAGGTATTCATCATGTTTTTCCACTGTTGACAAATGTGGACACTGGCTGAATTCTTCTAGTACTAAATTATGATTATACAGAAGTTTTGTCACAGGCTATTGAAAGCGTGAAAAAATGGCGGTTTGTTTTCGCCGGTCTGTTGTTATCATTTATTTGTCAAAAGCTCACAGTGTATCCGCGTGCTGCAGAGCGATTTACTGGAGTTGGCCAGTCTATAACGTGGAAACGGGTTCTGGACCGTGCGAACGAGTGAGTGCACGTGAGTCTAGACCATCCACAGCATCGACTTCCAGTGACAAAATCATCTATGATACTATACTATGACGACGGTAAGTATTTTAGTATTCATATGCAGCCCAAACAAACAACATCGAAGAAGGAAAACAAGACAAGGTTAGAGAGGTGGTGTTAAACTGTCGAAGTGTGAGAGGCTAGGTCTAAAGTATGTGCGCGTTACATATTGGAATTGTGGGTCAATAAATCAACGACGGCCCATTCTTGATAAGCTACTGTGCAGCGCTGATATAACGATTTTGCAAGAAACACTTCTTGGTGATAGGACAGTTATTGCCCCTGGATTTCATTGTTTCTACAATAGGCGACATCTCGGGCAGGCCATCCTTGTGCGCAACAATATGGTGGCAGCTGAGGTTGATATGGCTGCGTGGGACAATGCAGAATTGCAGGTACATGCGGTTAGGGTGCAGACCCCAGTTCATTTCGTAGTTGTAAATATGTATGCCTGTAATGGGAAGGTGGACACACAACAATGGCAGAATCTCTTCGAGTTCGAGGAAAGAAACGTCATTTTCTGTGGAGACTTTAATGCTAGAGGCAACCAGTGGGATAACGTCATAACCAACAAGCAGGGAGAAGACCTAGAGAACGCACTAGCGTCAGTCGATTTAGTGTGCTTGAATGATGGAATGGCAACCAGAATGGCCACTCGAAAAGGGGACTCTGATAGTGTCATAGACCTTGCACTGGTGTCTTCCATCTTCGCACCGGTTTGCAAGTGGAGTGCACTGAGATTCCACGGAAGTGATCACTAACCATGTGTCCTAATTGAGAAAAGCAGAAATAGAAGCCATAAAAGAAAGCTCCATACATTCCACTACGAGAAAACAGACCAGGACGTCATTAGCAAAATCAGACATAGGAAACAGAGCACCCCTCGTAGGAGGCAGGAGATATGGACGCAGCCACCCTGGTGGAACGTAGAAGTCAAGGAAGCTTGGCGGAGCAAGAGACAAATGGCCAAGGCACGGCAGTAAGCCAGAAAGAATAGAAGAACACAACCTAAGCTCTTGAAGCGTCTGAAAGAAGAGGTCGGCCAAAAAATGAAGCACTTTAAACTATGTGCTAAGCAGGCTAAGGATGCCAAATGGGATGACTTCTGTAAAAATTATTTCTGGGGATCGCGGTCAGAATTGTGTGAGGATGTAGTGCTGGGAGAAGATCTCACAATCACAACCGATACCATCCGCACGACACTTAAAAGGTCACACAACACTGCTCCTGGTCCAGATGGTGTTCGCTACGACGACATAGACGATTTAACTGATGACGACTTGAACAAACTGGCCAATGAGTTTAATGCCAGCTTTCGGAGTGGCCAGATTAAGGAGGAGTGGATACACAGCTATTTACAACCGCTACTGAAGCCAAACAATGACCAATCGCAGATAAGTGCCTACAGAATCATCACGATGCTGAACACTCGGGTAAGCTGCTGGAGAAAATAGTTGCCCGTGTCCTCACCTGTCACCTTGAACAGAAACGCACGTTTCCACCCACACTCGGAGGTTATAGATATAACAAACAGACATGACTCAATGCGGCAGTCTTCGCCTATGACGTCTTCGAAGACTTCCACAGACGCGAGGAGACATGTGCTGCTGCTATAGATCTCGAGGATGCATACAACAGGGTACCATTTGAATATCTCATGCACATGCTCCTCAAACTGGCGGTGCACCCCTTCCTCATTAGATGGATCGCTGCTGCACTGTTTCACAGGAAGGTGATGCTCAGATTTGGAGGTTGGTCTTCCAGGACTGCCACAAGGCTCACCATTGTCACCAGTTCTTTTTAACGTGTACACAATAGCAATCACGGAACAACAGCTGGATGGGAGGGGAAGAACTATGACTTTTGCTGATGATAATCTGGTATATCAACAGAGAAGAGACAGATGGGAAATAGCCTCCACAATGCAAGACGAACTCGATCGCATTTCTTCCTGGTGTGGGGTTTCATGTGCCTTGGTTAATCCTAATAAAGCATCAGTTTCATGGTTCTCCCGTAACAATCATATCGTTAATACGGACACACCGGTAGTAAGAATGAGAGCTGATGAGGTGACCTGGGACAAGTTGATGACATACCTCGGAATTAAGTTTGATCGCAGCCTGTGTTTTCGGGACCACGCTGACCGTGTGATAACAAAATCCCACAAAGGATTAGCCGCCTTGAAGGTCATGGCAGCTGCCAACATCGAGCAGAGGCTACTTACTCTTCTGTTCCAGGGATTAGTCCTCGCACCAATCGAGTATGCCTTGGCAATTCTTACTGTCAGTACGACTCAAATTGACTGGCTGGAGAAAATGCAGAATGAAGCCATGCGCATTATCTTGGGGTGTACGAGGGACACTCACTGTGTAGCAATGAGGTATCTACTTGACTTTCCAACCATGGATGACAGAACCAAGATCTGGAGGGCACGAGCATACCTGAAGATTAGTGCAGATAAAGAGCATTCATTGCACCACGAGCTCGGCACAGGGAAAGGTGCCAGGCTAAAAAGAGGCAAATCATGGGTGGGCCAAGCAGAAGATGTAATCAAACAGGTCTGTGGGCTTACCAATATCAACACTGGCGAGGAGTGGATACCTGTGCCGACGTCATTCAAGGGGACATTCTCGTGTATTGTCACACTCGACAAGAAATGTAGGGAACAGAACTCAGTCGTGGTCAATGCGGAGTTCAACGGTCTCATCTGTGATAACACCGATGACAAAGATGCAGTCATCTATACAGACGGATCTGTAAAACGACACCAATGAAGTGCATGGGCATTTACAGCACGCTCGGCAGGCAAAGTAGTCAAAGAAGACAGTGGCGCATACGTCACGACCACGAGTAGCATGACGATGGAGGTGAGGCAATGACCAACTGGTTAGAGTCACAAAACTACACCCATGGCTGTATACTGAGTGATCCGATGGGAATGATAAAAAAAAGTGGAGTCGGGCTCTGTTCGCATGCAATGGTTAGAGTCATTGCAGTAGTCAAAAATACTTAAGGTCATCTTTGTCTATGTCCCTGGACTTTCAGGAGTACGGGGAAATAAAAGAGCGGACAGGTTGGCTAGCTGCGCTGTCGTTGAGGACGGTCAACCAATGGATCGGGCGGACTTCATCAATGCTCTCCGGGAAGCGGGAAGGACACAGGACTTCGACAACCATGAGTCTACGTCACTCCTTCGGATGAATGAGATGGGAGTTATGATGGGGACAGCCAGAAATGAGAAACTTAGTGTAAGAAGACTTATCAACCAACACAGAACTGGAGTCGTCAGTCGCTGGACACTGCGGGACTTGCTGAGGAGGGGATCCGAGCACCTATGGACATGTTTGGAGCACAATGATGATGACCCGCAAATAATTATGCCAAAAAACAAGGCCATTAGTATATTACCATTAACCATTAGAGACCTCAGAGACTTTCTTGTCAGGGGCCGTCTTCCTGCTGCCCTCTTTAGCCATCGAGGCACTATCCGCTGCAAACGCAGAGTATGCAATACTTGTGACCACGTTCTCCAGACCGACACTGTCCTTTTCCCTAATGGTCATTTCGAGATCAGAGAGAGATTCACTTGCACATCGCGGAACATCATTTATGCCATCATTTGTAAGCGATGCAAGTTGACCTACATTGGCCAATCTGGTCGACGTATCGGGAATTGGTGCCGTGAACACTTAAATGACATCACCAGAGAAGAGGACACTCCTGTAGCAGCACACTTTAACTCGATGGGCCATCGAGATAATACTGATGTCTTGGTAACTGGCCTAGTATCATGCTCCTCTGATCACCACAGTCGGCTCGCTCTGGAGCACCGTCTGATCGCTCCTTGGGGCTGCCTCACCCCTTGTGGCATCAATGTATTCCTGTCCCTTTGAGGGCCCTCCTTCCTCCGACTCCACCCTCTCACCTATGGACTTCTCTTTCTGTTTCACTTCTTGGGTCTTCTACTCATCGTCCATCCCTGCTTTCCATATCCTCTTTGAGTAACCCCTATCTTGCTTTCTTCATCCTAAACCCCGCCCCCCACCCCCTTTTCTCTTCTGACTACCTACATGTCCTTCACCTCCGTATCACTATATCACCCCTCCACCTGGACTGTACCATCTCTCTGCCCACTTCTGTTGTTCCTCGTCCTTCCCACCACCTCTCTGCTGATCTACTCCTAACTCACCCCTTTCCTCTCTATTCACTTGTAGTCACTACTCCTCTATACCTACTATTCCAGTATCCCCCCTTATCCTGATGTCCACTTTCATTCCTCTCCTAGGACCCTCATCATCACCCTTTGTTCTATCATTTCCCAACTTCTTTACCTCCTATGGTACATACCTCTTGCGCACCATTCCCCTATCTATCTATCTATTGACCTTTCGAGCCGTAGCCGGCCCATAGGGCATAGACCAAGATACTCCTTCTCTTATCTGAATTTTTGTTCTAGCAGTTTTCAATTCTTTTAAAGATATTTTATCAAATCTCGCCATTTGTCTCTGTTCTGTGCAAGCAGCTCTATCTAATTGTGGGAGCCGAATCCTGCTGCTCTTGCCTATCTCATCAATGTTCTTCTCAGTGTCTATCTGGGTCTTCCTCTTTTTCTCTTACCTGTTGTTTCCCATATGAGGGATTGCTTTGCTATTCGGTTATTATCTCTTCTCATCACATGTCCAACATATGACCATCGTCTTTTCTTTATTACTGAAGATATTAGTGGTTGATTGGCAATTTCTCTAATTTCCTCATTTGTTTTGAATTCGTTCCACGCTTTACCAAGTATTTTCCTTAGTCATTTATTTTCAAGTGCGTTCAACATTGTTTCTATATCTTGTTGTTTTCCAGCTTTCACACGCATACGTAAGGGTTGATAGTACATTTGATTTGAATAGTCTAAGTTTTATGTTTGTGCTGATGAGTTTTGATTTCCACAACTTTTCAAGGCTTCTGAAATACATTGCTGCTTTAGCTATTCTGATTCTAATTTTTTTGCTTGTATCCCCTTCTCGATCAATGTGACTTCCAAGATAGATAAAGTGATCGATCTCTTCTACTGGTTTGTTTTCCATGTATATTTTGTCGTCTGTTGGAATTAAACTTTTCATGACTTTAGTTTTTTCATGATTGATCTCAAGCCCAATTTTGCTGGCTATTGATGAGAGTTCATTTGTGTTTTCCTGCATCGTTTTTATCTGGCTGCTGTTGAGAACTATGTCATCAGCAAAGTCGAGGTCCTCCAAATGGTCTCCTTGTATCCATTCGATGCCTTTATTACCAGTGCAGCATTTCTTCATTTTGAAGTCCATAACAACTCCAAATAACAAGGGCGATAAAATATATCCTTGTTTAACCCCAGTTTCTATTGGGAAACATTCGCTCAGTCCTTCCTCTGTTCGAACTGCACATGTGTAACCATCATACTAAAGGGAGGTCAAAAAGTAATGCACACCAATTTTTTTCTCGGCTAATAATAAAGATAGGAATATGAAATTGTGCACACTTGGAATATGACATGTTCCAATTATGTGTACCAAATTGCACAGCATTTTGATAAATATTACACAATCTATGAGCCGTTAAAATGGAGCTTGTCAACAATGTCCGTTACAAACAGCGAATTGTCATAGAATTTCTGGTTGCGGAAAAAGAAACTGTGGCAAACATTCATAAACGACTGTGTGCAGTGTACAAATGTTCTGCAGTCGATAGGAGCACAGTTAGTCGCTGGGTTCAGAGAATTAAAGCTGCAGAAAGTGTACGAGTGGAGCTGCATGATTTATCGCGTTCTGGACGTGTTGCCTCGGCTACCAGCACAGACATGTTAAACCGGGCTGATGCCATTATTCGTAAGGATAGGCGTATCACTAGTCAGCAATTGGCATTGCAGCTTACAGTCAGCAAGGGAAGTGCAATCGCAATTTTTAAAACTCTCGGATATTCAAAGATTTGCGCTCGATGGGTTCCTCGGTGCCTAACAAATGATCACAGAGTTCAAAGGAAAACATTCTGTTCTGAATTGTTGGAGCGTTTCGGTGTTGAAGGAGAAATGTTTTTGTCAAAAATTGTTACCGGTGACGAAGCGTGGGCACATTATTATGAGCCTGAAACAAAAATGCAGTCAATGGAATGGCATCATCCGCAGTCACCAAAAAGAAAAAAATTCAAAACATCTCCATCAGCCGGAAAGGTGATGATCACTGTCTTCTGGGACATTGATGGTGTGATTCTTGTTGATGTAATGACAAGAGGTGAGACAATCAACTCGATAGCTTACATCAATACACTGACAAAACTCAAAAATCGGTTCCACAGAGTTCGGCCTAATAAGCCATCTGCAGATTTGTTGCTTCAACATGACAATGCACGCCCTCACACAAGTCTGGTAACACGGGAAGCAATCAACAAATTTGGTTGGACTGTACTGCCCCATACTCCTTACAGCCCTGATCTGGCTCCCTTAGATTTCCATCTGTTTGGACCACTCAAAAAATTCCTGCGTGGGACACACTTTGACAATAATGAGGGTGTGATCCGTGCAGTTAAAAAATGGCTACGCGAGCAGGACAAAACTTGGTACAAACGAGGCATTCATGACCTAGTTTCGCGTTGGCGTAAGGCAATACGCTTGGACGGAGATTATGTTGAAAAATAGGTAGTGTAAAGGGGATGTTCAGCTACAATCTGTGAAAATTTCACACATTTTGCCCGAATAGTTTCCGAGAAAAAAATTGGTGTGCATTACTTTTTGACCTCCCTACGGTACATGTCTTTGATAATATTTATGATTTTTGATGGTAAGCCATATTGCTTCAGAATTTTCCACAAAGAATCTCTATGAATACTATCAAATGCTTTTTTGAAGTCGATGAAGTTAAGTACAAAAGGTATTTGCTTTTCAATGTGTTCCTCCAATATAAGTCGTAGAGTGAAAATGTGGTCATGGCAGCTTCTCCCTTTTCTAAACCCTGCCTGTTCTTCCCGCATTACTGTATCTATTGAATCCTTTATTCTATTTAGGATGATTTTGCAGAATAACTTTTAGGCAACTGACAAAAGTGTCATGCCTCTCCAGTTGTTACAATCTCTAAGATTGCCCTTTTTTGGAATCTTAACAATGATTCCTTTTTTCCATTTATGAGGCGTCTTTTCTGCTTTCCAAATGATGTTGAACATTTTCTGGAGATGTATTAAATTATGGCTATCAATTGCCTTGAGGATCTCAGCTGTTAACTTATCCTCTCCAGCAGCCTTGTTATTGGTCATATTCTTTAAGGTGGTTTCTATTTCGCTCAAGGTGAAGTCATCTAAATTTACAACCATTCCTCTATTACTCCACTTCTTCCAGTCTCCCTCTCTTTCTATTCACTTCTGACCTACCGCCTCTCCTCCTATCCACTTTTCACATACCTGCTTCTTATCCCTCCTCTCCATACCTCCTCCTCTAATACTTCCCTACCTCTCGATTGACTAACTTCCTCCGGACCACCCCTCTATCACTCTACCGCCCTTCTTCCTACCTACTTGACTTATACCGGCTTCTTTTTTATTCTTCCTCTCCTTATCTCTTCCTCTGGCATTCACCCCCCCCCCCTCTTCCTCCCTTCGTTGACCTACCTCTCAACTCTTCCAGTCCCAGGCCATCCATTCTGTAGAGTCTATCTCTCTCTCCCATCTCCCAGTTCACTACTTTGTCTTTTCATTCACTCTTTCTTTTAACCTCTCGCGGGATCTCTCACTTGCATTGTCCGAGTGATTTATTGGCTAGCAGTTTGGCCCCTCCAGGCCTTTGGTTTTGGGCCTCTAGTTTTCCTCTCACCAGTGACCATCGTTTTCATAGTAGTTTGGCAGCTTCGCCTATCTTTCTTCCCCCCCCCCTCTCCCTCCACCTCTGATTTGTTCTCTCTTGTCCTTCTAAACTCGCGTGTTTCAGTCACGTATTACTTTCTAGACACATCCTTAAAACTCCAATTCATTCTGATGTGTTCCAGCACGGAGGGCAGACTCGCTGTTTTAAGCTAAGTGCATTTTATGATACATTTTTCTCTTTAAAAAAATATATATATTTTTCTCTTTTTCTATGTTATATATCTTGACGCCCATCCTACCTCTCCTCATGTAGTATTCATTTTCTCTCTTCCCTCTCCTTTCTTATTTCAACATCCTACTTTCCTCGCCCTCCACTTGATCATCTAACATGTAGTTATAGATAATTGTGCTTCACCGTTTGTTGTCGTTGTCCTTGTATTCTGAAGAAGGCCACAGGCCGAAACGTCATTATTGTGCTGTGTTCCTTCCTTGTAAGGCTGTCACCATACTTTGGAGTGTTTAGTACACCCCACCACTGGCTCCTTTCATTGAATAAGATAAATTATTTTATATAATAAGGTAAATTGTCTAATGGGATATATTTTAAAAAGAATGCAATGAGTTATTTATAGGTTTATAGAGTGAGATAAATTATTTCATGCTTCGTCTACTGATGTTGTGTTTATCACATTTCTGGGGTGTATCATTATTTTTCTGTGGAATTGGAGAATAAAAGCCACATTAATAACCACAGTGTGTTAACATCAGCGTTATTTGATTTAAAAAATATATATATATATTAATAGAATAAGATCCATTGCTTAATAGATTGAGATCTATTATTTAACAGAATGAGATCATTTATTTAATAGAGTGAGTTGAATTTAAATGAATGAGTTAAATTATTTCATAGAATGAAATAAATTATTTCATAGAAGGAGATACATTATTGGACAGAATGAAATAAATTATTTCATAGAAGGAGATACATTATTGGACAGAATGAAATAAATTATTTCATAGAAGGAGATACATTATTGGACAGAATGAAATAAATTATTTCATAGAAGGAGATACATTATTGGACAGAATGAAATAAATTATTTCATAGAAGGAGATACATTATTGGACAGAATGAAATAAATTATTTCATAGAAGGAGATACATTATTGGACAGAATGAAATAAATTATTTCATAGAAGGAGATACATTATTGGACAGAATGAAATAAATTATTTCATAGAAGGAGATACATTATTGGACAGAATGAAATAAATTATTTCATAGAATCTCATATTCTTCTTCGCGGCGAAGGACCCTGTACACACGGCTGCCAGGAGAAAATGGATTAACACGCAAAATTCAGTTCCTAGTCTCTGGGGACTTCATCAGAGGTAAAAACCGGCAACCGAAAAAAAAATATTCTTCTTTTTCTTCTTTCCTTCCTCATTTGCCTTTCAGCGTCGAGGGGAGATATCTATCTATCTATCTTTCGTTCGCCCGAAGTATTGTCTATATCGGCAATGTCGTTTCCTGTATAAATTGTAGTCTTTTGTAATTCTTGCAGTGGCCCATATAGTTTTGTCTGTAGTGTTGTATCTATGGGCCAATGGATTTTCCTCAGTCTACTATATTCAGTGCAGTCTTGAAGTATGTGTTCAGCAGTCTGGGGCGCCTGTCCACATGTACAAGTAGTTGTGGTGCCGATCTTGAATTTTCTATACATGTGACTATGGAGTCGATTGTGTCCTGTTCTGAGGCGTATAATGATAACTTGTTCATATCTATTCATATTATGAAAGGCATTCTGATTTGGAGCTTGTGGTCCTCTGATTGATTTGATTATCTGTCTGTTTCTTATGATGGTATGTAACCGGTGTATCTAGTTGTGTGCCTGTTCAACCTTCCTTTGCCAACTGATCTGCTTTCTCATTTCCTGGTATTCCACAGTGAGAATTTTTTTGATTGTAGTGCCCTAGTACTGATCTTGCATCTGTCAAAAATACTCAAGCTGCGGGCTAAGATTACTGTTCAGCAGTTTTTCTATTACTAACTTTATTGCTTGTGTTTCTGCATCATAATTGTGACAATATTTCCCTGTTGCTATTTTATTCATACCCCAAGTGTTATTTGGGTACTCTATATTGCACCTGCTCCCCCATTCTTTACTGCATTCTGTGCTGATCCATCTGTGTACATACGAATCCATAGGTTTTGTGGGTATTCTTCATCCAGGAAACTGAGAGTTATTGTTTTTTCGCTGTAGACTATTATGTTCTTCTTTGTCAACTATTCCTTTCACTTCTGTCCGTATTTGAACTGATAATCCTGATCCCTCTGTCCAGGTAGTCTGTTCTGGTATGGGCAGTAGGGTGTTAACAACTCTTGGCATGTCTGGTGTTTGTCTACTAATACGCTTGGCTTGGTGGATAAAACTGCTTCTCTTAAGTCTTCCCAATGCAAAATTTTGGAATCGGTCCTTCATTGGATGTCTCGGCATGCGAGCAAATTTTTCTACCTGTATCAGCACCTTTGTGTCCCTCCGTTCTCTCAGTGCTGGTATCCTCCACAATTTCTCCATCTCCAATATTGGTGTTGATTTCATTGCTCCTGTGATGACCCTAAGTGCCTGGTTTTGTACTTTGTCCAGTTCTTGCAGTGTGGTGTTTGATGCTGAGCACCATGCAGATGATCCATATTCTAAATGTGGGCATATACTCTGTTGGTAAACTTTACTGAGTATTTTCCCACTCGCACCCCATGTGGTTCCACACAGCTTTCTTAGAATAGCCAATTTCCTCCTTGCTTTTTTGGTTGCCTTATTTATCTGCTGTTTCCAAGATAGTTTGTTATCAAATGTAACTCCGAGATAAGTAGCTTGTATGTCTTCTTTCTCAGGCTCATCGTTTATGAGGATGGGTCCTGCTTTTTGTTTTGGGGAGAGAGTGAAAAGAGTGGTACTGCATTTGTCTGTATTGATGCTGATAAAAATGTAGAGAAACAACACGAGTAGAAAATGGGTCACGGCCAACAGTGACCACAATGCGCGGGCACGCATTGGTAGAATAAACAACAGCCCTTACTCTGCGACAGAACTAGCACAGCGGCAGAGGACAATATAACATACACACAACAGTGCTCAGAGCCAAAATAATGGAGAAACAAACGCGATCATACAGACATAACGTAAATAAAATTGCAACAAATCAATTTTTCTACCAACTTTGAGTTATCAGTGCTAGAATTGGACGTTGGACGCTAGAACAATAAGAAAGATAACGACCACCGAAATGAAATGTGTCAGAAGAATGACAGGAAACAGCTTAAGGGACAGAGTAAGAAACACTGACCTGAGGAAGAAACTCGAAATTGAACCAGCCATCGAATACATAAAGAAACAACAGATAAATTGGTTCGGCCACATAACAAGACAAAAAGAACTAACAATGACTCAAAGAGCCTTAAATAAACGCTACGAAAACGCCAGATTAAGAGGAAGACCGAGAAAGAGATGGATAAAGGGAATACTAGAGTCACTAGGAGGAATAACATCAGAAGAGGCCAACAGAAGAGCAAAGAATCGCAGATTGTTTCTCCCCTCGACGCCAACGGCAGCAGAGGAAGGATAGAAGAGGAAGAAGAAGAAGATGCTGATACACCATCTATTTGTCCATGAATTCAGAGCTCTTTGTAACAATTTGGATGCCACAGTTGCATACTCCTCTGTGCACCATATTACCAAGTCATCTGCATACATTGCCACTTTGATGCCATGTGGTAGTTCAGCAACTAGGTCATTGATGTAGACCATTAAAAAGTGTTGGAGATAGTACCCCTCCCTGTGGAACGCCCTGGCGCAGTAAGACCTTCTTACTCTTAAGATCATCCAGTTGCACTCTGTTTCTACTGTTATGCAGGTATCCTTTGATCCATTTATACATCCTGCCATTTATTCCATAATTTCTCAGTTTCTTCAAAAGCCCTTCCTTCCTTATCAAATGCTTTCTTTAGGTCTATCCATGCTGCTAGTACCAGTTTCTTTTCTTGAAACGCATCCTCAATTTCCTGGGAAAGATAGGTTGCCTGATCTTCGGTAGAGTAACACTGTCTAAAGCCTGCTTGTTGTGGGACAAGGAGATTTTCACTTTCCAGGTACCACTGCAGTCTGAGATTGATTATACGTTCCATTGTTTTACACAAACAGCTTGTAAGGTTGATTGGTCTATAGCTGGATGTCGTTGAACCATCTTTTCCTGGCTTTAGTAATGGTATCATAATTGCTTCTCTCCATGCCTGTGGCACTCTACCTGTGATCCAGCAAATGTTGTAGATCTGCAGTAGTTTTGCTTTAGCTGCAGTTCCCAAGTTCTTAATCATTTCATTGGACACTCCATCACTACCTGGTGACTTTTTCATTTTTAATTTGGATATAGCCAGCTCTAGCTCTCTTTGTGTAATGGGTATTTCCATGACTCCATGTGCGGTCTCTTCTTGTCTTGCATTTTGTTGTTTTAAACGGGTCTCTTGTCGTTTCTCTAGGCTAATTTCAATATTATTGTCATTTGCAAAGGAGTCTGCAAAGTGATTTGCTGCATGCTTACGTGTTAGGATGTTTCCATCCTTCTTCAGTGTAATTTTTGTGTTCCTTTCTGTACCCTCATCATTCAGCTGTTTTACAAGCTTCCACACTTTTCTTGTGTCTCGTTCAAGATTCAAGGACTCTGTTTTCTCTTTCCAGCTTCTCCGTCTAGCTTGTAGTTTAGCCCATTGAAATTTGGCTTTAACATGCTGATAGTTATTGTGGTGTTCCTGTCAAGGGTTATTTTCTGCTTGCTTTCGAGATATTTCATGTCATTGTGCAGTTGCTCTAGTTCACTACTCCAGTATGGTTTATAATGTTTCCGTGCCCCTCTTTATATATCTTTAGATCTTTAGTCAGTAAACTGGTGCAATGTTGATACGTTTTCAAGTCTGCCTTTTTGTAATTCCATCTGGAGAGAGTGCTGCTCTCCCTGACGGCCTCATTTTGCACCACTAAAAAGACTGGCCGGTGGTCGCTGCCTCCAAGTTGTTTCCCCACAATACGTGTGATGTTCCAATCCAGGTCTGTTGAATGGAAAGCAAGGTCTGGTGTAGATGTGGTATGCCATGATATGGAGTAGAATGTTGGTGGATCTGTTGTCTGGTTTATTAGTATAAGCTCATTGTCATCCTGCCAATTTTCAAGTTCTTCACCTCTCTTGTCCATATGTTCATAGCCCCAGCTCTGTGAATGGCTGCGAAAGCCTCCACATACAATTATTCTTTCTTTTTATGTAACTGTGTCTAGTGCTAGTGGGCGGTCAGTCGGACAGTAGTAAAGTAGGTGAAAGTCTGTATTTTCTGTCCTGAGGTGCAGTATTTGATATTTCGCCCCACCCATATACACTTCAATCTGACATGCATTGATGTTGTTCTTTACAAGTGTCAAAAAAAAAAAAAGTAAAGTACCCCCGTCACGCCAAGTGGCGTATAGGGAATATGGTGTTAGTGACCATACATTTTACAGACCTTCGGCACATGATTTTTGGGGTAAAGTGGTCGGCATTACGCCCGTGCCGCTTCACTTTCCCAGAAAAAAAAATCCGGTACCTATTAAAGGCTGGGTGAACCCGGAAGCCGTCGGTTGGGATCGAACCCTACCCCTTGTTCTTTGTAGTCCAGTTCACTAACCACTGAGCTATCGCGGCTCCCACAAGTGTCAATATTCCACCCTTTTGTCTGTTTTTTTCTGTCATATAGGTAGCACTGATATCCCCTAATCTTCAAGGTTATGTCGTTGTTTAGATGGGTTTCCTGCAAACAGCATATGCTTACTTGTTCTTCATGCAGGATATTTTCTAATCCTATCTTTTTACTGTACCCATCCCTTTTGCTGTTGATGCCTTCAGCATTCCAGTGCATTATTTTGAGTGGTCTTATTTTGGATTGGCCAGTAGCTCTATTCTCTCGCCCCCTGACTCCACAGAGCGGTTGAGAAGGACATCCAGTAATAGAGGTTGGACCCTTTCGAGGCTGAGGGCCCGGCGCTGTACCTGCCTGAGTGTCCATCACAGGGCGAGTGCCATATCGATTTACGGTTATAGACATACTTCCCATTGGCGCGAGTGCGTGGCATCCTGATTGTTGTAGTGCGCCTTTTGGCTGGTTGCCTCCGATTTCAGCACTTAAACTTGCTAGAGGAGACTGTGGTCTTGCTTGGGTGTAGGAAGGCCTGGCCAGTCTTGGTTTTCAGTCCCTGGTGACTGTTAAGCCCCATCCCCACGACAAGGAGCTGACCTTGATGAGGAAGGGGAGATATAATTTGTGGTCTTTTGCTTTTTTGTTCACCTCTGCTGCTGTTTCCTATTGCTTCTAATATTCCTTCGATCCATCTTTTTTCGTGGTCTTTGTTTTAATTTCAGTGTGAATTATGTGTTAAAAGTGATTGAAAAAGAGTTTCCTACAGATATGTATTTTTTTAAAATGTGTGTACATTTCTCTATTCAACGATGAGGATCAGATCAGAAAAGTATTTTTTTACTTGTAACCAGCTAAAAATGTATAGTTAGACCCAGAAAATCGCATGTGAGATCCTGGCGATCTAGCACGTGGCGGGAACATCACCAGGCTAACCCCCAACATGTGTTGTTAAGTTAAGTCCTTAACTTACGACTGACTCAGCAGGTCGGTAAGGGATAAACTTATTATGTTCAGAGAAATCACAGAAAATGGAGATAGACGACATATAATAGAATGAGATAAATTATTTCATTGAATGAGATAAATTATTTCATAGAATGAGATAAATTATTTCACAGAATGAGATAAATTATTTCATAGAATGAGATAAATTATTTCATAGAATGAGATAAATTATTTCATAGAATGAGATAAATTATTTCATAGAATGAGATAAATTATTTCATTGAATGAGATAAATTATTTCATAGAATGAGATAAATTATTTCATAGAATGAGATAAATTATTTCATAGAATGAGATAAATTATTTCATAGAATGAGATAAATTATTGGACATAATGGATTTTAAAATAAAATTCAATCAATTATTCATTCTTTTAAATTGGGAAAAAAATGTCTTTTTTTTGGTGGCAGTTTTGTATTTTGATAATGACCTTCATTTCTCTACTCCACACAAACTGTGTGTGTTTAGTTGATGGCCGTAGTATCTGTTTCTGAACCTCTCTACATCATCACGGAACTAATGGTCAATGGGTCACTGCTGGACTTTCTGCGGTTAGACCAGGGGAAGAAAATCAAGTTTACCATGTTGGTTGACATGAGCTCTCAGGTAAATGTTGATCCTGTCACAGTCTTTATGTCTGTAATGAATTATCCGCTAGAATTTTTCTTTGAAACTTCTTATAACAAACATAGAGTATTTGATTGCTTATTTTCACACTGGTGTAATATATGTGTTTGTGATATTATCTGTGTCCATATGTCACAATGTGTGTATTTGTGTGCCTGCTTGTCTGTCTATTTGTGATATATAACAATCCCTGTGTGCATGTTTGTGTTATTTGTGTGTGAGTGCATATATGTGTGTAATATATCAATACTTTGTGTGCGTGTGTTTATGATATTACTGTCATACTTTATATGTATATATGTGTGTGTGATATGTGATATATCCCTATTTGTGTGTGTTATCTTTATCTGTGTTTGTGATATATATGTCAGTGTGTGTGGCATCTATTTGTATGTGTGTTACATCCTGGGTTTTTTTTTTAGCTGCAATGACGAGGAATACATTCCAGTTAACTTTTAAGACTTTTGACAGTTGAACATACAAATTACAAATGTTATTTAAAAAAAAAAATTAAAAACTAGAAGTACCTCAATTTTACATTCTTAATTAAGTTCTGATTTCTGACATTGTTATTACAAATGTAACAGCACCTGAGCTTCAGGGGCTTGGCATATTATGATTTTTTGTTTTGTTTTGCGAGATGAGATGATAAAGTTCCCATAATTCTGATTTATATTTCTTTTAAAAAGCGCTGGGTATATCTCTATCTACACATGTGTTTGTAATATTATCTTTTTCTACACATATGTTTGTAATATTATCTTTTTATCTTTTTCTACACATGTGTTTGTAATATTATCTTTATCTCCACATGTTTTTGTAATATATCTCTATCTACACACGTGTTTAAAGAGAATCTATCTATCTATCTATTAAGCTTTCGAGCCGTAGTCGGCCCATAGGGCATATACCAAGTTCATCATCATCATCGAGTGCCGTCTCCGCAACGAAGGTTGGCTACCATGGAGCACCATTCTGCTATGTCTCTTGTTTTGATGGTGCAGGTTGTCATAGGCTGATTTGTCCATCTTTTGATGTTACTCGCCTATGTTAATCTTGGTCTGTCTCTGCCTTGTATTTTCCCCTCCAGGATTACTTTTAGTAGGCTGTTGTGTCTTTTAACATGACCCAAAAATCGCATTTGTCTTGTTTGAATTGTGTTTAGTAGTTCTCTTTTAATTTTTAGTTGTTTTAAGACTTCGCCTTTTGTTTTCTTTTCCTTCCATCCAATTCTACCTATTCTTCTATATATCCACATTTCAAAGGCTTCAATTCTCTGTTCTGTTTTCTTGTCTAATGTCCATGTTTCTGCACCATAAAGGAATATTGAGAAGATGTAACATTTTGCTATTCTTAGTTTTAGCCCTGGCGTTATTTGTTTTGATGTTAGTATGTTCTTTATGGCATTAAAATTACTTTTTCCCTTTCCTATTCTTTTGTTTATTTCAGTTGTACATTTTCCATCACTGGTTATAGTTTGTCCAAGGTAGTTGTAATTATGAACTGTCTCCATGTCTATTCCTTCAATTTTGATATCCATTTGTGGGTTTTGAGTATTTCCTTTGCTTATGATCATAGTTTTAGTCTTTTTGATATTCATATCTGGTCCACATTTTTTGCTTATCATGTTTATTTCATTAAGTAATTGTTGTAGATCTTTAGAATTTTCTGCTAGTAGTACAGTATCGTCAGCATATCTTAGGTTATTGATTATCTTTCCATTAATTTGTAGGCCTGGCATCACTATGATGTTTTTAAAAATTTGCTCAGTGTATAGATTGAACAAGCTTGGTGATAGGATGCATCCTTGTCTTACTCCGCTTTTTGTATCAATGGGTGTAGAGTTCTCTTTGTTATATTTTATTATTGCTGTTTGCTCCCAGTATAGATTACATATTTGTCATATGTCCATGTCATCTAGATGTATCTCTTTTAGGCATTCTATAAGTTGTTTGTGGTGTACTCTATCAAAAGCTTTGGTGTAGTCTATGAAGCAGGCATATATTGGTGTGTTTACTTCTGTGTACTTTTTTGATTAATGTTCTCATGCAGTATACGGCTTCTTTTGTCCCGCTATTTTTCCAAAATCCAAATTGCTGCTCATCTAATTCAGTATTGATTTTATTCTGAATCCTTCCTTGTATAAATTTTTGCAAGATTTTTGTAATATGGCTCATTAGGCTTATTGTTCTAAAGTCACTGCATTCAA
Organism: Megaustenia siamemsis; assembly: GCA_032433765.1. Lineage (NCBI taxonomy): Eukaryota > Metazoa > Mollusca > Gastropoda > Stylommatophora > Ariophantidae > Megaustenia > Megaustenia siamemsis. Next base: position 96,320,202 of record JAVIAB010000139.1, on the reverse strand, counting down.
CTGTACCATTCTTTTTAGGCAATGCAATGAAAGTTGATGTTTTTAGTTCATTTGGTATGTATCCTGTGTGGTATATGTCGTTGCATATGTCTGTAATCACTTCAATGCCAAAATCTTCTAGTGCCTGTATCATCTCTATCTGTATGCTGTCAGGTCCTGCTGCTTTTCCCTTTTTCATTGTTTTTATAGCTTTTTTCACATCAGATTTTAAAATTGTATAGCTTGATGTACATTTTATAATTGGTTTCTTGTCCCTTTGATCATGAAATAGTTCTGTTATATATTCCTGCCCTCTATCTATATCTTTATGGTCTGTTAGCATTTTTCTTTTTTTGTCTGCAATGCAACCACCTTCTGTGGCTTTTTTATTTTTATTAGTCATTCTCTTTATTTCTGTGTGCATTCCTCTTAAGTCTTGTTTGCTTTCCATAGTTTCTATTTCTCTACATGTTTGGCTGGACCAGTCTTCTTTTGCCTTTTTGCACATTTTGCGTATTTCATTATCTATTTTATTGTATTGGGCAGTGTTTTTCGCTTGTCTCCTTTCTTCCATTTTTTCTAAGATTGTGTTAGTTATCCATTTTTGTTTTTTGTTCTATTCTCTTTTGGGTAAGGTGTAGCAGGTTTCTTGTATGCTTTTCTTTATGCATTGCCATTTGGTTGCTACTTTTTCATCAGGATTTTCTCTTCTGTATTGCTCAATTCCTTCTTCTAGCAGCTTCTGGTATGTATTCTTTACTTGTATTGTATAGGTATCTAATATCTTTTTGATGTTTAAAGCTGTTATATCTAGTGGATTTGTTGATGAATTAGACTTTTCTTGTTTCTCTTTAGTTTGATTTTCATTTTAATCATTACAGGATTGTGATCTGAATTAATATCTGCTCCTGGGTAGGTTTTGGCTTTCTTTACGCTGTTACGGAACCTTTCTTTTATCATTATGTAATTTATTTGATTCCTCTTCTTATCTCCAGGGCTTTTCCATGTGTATAGTTTCCTTTTCTCTTGCTCAATGTAAAAAAAGTAAAGTCAAGTGGCGTATAGGGAATATGGTGTTGGTGACCATACATTTTACAGACCTTCGGCAGATGATTTTTGGGGTAATGTGGTCGGTATTACGCCCGTGCCGCTTTACTTTCCCAGAAAAAAATCCGGTACCCATTGAAGGCTGGGTGAACTCGGAAGCCGTCGGTTGGGATCGAACCCTACATCTTGTCCTTTGTAGTCCAGTTCACTAACCACTGAGCTATCGCGGCTCCCTCTAGCTCAAAGTAGGTGTTACATATTATCGGCCTGTTTTCTTCACAGAATTGTACTAATCTTTCTCCTCTGTCATTTCTTTTTCCTAAACCATGATTTCCTATAAAGGTCTTATATCTACCTTTTCCTACTTTAGCATTCATGTCACCCATTACAATCAAGATGTCTGCAGATTTCACTTGCTTCATAACTTTATTTAGGTCTTCATAGTATGCCTCTATTTGTTCATCTGTGTAGTCTTGAGTAGGTGCATATGTCTGTATTATTGCTATGTCGAATGGTTTTGCTTTCAACATGACTATTATAATCCTATCACTGTATGTCCAGTGGGTACTTATATATTTGTGTAGCTCTCTTTTTATCAGTATTCCTACCCCCATTTGTTGTTCTGTTGTATTTCCTGAGTGTATAGATCTATATTTTTCATCCTCTATGTACCCACATTCTTTCCATCTTGTCTCTGATATGCCTAATATATCTATATTTATTCGTTCTGCTTCTTGAATCAGATTTTCCAATTTCCCTTGTTGTAGAGACCTAACATTCCAAGTATTTATTTTAAGATCTTTTCTCCGACATAAGTTCTAATTCCTCTCCATGGCTTCCTCTGGACTAGTACGTGATGAGGCTCCAATCTCTTTCACGGTGGTCAGCCACATTCGTCTTTCGTGTCCTGATCATGCCTCTTGTGTATCACACACTTTGCTGTTTTCGCTTTCTGGGCCGTTGGTCATTTCTGACTCTTCCGCCGCATCCACCGTTGCAGACTTTGTACAATTTGGAATGGAAATTTCCGTCTACCTGGCGCGACAGTGAAAAACTCGAATGAAAAGAAGATAAATACCCACTTAACAACGAGAATTTCCACCATCCACCAGCCTGTCAGAAGTTAAACAACCACAACAGGCATGAGCAGAATATTAATCCCAAGAATCTCACCGCGTGTAACCGGCGTATTTCGAAACAACACACGCTGTAACGGAAAACACTGTCCACACACGGACGCCATCTTGAAATTCATCACCAAGATACTCCCTCTATTATCTGAATTTTTTTTAAAGAGAATGACTAATAAAAATAAAAAAGCCACAGCAGGTAGATGCATTGCAGACAAAAAAGGAAAAATGCTAACAGACAATAAAGATATTATACATAGATGGCAAGAATATATAACAGAACTATTTCATGATCAAAGGGACAAGAAACCAGTTATAAATTGTACATCAGGCTATAAAATCTTAAAATCTGAGGTGGAAAAAGTTATTAAAAACAATGAAAAAGGAACAAGTAGCAGGACCTGACAGCATACAGATAGAGATGATACAGGCACTAGAAGATTTTGGCATTGAAGTGATTACAGACATATGCAATGACATATACCACACAGGATACATACCAAATGAACTTAAAACATCAACTTTCATTGCACTGCCTAAAAAGAATGGTACAGTTGAATGCAGTGACTTTAGAACAATAAGCCTAATGAGCCATCTTGCAAAAATCTTGCTGAAAGTTATACAAGGAAGGATTCAGAATAAAATCAATACTGAATTAGATGAGCAGCAATTTGGATTTAGGAAAAATAGCGGGACAAAAGAAACCATATTCTGCATGAGAACATTTATCAAAAAGTACACAGAAGTATACAAACCAATATATGTCTGCATCATCTTCTTCTACTTCTTCTTCTTCTACCTTTTTAGCTCCCAGTGGAGCATAGGTCTTCAACAAACACTTTCCAAGTCGTTCTGTTGTTTGTCATTCTTTTATGATCATTCCATGTCTTCCCCACCATCTTCATCTCTGCTTTTATCTGTCTTCTCCAAGAATTCCTTGGTCTTCCTCTTTGTCTTTTCCCCTGGGATTCCAAAAAGGGCCTGTTGTATAATACTCTTAGTTGGCTTCCGTAGTGTGTGCCCTATCCAGCGCCATCGTCTTCGCTGTATCTCTTTATCTACTGGTGTTTGACTGGTACATTTCCATAATTCTATGTTGGTGATTTTTTCCTGCCATTTCCATCCGTTTATTCTGCATAAGCATCCATTAATGAAAGTCTGTATCTTCGTGATTGTCAATTTTGTTGTTTCCATGTTTCACAGCCATGTAATAGGACTGACTTAACATTTGAGTTGAAAATTTTTATTTTTGTATTTAACCTAATTTCTTTGGATTTCCATATGTTTCCCAGTGCAATGAAAGCTCCTCTTGCTTTTGATATCCTTATTTTGGCTTCATTTTCTGTTCCTCCCTCTTTATCTATAATACTGCCCAGATATATGTAAGATTGTACGTCAAGTAGAGGTATTTCTCCTAGTTTTATTTGGTTATTGCCATCTGTATTAATTCTCATAATGTTGGTCTTATCTCTATTAATCTTCAGTCCTAGCTGTTGTGATCTCTCATCAAGTATGCTCATTTTATCCTGCATCTGTTGATGGCTGTGTGATAGGAGAGCTATATCATCAGCAAAGTCTAAATCATCTAGTTGTTTGGTCAGTGACCACTGGATCCCATTTCTGTTGTTTTGAGTTATTTTCATAATCCAATCTATGGCCAGTAGAAAGAGAAATGGGGACAGAATGCATCCTTGCCTTACTCCTGTTCTTATTTCAAATGCTTCTGTAAGCTGTCCTTCATGCACCACACTACATTTCATTCTTTCATACATTGTTTTTATCAGGTTAATAAACTTTATGGGGATTCCGTAATGACTCAGCAACTTCCAAAGCATTCTTCTGTCTAAACTATCAAATGCCTTTCCGTAATCTATGAATCCAATATAAAGTGGGGATTTTAGTTCTAAACGTTGTTCAACTATTATAAGTAGAGTAGTTATTTGATCAGCACATGATCTGCTCTTCCTAAAACCTGCTTGTTCATCTCTCAAATGTTTCTCTATGGCCTCTTTTAGTCTCTCCAGAATGATTCTGCTTAATATTTTTCCTGGCACTGATAGTAGCATAATTCCCCTATAATTTGTGCACTCCTGTAAACTTCTTTTCTTTGGTAGTTTGATCATATAACCTACTTTCCAGTCCATAGGTATTTCTTCCCTCTCCCAAATGTTATCTAATTGATTATGTGGCATCTTGATAGAGGTGTTTTCCAATTAATTTCTTTGTGCTGTTGTACAGTTCTTTCATATTCCCTTTATTTGCTGCTTCTTCTGCCTCTTTAGCTAGTTCATCTATATATTTCCTCTTATCCCTTTTATTGCATCTTCTCAGTTCTTTGTTCACCTCTGTGTAAGCTTCCTGTGTTTTGGCTTTATTACTTCTCGTTTTACTTTTATTTATGTCTGCTTTCTTGTTCTTTCTTTCTTTAATTGTATCCAGGGTCTCTGCTGTCATCCATGCCATATTCTGGCGTTCTCTTTTCCCCAGTGTTTCTTCGCATGTCTCTTTCCACATATTTTTTACCTGTTTCCAATGATCTTCTATATTTATTGCATTTTCTAGTTGTTGGAGGACTTGGTATTTGTTTGATATTGTGACTGCGAATTTATCTTTAATTCTTTGTTCTTTAAGAAACCCTACATTGAGATACTTTTTACCCTTATTCATTGTAGTATACCTTTTTAGTTTAATTTTAAGTTTGGCTATCAGAAGATGATGATCAGAAGCTACATCTGCCCCTCTATATACTTTTACATCCTGTAAGGATGACTTAAACTTATTGTTAATACATATGTGATCAATTTGATTTTCCGTTCTATGATCTGGTGACACCCATGTAGCTTTGTGTATTCTTTTATGTTGGAATATTGTTCCTCCTAGGCTCACTTGATTAAGGGCACAGAAATTCACAAATATCTCTCCATTCTCGTTTATATCTCCAAGTCCATGTTTTATCATAATCTCTTCGAAGCCTTTGTTATCTGATCCTACTTTAGCATTTAGGTCTCCCATCAAGATTATAATATCCTTGGCTCGTCTTGCATCCATCTGACATTGTAGCTGTTTAAAGAAATCATCTTTTACTAAATCATCCTTATCGTTGGTTGGTGCATAGCATTGAATAATGTGTAATTTTATTTTGTTTTTGGTTATTTTAAATGTTGCTCTCATTAGTCTTGGTCCTACTGCTTCCCATTCTATTAGTGTCTTCTGTGCATTCCTTGATAGCATTATAGCTACCCCTTCACTATGTTGTGCTCCAGGTTTCTGGTGTCCTGGTAATAAAATCATCTCTCCTGCATTTAGTTTTATTTTTTCCGTTCCTAGCCATCTTGTTTCATACATTCCCATAATATCTATCTTGTAGTTTGTCATTTCTGCTGCTACCTGTGCAGCTTTTCCCTGTTCGTTTAGGATACGTACATTCCAGGTGCCAATTCTGGAGGATTTCCTGGTAGACAAAATGTGAGTCGGCAACCCGGATTCATTACTGCTTTCTCCAGTTTGCGTCATACGTCTCTTAGACAGAGAGCCCTTATCTTTCCTGGACTGCGGATTTACTTTTTCTCTCTTTGACTTGTCCATGTTTGTGAAGTTTTTTCGGCTTATTTTTTTTTTTACAGAATGGGATAGCCAGTCCCATGCCCAACCCTCCTTTCTCGCCTCTTATGAACATCCTGGTAGGGTACAGCGCCGCTATTCTTTACTCCTCTTTTGGGCCCCGGCAGCGCACGAGCGATGCCTGCTTCATAGACTACACCAAAGCTTTTGATAGAGTACACCACAAACAACTTATAGAATGCCTAAAAGAGATACATCTAGATGACATGGACATACGACTAGTATGTAATCTATACTGGGAGCAAACAGCAATAATAAAATATAACAAAGAGAACTCTACACCCATTGATATAAAAAGAGGAGTAAGTAGGGGATGCATCCTATCACCAAGCTTGTTCAATCTATACACTGAGCAAATCTTTAAAAACATCATAGAGATGCCAGGCCTACAAATTAATGGAAAGATAATCAATAACCTAAGATATGCTGACGATACTGTACTACTAGCAGAAAATCCTAAAGATCTACAACAATTACTTAATGAAATAAACATGACAAGCAAAAAATATGGACTAGATATAAATATTAAAAAGACAAACTATGATCATCAACAAAGAAAATTCTCAAAACCAACAAGTGGATATCAACATTGAAGGAATAGACCTTGAGACAGTTCAGAACTATAACTACCTTGGACATACTATAACCAGTGATGGAAAATGTACAACTGAAATAAACAAAAGAATAGGTATGGTAAAAAGTAATTTTAATGTCATGAAGAACATACTAACATCAAAATTAATAACACCAGGGCTAAAACTAAGAATAGCAAAATGTTACACCTTCTCAATATTCCTATATAGTGCAGAAACATGGACATTAGACAAGAAAACAGAACAGATAATTGAAGCCTTTGAAATGTGGATATATAGAAGAATAGGTAGAATTGGATGGAAGGAAAAGAAAACAAACAATGAAGTCTTAAAACTTAAAACAACTAAAAATGAAAATAGAACTACTAAACTCAATTCAAACAAAACAAATGCGATTTTTGGGCCATGTTTAAAGACACAACAGCCTACTAAAAGTAATCCTGGAGGGGAAAATACAAGGTAAAAGAGGCAGAGGCAGACTAAGACTAACATGGACGAGTAACATCAAAAGATGGACAAATCAGCCGATGACAGCCTGCACCATCAAAGCAAGAGACAGAGTAGAATGGAGCTCCATGGTAGCCAACCTTTGTTGCGGAGACGGCACTCGATGATGATCATGACACATGTGTTTGTAATATACCTCAATTCCTGTACTTGTAATATTTCTATGTCACTTCTTCTACTTTCTTTCCTCATTTGCCTTTTAGCGTCGAAGGTATAAATAATTTGCTGTCTTTTACTCTTCTGTTCGCCTCTGCTGCTGTTATGTTTTCTAGTGCTTCTAGTATTCCGTCGATGCATCTTTTTCATGGTTGACCTTTGGGTCTAGTATTCTCGCAACGTTTATTGAGCGCTGATTGTGTTGTGTTTTTATCTTTTTGCCGTGTCACGTGACCAAACCATTTGATTTGTTGTTTCTTTATATATTCTATGGCGGGCGCTATTCCTAGCTTTTTTCAGTTCTTCATTTCTGATCTTATCTCTCAGACTGTTGTTTATCTTACTCTGTCATTGTGATAAATTTATATTTATATGTATCATTGTATGTATGTGTTATATCTCTGTATATGAATATATGTGCTATTTTCATCTGTGTATATATGTGTTTGTGAGATCTGTATCACTGATAGAAGTTGAAAGTTGACAACTGTGGTTATTTTGTGTCCAGTGGCAGAGATTGTATGTAGAATGGTGGTTGTTATGTGGCAAGTGAAGAATTGTATACGTGTTAGCCAGTAAGGATAATAATGGGAGTTGTCTCACTAGTTAGGAAAGGGAAACTAGAGATAAATGCATAACGGGAGTTGTCTCACTTGAGGAGAGACATTAATGTTGGAGTATGAAATCAGGGACAGCTTGCGAGAACCGTGGACTTTGAGATATCACGTGGGAGAATTATGAATGTAGGGAGACAAGGACTTTTACTTTAGGACATTTAATGAGTGACTGAAGAGGTGAGAGGAACAGAAGATTCGATACCAACTGTGGAGGTGAAAGTAAGTAACTGTCAAGAAGGAAGTTGTTACTACCAGGTCCCGAAGATGAGAACAGCGGTATTGAAGAGAAGTAGAGATGTAGTGAACACGAGTCCTCCCATTCCGTGATTATGCTTGAGATTTATGTTAGATTAGTGAGAAATGACTTTAGTTAGAAAAGCCACAGAAATGTTCTGTAAAAACAGTTGTTAGGTTGTATGAAACAGACTTTATTACTAGTGAAATAAGCCTTGCTCAGTGAACAGTGGAGAAACAGAAATGTGCAGAGCTCTCCCCAAAACAAAAAGCAGCAGCCATCTACATAAATAATGAGCCTGTGAAAGAAAACACACAAGCTACTTATCTCAGAGTTACATTTGACAACAAACTATCTTGAAAACAACAGATAAATAAGGCAACCCAAAAAGCAAAGAGGAAATTAGCTATTCTAAGAAAGCTGTGTGGAACCACATGAGGTGCGAGTGGGAAGGTAGTAAAGTTTACCAACTGAATATATGCCCACAACATCTAGAATACGGATCATCTGCATGGTGCTCAGCATCAAACACCACACTGCAAGAGCTGGATAAAGTACAAAACCAGGCACTTAGGGTCATCACAGGAGCAATGAAATCAACACCAATATTGCAGATGGAGAAATTGTGGAGGATACCTGCACTGAGCAAATGGAGGGACACAAAGGTGCTGATACAGGCAGAAAAATTATCATGCATGCCGAGGCATCCAATGAAGGACTGATTCCAAAATCTTGCATTGGGACGACTTAAGAGAAGCAGCTTTATCCACCAAGCCAAGCGTATTAGTAGACAAACACCAGACATGGCAAGAGTTGTTAACCCCCTACTGCCCATATCAGAACAGACTCCCTGGATAGAAAAATCTGGATTGTCAATACAAATACGGACAGAAATGAAAGGAATACTTGACAAGGAGGAGCAGAATAGTCTACAGCAGGGATGGCCAATTAGGTGCCTGCGGGCCACAAGTGGCCCGCAACGTCCTTTTTGTGGCCCGCGGCAGATAAAAAATAAAATCGGGTTGCATTGAGCAAAATGTCCTGGGTAAAATTGATTTAAAATTTGTTACATTAACTTCTACCGTGGAGAAAGCTAACTCAAATATTCCCTAGTAGACCAATGTTTGAAACTCAGAACACTCTAGTAGTTAGTTTAACGTCGACTTCCCGTCATTCCCGGCCCATCCTTTTTTTTCCTTTTGATCATCCTGCGACCGACTTAAACAAAGGAAGAAGCCAACGAATGGTTCTAGAACCGACTCTCGGTTCGGCGAGTTCAAACAGTTTCCGCCCAGAAATACTGTCAGTCACCCACCTCCTCCACCCCAACACATTCACCTCACAATTATTTTACTTTCAGTTTCTTTCTCTCCAAACCTCTTTTCATCAGTCAAAATTATATATCCGATCTGATCATTCTGATTTTGTCGAGTTACAGGGAACAGTTCCATTTTAACAGGAAACAGTGCTATTGTTGTAATCTGTGTTTTCATTGTTTGTTGTTTCGGTAGTGGTATAATATGAACAATAAATGTCAATTAAATGAAAAAATCAGATTTTTTTCATGAGAAATGGGAACATGATTTTTTATTTATCAACAATAAGGATAGCAAACCGCAGTGCCTTGTGTGTTTGCAAGTGTTGTCTGTAAATAAAGAGTATAATCTTAAACGGCATTACACACAGCATCACGCCGCTAAATACAAGGACTACATTGGTACAATACGTTCTACACTTGTGTGCGATTTGAAGAAAAAGGTTAGTGCTCAGAAATCTGTTTTACTACATTAACAACAAAACAAACAAGTTCCTTAATGGCATCGTTTGTTGTAAGCGCAGAGATAGCGAAATTAAAAAAATCATTATGTGACGGTGACTTCGTAAAGCGTTGTTCTATTAACATGGCTCGTGCATTTGGGGAAGAAAAAATTGCCAGTCATTTTGAGAGCGTTCCACTATCAAAACAGACAGTCAGTAGAAGGGTTGAGGAAATAAGTTCTCATATATCTAGTAAATTAAAGAATGTCGTTACAAATTCTGCTTACTTTTCTCTGGCTTTGGATGAATCTACTGACATATCAGACACAGCACAACTTTTAATTTTCATAAGAACTGTTTCAAAAGACTTTATTATCAATGAAGAGCTACTAGCTTTAGATTCATTGCATAATACGACCAAAGGTCAAGACATTTATAACTCAGTTATGAAAGTTGTTAACGGTATCGGTGACATAAACAGACTTTCAGTAATAGTGACAGATGGCGCTAACTAAGTCAATGTGTGGTACTCAAACAGGTCTGGTTGGATTATTAAGGAAGGCTGGAATCCATTGCCCAGTTTTACACTGCATTATACACCAGGAGGCGTTGTGTGGCAAGATTCTAGACGTGGAGGATGTTATGAAAACTGTAATAAAGTGTGTGAATTTAATACACACATACATTTTGACACACCGACAGTTTATAAATTTTCTATCAGAAGTTGAGGCGGAATATGGCGATTTGGTGCTCTACACACAAGTACGCTGGCTAAGCAGAGGGAATTGTTTGAGGCAGTTTTTTTCTTTGAGAAAAGAAAAAGCAGTTTTTAGAGAAACATGATACCAACAAAGAACTGATCAGAAAAATGTCTGATCCACATTTTAACAGCGTATTGGCCTTTTTAACTGATATCACCTAGCACATGAATGAACTCATCGTGAAGCTACAGGGATGATCCCAAACAGTCTCAGATTTGGTAGGACACCTAGATGGATTTATAAGTCAACTAAAAGTTTTTAGATTTACCCTGGCCAAAGAAAACTTCATTCATTTTCCTTAGTGCGAAGAATTGATTGAGGAGCGCAGTGATACTGATTTCAAATTTTCTGTATTAATGTTAGACAAACTATTGGGGCAATTCAATGAATGATTTTCTGACTTTAGTGGTATATGACCAGAACTGGCATTGTTTAACAACCCTATGAAGTGTGACATTTTTCATAAACATGACACTTTTCAGTTGGAGTTATGTAACCTCCAAAGTGACCCCTTTTTCCAATCAAGGATGGAGATAGGAGTTGACTTTTGGAAACTTGTGCCACACGAAAAATATCCCGCATTGAGTGATTTCAGTTTGAAAATTACTTCTATGTTCGGAAGCACAGATATATGTGAATGCGCTTTTCCAACAATGAAGGAGATTAAATCGTCACAAAGAAACTGACTCACTGATGGCCACCTTCAGGATTTATTACAAATATCATCATCATCTTTACACATTGACTTTGATGAATTTGTTGCTGCACATGAATGTCCACATTGTTCTCATTAAGGTTTGTTACATGTCAACTTTAAAATGACCTAACTAAAACATGTTTGTTAAATAATATAAATAGCAAATTTTATTCATTTTTATAAATCAACTAGGCATTTTTAACTCTGTTGCAATAAAATGATTTATGTAAGCAAATAATGCCGATAAATAACAAAAATATTACCTTAAAACAAATGCCAAGTTTATTTGTATTGATGTTGTTATGTGTGTAGCCCACCATAAAAAAAATAATAAAAAAGTGGCCCGCCATTTGAAAGAAATTAGCCATCCCTGGTCTACAGCATAAAACAATTACTCTGTTTCTTGGATGAAGAATACCCACAAGATCTATGGGTTCGTGTGTACACAGATGGATCAGCACAGAATACAGTAAAGTATAGGATATGCAGGAGCATACATAAAAAAGTAAAGAGCCCCGTCACGCCAAGTAGCATATAGGGAATATGGTGTTAGTGACAATAATTTTTATAGACTTTCGGCACATGATTTATGGGGTAATGTGGTTGGTATTACGCCCATGCCAGAAAAAATCTGGTGCTCATTTATGCATGGGTGAACCCGAAAGCTGTAAACCAATATCAAACCTGACCTCTTGTCCTTTGTAGTCCAGTTCACTAACCACTGAGCTATTGCGGCTCTCTGGATACATAGAGTACCCAAATAACACTAGGGATATGAATAAAATAGCAACAGGGAAATATTGTCACAATTACGGTGCAGAAATCTAAGCAATAAAGTTGGCAATAGAAAAACTGCTGAACAATCTTAGCCCACAGCCTGTAGTGTTTTTGACAGATGCAAGATCAGCACTCCAGGCACTACAATCCAGAAAATTACCACATCTGGTATTATTGACCTTATTGACTTAACTTTGTAAGCACCACAGGGTCAACTTGTAGTGGATCCATTCTTACTGAGAAATACCAGGACACAAGAAAGCAGATCAGCTAGCAAAGGAAGGTGCAACAGGCACACAACTAGGTGCATCAGTTACATACCATCAGAAGAAACATATAATTAAATCAATCAGAAGACAAGTAGAGGAATTCAAATACCTAGGAAGTCTAATGACAAACGATAATTCTCAAACAGCAGAGATAGAATCAAGATGCAACAAAGCTTGTCAAATCATCGGACAGTTATCACCACTATTGTCCAACAAGGAAATAACTCTGGCGGCAAAACGAGCACTATACAATACAATCTTCATCCCAACGTTGTGCTACCAATGCCAGACCTGGATCCTAGATGCAAGAACAAGAAGAAAAATAACCTCTACAGGATGAAATGTGTTAGACGAATGACAGGAAACAGTCTGAGGGATAAGATCAGAAATGAAGAACTGAGAAAAAAGCTAGGAATAGCCCACGCCATACAATATATAAGGAAACAACAGATAAAATGGTTTGGCCACGTAACAAGGCAGAAAGAACAAAACACAACACAACACAACGAGCTTTCAACAAACGTTGTGAGAACACCAGACCCAAGGGTCGACCACGAAAAAGATGGGTCGATGGAATATTAGAAGCACTAGGAAACATAACAGCAGCAGAGGCGAACAGAAGAGCAAAAGATCGCAAATTATATCTCCCCTCGACGCTGAAAGGCAGATGAGGAAGGAGAGAAGAAGAAGAAGAATCAGATGACCACATGCCTTTCATAAATGAATAGATTGGAGCAAGTTATTATACGTCTTAGAACAGGGCAGTTGACTAAGATAAAAGACAGATTATAGGAAAATAAGATAAAAAGTTCATTTCCCATACATATACAACTGTGGCTATTTTGTAGCATGTCGAGATTTGTGTATGCAGTTATGTTTATTCTGTGGCATGTAGAGATTTGTGTATGCAGCTGTGGTTATTCTGTGGTATGTGGAGAGTTGTGTATGCAGCTGTGGTTATTCTGTGGTATGTGGAGAGTTGTGTATGCAGCTGTGGTTATTTTGTGGTATGTAGAGAGTTGTGTATGCAGCTGTGGTTATTTTGTGGCATGCAGAGAGTTGTATATGCGGCTGTGGTTATTTTGTGGTATGTGGAGAGTTGTGTATGCAGCTGTGGTTATTTTGTGGCATGTAGAGAGTTGTATATGCTTGACTTGACTTGACTTAATCCCCTTGTTAGCCGTGAGCTATGAGCTCTTTACAGCTTAGTGCCTCTCGCATGAAGGCGCAGGTCCTTCTCAGTTGTACAGCTGCAGAGTACAGTGAGCTATTGATGGATGGAAGTAGTGGGAGTAACATGCTCCGTCGCTTTTGTAAATGAGGACAGTGTAGTAGCAAGTGATCTACTGTCTCAGATTGTTGACGGCAGTGTCTGCAGATTGGATCATGTTGTGTTATTATTCTGCTCAGGTGTTGATTGGTAGAAGCATGGCCTGTTCTCAGCTGGAATATCAGGCTTTGATCCCTTAGTCTGAGCTCCCCAACAGGGTCGAGGGGGTCTGGTTTTGTTTGATATCTGTAGAGTAGGCGTCCATTCTTAGCTGAAGCCCACATATTTAGCCATTCCTCGTGGTAGTTGTTTCTCAAAATTTGCTTGCATGTTTTGCGGCTAACTTGAACAGGAAGCTGTGGTAGAGATGCTCCCAGTTTAGCCAGCCTATCCGCTCTCTCATTTCCCGCAATGCCGATGTGATCAGGGATCCATTGTAGGGTTACAGTCACGCCATAGGTAGTGGAGAGTTGGTTTGATAAAGATCTTATATTGGAAACCTCAGATGTTAGTCCGCTTTCAATTACTTCGAGTGCTGATTTTGAATCCGAGAAAATATATATATCTTCCGGTGCCACATTCAGAGTCTACACATATCCTTCTGAGTGCTCTCTCTATTGCTATAATTTCTGCAGAGTAATTGGAGCAGTATTCTCCGCATGGACCGTAAATTTGGGGGTAGTCGTCTGGGTGAGAGTAGGGATACTTGACTACAGCACCATAACCACTATTTAGGGTGGCCTTGAATGCAGATCCATAAGTATAAACGTGGACGCCATTGCGTGGATACTGGTCAATGGTTTCCAGTGCTATGGCTTTGAGTATGGGAGGTAGAGTATTTCTATCTGCTAGGGGTCGGAGAGCTCAGTCCTGACATCGGGGACAACTATTTGGCGGCAAAGTTCTTCTGGGCGGATGGGAGTTGTATATGCAGCTGTGGTTATTTTGTGGCATGTAGAGAGTTGTGTATGCAGCTGTGGTTATTTTGTGGCATGTAGAGAGTTGTGTATGCAGCTGTGGTTATTTTGTGGTATGTGGAGAGTTGTATATGCAGCTATGGTTATTCTGTGGCATGTAGAGAGTTGTGTATGCAGCTGTGGTTATTTTGTGGTATGTAGAGAGTTGTGTATGCAGCTGTGGTTATTTTGTGGCATGTAGAGAGTTGTATATGCAGCTGTGGTTATTTTGTGGCATGTAGAGAGTTCTATATGCAGCTATGGTTATTTTGTGGCATGTAGAGAGTTGTGTATGCAGCTGTGGTTATTTTGTGGCATGTAGAGAGCTGTGTATGCAGCTGTGGTTATTTTGTGGCATGTAGAGAGCTGTGTATGCAGCTGTGGTTATTTTGTGGCATGTAGAGAGCTGTATATGCAGCTGTGGTTATTCTGTGGCATGTAGAGAGCTGTTTATGCAGCTGTGTTTATTTTGTGACAAGTGGCAAATGGGGTTATTTTGTACCAGGTGACAGATGTTGTACGTATACTTGTGGTCTTTATTGTTTCAGGTGGCAGAGGGGATGGCATACCTGGAGAGATTAAACTTTGTTCACCGTGACCTTAGGGCTGCCAACATTCTGGTAGGAGAACACTACATCGTCAAGGTTGCAGACTTTGGCCTGGCTCGTATATTGGATAAAGACAATACTCATAATGCACTTGTGCGTGAGTGGAAACTAAATGTCATTCTTGTTCACATTAATTGCAGTCACTGTGTCAGTGGAATCACAAATATTTTCCTTCTTTAGTTGCTATGAGTTTTCGAAAGATTCACCCCAGAAAAAATATAATTTAACTGAAAAATTTGGTATGTATGTTTTTGTTATGTTGGTTATGTGTCACGTATAAAAGAGACAGTTGAACGCATTTGAAATTAAATGTCTGAGGAAAATACTTGGTATAGCATGGGAACGAATTAAAAACAAACGAGACAATTAGGGAAATCGACAATCAACCACTAATATCTTCAGTAATAAAGAAAAGACGATGGTCATATGTTGGACATGTGATGAGAAGAGATAATAACCGAATAGCAAAGCAAGCCCTCATGTGGGAAACAACAGGTAAGAGGAAAAGAGGAAGACCCAGAGAGACACTGAGAAGAACAATGATGAGAGAGGCAGGAGCAGCTGGAATCGGCTCTCTCAATGAGATAGAGCTGCTTGCACAGAACAGAGACAAATGGCGAGATTTGATAAAATATCTTTAAAAGAACTGAAAACTGCTAGAATAAAAATTTAGATAAGAGAAGGAGTATCTTGGTTTACGCTCTATGGGCCGGCTACGGCTCGAAAGGTCAATAGGTAGATAGATAGATAGATAAAAGAGAAATAACATTTTTACCAACAGACGATTCAATAATTTCTATATACAGAAGCAATAAACAAGATATTCATAATTGATGATCAGGAATAACTTTCTTTTCAACTTCTTCAGTTTCTAACTGATTGAGAAAACAGGTTTCCTTTCTGGCCTTTCACTATTTGTAGTCAGTTTTAAGAAACTCACTGTGCCACAGCAGCTGTCTGACAACAATAATGTCTTCAGCCATGTTTAGACCTCTTTCACTTATTTTGTCATTAACCATGTGTTGGCTGCTTACACTAATTTTAAAAACATGTTTAACCATGTGTTGGCTGCTTACACAATTTTTTATTATATTTGACCATGTAGGCTGCTTACATTAACTTTGAAGGTGTTCTGTCACATCAGATGTGTGACAACATTTAAGTTTTCTTCTTGTCCTTTACTATTAGCAAAAATAGTAGTTAATAGCTGACACATCTTTTAGGCCAAAAACAAGATATCTATCTTGCATGATCCATGTATCAAGATATATATCTTTTATGATCTATGCAACAGGATATCTATCTTGTATGATCCATGCAACAAGATATCTATCTTGTATGATCCATGCATCAAGATATCTATCTTGTATGATCCATGCAACAAGATATCTATCTTGTATGATCCATGCAACAAGATATCTATCTTGTATGATCCATGCATCAGGATATCTATCTTGTATGATCCATGCATCAAGATATCTATTTTGTATGATCCATGCAACATGATATCTATCTTGTATATACATGCATCAAGATATCTATCTTGTATGATCCATGCAACAAGATATCTATCTTGTATGATCCATGCATCAAGATATCTATTTTGTATGATCCATGCAAACAAGATATCTATTTTGTATGATCCATGCAACAAAATATATATCTTGTATGATCCATGCAACAGGATATCTATCTTGTATATACATGCATCAAGATATCTTGATTGTATGATCCATGCATCAAGATATCTATTTTGTATGATCCATGCAAACAAGATATCTATTTTGTATGATCCATGCAACAAGATATCTATTTTGTATGATCCATGCAAACAAGATATCTATTTTGTATGATCCATGCAACAGGATATCTATCTTGTATGATCCATGCAACAGGATATCTATCTTGTATGATCCATGTAACAGGATATCTATCTTGTATGATCCATGCATCAAGATATCTATCTTGTATGATCCATGCAACAAGATATCTATCTTGTATGATCCATGCAACAGGATATCTATCTTGTATGATCCATGTAACAGGATATCTATCTTGTATGATCCATGCATCAAGATATCTATCTTGTATGATCCATGCAACAAGATATCTATCTTGTATGATCCATGTAACAGGATATCTATCTTGTATGATCCATGCATCAAGATATCTATCTTGTATGATCCTTGCATCAAGATATCTATCTTGTATGATCCATGCATCAAGATATCTATCTTGTATGATCCTTGCATCAAGATATCTTGATTGTATGATCCATGCATCAAGATATCTATTTTGTATGATCCATGCAAACAATATATTTATCTTGTACTATCCATGCAACAATATATCTATTTTGTATGATCCAATGTCTTTCAGAAGCCTTGAAAAGTTGTGGAAATCAAAACTCATCAGCACAAACACAAAACTTAGACTATTCAAATCAAATGTACTTTCAACCCTTACGTATGCGCGTGAAAGCTGGAAAACAACAAGAGATATAGAAATAAAGTTGAACGCATTCGAAAATAAATGTCTAAGGAAAATACTTGGTATAGTGTGGAGCGAATTCAAAACAAACAAGGAAATTAGAGAAATCACCAATCAACCACTAATATCTTCAGTAATAAAGAAAAGACGATGGTCATCTATTGGACATGTCATGAGAAGAGATAATAACCGAATAGCAAAGCAAGCCCTCATATGGGAAACAACAGGTATGAGGAAAAGAGGGAGACACTGAGAAGAACATTGATAAGAGTGGCAAGAGCAGCAGGATTCGGCTCCCTCAATGAGATAGAGCTGCTTGCACAGAACAGAGACAAATGGCGAGATTTGATAAAATATCTTTAAAAGAATTGAAAACTGCTAGAACAAAAATTCATATATGAGAAGGTGTATCTTGGTCTACGCCCTATGGGCCGGCTACGGCTCGATAGGTCAATAGATCGATAGATAGATTGCCACATTTTGCAGAATGCCCAAAGTCTGGCTCACACTGTGTATCTCTGTTCTCACTGTTTCCTGCTATGTTGATTTTCCTAGAATCCCTTAAATCACTGTTCTTGTAACTGTTTTTTTGTTATCTCTCGAGTATATGATCTGTCTAGCTTCACTTTCTCTCTGTTATCACTGTGTATAAAAAGAAAAGACAAAAATCTGATTTTCTAGTTGTTTGTCTATTACTAAATTGCCTCATTTTATCAGATTTGCTATGTCTCTTCCAATACATCCTACCACAGACAACACACTCTACACAACAGCAAATCAACTAAGGAACACGACAACCTTTGCATAAGCACATAATCTTTCAGGAACAATTCATCAATATGCTTATGTTCTTTGTAAATTTGTTGAGCAGTTTGTCTGTGCATATTTTATTTGGCCCTAACATATTCAGAGGATTTTTTGTAGATGATCCTAGTATAACTCAAAAAATGAACAATTGATATATAATAGCTAAGACAGAAAAAGGAATTTATTCAATTTATTTTCTATTCTTTTAGTTGTTTTCCAGCTCTTGCATGCATAAATAAAGTGGATAATACATTTGATTTGAAAATCCTAAGCTTTGTTTTTGTGCTTAGTATTTTTGATATTTATGATATTATCATATTTTATCAAGGTTTCTGAAAATCATTGCTGCTTTCACTATTCTGCCTCTAATTTTTTTCTTTGATCTATGCAGCTTCTATGATATACAAAATGACCCACTTCTTCCACTGCTTTTCCTTCCAGGTATATTTTTTTATCTGGATGATTTCAATTTTTCATTACTTTTTTC
Organism: Megaustenia siamemsis; assembly: GCA_032433765.1. Classification (NCBI taxonomy): domain Eukaryota; kingdom Metazoa; phylum Mollusca; class Gastropoda; order Stylommatophora; family Ariophantidae; genus Megaustenia; species Megaustenia siamemsis. The sequence continues at coordinate 96,301,437 of JAVIAB010000139.1, read as the reverse complement.
TTTTCTTGCTTAATCTCAAGTTCTATTTGTCTAGCTATTGATGACATGGCATTTCATTTTTTTTTAAGCATCATGCTCATGTTCATCTGTGTCATCTGAAAAATCCAAGTCCTCCAACTGAGGTCCAAGTGTCTATTCAATGCTTTTGTTGCTTGTACAGCACTTCTGCATAATGAAGTCAATGGAAATTCCAAAAAACAAGGGAGATAAAATACATCCTTGTTTCACTCGGTATCAATCTAGATAGAACCATTGACTCAATCCTGCCTCTGTGCCAACGTATATGAAAAGCTATCATATAAATCTTTGACAATGTTAATAATTTTTGGTGACATTCTATATTGTCTACATATGTTCTACAATGAGTCTCTGCATTTGTTGTTGAAATCTTTTTGAGATCAATGAAATTTAGAAGGAGTGGTCTCTACTTCTCTATATGTTCTTGTATAATTCTTAGGGTGAAAATATGATCAAGGCAGCTTCTTGCTTTTCTAAATCCTGCTTGGTCTTCACGCATAACAGTATCTACTGCATCTTCGATTCTGTTTATGATGATCTTACAGAATAATTTAGAGGCAACTGATAGAAGTGTCATGTTGTTGCAATCCTGGAGATGATCCTTCTTTGAAAATTTGACCAGTATACCTCTTTTCCACAGTGTAGGTACCTTTTCTGCTTTCCATATTGTGTTAAACATTTTCTGCAGGTGTTTAAAGTTGTGGCTATCCATTGCTTTTAACACCTTGGATGTTATATCATCTTTACCTGCAGTCTTGTTGTTAGTCATAAGCTTTACCACCATCTCTACTTGATTCAAAGTGAGGTCATCTAAATGGTTGGTGTGTTGGCTGTAAAGTCTATTAAACACCTTGGTATTGGACGATTAAGGATTTCCTTAAAGTGTTCAGCCCATCATGACTTTATTACCATCTCTAATTGATTCAAGGTGAGGGCATCTAAATGGTTGGTGTGTTGGCTGTAAAGTCTATTAAACACCTTGGTATTGGACGATTAAGGATTTCCTTAAAGTGTTCAGCCCATCATGACTTTATTTCTTCACTTGATGTCAAGATGGTTCCATATTTGTTTATAACAGGTGCCCACTAGTTGTAAAGGTGTTTGTTAGCATTTTCTGTACATTATAGAGAGTTTTATCATCACCTTTCATTGCTGTTCTCTCCACCTTTATTGCCAGATTATCTGTAAAGTTTCTCTTGTCTCTTCTGACAGAGGTTTTTACTTTGTTGTCTAGTTCTTTGCATGCTTTTGCTAGGTCTTTTCCTAAATATGTCTTTACAGCCATCATATCAGTCTTAGCTTCTCTCCTTTCTTGTATGTGTTTCCATGTAATGTCAGAAATCCATGCCTTTCTTTCTATTTTCTTAAATCCAGCACTTGATACTGCAGATGATATTAATATATTATTATTATTATACATACATATATATATATTATATTATTATTATTATATATATATTATATATATAACTGGTGTTAGTTAACAGTAGAACAGCTGTTAGTTAATGGTGTTAGTTAACAGTAGAACAGCTGTTTCCACCTGGTTATGTGAGAGTCTGGAATCCTACTCTGATTGAGTCTTGATCGCAGACAGAGAGAGATATATATATCTGATAAAATTGGGAAATGTAGTAATAGGTGGACAGCTGTTTCCGCTTGGTGTTGACAGTGTCTACAGTTTGTAGTGTCTACAGTTTGTCTCATAGAGGACCCTGTTTGCCTGTTTGTTTTGATGTTTGTTTACAGATGCATGACTTGTTCTCAACTAGAATATATATATAAGGATTACCAGATATTTTCAGCAATTTCCGGGGACAGGTATAAAAATAACAAAAACTACTTTTGAAATGTACCTTATGTTAGTTTAATGTTTGGTTATATAGTCTCAGACACATTTTAAAGAATTTAAATACTCATTCTGTATGTACGTATATTTGGCCTTTGGCATCTTAACAGATGGTTAGTAGCAAGCAATCATAAGTCAGTAGTTTGGTAAAAATATTAGTGTCTTATGCTGGATGCTGCTTTGCTGAACGGCTTATCTAATATTTCCAATATTGGATAGACAGATCCATCCACAGAATGAACAAGATGTATTCATGGTGCCTGGCCTCGTCTCCTTTCTCCTACGCCTTTTGTCTTCTGAATTTGATATTAGCACTGCCTCGAAAGATTGTGTGTCATTTTTTATTTTGTTCTCTCTGTGCTACAATCTGCAGCCAGACTTTCCCAGTTTCTTTCACTGATAGAGAATTCCCTCAAGGAAGCCCTGTAAACATCTTTATATCTCAGCACTGGTCTGTCCTTTGTTCTTTTTCCATCTTTTAAGTTCGCCATACAATAATTGAGAATATGAATGTTTGCCATTCTTCTTACATAACCCAGCCATCTTAGTATATGATTCCTAAGTGTTGCATTGATAGATGGGAGTTTGACTCATTGTAAGACATTAAAGTTGGTTACTTTGTCCTGCCATTTGATGTTCATAATCTTTCGAAGGCAACGCACATGAAAGCTGTTTAACCTTTTCTCATGCCCTGCATAGGTAGTCCAAGTTTCTGATCCCTATAGAAGTGTACTAAGCACACAACCTTGGTAAATTTGAATCTTAGTACTCAGTGTTAATTTGGTGTTGGCCCATGCTCTAATGCTCCGTGTATTTTATACTCTATTTATAATATAAAAGATTTAACTCTACTTACAGTACTAACACACAATTTACCTCTACAGCATACAGATACTTTTCTGAAGAGTGAATTTTCTTCATGTTTTCTCTGCCCAATTTTGTGGCAAATTTTTGACAGGTCAAATTAAAGTTTGTCAAGATGGCAAGCATGGCTTGAGCAGCTAGTAAACTCATTTTGGACTTTTGGGATGTCCACATCATGTTCACTGAAGAGAAGGCTTTCTCCACTGAAGCATTGATTTCAGGAAGACACATGGTAGTTCAGTGAGCTTCTAGTGTTCTGCACATGGAATAATTTGTTTTAGAGAAGAATTTAAAAACTTCACCCCATTTTGAACAAAGTGTAGGACTTTCTTCATTTAACTAGTGCAGGCTACATTTCACAGATTCTTCTGATTGCTGGTAGTAAGGAGAGCCACCTAAGATTGTTGTAGCTCAGTATCTTTTTATATTCCTGTCCAACAAAGTCACAGAACTCCTTCAGTCTTTCCACTCGGACAGTCAATACATGTTAATCACACAAATTTAGCACTTTTATGCTTTTTTGTTCTGATCAGATGTGTTCTACAATAGATGTTTTACCACTGCTCCCGACATTAAATGTTTGACAGAAAGGAACAAAAGGCAGCAGATTCATATACACCTCAATGAAGAAAAGGAAACTTCAAAGTGGAATTACTTACTGAACACTTTCATTTCTTTAACATTTTGAAATCATTAAAAAAAAATTCTGTCAACTGTTCAAACTTAGCGGAAATTATGCATGTGCTACAGAAAAGAGAACTCTCTAGTTTCAAAAGAGAACAATTTCTGCTGGAGTAGACCTAGAATAGAAGCAATACTAAAAAATGAGGAAAAAAGTATTATGGTGACAGCTTTACGTGGAAATGGACGAAACAAAAGTCAACGTTTCGGCCAAGAGGCCTTCAGCTGGACGAACAACAAACACACAAAATATATATAAGGGTATATTAACAAATTTAACTACATGGCGATAATAGGCTAGACATTCAAGAGAGGAAAATAAAAAAAGAGGTCACTTCCCTGTGCTCCAGGGTGCGGTCAGTCAGAAACTATAAATGCATACTGATGTATTTTTAAAAGAAAGGGTGAGTTTAATAGCCATGGAGTGCTATTATTGACTTTAAACAACACTAATAATGAACATGGAAAATCTGGGGAAATCCTGGGACAATTTGTGAAATTGGGGAGAATCTGGAACATAATTTTTCTTGGGACAAGAAGCTAAATCCATGGACTTTGTTCCAGAATCTGTGGATGTTTGGTAACATATATATATATATATATATATATATATATATATATATATATATATATATATATATATAAAGAGAGAGAGAGAGAGAAAAAGAGAGATGTATATTTATATGGGATAAATTCAGTGCTTAAATAGTTAATTCTGTGTTGAAGTAGAAAATTCTGTATTATAGTAGTAAATTCAATGTTTAAATAGTTAATTCAGTGTTTAAATGTACCTATAGCCCATATGTACCCATATATCAAGTGGACAGCCCCAGAAGCAGCTCTCGAGAGAAGATTCAGTATTAAATCAGACGTGTGGTCATTTGGTGTCCTCATGTATGAGATTGTCAGCTACGGCAAGGTCCCTTACCCTGGTGAGGATTCATTTCTTAGTGCAGCAGTAATTAAGTAGATACTTAAACATTGAACATTTCATCTTTATTGTTTCCTTATGAACAACTGCACCAGAACTAAGAACACAACAACATTTCATGAAAGACCATAGATTATAAAAACTGACCAACTCACACCTAAAAGGTATTATATATCATCATTGTCTATATTTAATTATTTTAGTTATATTTTAATATTTGGAAACAGTAATTTCAAAAGAACATAAGATATGATTGGCTACACAACATAAGCCACAATTGTTGACAATTATATTCTCAGTGTCATTACTATTTAGCAGCATAAAACTGAGCTGAGATTAGGAAACTTCTCTGAAATGCTAAAAAATTGTCTGCAAAAGGTTGTAGAGAAATAGGTGTAGTTTATAATTGATGGTTTCAAACAAAATACATCAATAAAGCTGGCAAATCTTACAATACAGATATACAAACATTCTTTGGGGTCACCCTTGCTTCCAGACAACTGGCACCAAAAATAGAAAACAATCAAAGTATTTGTCATTCAAAGACAAACTACAATAAAAACACGTCCAAAATGTGACACTCAAAATAACTCTAGGATCAATAAAAATGACACCTTTCATAAAGATGGAGAAGGCAGCAAACATAGAGCCTCTTGCACCCCAAAAAAATGTACAAATCCTCGTTCAGTTTAAAAAAAACTATCAGTACACCTACTTCAGAAAATATTGAGAGACAGAACAAAGGCTTCTAAGGAAGACCAAAAGCCATCTGACAAGGAGGCTTACAGACATATAAAATATACAAGAATATATGTTTTATGTAGCTCTCAGAAAAATCACAAAGAACAACAGGAAACACTGAAGACAATATGCAGCTCAACCCAGGATTCAAACATATGCCCTTTGGCCTTGTCGCTAGAAGAACCTGTATTTTCATGCAGTTTTTCTAGTGGCATCTGTACTTTCTCAGGGTGTTGAGTTGTACACGTTCTATTCCTTCATTATTCACGTGTACTCTGTAACAACCTTGATGTAAATAGCCTGGTTACGACACCTGCTGTGATGCCCTGTGTTCTCTGTTGCTCCTGCCGTAGTACTTCGCGCGGTCTCTTGTGGTGGTTTATCTGCAAAACTTCGCCGGCGTCTGCTTTGACCCGAGGTGGTTTGTTCGTCGTCAATTCAAGTAGAATGCTACACTGATTCTATGGACTCAATAACACAAGTTTTGCAAATACAATGCTCAGTCTATTTCACTCATCACATGCCCTCGATTTCTCGAGTGGACACATTGACACTGACTCCCACGAATAGCCTAGGTTACAATGTTCAAGGATCTCTAATATAGTATGCCGACCCTTCTGAATTATTGAGTTTATTGTACACCATTCACGGTAAAATCTTTCTCTCACCCTCCTAATAAATGTAAAAGTTCAGCTAATAACAATATAATCGCCTGTCTTGATTAGCGAACTCAATGTACAACTTATCAATGGAAAGCTCTTTCTCTCACGTTCCTTGTAAATGTAAAAGTTCAGTTAATAACAGTATACTGGCTTGACTTGATTAGCGAGCTCAATGTACAACACATCAATGGAAAGCTCTTTCACGTTCCTTGTAAATGTAAAAGTTCAGTTAAGAACAATATACTTGCTTGACTTGTTTAGCGAGTTCAATGTACAACACATCAATGGAAAGCTCTTTCTCTCACGTTCCTTGTAAATGTAAAAGTTCATCTATAAAACTCACCTGACAAAGTCGGTATTGATGTCTCCCTCTTTGGAACTAACTGCTGCATTTCCCATTGGTTTCCACCAGTTCCTCCGACAACTGTAGTCGCTGAGGCACCACTGGCATAGCCGTGCACTCACCCTGGTTGCTATTTCGCTGGACTGCCATAGTAATATCTGCCGGTTCGTCACACTTACATCAGCCACATAACACTCACAATATGAACACAAATGGACCAGCACCTATGAAGGCGGAAAGGCCGACTCTTCACACGCCTTCCCGACCAAGCTCTCCCAAGAACACGATTTATGAGCTTAGATTTGATCCCCTGACTGACTCGTGTTCACTGTCCCCACCTTCTCTTCATGATTTTTCTACCCCTTTCTCTATTGCTTACTGAGAACATGATTTATGAGCTTAGATTTGATCCCCTGACTGACCACCTTCTAGGTTCATCTAGTCTTACAAAGATTTGATAGTTTTTTTTTATGGGAAACAAAGTTAGCTTGAAGTAGTGCCGACCATCTGTCTATTGTCTTTCTGAGCTCAAGATGGGTTATGGGGCAGAAATTCTAGAACTCTTGTGTCTGACAATCTTTCAACTGTCAGACATTGCACTGAACTCTCATTGTATCTTGCCACATGGCTTTGTCCTGGCCAAGTTGCTCAATCTCTGCAAGGGAGCTGATGTCTGCTGTTGTTGCCTCTCGCCTCAGTGATTTTTTTTAATGTTTAACTAGGTCGATCTCTTTTTCTTTTAACCTCTGGTTCCTATTTGAGGGTCTGCTTTGATATTCTGTGAGATTTGAGTGCTAATTATAATGCTAAAATATGCATGTGATCAAAATAACATGACATTGATTCTGTACTCTCTGTGATTTGTGCCTGAGCAATATAACAGAGTCATTTATTTTATTTGTTTACTTTACATTGCTGATCTATACAAATACACTGAAGGTACTTAGCTCTCATGTATTCATTTTTGTTAGTGCTGAGAGGATTTCAAAGTGTTATATAGGTTATTAAATGCTTTTCTCACTTTGTTCATTCCCTTCTTGAGATCCTTGCTGACCTCTCAGCTCATAATTTAATACTTTTTGGTATGAGTATGCATTTACCATTGTCTTTTTTTTGTTTTTCTATAATTTTTAAAACATGACTTTAATAATATGTTTTTTGAAATGCTTATGTACAATCTAATTTGTTGGCTGTATTTATCTAGTCAAGAATTCAACCTGGAAGATTTAGATTTTGTAGATTACATAGTGCTCCTAAATGATGATACAACAAGATGAAAAATTATTACAAATACCTTAACATCCTTTGTGGAAATAATAGAACTTGGAATCAATAGGGATGAAACAAAAATAGTGAAAAATTAACAAAAACACCAGCCAGCGTACAGTATACACCTCAATTGTCAGACATTGGAAAGAGTAGACCATCAGGTTACAGTTATGGTTAGTCGAAGGTCCCGGTATCACTGCAAACGAATTAAAATCCATAATTGCTCAACCGCCCGTGCTAGTTAAATCTTCCAAATTAAGATTCATCTCATTGAAGGATCCAAAGAAAAGCAGCTGCAGTCCCCATCATAGCAGCTGAGACACATGCCAAAAGACATAAGGCCAAGTGGCACTGAAAGTGAATGCAGCTGAACTGTCCTTACGATATCATCATTCATCGTAAGAAATTGGAATATAAAACACGATCTGGATGAAAAACACTGATCACAGTGTGCACAGAACACTAAACTCAGTAGCTCTGGTAGCAAGCTGGACTTGAAATATGAAGAAACTCCAACAAGGAACATGTTTCAAACAGAGCCTCAATGGTTCCTGCTGCCTATTCGCCATATTGACTGGAAGTACAATCATAAGGCATGTATAGCACTGACTATTTTTTCAGTTTTTAATATAAACTATTAAGATATCTTTGATTTTTTGGGAACTTCCATGAGATGAATAGTTTTGTTGCCCTAAAAGATCTCTCTGATTTCATTGTCATTGTCTGGGATAAAAAGAAAATCATTCAAACTCATTATAATTTCTAATTAGACAAAAAAAAGATTCTAAATGTTGACATGCACTTCATTTGTTGTAGGAAAACTGTAACACTCTTTTACCGCCTGACTTGCCCTCCACAACAACAGACCTTTCCCGCTCCGTGCCGGGTTGACCTCAATGTGTAATCGATAATGACTGATCTTGAAGCTCGCCTTGCCTGGACACTGCACTGGTGGTGCACTGCCCTCTCGCCCCGATTTCTTGACACATGCATGTACTGACACCCGTCAGCTCAGCTTGGGCTTAACTGCTGCTTAAACCTCTGCGTGGCCGACACCCTTGTTCGGTGTGATCGTATACTCTTGTACTTCGCGCTGTTTCGTTGTTGCGACCGCCTATGCTTCTATGGGCCTGTACTTGATGGCCCCTCCCAGTGTCCGTTCTTCGCTAAGCACAGATATATACAGATTGCATTCTATGAAGTAGTCAAGGAACACCATGTAAAATACACACTCGAGGTTTATTGATGGACAGTCAACCTCATGCAACAATTTACACAATCACAACACAGCATATTTGCCAGTGGCACTTCTCACATTACATATTAACCACGAGGCATCACCCATGCCCTACAAGCCACCCTGCACTTTGGTGACCTCCTGTTGGAGCCGACGCCACTCAGTCGGACTCTCTTGAAGCCCTGCACATGAATTTTCCCGCCATCTATCTGCCCCTGATCTACGCTGAGGAATCTCCCAAGGGTGTCTGTTTGTGCCTCTGATAACACCCACGTGTCGAGCATTAGTCGGCGATAGCTGTATCGCTGACTTTCATCTGAATGAGTCATTGCTTGAATTTACAACTCTCCTATAATACCATACTCATTGTTGAGCAGTAACTTGGCGATGGCTGTACCGCTCACTATCACCTACTGTTCGTTGCTTCTAAATTTCACAACTACATTATCATATCAAACTTCTCATTGAGCATGAAATCGGCGGAAGCTGTCTCGCTCCCTGTCACTTAGATTGTTCTAAACTACTGAACTTTCACAACTACATTATCATATCATACTCCTCATTAAGCATGAATCTGCCAAAGCTGTCTATCTCTCTATCACCTAGATTGTTCGTTGCTTCTGAATTTCATAACTCCTTATAATATCACAATCATATTTTCACATGAATCTACGAAAGCTGTCTAGCTCACTATCTCCGACACTGTTCATTGTTACTGAGTTTAATAACTCCTTCTAATAGCAAAATCATTATTGCACATGAATCTTCTAGAGCTGTCTAGCTCACTATGTCCTACACTGTTCGTTGTTACTGAGTTTCATAACTCCTCCGTTAAATCTACACTAGTACACAAATCAACTTAGCCTTGAACCAGGAGCATGGTGCGTTTCCTTCTGCTGCCATACACGAACTGACTAACTCTACTACACTATTAGGTACTAAACTAACTATGCTCACGGTACCGGTTGCCAACAAAACCCCTGTCAGCATTGAGCACTCGTTTCATCTCGACTGACCTTCTAACTTATCATTTTTCCTCACTTCCCCCCCCCTCCCCCCTTACAACCAATCATATCCCATCTTACATTTCTGCCTCACTCCTACTGCATCTTATTTTCCTCGTGAGACTCGATGTTTCTATTCTCCTTACTACTTATCACTTTCCCCCCATGAGACTCAATGTTTCTATTCTCCTTACTACTTATCACTTTCCCCCCATGAGACTCGATGTTTCTATTCTCCTTACTACTTATCACTTTTCCCAGTGAGACTCGATGTTTCTATTCTCCTTACTACTTATCACTTTTCCCCGTGGACTCGATGTTTCTATTCTCCTTACTACTTATCACTTTTCCCCGTGAGACTCGTTGTTTTTATTCTCCTTACTACTTATCACTTCTCCCCGTGAGACTCCATGTTTCTATTCTCCTTACTACTTATCACTTTTCCTCGTGAGACTCCATGTTTCTATTCTCCTTACTACTTATCACTTTTCCCCGTGGACTCCATGTTTCTATTCTCCTTACTACTTATCACTTTTCCCCGTGAGACTCGATGTTTCTATTCTCCTTACTACTTATCACTTTTCCCCGTGAGACTCCATGTTTCTATTCCCCTTACTACTTATCACTTTCCCCGAGAGACTCGATGTTTCTATTCTCCTTACTACTTATCACTTTTCCTCGTGAGACTCGATGTTTCTATTCTCCTTACTACTTATCACTTTTCCCCGTGGACTCAATGATTCTATTTTAGTTAACCCTTCTCTCTTTCCCCTCGACTTCTCCCACACACTCCCATTTGTCCTCCACCTTATAATCATTGCTTCAAAACATCTGTTGACTTCTCAGTAAAACATTGCACTGATCAGAAAGGCAAGTCCACATGTTACTGAATCAAATACAAAATACAACACACAAACATTTCAAAGTTGCAGTCTTGAGTCTCAATGACATTTGGAGGAGTGACATAAGTTTCTTGTTTGAGTCCCAGAAATGGGTAACAGCATTGTCAAAATGTTGATGGCTGTTGGGACAGGCATTACAGTTTCTGTGCAATGATGTAATATGAATACAAAATTGTGAAGATTAGGCATTAATTCTTTGACATAAGACCTTCCTGCGATGGTAAAACATATTGATTGAAGCTCTGCCTGTTACTCAACATCTCCTAGGTTTTATTATCCTGCTCAGCACTAGCTTTGATTTCCCGGAAGTTGCCAGCAATGTTCACCACACCATAGCAAGTCAGAAGCAATCACAGAATGCACTGGAGAAAAATATCATGGGACAACATTGTAAATCCCTGCTCCGTCAATCAGATATATTTCCAGTGCTGAGCAGCAGAGAAGACCACTAGGTATATCTTGGTAGTAAAATAGATCAAGAAGGAGAAATACAGAATAAGATCAGAAGCAGGATAGCAAAAACAGCAGACAATTTTAAAAACCTGTACAAAATATGGAAATAAAAAATACTAAGCAAGAAAACCAAACTTAGAATATTCAACTCAAAAGTGTTATCAACCCTTATCTATGCACGTGAAAGCTGGAAAACAACAAAACAGATTAAGAGAAAACTAAACACTTTTGAAGACAAAAGCCTAATAAGAAAACTCTGTGTATTTTTTTCTTTCTTTTATTCTGTTTTACTTTTTGTCAGTAAGCATTCTCAGACTCGAGTCAATAATGTGTTTTTCTATCAAGGGCACTTTCTGTGACTTGGCAATACATTGTGATATTGTTTTATTTTACTATGTCGTAAATTCCCTCAATCTATCTTCTTCTTGGTCTACCTCTCTATCTTGGTTGTTACATTTTGTTGTTATAAGCTCCTGACACTGGTGCTGAGCGGTTCATGTGCATTAAATGTTCAAACCACTTTATTCTTTGTCTCTCAATGTATCCGATTACTGATAGAATTCCAATGGTGTTATGATTTCATCATTCTTTACTTGATCTCTTCGTGTTTTGTTCTCAGCTTTTCTGGAGTATCTCATCTCACATGTTGTCAGTTTTCTTTCTTGACCTTTAGTCAGAGTCCATGTTTGACATTGATACCAATGAGTTGCAGTAAAGGTAGAGTTTAACAAAGTTCTTCTTTGTTTCCATTTAGACAGAAGGGTGCTTTAAAATTGGCAAAATTTGGTATGTAACGTTATTAGCACTTTGAATTCTTGCTTCAATCTCTCTGTTATTCCTTCCATCCTCTGTAAAAACACTACCCAGATATTTAAATTCTTTTACTTGCTTTAATTTGTAACTGTCTATTGAGATGTTAATGTTTTTTGGAGTTCTATTTATGTTCATCATTTCAGTTTTGTCTACATTTATCTTCATATCGTGTTGATAGTAGTTTCTTTGCTGCAACTTTATATGCGATTTTTCAAAACAGACTCTTCTATGGGAAACATCAGGATAAAGAAAAATAGGAAGACCTAGAGAAATACATTAAAAAGAACACTTATAAGAGAAGCAAATTTGGTAGTCATAGACTCATTAGATAAGATCGAACATCTTGCCAAGAAGAGAGAGGAGTGGCAAAAAACACAACAAGCCCTATGTGATGTCTAGCAGCGCTGGAAGGATCAAGATCAAGAAATTAAGATGTATTCAGTCAGCTTTACTCATATTGTAAAAAAAAAAAAAAAAAGTAAAGTACCACCGTCACGCCAGTGGCGTATAGGGAAATATGGTGTTAGTGACCCTATATTTTACAGACCTTCAGCACATGATTTTTTAGGTAATGTGGTCGGTATTATGCCCGTGCTGCATTACTTTCCCAGAAAAAAAATCCGATACCCATTTAAGGCTGGGTGAACCCGGAAGCTGTCGGATTGGGATCGAACCCTACCCCTTGTCCTTTGTAGTCCAGTTCACTAACCACTGAGCTTTTGCGGCTCCTTTACTCATATTGTGTTGATTGTAAAAAAAAAGGTGGGGGTGGTTTAAATGCAATTTCATCAGCATGTTTTTAATCTAGCATGGAGAACATTGTCCATCATATTCTTCAAGGAATATAATTTATCAAGTTAAGGAGAGAACATCAGAAATAGAAAACACTCTTGGTGCACTCTCAATTTTACTTTGCGCTATATGAATTTCTTCTTCTTCCTTTCAGCTCCCTGTGGAACATAGGTCTTTAATAATCAATTTCCAAGCTGTCCTATTTCTTGCCTTTGTCTTAAGATCACTCAAATGTTTTCCGTGTCCTCTTCATTTCTACTATCCACCTGTCCTCTTCATCTCTACTAGCCACCTGTCTTCATTTCTACTATCCACCTGTCCTCTTCATCTCTACTCCCACCTGTCTTCATTTCTACTATCCACCTGTCCTCTTCATCTCTACTAGCCACCTGTCCACTTCATCTCTACTAGCCACCTGTCCACTTCATCTCTACTCCCAGCTGTCCACTTCATCTCTACTCCCACATGTCCTCTTCATCTCTACTCCCACCTGTCTTCATTTCTACTCCCACCTGTCCTCTTCATTTCTACTCCCAGCTGTTCTCTTCATCTCTACTCCCAGCTGCCCTCTTCATCTCTACCCCCAGCTGTCCCCTTCATTTCTACTCCCACCTGTCCTCTTCATCTCTACTCCCAGCTGTCCCCTTCATTTCTACTCCCACCTGTCCTCTTCATCTCTACTCCCACCTGTCTTCATTTCTACTCCCACCTGTCTTCATTTCTACTCCTACCTGTCCTCTTCATCTCTACTCCCACCTGTCTTCATCTCTACTCCTACCTGTCCTCTTCATCTCTACTCCCACCTGTCTTCATTTCTACTCCTACCTGTCCTCTTCATTTCTACTCCCACCTGTCTTCATTTCTACTCCTACCTGTCCTCTTCATTTCTACTCCCACCTGTCTTCATTTCTACTTCTACCTGTCCTCTTCTTCTCTACTCCTACCTGTCCTCTTCATTTCTACTCCCAGCTGCCGTCTTCACCTCTACTCCCAGCTGTCCTCTTCATTTCTACTCCCATCTGTCTTCATTTCTACTCCCAGCTGTCCTCTTCATCTCTACTCCCACATGTCTTCATTTCTACTCCCAGCTGTCCTCTTCATCTCTACTCCCACCTGTCTTCATTTCTACTCCCACCTGTCCTCTTCATCTCTACTCCCACCTGTCTTCATTTCTACTCCTACCTGTCCTCTTCATCTCTACTCCCACCTGTCTTCATTTCTACTCCCAGCTGTCCTCTTCATCTCTACTCCCAGCTGCCGTCTTCACCTCTACTCCCAGCTGTCCTCTTCATTTCTACTCCCAGCTGTCCTCTTCATTTCTATTCCCAGCTGTCCTCTTCATCTCTAATCCCACCTGTCCTCTTCAATTCTACTCCCAGCTGTCCTCCTCATTTCTACTCCCAGCTGTCCTCTTCATCTCTAATCCCACCTGTCCTCTTCATTTCTACTCCCACCTGTCTTCATTTCTACTCCCAGCTGTCTTCTTCATCTCTAATCCCACCTATCTTTATTTCTACTCCCAGCTACTCCCACCTGTCTTCATTTCTACTCCCAGCTGTCTTCTTCATCTCTAATCCCACCTATCTTTATTTCTACTCCCAGCTACTCCAACCTATCTTCATCTCTACTCCCACCTGTCTTCATTTCTACTCCCAGCTGTACTCTTCATCTCTACTCCCACCTGTCTTTATTTCTACTCCCAGCTACTCCCACCTGTCTTCATTTCTACTCCCAGCTGTCCTCTTCATCTCTACTCCCACCTGTCTTCGTTTCTACTCCCAGCTGTACTCTTCATCTCTACTCCCACCTGTCTTATTTTCTACTCCCAGCTGTACTCTTCATCTCTACTCCCACCTGTCTTCTTTTCTACTCCGAGCTGTCTTCTACATTTCTACTCCCAGCTGTCCTCTTCATCTCTACTCCCACCTGTCTTCATTTCTACTCCCAGCTGTCCTCTTCATCTCTACTCCCACCTGTCTTCATTTCTACTCCCAGCTGTCCTCTTCATCTCTACTCCCACCTGTCTTCATTTCTACTCCCAGCTGTACTCTTCATCTCTACTCCCACCTGTCTTCTTTTCTACTCCCAGCTGTCTTCTACATTTCTACTCCCAGCTATCCTCTTCATCTCTACTCCCACCTGTATTCATTTCTACTCCCAGCTGTCCTCTTCATCTCTACTCCCACCTGTCTTCATTTCTACTCCCTGCTGTACTCTTCATCTCTACTCCCACCTGTCTTCTATTCTACTCCCAGTTGTCTTCTACATTTCTACTCCCAGCTGTCTTCTTCATCTATACTTCCACCTGTCCTGTTCATCTCTAATCCCACCTGACCTCTTCATCTCTAATCCCACCTGTCCTGTTCATCTCCACTCCCACTTGTCTTCTTCATCTATACTTCCACCTGTCCTTTTCATCTCTTCTCCCACCTGTCTTCTCCATCTATATTTTGGCCCTCCTCTTTCTCTACTTCCCTGCGGACTTTAAAAAGGGCTTGTGTAGCATTCTTAGTTAACTTTCACAGTGTGTGTCCTATCTAATACAATCATATTTATCTTATCTCTTTGTCCACTGGTTCTTGTCTGGTGATGATGTTAATAGAAAAGTACACATAAGTAAACAAACCAATATATGCCTGCTTCATAGACTACACCAAAGTTTTTGATAGAATACACCATAATAAACTTATAGACCGTCTAAAATATATACATCTAGATGACACAGACTTATGACTGATATGTAATTTATAACGGAAGCAAAAGGCAGTAAGATATAATAAAAAGAGGACTAAGAGAAGGATGCATCCTATCACCAAGCTTGTTCAATCTATACACTGAGCAAATCTTTAAAAACATCTCAGAGATGCCAGGCCTAAACATTAATGAAAAGATCATCAATAACCAAAGATATGCTGATGATACTGTTCTACTAGCAGAAAATCCTAAAGATCTACAACAATTATTTAATTAAATAAATATGACAAGCAAAATAATAAGGATTAGACATAAACATAAAAAAGACACAAACTGTGTTCATAAACAAAGATAGAAAGAAAGAAAGAACAAGAAAGCAGACATAAATAAAAGCAAAACGAGAAGTAATAAAGCCAGACACAGGAAGCTTACACAGGGGTGAACAAAGAAGTGAGAAGATGCATTAAATGGGATAAGAGGAAATATATAGATGAACTAGCTAAAGAGGCAGAGGAATCAGCAAACAAAGGGAATATGAAAGAACTGTACAACAGCACAAAGCAATTAAGTGGAAAATACAAACAGATCAATGCCTTTATTAGAGATAAGAAAGGAAATCTGCTTAGTAATATAAGGGAACAAACGGAGAGATGGAAAGAGCACTTAGAAGAACTTTTGAACAGACCCGGCTCAAATAATCCTCCAGATATACTACCAGCAGAAGAAGTGCACACGTTAACTGTGGAAAATCAAGCAAAGAAAAATTAATGAAAGGCGATGGCGCTGGATAGGACACACACTACGGAAGCCAACTGAGAGTATTACACAACAGGCCCTTTTTTGGAATCCCCAGGGGACAAGACAAAGAGGAAGACCAAGGAATTCTTGGAGAAGACAGATAGAAGCAGAGATGAAGATGATGGGGAAGACATGGAATGATCTTAAATGAATGGCAAAAAACAGAACGATTTGGAAAGTGTTTATTGAAAACCTTTGCTCCACTGGGAGCTAAAAAAGTAGAAAAAGAAGATAAACAAAGATAACACTTAAAACCAAAAAGTGGATATCAAAGTGGAAAGAACAGACCTGGAGACATTTCAGAGCAACAACTACCTTGGATATACTATAACCAGTGATGGAATGTGTAGAGATGAAATAAACAATAGACTAGGGATGGTTAAAATCAATTTTAATGCATGAAAAAATACTAACATCAAAACAAATAACACCAGGGCTAAAACTAAGAATAGCAAAATGTTACATCTTCTTAACATTCCTGTGTGGTGCTGAAATGTAGACATTAGACAAGAAAACATAACAGAAAATTGAAGCCTTTGAAATGTGGATTTATGGACAAATAGGTAGAATTGGACGTCAAGAAAAGAAAATAAACGATGAAGTTTTAAAACAACTAAAAATGAAAAGAGAACTACTAAACACAATTCAAACACAACTAATGGGATTTTTGGGGCGTGTTAAAAGATACAGCAGCCTACTAAAAGTAATCTTGGAAGGTAAAATACAATATAAGAGAGGCAGACTAAGACTAACATGGAGGAGTAACATAAAAAAAGGACAAGTCAGCCTATGACAACCTGCACTATCAAAGCAAGAGACAGAGTGGAGTGGTGCATCATTGTAGCCAAACTTCGATGCGGAGATGGCACTAAATGATGATGATGATGATTTGCTTGTGTTTCCCCATAGAGCTAAGTTAGTACTTTTGTTCTGTCGTCTCCATCCTTTTATTCTGCACAAGCATCATTCAATGGAATTCTGTATGTTCTTGTTTTTAGTTTTTATTGTTCTCCATGTTTCATTGTCATAAACAGGTTTTTTTTGTGTTCACCAACTTTCTTTTACCTCCAATGAAGTCCCTAGAGACTAGGAACTGAATTTTGCTCGTTAATCCATTTTTCTCTGGCAGCCATGTGAACAGGTATCCCTCGCCCTTTAGGCAGATAACTCCATCTTTGGAGGTACTCATATTTTTTCCGTCGATGAGTAATTGACGTTACAAGCCGGGCCTTGTTGCCGCAGAGAGAATTCACATACATCTCATACAGATGAGATTTGAACTCACCTCTCTGTCTTGAGGCTGGCGTCTTGCCTCAAGACCAACCAGTCCATCATAAAATAGATCTGTTTTAACACTAATGGTAAAATTTTTTATTTTTGTATTTAACCACATTTTTTGGTATTTCCATGTTTCCTAGTGCAGTGAAACAGGTTTGGCAAAACAGCAAACTGACAATTAAAACAAAGACCACAGTTTACAATGCCTGTATCATTAGTATTCTCCTGTATGGCAGCGACAACTTATGCAAAGCAAAAGAGAAGGCTAAATGCATTCCATATGTGATGTCTGCGCTGTGTTCTTGGTATCACCTGGAACGATAAAGTGACAAACGTGGAGGTCATGACTCGCTCAGGCCTCCCAAACATCTACACTCTGCTTAAACAATGTAGGTTATGGTGGCTTGACCACATACACCGTATGAAAGATGGCCACATGACAAAATATATACTGTACAGATAACTAGCAGATGGCAAAAGAACGGGGGTGGCCAAAACTTTGATTTGTAGACATGTGTGAACGTGACATGAAGACTGAACATAAACCCTGCAGCCTGGGAAGAAATAGCTGCAGACCACAATCTTTGGAAACACACTCTAAGGCTCCAACTCAAACAGGAAGCAGATAGATTCATAGAAAAAGAGAATACACAGCGAAAGAAAAGAAAAATAAGATTTCTAGACGGGGGAAGGGGGGGGGTGGGGGGCTGAAAAATCCATAGTCAACTATGACTGATGGAGGCTACTACTACTAACTACTTAGTGCAGTGAAGGCCCCTCTTGCTTTTGCTTCCTTATTTTAGTATTATTCTATATTTCTTCTTCTTTACTCTTATATATATATATTACTTATATATGAGTAATATAAATATATAAGAATAATATATATATATTCTATCTATCTATTGACCTTTCGAGCCGTAACCGGCCCATAGGGCGTAGACCAAGATACACCTTCTCCTATATGAATTTTTGTTCTAGCAGTTTTCTTTTAAAGATATTTTATCAAATCTCGCCATCTGTCTCTGTTCTGTGCAAGCAGTTCTATCTCATTGAGGGAGCCGATTCCTGCTGCTCTTGCCTCTCTCATCAATGTTCTTCTCAGTGTCTCCCTGGGTCTTCCTCTTTTTCCTTTTACCTGTTGTTTCCCATATGAGGGCTTGCTTTGCTATTCGATTATTATCTCTTCTCATCACATGTCCAACGTATGACCATCGTCTTTTCTTTATTACTGAAGATATTAGTGGTTGATTGGCGATTTCTCTAATTTCCTCGTTTGTTTTGATATATATATATATATATATATATATATATATATATATATATATATATATATATATATATATATATATATATATATAAGATTTTCCATCTAGTACAGTTATTTCTCCTAGTGTTATTTGGTTATTACCAACTGCATTAATTCTCATGATTTTTGTCTTAATGTGAATTTAGTGTACAGATTCTTCATAATCCAAATTTATATATATTTTTTAAACTTACAACATTGGCGCACATTTTTCTGCCATTCCTAATGCTGATATGTATATTTTTTTCTGATATGAAGATCTGATCTATGCTTAATCTTTTTTGTATGAAGCTTGTTGGTTCTTTTTTAGTGTTTGTATACTTTTTATACAAACCTGTGTGTTACCGGGGCCTCATTATGAGGGAGGTAAAGAATAGTGACACTGTGACCTTCCAGGCATGTCGTAAGAGGCGACTAAGGAGGTTGATCGATGGCTTGACAAGCTGTCATTGTAAAAAGTATTGTTATGGAAACAGCGCCATATATTTTAGAGCAGTGATCTCTGCAATATGTGCCATTTTGGCACGCAAGGTTTCTGTATTTGAGATTGTGGTTCTGCCCTATGTGCCGTCTTCGGCTCGAAAGGACAATAGATAGATACTTTTTAGTCTTTTACATACGTGGTGTTTGTATTTTTGTTTTCCAACTGATGACTAATTTTTTAATATTGTAATTACTTGGCTCTTTTCTCTTTGTTCTTTTTGTTGTACTTACTTTGCTCTTTAATCTGTGCTACGTGTTATACATATAATCTGTCATCCATAGATTTCCTTTTAATGCGTACAGTGTAAAAGTATATGCAAGTCTACAAGAGAAAACACTAGAATTCTTTAAAAATGGATGTAGGCTATTACCAGAAATATAATGGATACTATTATTGTCTTATATTTGTTATAGGAATGTCTGGCTCTGAAGTTCTAGAAATGGTGCAGAAAGGTGGAAGGATGAACAAATATACTGGAAGTCCTATTGAGATTCCTCATTCTTACTTTAACCAAATGTTCAAGTGCTGGCACATAAATGCAGAAGACAGACCCACATTTGAAAGTCTATGGCACTTTTTTGATAATTATTTTATCAACATTGAGTCCAAATACAAAGACTAGGATTAGATGTAGATATTTATGACATGTTTTTACTTTTCTGTGGTCATTTCCTACGTCAGTTGCTCATTGTTAATATATTTCAAGTTGACAATTTTTCTACACTCATTTTTGTTTATCCCTGTCTAAGCTTGCAAAATACGCCATGCCACTAAGATATAAAGTGGACCTCATCATCATCATCATCAAATACAGTGCCTGCTGGCATAGGTGATCATGTCTCTCCACAATTTCCAATCTCGCCAGTTATTTATCATTTCTGTTGTTGACCTTCTGCCAAGTCATTCTCTTAAGCTGTCTGGTATCTTTTCTCTTTGCTTCCCTCTATCTCTTCGTCCCTCGATTTTTCCAGTTGTTACAGTATATTCCAACTGTTCCCTTCTCATTACATGGCCAAAAAATGATGATTGTTTCTTCCTAATTTTAAAAATCAACTCTCTTTTTTATTTTGCCTACTTTTTCAACTGCTTCCAGTGATTATTTTGTCTGTTGTCCTATTACCCATGATTCACATCCATATGTTTTTTTTCTTTGTTGCTACCATTACTTCTGCCTTTTTACTATTAAGGCTGAGTTCTTTATCTTTGCTTTCTTTCACTATAATGTCTAACATTTCTTGTAACTCATTTTCACTCTTATCTATTAAGACTGTATCATCAGCATCTTCTTCTTCTTCTACCTTTTTAGCTCCCTGTGAAGCATAGGTCTTCAACAAACACTTTCCAAGTCGTTTTGTTTTTTTTGCCATTCTTTTAAGATCATTCCATGTCTTCCCCATCATCTTCTTCTCTGCTTCTATCTGCCATCTCCAAGAATTCCTTGGTCTTCCTCTTTGTCTTTTCCCCTGTGGATTCCAAAAAAGGGCCTGTTGCGTAATACTATCAATTGATTTCCGCATTGTGTGTCCTATCCAGCGCCACCATCTTCGCTGTATCTCTTTATCCACTGGTATTTGACTGGTACATTTCCATAACTCTATGTTGGTGATTTTGTCCTGCCATTTCCATTCTTTTATTCTGTGTAAGCATCCATTAATGAAAATCAGTATCTTCATGATTGTTAATTTTGTTGTTCTCCATGTTTCACAGCCATATAATAGGATTGACGTAACATTGGAGTTGAAAATTTTTATTTTTGTATATAACCTAATTTCTTTGGACTTCCATATGTTTCCCAGTGCAATGAAAGCTCCTCTTGCTTTAGATATCCTTATTTTTGTATCATTTTCTGCTCCTCTCTCTTTATCTATATTACTGCCCAGATATATGTAAGATTGTACATGTAGTAGAGGTATTTCTCTTAATTTTATTTGGTTATTGCCAATTTAATTAATTCTCATAATTTTTGTCTTATCTCTATTAATTTTCAGTCCTAGCTGCTGCGATCTCTCATCAAGTATGCTCATTTTATCCTGCATCTATTTATAGCTGTGTGATAGGAGAGCTATGTCATCAGCAAAGTCTAAATCATCAAGATGCTTGATCAGTGACCACTGGATCCCATTTCTGTTGTTTTGAGTTATTTTCATAATCCAATCTTATTGACCAAGAAAAGGCGTTCGATAGGGTGGACAGGGAACAACTATGGTCCGTATTGCCCTTGTACGGAGTGAGTCACCACCTAGTAGAGATATGCAAGAGCCTCTATGAAAGTAGTCGCACTACAGTAAGATCTTCAGCAGGTTACTCTAAACATTTCACCATTAACTCCGGAGTAAGACAAGGCTGCGTGCTTTCCCCCTTACTTTTCATCACATATATGGACAATATATGTAAATTAGCATGCCCAATCTAAGGAAATATACAAACACGGATGACAACAAACGATAACACAGAAGAGAACGAAATATACGTACCAGAAAACAACAGAAGAGAGGAAGAAATAAATGAAATACTATTTGCAGACGACCAAGTTCTGATACATGAAACAACTGAGGACCTACAAGAACATATCAACAGGCTAAACAACACTTGTAAACAATACAACATGAAGATCAACATAAGCAAAACCGTAGTAATGGCAATAGCGAGAAAGAATGAAAAATCAAACATCATAATAGATAATACATCTTTGAAGCAAGTTGACAATTTTAAATATCTGGGTAGCACGTTAACACAAGACAATAACCAAGAGACCGAGATAGATATAAGGTGTAACAAAGCATGCCAAGTTATAGGCCAAGTATCAACACTATTGAAAAACAAAGCAATAACTACGGAAGCAAAAAGGGCAATATGCAAATCAATTTTTCTACCTACGCTGTGCTATCAGTGCCAGAATTGGACGCTGGACTCTAGAACAATAAGAAAGATAACGACCACCGAAATGAAATGTGTCAGAAGAATGACAGGATACAGCTTAAGGGACAGAGTAAGAAACACTGACCTGAGGAAGAAACTCGAAATTGAACCAGCCATCGAATACATAAAGAAACAACAGATAAATTGGTTCAGCCACATAACAAGACAGAAAGAACTAACAATGAATCAAAGAGCCATAAACAAATGCTACGAAAACGCCAGATTAAGAGGAAGACCGAGAAAGAGATGGATAAAGGGAATACTAGAGTCACTAGGAGGAATAACATCAGAAGAGGCCAACAGAAGAGCAAAGAATCGCAGATTGTTTCTCCCCTCGACGCCAACAGCAACAGAGGAAGGATAGAAGAAGAATCTATGGCCAGTAGAAAGAGAAATGGAGATAGAAAGCATCCCTGCCTTACTGCTGTTCTTATTTCAAATGCTTCTGTAAGCTGCCATTCATGCACCACACTACATTTCATTCCTTCATACATTGTTTTTATCAGGTTAATAAACTTTATGAGGATTCCGTAATGACACAGCAACTTCCAAAGCATTCTTCTGTCTAAACTATCAAATGCCTTTTCGTAATCTATGAATCCAATATAAAGTGGGGATTTTAGTTCTAAAGTTTGTTCAACTATTATACGAAGAGTAGTTATTTGATCAGCGCATGATCTGCTCTTCCTAAAACCTGCTTGTTCATCTCTCAAATGTTTCTCTATGGCCTCTTTTAGTCTCTCCAGAATGATTCTGCTTAATATTTTTCCTGGCACTGAAAGTAGTATAATTTCCCTATAATTTGTGCACTCCTGTAAACTTCCTTTCTTTGGTAGTTTGATCATATAACCTTCTTTCCAGTCTTTAGGTATTTCTTCCCTCTCCCAAATTTTATCTAATAGATTATGTAACATCTTGGTAGAGGTGTTAATATCTGCTTTGATGGCTTCTGAAGGAATTTCATCTGGTCCTGTGGCTTTACCATATAAATCTTCTTCTGCTGGTAGTATATGTGGAGGATTATTTGAGCTGGGTCTGTTCAAAAGTTCTTCAAAGTTCTCTTTCCATCTCTCCATTTGTTTCCTTATATTACTAAGCAGATTTCCTTTCTTATCTTTAATAAAACATTGATCTGTTTGTATATTCCACCTAATTTCTTTGTGCTGTTGTACAGTTCTTTAATATTCCCTTTATTTGCTGCTTCTTCTGCCTCTTTAGCTGGTTCATCTATATATTTCCTCTTATCCCTTTTAATGCATCTTCTCACTTCTTTGTTCACCTTTGTGTAAGCTTCCTGTGTTTTGGCTTTATTACTTCTCATTTTGCTTTTATTTATGTCTGCTTTCTTGTTCTTTCTTTCTTAAATTTTATCCAGGGTCTCTGCTGTCATCCACACCTTATTCTGGCTTTCTCTTTTCCCTAGCATTTCACATGTCTCTTTCCATATATCCTTTACTTGTTTCCAATTATCTTCTATATTTATTGTATTTTGTAGTTGTTGGAGGACTTAGTATTTTTTTTATATTGTGACTGCAAATTTATCTTTAATTCTTTGTTCTTTAAGAAACCCTACATTGAAATACTTTCTACCCTTATTCGTTGTAGTATACCTTTTTAGTTTAATTATAAGTTTGGTTAACAGAAGATGATGATCAGAAGCTACATCTGCCCCTCTATATACTTTTACATCCTGTAAGGATGACTTAAACTTATTATTAATACATATGTGATAGATTTGATTTTCCGTTCTATGATTTGGTGACACCCATGTAACTTTATGTATTCTTTTATGTTGGAATATTGTTCCTCCTCCAACAGCCGGGGTTCGTACCCTGGCGAGGACACCTGGGTTTTACTAATTCCCTAAAAAAATTAGTAGGAGCCGCGATAGCTCAGTGGTTAGTGAACTGGACTACTACGGACAAGGGGTAGGGTTCGATCCCAACCGACGGCTCCGGGTTCACCCAGCCTTAAATGGGTACCGGATTTTTTCTGGGAAAGTAAAAGCAGCACGGGCGTAATACCGACCACATTACCCCAAAAATCATGTGCTGAAGGTCTGTAAAATATAGGGTCACTAACACCATATTTCCCTATACGCCACTCGGCGTGACGGGGGGTACTTTACTTTTTTACTTATTGTTCCTTCTAGGCTCACTTGATTAAAGGCACAGAAATTCACAAATATCTCTCCATTATTGTTTATATCTCTAAGTCCATGTTTTCCCATAATCTCTTCGAAGCCTTTGTTGTCTGATCCTACTTTAGCATTTAGGTCTCCCATCAAGATTATAATATCCTTGGCTCATCTTTCATCCATCTGACATTGTAACTGTTTATAGAATTCATCTTTAACTAAATCATTTGTATCATCAGCATACCTTAGATTACTTATATTATGACCTCCAATTGTTATTCCAGACATGCCCCTTATAGATCTTAAAATAACCTCACAATAAATATTAAACAAATCTGGTGACAGCATACAACCTTGCCTTGCACCCTGTTTTATTTGTTGAAACATTCCCAGGTGATTTCCAATTCTTATGGCCGCTGTTTGTTCCCAGTATATGTTCATTATTATTCTTAGATCTTTGCTGTCTACGTTTATGCCTTCTAAAATTTTGATTTTTTATTGGTGCTTTACTTTGTCAAATGCCTTGGTGTAATCTATGAAACATAGGTATAGATCTGTTTTCACCTCTATGGCTCTTTCTACTAAAGATTTTATAATGTATATGGCATTGTTCGTTCCTTTACCTCCTACAAAACCACACTGTTCCTCACTAATTTCTAGACTGATTTAGTTTCGCACTCTTCGCATGATGATTCTTAGCTATATCTTAGCCATGTGACTCATAAAGCTTATTGTGCGATGATCATCGCATTCAATCACACCAGATTTCTTTGGTAGGGCTATGAATATTGATTTGAGCAGGTCGTCTGGTATATATCCGCTGTTGTGGATATCATTCAATATTTTTATTATTATTGTTATTCCAAAATCACCTATGGCTTCAATCTCTTCTTTAGTTATATTATCTGGTCCAGGAGCTTTGCCTGCTTGCATATTGCACAAGGCTTCTTCCACTTCTTCTAAGAGTATTTCTGGTCCTTCTCCATTATCCTTAATATTTACTTCTGTTCGTTCATCATTATAAAGATCTTTAATGTATTCTGTCCATCGGTTCAATCAACAGTTCTCCTTCCTTTGATCTTAAATATTCCATTTTTGATTGCTTTTCTCTTCTTGTTAATTCTTCAGTTTGTTTGTATATAGCTTTAGCATCTCCTTTTTGTTGCGTTTCTATCACTTTGCATCTTTGTTTTAGCCCTGCTTGTTTTGTTTCATTGCATTTTATTACAATTTCTTTATTTAATCTCTTACACTCATCTTTATTTTCTTTATTTCTTCTTCTTGTATCCATTAGCTGTAAAATGTCATCTGTCATCCATTTCTTTCTTGAATTTGTCCTCAATGGTGGTATGAACTATTTTGATGCTTGCTGCATTGATTCTTTTAGCATTTCCCACTGTTCATCAATTCTTTGTATCTTCTATATTGCATTGTACCGGTTCTGAATTTTGAAGTTATATTTGTCTTGTAACCTCTTGTCTGATTTGAGTAATTCTAAATTTAACTTGATATTTACTTAGGCTCATTTTGCTGCTTTTAATTTTACTCTAAGCTTTCCCACAACTAGTACATGATCACTATTGCAATCTGCCCCTGGTCTAGTTTTCACACAAACCACATACCAGACTATTTCTAAATCTGTTTATCATTATGTAATCAATTTGATTACGTGCGTTGTCTCCTGTTCTTTTTCATGTCCACAGACGTCTTGGATGTTGCTTAAACCAGGTGTTTCCTATCATCATGCTGTTTGTTCTTGCCCAGTCAATAAGTTTCTCACCTCTTTCATTCCTCTCGCCTAAGCCATAATGACCAACTACTTTCTCAACTCTTCCTTTCCTACTTTTGTGTTAAGATCCCCTAGAACTATGGTGTTTTCATGTGGTTTACATTCATGAAGTGCTATATTAATCTCTTCATAAAATTTATCAACTGTTTACTCTAGACTGTCTGCTGTTGGTACACAAACTTGTATGAGATCTAAATGTGGACCTACTTACACCAAAATACACAAACCTCACCGTCCAACTTTTTCATATCATCATGCAAAAATAAGTAACACTCGCATATATCATATCATTAACAAAACAAAATAATTCATAGTTACAGCTGTATATATATATCATTAACAGGACAAATTAATTCATAGTTACAACTGCTCCAATTTCATATAATTAACAAGACAAATTAATTCATAGTTACAGCCGCTCTAATTTATATCATTAACAAGACAAATTAATTCTTAGTTACAACTGCTCCAATTTCATATCATTAACAAGACAAATTAATTCATAGTTACAGCCACTCTAATTTCATATCATTAAAAAGACAAATTAATTCATAGTTACAACTGCTCCAATTTCATATCATTAACAAGACAAATTAATTCTTAGTTACAACTGCTCCAATTTCATATCATTAACAAAATAAATTAATTCTTAGTTACAACTGCTCCAATTTCATATCATTAACAAGACAAATTAATTCTTAGTTACAACTGCTCCAATTTTATTTCATTAACAAGATATATACAAAGCTAAGATAACTCTGATCTCAAGTATTACTTTTATCAAATGTACCTGGGCCTCTCCTACTTGAAGGTCTATAGTTAACTCAGGGAGAGCATCAACTTAACCTTTTTTCTTTGTAACTTGATTACAATCTGGTTCTTGATTTTCTTTTCTTTGAGGAATGATTAATATCATCATCCTATTTGATTTTTGTTCTTTCATGTGATCTAGTTTCAGATTTCATGGTCTCCTTTACAATTCTTGTAGTATAGTTTTATATTTTGCAATATATTTTTTGTTGTTTAGTTTCTAATTTCATAGTCTTCCATATATATTCCTTATGGCATAATTCTTTCTGTAGTCTCTCCTATCATTTCAAATGAAACTGTAATTGCTTGACTTGCGCTTTAAGATAACATCATTTGGTATTTATCTCTTCTGAAACAATTTTAAATAGCCTCCCTTATGTACTAGACTTGGGACTCATGTATGTTGACTGTTGTCCTCACCCAAAACTAACAAATGTGCACTTAATCATTAAATATTTTATTATATGTTAAATACACTTTTACTATATGTTAAATACACTTTTATTTAATATCCAATGATTCCATTGTCATTGTGAGCTAAGATTAATATTCGTTTATATTATAATGCACAATTCTAAGTATTCATCATGAAAATTACACTTTGATCATACCTTGTTTAAGTGTGCTCTGAGATGACTGATGAGGCCAGTGGGAGCAATTACAAATGAATTACTCTTTGATGAGTTGTGCAAGAAACAAAGGAGAAAAGTAGCCATCATTGAGATGTTGATCATTTAAGGACTACAATGAGAATGTTTTAGTCTGAGTGATCAGAAAGAAGCAAACCCAGGATTAGAAGATGAATCATTAAAATTTGGTTGTACATTAAGCCAATATATTTTTAATTTGGTTGTACATTAAGCAAATATATTTTTAATTTGGTTATACATTAAGCCAATATATTTTTAATTTGGTTATACATTAAGCCAATATATTTTACATTTGGTTATACATTAAGCCAATATATTTTTAATTTGGTTATACATTAAGCCAATATATTTTTAATTTGGTTATACATTAAGCCAATATATTTTTAATTTGGTTATACATTAAGCCAATATATTTTTAATTTGGTTATACTTTAAACAAATATATTTTAAATTCAAAGCATTTCTGCAAACACAATCATATTTTGTGTATTAAAATGAACGGTAACATTTTGATTTGTTTGGCATTAATACAAGACTACATAACAGCAAACCAGTGCATCTTAGAGGGAACATTAATGCAAGACTACATAACAGCAAACCAGTGCATCTTAGAGGGAACATTAATACAAGACTACATAACAGCAAACCAGTGCATCTTAGAGGGAACATTAATACAAACCATTTTCATGTAAATAAAAAATTGGTGTAAAACATTTTTACAAAAAACATTTGTGTAAAATATCTTATGTAAAACAATTAGGTGTAAGAGGTTTTTTGTAAAACATGATGTAAAATATTTATTTGTAAAACATCTTGATGTAAAATATTTATTTGTAAAACATCTTGATGTAAAATATTTATTTGTAAAACATCTTGATGTAAAATATTTATCTGTAAAACATCTTGATGTAAAATATTATTTGTAAAATATCTTGGTATAAAACATATTGGTGTTAACTATCTTGATATAAGTCTATTCTATTTTATCCAAGGATTAAGTTTCATTTGCAGTCTGGAATTCTCCATATTAGCTCCACCACTTGTCACAGATTTCCAAAAATCCATAAATAAATTCCATTGACAAGGTCCTAAGTCCTGCTTGACAGCACATACAACAATTCCAAGGCTTTTTTTGTGAAAGAAATCACAAATAAAAATCCTAACTGGTGCAGTCAGGATATGAACTATAATCATCTCTGTTTTGAGACTGGTGTCTTGCCTCGAGACCAGCCAACCCTCGCCATGTAAAGCATCTTGATGTAAAATATTTTGTTGTTGGCAGTTGCTACTAAATAATGTTTCTATAATGATTATAATGATGCAAGACATCTAAATCATAACCAAAACTTGATGCAACACATCTAAATCATAACTAAAACTTGATGCAACACATCTAAATCATAACCAAAACTTGATGCAACACATCTAAATCATAACCAAAACTTGATGCAACACATCTAAATCATAACCAAAACTTGATGCAACACATCTAAATCATAACCAAAACTTGATGCAACACATCTAAATCATAACCAAAATTTGATGCTACAGATCTAAATCATAACTAAAACTTGATGCTACACATCTAAATCATAACCAAAACTTGATGCTACACATCTAAATCATAACTAAAACTTGATGCAACACATCTAAATCATAACTAAAACTTGATGCTACACATCTAAACCATAACCAAAACTTGATGCTACACATCTAAACCATAACCAAAACTTGATGCTACATATCTAAATCATAACCAAAACTTGATGCTACACATCTAAATCATAACTAAAACTTGATGCAACACATCTAAATCATAACTAAAACCTGATGCTACACATCTAAACCATAACCAAAACTTGATGCTACACATCTAAACCATAACCAAAACTTGATGCTACATATCTAAATCATAACCAAAACTTGATGCTACACATCTAAATCATAACCAAAACTTGATGCTACACATCTAAGTCATAACCAAAATGTGATGCAACACATCTAAATCATAACTAAAACTTGATGCTACAGATCTAAACCATAACCAAAATTTGATGCTACAGATCTAAATCATAACCAAAACTTGATGCTACACATCTAAATCATAACTAAAACTTGATGCTACACATCTAAACCATAACCAAAACTTGATGCTACACATCTAAACCATAACCAAAACTTGATGCTACACATCTAAATCATAACCAAAATGTGATGCAACACATCTAAATCATAACTAAAACTTGATGCTACAGATCTAAATCATAACCAAAATTTGATGCTACAGATCTAAATCATAACCAAAACTTGATGCTACACATCTAAATCATAACTAAAACTTGATGCTACAGATCTAAATCATAACCAAAACTTGATGCTACACATCTAAATCATAACCAAAACTTGATGCTACACATCTAAATCATAACCAAAATTTGATGCTACAGATCTAAATCATAACCAAAACTTGATGCTACACATCTAAATCATAACCAAAATTTGATGCTACAGATCTAAATCATAACCAAAATTTGATGTTACAGATCTAAATCATAACCAAAACTTGATGCTACAGATCTAAATCATAACCAAAATTTGATGCTACATATCTAAATCATAACCAAAACTTGATGCTACACATCTAAATCATAACCAAAACTTCTACTGATCACTTACCAAGCAACAAGTCTTGACAGATTTGTTCTTTTCCTGATGTGATATATGCTACAGGGACGGACAGCTTCTTGCTACACAGGAAAAATTTGATAATAATTAAACTTAAACTCGCTACATCACATTAATGATTGCAGCATCCAATAATATTCTACTCATATGAGGGATATCATCATCGAGTGCCATCTCCGCATCGAAGGTTAGCTACCATGGAGCACAATTTCACTGTCTCTTGCTTTGATGGTGCAGGTTGTCATAGGCTGTCTTGTCCATCTTTTGATGTTACTTGTCAAAACAAATCCATCAAGGTTTGAGGCCACTATGTACTTTATCCACCCCAAAAGTTTAAATGCTCTGTGCTTAATTTAATTATACAATCATTGATAAAAATGGTTTATTTATATGTAAGATCATTTCTTGATCTTGTTTTAAATGTTATATTTTCTTAGTGCTTGTTTGCTTCATTATATTGATAACTGATCCGTTTCCAACATTCATGTAATTATTGTAACTGCTTCTTCATTTTCTTAATATACCCCCATTAATTCTGCGTGGATGCATTATGGCACTAGTTTATAACAAGTTACTGTATCTGCACCTTTCTTGCCCGACGCATCCTTCTTTGTCATGGATAGATTTCTTATTGAACAGTTTTTGCACAAACAGTGGCTGTCCTTTGGTCTACTTTATAGACTTTTAACTGTCAAGAGTTCTTTAATGTGCACATGGGATCTCCTATTTTTTGCCGTTATCCCAGAGAGGGCTAGACATTGGATCTCAGCACCCAGAGAGGGTTAGACGTTGGGCCTCACTACCCAGAGAGGGTTACACATTGGATCTCACCTACTCTAAGAGGGCTAGACATCAGATCTCACTACTCAGACAGGACTAGACATCAGATCTTACTTTCCAGAGAGAGCTAGACATTGGATCTCACTTCCCAGAGAGGGCTAGACATTGGATCTCACTACTCAGAGAGGGCTAGACATCGTATCTCGCTTCCCAGAGAGGGCTAGACATCATATCTCACTTCCCAGAGAGGGCTAGACATTGGATCTCACTTCTCAGAGAGGAGGCGAAGGCGCGCCTCCCAGCACCAGGAGCTGGAAGTTGTCAACGACCCACAGCTGATGGCTTGCACCAGGATCAGTGAACCAAAACCATTCAGACCCTGCTCCACCTCTCCGTGGTACCTCCAGTAATAGACTAACCTGTCTAATCTGGCCAAGCGAGCATGGATCGAAGAGGGAAGACAACCTGGTACTCAAAAATGTCGTGCTGAAGTCGAATGTGTTGGGCCGAAAGGCAAATATAAGTTATACTGCAAACCACAACACAACGCAGGCACGTCCACTTAACGTCCTTTCAAGGGCGGATAATAAAGAGGAATTCTACAGTCTACGAATACTCTAGAATAGTCATCGGGCGAACGTAAGCAAGCACTTCTCAGAGAGGGCTAGACATTGGATCTCACTACTCAGAGAAGGCTAGACATTGTAGCTCAGTACCCAGGGAGGGTCTAGATATTGGATCTCAGTACCCAGAGAGGGTACAGATTATACACTTTTATTGAGAGTTTAGACAACAAATTGACTGACCTAGACCAGGCTGTACCTATTATACACTTTTATTGAGAGTTTAGACAACAAATTGGCTGACCAAGACCAGGCCGTACAGATTATACACTTTTATTGAGAGTTTAGACAACAAAATTAACTGACCTAGACCAGGCCGTACAGAGTATACACTTTTATTGAGAGTTTAGACAACAAATTGACTGACCAAGACCAGGCAGTACAGATTATACACTTTTATTGAGAGTTTAGACAACAAATTGACTGACCTAGACCAGGATGTACAGATTATACACTTTTATTGAGATTTTAGACAACAAATTGACTGACCTAGACCAGGATGTACAGATTATACACTTTTATTGAGAGTTTAGACAACAAATTGACTGACCTAGACCAGGATGTACAGATTATACACTTTTATTGAGAGTTTAGACAACAAATTGACTGACCTAGACCAGGATGTACAGATTATACACTTTTATTGAGAGTTTAAG
Source organism: Megaustenia siamemsis (assembly GCA_032433765.1). Lineage (NCBI taxonomy): Eukaryota > Metazoa > Mollusca > Gastropoda > Stylommatophora > Ariophantidae > Megaustenia > Megaustenia siamemsis. The sequence goes on along the minus strand of JAVIAB010000139.1, from coordinate 96,269,269 downwards.
ACAACAAATTGACTGACCTAGACCAGGATGTACAAATTATACACTTTTATTGAGAGTTTAGACAACAAATTGACTGACCTAGACCAGGATGTACAGATTATACACTTTTATTGAGAGTTTAGACAACAAATTGACTGACCTAGACCAGGATGTACAGATTATACACTTTTATTGAGAGTTTAGACAACAAATTGACTGACCTAGACCAGGCCGTACAGATTATACACTTTTATTGAGAGCTTAGACAACAAATTGACTGACTTAGACCAGGCCGTACAGATTATACACTTTTATTGAGAGCTTAGACAACAAATTGACTGACCTAGACCAGATCATCAAATCCAAATGTTTATAATGGCAACGTGTCAGTTATTGAGTTTCAATCATTAGGTGTCCATAGACACCCAAGTACGACTCGGCGCCACAGCAAGCAGTAGTTTGTTCAATCACAAATCATCCACTTCAAGAAGGAATCTTTTATTGTCATCTAACTCTAACCCTAATTCTATTAATATATTTGTGTCCACGACTTCCATCTTTGGGGATCCCTCAAACTTATGGCCACATACTAGTGTCGACGACTCTTGGACGTCGACCGATGTCCTACGCTCTCTTTGTATTGTTTGTGATACCTTCACTCAAAATATCCACTTCAGAAGGAATCTTTTATTTTCCATCCCATAAACTAACATTAACTATCACTTTTCTAACTCAATTGAATTGTTTGAACTCCTTGACAAAGGTCAATTAGAATAATTACTGACAACTCTCACATAACACTCAGTGATAATTTATTCCAACAATTTTGTTCGGTGAGGCACTTGACAAACGGCAATTTATTGAATCAATGCACAACAGTTCTTTCATCAATTTACAAGATACTAACTATGGTACTTTATAACGAGAAAGTTCCCTTCGTTCACAACTCATGATCTCCTCTGTATACCAGTTCCCTACCTTCACAACTCATGATCTCCTCTGTATACCAGTTCCCTACCTTCACAACTCATGATCTCCTCTGTATGCTAGTTCCCTTCCTTCACAACTCAAGATCTCCTCTGTATACCAGTTCCCTTCCTTCACGGCTCATGACCTCCTCTGTATGCCAGTTCCCTTCCTTCACAACTCATGATCTCTGCATACCAGTTCCCTTCCTTCACGGCTCATGATTTCCTATGAATGCCAGTTCCCTTCCTTCACAGCTCATGATCTCTTTATGCCAGTTCCTTTCCTTCACAACTCATGATCTCTGTATACGTTCCCTTCCTTCACAGTTCATGATCTCCTCTGTATACCAGTTCCCTTCCTTCACAGCGTATGATCTCCTCTGTATGCCAGTTCTCTTCCTTCACAACCCATGATCTCCTCTGTATGCAGTTCCTTTCCTTCACAACTCATGATCTCCTCTATATGCAAGCCCCCTTCCTTCACAGCTCATGATCTCCTCTGTATGCCAGTTCCCTTTCTTCACAACTCATGATCTCCTCTGTATGCAAGCTCCCTTCATTCACATCTCATAATCTCCTCTGGATGCCAGTTCCCTTCTTTCACAACTCATGATCTCCTCTGGATGCCAGTTCCCTTCTTTCACAACTCATGATCTCCTCTGTATGCCAGCCCCCTTCTTTCACAACTCATGATCTTCTCTGTATGCAAGCTCCCTTCCTTCACAGTCAAAAAGGGTAAGTCAAAATGGCCGATGCTAGAACAAAATTATTTAGCAAATCTGTGAACGTTGAAAACGGATTTGTTAGGCCAAAAGGCGCCGATATCGCAGCTTTGTCATATACAGACGACACAACACACCCACGCCTGCTTAATGGGCGGTTGCTACGAACAAGGTAAAGGTCAGATCTTGTGTTTGCTTGTTGTACCTACATCGTTCTAACCTTGTGTGCCACATTTATTGTGTTCTACATCGTCCTAATCTTGAATAGTTTGTGTTGTACAACGTCCTAATCTTGAATTTGTTGTGTTGTACACCGTTCTAATCTTATGTTTGTTGTGTTGTACATCGTTCTAATCTTGTGTTTGTTGTGTTGTAGAACGTTCTAATCTATGTTTGTTGTATTGTACAACGTCCTAATCTTGTATTTGTTGTGTTGTACAACGTTCTAATCTTGTGTTTGTTGTGTTGTACATCGTTCTAATATTGTGTTTGTTGTGTTGTACACCGTTCTAATCTTATGTTTGTTGTGTTGTACAACGTTCTAATCTATGTTTGTTGTATTGTATAACGTTCTAATCTTGTATTTGTTGTGTTGTAAAACGCTCTAATCTTGTGTTTGTTGTGTTGTAAAACGCTCTAATCTTGTGCTTGTTGTGTTGTAAAACGCTCTAATCTTGTGCTTGTTGTGTTGTAAAACGCTCTAATCTTGTGTTTGTTGTATTGTACAACGTTCTAATCTTGTGTTTGTTGTGTTGTACAACGTTCTAATCGTATGTTCTTTTTATTGAACAACGTTCTAATCTTGTGTTTATTGTGTTGTACAACGTTCTAATCTTATGTTTGTTGTGTTGTAAAACGTTCTAATCGTATGTTCTTTGTATTGAACAACGTTCTAATCTTGTGTTTGTTGTGTTGTACAACGTTCTAAAATTGTGTTTGTTGTGTTGTACAACGTTCTAATCTTGTGTTTGTTGTGTTGTAAAACGTTCTAATCTTGTGTTTGTTGTATTGAACAACGTTCTAATCTTGTGTTTATTGTGTTGTACAACGTTCTAATCTTATGTTTGTTGTGTTGTACAACGTTCTAATCGTATGTTCTTTGTATTGAACAACGTTCTAATCTTGTGTTTGTTGTGTTGTACAACGTTCTAATCTTGCGTTTGTTGTATTGTACAACGTTCTAATCTTGTGTATTTGTGTTGTACAATGTTTTAATCTTGTGTTTTTGTGTTGTACAATGTTTTAATCTTGTGTTTGTTGTGTTGTACAACGTTCTAATCTTGTGTTTGTTGTGTTGTACAATTTCTAATCTTGTGTTTGTTGTGTTGTAAAACGTTATAATCTTGTGTTTTTGTGTTGTACAACGTTCTAATCTTGTGTTTGTTGTGTTGTACAACGTTCTAATCTTATATTTGTTGTGTTGTACAACGTTCTAATCTTGCGTTTGTTGTATTGTACAACGTTCTAATCTTGTGTTTGTTGTGTTGTACAACGTTCTAATCTTATATTTGTTGTGTTGTACAACGTTCTAATCTTGCGTTTGCTGTATTGTACAACGTTCTAATCTTGTGTATTTGTGTTGTACAATGTTTTAATCATGTGTTTTTGTGTTGTGCAATGTTTTAATCTTGTGTTTGTTGTGATGTACAACGTTCTAATCTTGTGTTTGTTGTGTTGTACAATTTCTAATCTTGTGTTTGCTGTGTTGTAAAACGTTATAATCTTGTGTTTTTGTGTTGTACAACGTTCTAATCTTGTGTTTGTTGTGTTGTACAACGTTCTAATCTTGTGCTTGTTGTGTTGTACAACGTTCTAATTTTGTGTTTGTTGTGTTGTACAACGTTCTAATCTTGTGCTTGTTGTGTTGTATAACGTTCTAATCGTGTGCTTGTTGTGTTGTACAACGTTCTAATCTTGTGCTTGTTGTGTTGTATAACGTTCTAATCTTGTGTTTGTTGTGTTGTATAACATTCTAATCTTGAACTTGTTGTGTTGTAAGACGTTCTAATCTTGTGCTTGTTGTGTTGTATAACGTTCTAATCTTGTGCTTGTTGTGTTGTATAACGTTCTAATCTTGTGTTTGTTGTGTTGTACAACGTTCTAATCTTGTGCTTGTTGTGTTGTACAACGTTCTAATCTTGTGTTTGTTGTGTTGTACAACGTTCTAATCTTGTGTTTGTTGTGTTGTACAACGTTCTAATCTTGTGTTTGTTGTGTTGTACAACGTTCTAATCTTGTGTTTGTTGTGTTGTACAACGTTCTAATCTTGTGTTTGTTGTGTTGTACAACGTTCTAATCTTGTGTTTGTTGTGTTGTACATCGTCCTAATCTCTCATGACGAAACGCTTACAAGTGAAGTATTTATTCAGCCGTAAATATACGAAGAGGCCAAGCGACACAGTTAACGGGACAATATATGAATAATCTCATGCCATATAGAATAAGAAACCTGTAATATACGCAGTATCTTAATGCACCGGTACACTGACGTATAGAGACCTATTATCCTTGTCAAAATACCATAACGAGGATATAGGCTGACGACTGTGTTCACGTTCCAATATTTATAAAATGTTATCTCGTCACCGCTAATATTTTCAAAGTTTGCCTGAGCGCATTTCAGACCTTTCCGGCTGAATAAAGTCATATATATCATAATAATATTCATTTATTATTATCATTTGTCTTCCAGGTTTATGTAGCACTGAAACATTTATTTTTCATTTATTCATGTGAATATCAAAGTGTGCTCGCTTCCTAATCCAAAGGGTCCAGGTTCGATCCCCAGAAATGGAAGATTTTATTCGGACCAAAAGGTCGGTGTTCACACAGCCTCTAAAAATGGTTACCAGAGATTTTTCGCAGAAATAAAGGTGGCCTAGCGTGATACCGACAACATCACTAAAAAACGTGCCGTGGTCATAGAAAGATATGGCCATTAGTACCGTATTCCTCAAAGCCCTAGCAAGGAGTGAAGGAAACCTTTACTTTTTTGTTAACAAATTCCTAACCTCAGATCAATAATAAAAGACACTACCAAATCCTAACCGCAGATCAATAATAAAAGACACTACCAAATCCTAACCGCAGATCAATAATAAAAGACACCACCAAATAATAACCTCAAGCCAATAATAAAAGACACCACCAAATCCTAACCTCAGATCAATAATAAAAGACACCACCAAATCCTAACTTCAGATCAATAATAAAAGACACCACCAAATCCTAACTTCAGATCAATAATAAAAAAAAACCACCAAATCCTAACCTCAGATCAATAATAAAAGACACCACCAAATACTAACCTCAGATCAATAATATAAGACACCACCAAATCCTAACCTCAGATCAATAATAAAAGACACTACCAAATCCTAACCTCAGACCAATAATAAAAGACACCACCAAATCCTAACCTCAGATCAATAATTAAAGACACCACCAAATACTAACCTCAGATCAATAATAAAAGACACCACCAAATCCTAACCTCAGATCAATAATAAAAGACACTACCAAATCCTAACATCAGACCAATAATAAAAGACACCACCAAATCCTAACCTCAGATCAATAATTAAAGACACTACCAAATCCTAACCTCAGATCAATAATAAAGGACACCACCAAATCCTAACATCAGACCAATAATAAAAGAAACTAACAAATCCTGACCTAAGACCAATAATAGAGACACTACCGAAACCTAGTTTTTGGCCAAATAATTAAAAGACACCATCAAATCCTAACCTCAGACCAATAATAAAAGACACCACCAAATCCTAACCTCAGACCAATAATAAAAGACACCATCAAATCCTAACCTCAGATCAATAATAAAAGACACCATCAAATACTAACCTCAGATCAATAATAAAAGACACCACCAAATCCTAACCCCAGATCAATAATAAAAGACACTACCAAATCCTAACATCAGACCAATAATAAAAGACACCACCAAATCCTAACCTCAGATCAATAATTAAAGACACCACCAAATACTAACCTCAGATCAATAATAAAAGACACCACCAAATCCTAACCTCAGATCAATAATAAAAGACACTACCAAATCCTAACATCAGACCAATAATAAAAGACACCACCAAATCCTAACCTCAGATCAATAATTAAAGACACTACCAAATCCTAACCTCAGATCAATAATAAAGGACACCACCAAATCCAAACATCAGACCAATAATAAAAGAAACTAACAAATCATGACCTAAGACCAATAATAGAGATACTACCGAAACCTAGTTTTTGGCCAAATAATTAAAAGACACCATCAAATCCTAACCTCAGACCAATAATAAAAGACACTACCAAATCCTAACCTCAGACCAATAATAAAAGACACCATCAAATCCTAACCTCAGATCAATAATAAAAGACACCACCAAATCCTAACCTCAGACCAATAATAAAAGACACCACCAAATCCTAACCTCAGATCAATAATAAAAGACACCATCAAATCCTAACCTCAAACCAATAATAAAAGACACCATCAAATCCTAACCTCAGACCAATAATAAAAGACACCACCAAATCCTAACCTCAGACCAATAATAAAAAACACCATCAAATTCTAACCTCAGACCAATAATTAAAAGACACTACCGAATCGTAACCTTAGACCAATATTAAAAGACACCATCAAATCCTAACCTCAGACCAATAATAAAAGACACTATCAAATCCTAACCTCAGACCAATAATAAAAGACACTATCAAATCCTAACCTCAGACCAATAATAAAAGACACCATCAAATCCTAACCTCAGGCCAATAATAAAAGACACCATCAAATCCTAACCTCAGACCAATAATATATGACACCATCAAATCCTAACCTCAGACCAATAACAAAAGGCACCACCAAATCCTAACCTCAGACCAATAATAAAAGACACCACCAAATCCTAACCTCAGACCAATAATAAAAGACACTAATGAGTCCTAATCTCAGACCAATAATAAAAGACACCATCAAATCCTAACCTCAGACCAATAATAAAAGACACCATAAATCCTAACATCAGACTAATAATTAAGACGCCATCAAATCCTAACCTCAGACCAATAATTAAAAGACACTACCGAATCGTAACCTCAGACCAATAATTAAGACACCATCAAATCCTAACCTCAGACCAATAATAAAAGACACTACCGAATCGTAACCTTAGACCAATAATAAAAGACACCATCAAATCCAAACCTCAGACCAATAATAGAAGACACTACCGAGTCCTAACCTCAGACCAAATAATAAAAGACACTACCGAATCCTCAGACACCTAAGAAATGTGCCACTCCTAACCGCCCCCTAAACAACGGCTGTGCCGTGTGTTTGTGACAGACTGGTAGCATGGTTGCGTGTATCAAGACGGATAGAGCAGCATGTCAACAACACACAATACGCGACCAGTATTTACATTTTGAAAATAACTTCCTTGATCCTTATTATGTAGCAAGTTATGATTGATCGAATCCAGGAAGGTTATTGTTGGGCTCCACCGACAACATCACCATTCTGACAAAGCAATCTGGTAAGCATGCTCATGTTTTCTCTGTCTTATTTACATAAGTTGAGAAAGACAGTGTCCGGATTTCTGAATTTGAGTTAAAGCTTAAGATATCCTGATCAATATTACGGTGTAAGTGTATATGTTAGCTAGTGATAGTGTGTCCGACAGCGTCATTCGTTGAAGAATATTGTCTGAGGTCTGTCAGACGAAGACGAGCCAAGTTGTGGGCGACAACTGAGAATCTGGAGCGATTACAGATGGCGTTTCGATAGCCAATAAATCAGATTGTTATTGCACAAAACAAGGCTCCGTGAAAGTACTGCGATCAATATTGCAGTTAAGTACTAGGTGTCATTAGGAGAACGTGTCACTGTTCAATAGTCAAGCCGATGGTTATACTTATAACACTTTTCCAGGGGCTAATGTGGAGAAATAATACATTTACATGCACTTTGTATAATTCCACCTGCAACATGATGATAATTATATACATTCTCTAACTATTTTGACTGCTTCATCATAAACATTGAGCAGACTGACCAAAGAAATGAGGCTGTAAGAATGAGGGTACAGGGGTCCCTTTCAGAATTGTGTGAGGATGTAGTGCTGGGAGAAGATCTCACAATCACAACTGATACCAGATACCATTCACACAACACTTAAAAGGTCACACAACACTGCTCCTGGTCCAGATGTTGTTCGATACGGCGACATAGGCATTTTAGCTGTCGACGACTTGCAAAAACTGGCCAAAGAGTTTAATGCCAGTATTCAGAGTGGCCAGATTAAGGAAGAGTGGCTTCACAGCTACTTAGTACCGCTACCGAAGCTAAACAAGGACCATTCTCAGATCAGAGCCTACAGAATCATCACGATGGAGAACACTCGGGCAAGCTGCTGGAGAAAATTGTTGCCCGTGTCCTCACCTGTCACCTTGAATAGAAACGCGCGTTTCGACCCACACTCGGAGGTTATAGATATAACAAAGAGACATGGCTCAATGCGGCAGTCTTCGCCTATGACGTCTTCGAAGGCTTCCACGGACGAGAGGAGACATGTGCTGCTGCTATAGATCTGGAGGATGCATACAACAGGGTACCGTTTGAATACCTCATGCATATGGTCCGCAAACTGGCTGTGCACTTCTTCCTTATTAAATGAATCGCTGCAGCATTGATTCAAAAGAAGGTGATACTCAGATGTGGAAGTTGGTCTTCCGAGCCAACATCCATTTGTCCAGGGCTGCCACAAGGCTCACCATTGTCACCAGTTCTATTTAACGTGTGCACAATAACGATCACGGAACAACAGCTGGATGGAAGGGGAAGAACTATGACTTTTGCTGATGATATTCTGGTATATCGACAAGAAGAGACAGACGGGGAATCGCCTCCACAATGCAAGACGAACTCGATCGCATTTCTTCCTGGTGTGGGGTTTCAGGTGCCTTGGTTAATCCTAATAAAGCATCAGTTTCATGGTTCTCCCTTAACAATCATATCGTTAATACGACCACACCGGTGGTACGAATGGGAGCAGATGAGGTGACCAGGGACAAGTTGATGACGTACCTTGGAGTTAAGTTTGATCGCAGCCTATGTTTTCGGGACCACGTCGACCATGTGATAACAAAATCCCGCAAAGGATTAGCCGCCTTGAAGGTTACGGCAGCTGCCAACATCGAGCAGAGGTTACTTACCCATCTATTCCTAGAACTAGTACCTGGAAACCAATCGAGTATGCCCTGGCAGTTCTTACAGTCAGTAAGACGCAGATTGACAAGCTGGGGAAAATACAGAACGAAGCTATGCGCATTATCTTGGGGTTGTAACAATGAGGTATCTTCTCGACTTTCTAACCATAGATGACAGGATCAAGATCTGGAAGGCACGAGCATGCCTGAAGATAAGTGCAGATAAAGAGCATCCATTACATCATGAGCTCAACACAGGGAAGGGTGTCAGGCTAAATAGAGGTAAATCATGGGTGGGCGGAGCAGAAGATGTCATCAAACAGGTCTGTGGGCTTATCAATATCAATGCTGGCGAAGAGTGGATACCGGTGCCTATGTCATTCAGGGGCACATTCCCGTGTATTGTCACACTCGACAGGAAATGTAGGGAACATGACTCAAGACTCAGGCGGAGGTCAACGGTCTTATCTGCAATAACACCGATGAGAAAGATGCAGTCATCTATACAGACTGATCTGTAATACGACACCAAAGGAGTGCATGGGCATTTATAGCACGCTCGGCAGACAGAATAGTCAGCGAAGATAGTGGTGCATACGTTATGACCACGAATAGTATGACGATGATGGTGATGGCAATGACTTGGTAGAAAGAACCTTCAGCTTGATGAACATTGTGAAGTCAAGACAGCGAAACAAGATGGGAACAGAACTGGTCAATGCAATCCTTGAATAAGGGAAGGTCTAGGCCATGTTAATAAATGCTGTGAGGATTATAAAATACCGCCTGAACTTTTAGCCAATATAGGAACAGTGGCTGCATATAAAACTGAAAGTGGAGAAGACGACATTCAGACACAGAGAACCTTCAGATCAGAAGAGCTGGAAGTTGTCAGCGACCCACAGCTGATAGCTTGCGCCAGGATCGGTGAACCAAAACCATCCAGACCCTGCTCCACCTCTCCGCGTTGCCTCCAGTAATAGACTAACCTGTCTAGTCTGGCGAAGCGTGCAGGGATCGAAGAGGGAAGACAACCCGGTACTCAAAAATGTCGTGCTGAAGTCGGATGTGTTGGGCCGAAAGGCGCAAAAATAACAGTTATATTGCAAATCACAACACAACGCAGACACGTCCACTACGTCCTTGTAAGGGCGGATGATGAAGAGGAAAATTCTAATCTACTACGATACTCTAGAATACTTTAGTCATCGGGCGAACGCAACCAACCACCAACCAGATGAAGATGATGCCGAAGACTTGATATGAGTATGTCATTACTTTGTCTTTAAAATTATTTTGATGTTGCCAAATTAAGTTAGTTACTACATGTATTAATATAGTTGTAGTTGTGACAGTTACAAATCGAAATAATAATTAATTTTCTTTAAATGTACTCTCCCATTTAGTTTGTGGGAGCCGCGATAGCTCAGTGGTTAGTGAACTGGACTACCACGGACAAGGGGTAGGGTTCGATCCCAACCGACGGCTTCCGGGTTCACCCAGCCTTAAATTGGTACCGGATTTTTTTTTTTCTGGGAAAGTAAAGCAGCACGGGCGCAATACTGACCACATTACCCCAAAAATCATGTGCTGAAGGTCTGTAAAATATAGGGTCACTAACACCATGTTTCCCTATACGCCACTTGGCGTGACGGAAGTACTTTACTTTACTTATTTAGTTTGGGGATGAGTAATAATAATAATAGTACGTAAATAAATAATAAATTAATGTCAGTTTTCTAAGTAACTCTGGAAATATTTTTGTAAAATCTGGCGAAATTTTCGGAAAATCTGGCGGCAAATCGCGGATTTGGCTCCAGTCTAGCGGATTGACTCCAATAGTAGTTGACAACCCTGATTTTTGCCCTGGTTCTATGTCCTCGGTCGAACACACCAGCTGAAAAGTTTACATAGCCTGCCCCATCTATGATTTCTCTCTTTTAACCAGCTGCCTGTGTACCAATAAAATCACAGTACATGGCAAGATGTGGGTCTGCACTGAAGGTATGCGCGTGTTTCCAAAGTCTTATTCTGTCATTGTTATGCTGGGAAAATCGAGGAGATAACGCATCGCCCTACACTCGCTTTCTTCACATTCTTCCCCAGGTTCTATGTCCTCCATTGAACACACCTGCTGAACCCTTGGGTCTGGTGTTCTCGCAACGTTTATTGAAGGCTCGTTGTGTTGTGTTGTGTTTTGATTTTTCTGTCTTATCACGTGGTCAAACCGTTTTATTTGTTGTTTCTTTATGTAGGGTTATTCAAAAGCGGAAAGTAATCTTTCCTTTTTTCTCTGTTCTTCACTTCTGACTTATCTCTCAGGCTGTTTCCTGTAATGCATCTAGTACATTTCATTCATTTTGGTGGTGATTATGTTTCGTATAGTTCTCCCAACAGATTACATTATTTATTTCAGTTGTCATCTTATTTCACTGATAACCCTTAGCTCTTGTCTCCAGTTTCCGCATACCCCGCTTCCACTCCAACCGCCGTCCCCTTCTTTTTCTCCTCAGTACTGCCCGCCTCTATGTTATTGGCTAAGGGCTATATTTAGACAGAGACGGTGAAATTCCTGAATGAAGACAAGACAATGTTTTAGGCCTGTAAAGTTCTAAGGAAATGAACACCTCTTGAATGTTGGTGCATTGCTATGGGTATGTGAGAGTCTGGTACGGCTCAGTGAATATAACTCAAGTACTCTAAGTGTATCACCAAGCTTGTTCAATCTATACACTGAGCAAATCTTTAAAAACATCTCAGAGATGCCAGGCCTAAACATTCATGGAAAGACAATCAATAACCTAAGATAGGCTGATGATAATGTTCTACTAGCAGAAAATCCTAAAGACCTACAACAATTACTTAATGTGATAAACATGACAAGCAAAATATATGGACTAGAAATGAATATCAAAAAGATTAAAACTATGATCAAAAGGAAAGAAAATTCTCAAGACCTACAATTAAATATCACAGTTAAGGAAATACATCTAGAGACAATTCAGAGCTACAACTACCTGGGACATACTATAACCAATGATGGAAAATGGAAAATTGAAATAAACAAAAGAATAGGTATGGCAAAAAGTAATTTTAATGCCATGAAAAATATACTAACAACAAAGCAAATATCAGCAGGGCTGAAACTAAGAATGGCAAAATGTTACGTCTTCTCAATATTCCTGTATGGTGCAGAAACATGGATATTAGACAAGAAAACAGAACAGAAAATTGAAGCCTTTGAAATGTGGATTTATAGAAAAATAGGTAGAATTGGATGGAAAGATAAGAAAACAAACGATGAAGTTTTAAAACAACTGAAAATAAAAAGAGAACTACTAAATACAATTAAGACAAGACAAATGAAATTTTTGGGGCATGTTAAAAGACACAACAGCTTACTAAAAGTAATATTGGGAGGAAAAATACAAGGTAAAAGAGGCAGACCAAGACTAACATGGACGAGTAACATCAAAAGATGGACAAGTCAGCCTATGACAGCCTGCACCATCAAAGCAAGAAACAGAGTAGAATGGCGATCCATGGTAGCCAACCTTCGTTGCGGAGAAGGCACTCGATGATGACTCCAAGTAAGCAAATATCGCTATATTTGGTCATTATATGTCTTTAGACAGCGTTAATAGATTATTTCATATTTGAGATTACGTGATATGCAGGTGAAGCCTTCCTCGATATCAAAGGGGTCATTCGGGAAGATGACTTTATGAGTTTTTAGTACAAAAGGGCACGTCCTCCATGATTTGTTGCATCGGGCAATGCCCCTCATACCTTGGCCAGGATTACGAAATCGGCTCCTAATAAAAATGTCTCGAAGGTTCTTATCGCGTTTAGAAGCCACCAATGGTGGATCAGAGAACAGAAGGCGAGTGGTAGGATCTGAATGGAGGGTGTGGCCTGATTGTGAGGGTGGTGAGTAAGAGAGAGAACAATTCTGTTTGAAGTTGGGCGGATCATGGAGATAAGAGCCCAGATACGGGTAATAGTGAGAACTTTTCATACTGTAGACTGCAGGATATGTTCAGGATAACGACAGCGGCAAAATAATCCCAAGATATATGGGGCTGATTGACAGTGGCGTAGATAAAGGGGGACGGAGGGGCATATGTCCCCGGGCGCAGCATCTGGGGGCGCCAAACCTTGTTGCCTTAACTATTTTACTATTTTCATCCTTTTCATACTCTAAAAATAAGCCACGAAATGCAGGTTTTCATGTTCTCAAACTCAAACATTTCCGAGACCCTCTTAAGGCTCACACCTTGTCATGAGGGAAGGGGGGGTGGGGGGCAGGAAGGGGCGCAAGAACTAACTTTGTCCCCAGGTGCTGAAATCCTTAGCTGCGCCTCTGCTGATGGATAAAGTAATCATCTTGGTCGCAGAGGCGCCTAAGACGCAGGAGACGAGAAAACCATATAGAATCACGACATATGCGAAGGGGAATAGAGGAGGTAGGAGTGGACATCTTATAAAATATGGAGGTGTGTATATCTGACGTGTGAAGAGAGACTGTGGTGTCTAAGAAGGTAAACGAGGAGTCAGAGATACAGAGACTGCGGTGTCTAAGAAGGTAAACGAGGAGTCAGAGATACAGAGACTGTGGTGTCTAAGAAGGTAAACGAGGAGTCAGAGATACAGAGACTGCGGTGTCTAAGAAGGTAAACGAGGAGTCAGAGATACAGAGACTGCGGTGTCTAAGAAGGTAAACGAGGAGTCAGAGATACAGAGACTGCGGTGTCTAAGAAGGTAAACGAGGAGTCAGAGATACAGAGACTGCGGTGTCTAAGAAGGTAAACGAGGAGTCAGAGATACAGAGACTGCTGTGTCTAAGAAGGTAAACGAGGAGTCAGAGATACAGAGACTGCGGTGTCTAAGAAGGTAAACGAGGAGTTAGAGAAAGAAAGACTACGGTGTCTAAGAAGGTAAACGAGGAGTTAGAGAAAGAGAGACTACGGTGTCTAAGAAGGTAAACGAGGAGTTAGAGATACAGAGACTGCGGTGTCTAAGAAGGTAAACGAGGAGTTAGAGATACAGAGACTGCGGTGTCTAAGAAGGTAAACGAGGAGTTAGAGAAAGAGAGACTGCGGTGTCTAAGAAGGTAAACGAGGAGTTAGAGAAAGAGAGACTACGGTGTCTAAGAAGGTAAACGAGGAGTTAGAGAAAGAGAGACTACGGTGTCTAAGAAGGTAAACGAGGAGTTAGAGATACAGAGAATGCGGTGTCTAAGAAGGTAAACGAGGAGTTAGAGAAAGAGAGACTACGGTGTCTAAGAAGGTAAACGAGGAGTTAGAGAAAGAGAGACTACGGTGTCTAAGAAGGTAAACGAGGAGTTAGAGAAAGAGAGACTACGGTGTCTAAGAAGGTAAACGAGGAGTTAGAGAAAGAGAGACTACGGTGTCTAAGAAGGTAAACGAGGAGTTAGAGAAAGAGAGACTACGGTGTCTAAGAAGGTAAACGAGGAGTTAGAGAAAGAGAGACTACTGTGTCTAAGAAGGTAAACGAGGAGTCAGAGATACAGAGACTGCGGTGTCTAAGAAGGTAAACGAGGAGTTAGAGATACAGAGACTGCTGTGTTTAAGAAGGTAAACGAGGAGTTAGAGATACAGAGACTACGGTGTCTAAGAAGGTAAACGAGGAGTTAGAGAAAGAGAGACTACGGTGTCTAAGAAGGTAAACGAGGAGTTAGAGATACAGAGACTGCTGTGTCTAAGAAGGTAAACGAGGAGTTAGAGATACAGAGACTGCGGTGTCTAAGAAGGTAAACGAGGAGTTAGAGATACAGAGACTACGGTATATATATATATATGTGTGTGTGTGTGTGTGTGTGTGTGATGTGTGTGTGCGTGTTTGCGTGCGTGCGTGCGCGTGTGTGTGTGCGTGTGTGTGTGTGTTTTTATTTACAGCTGAGGAAACCTAGTTACGACGTCTGAAAGTTCAGGTGGAAGGAGGCGCAAATAATCATAAATACATTGTCGGAGAAGTGAGGCGGATAAATCAAAGTGGATGTAAGACGAGTGACAAAGACAAGGACACAAATAAGTAGCAGTAGTGTAATTAATGAAGATTAATACAAATATAACTTATATAAATATTAAATTTTGTGCGGGGTTTCGAGTATAGCTGCAGAAAACAAAGTAAAATAAATACACAATGGTAAACTAATAGAGAGATTAGACAGACAATGACTTTTCAACAAAAGCCTTCACCAGGTACAATTTTTTTTTTATAGACAAAGATCAACAAATATTATTCTAAAATAAACAAAGAAATGTGAACACCAAAGTCATCATGTGTCATCATCACACACATCATCATGTGTCATACCGGTTGGCGTAGGTGATCACGTCCTTCCACAATCTTCCTGTGAATGGTATTAATTCTGTTGTTGACTGTTTTCCATGCCATGACACCAAGCTATCTAGTATTTCAATCAAACATTTCAGTCAAACACTGATCTGAAAAATGGCGAAAAGAAACGGTGGCCAGGGCTTTCGTTGTTGTTCAAATGATTAATAGACAACAGGGCAGGTAGGATTTAACTGAGGCAAAGGGAGCCAGACAGTGAAACATTAGAAAGGGGATCTCATGAAGATGGATGAAAGGAGGGGTCCCAAGTGGGTGGGATGAAAGAGGGAAAGACAGAGGAGAGAGGAATGGAAAGAGGAAGGGGGAAGAGGGAGAAAATCTGTAAAGATGGGACACAGCAAATAATGGGAGTGGAGATCAGTGATTAAAGAAAAGAGTTTAAACCTCTCGAATGGAGAGTGTCAAAACGGGCCTTGAGTCGGTTCTCCAAAGCAAACCGATTGTGGGTATCAGATGAACAAGAGACGATGTCAGTAACCCAGAATTCATCACAGGCATGATGGCCTGGAGGATTTTAAGTGTGAGGAGACAGGAGTGCCAGACAACAGGCTATTATTGAAACATCAGAGTTTAATAAGTCATTTTTAGTGTATCAGAGTTTTACAGGTCATTTTTGTGTGTGCTAAAAACACATTTTGTGTGTTAAAGTTTCATCATCATCATTGAGTGCCGTCTCCGCAACGAAGGTTGGCTACCATGGAGCGCCATTTTGCTCTATCTCTTGCTTTGATGGTGCAGGTTGTCATCGGTTGATTTGTCCATCTTTTGATGTTACTCGTCCATGTTAATCTTGGTCTGCCTCTGCCTCTTTTACCTTGTATTTTCCCCTCCAGGATCACTTTCAGTAGACTGTTCAATTATTGGCGCGTTAATAGCTTAAAACAATATTTTTGATATGTCATATTTAGCAGATTGTTTTTGATGTGTTAAACGGGTTGTTGTTGGTGCATCAAGGTGAATGTTTGGTGTGTGTGAGTTTAACATGTTTCTGTGTGCCTAGTATAACACGATGTTGTTAGTGCATTAGAGTTTGACATGTTATTTTTGGCGTGTTTGGGATTAATGGTTTATTGTTGCTATGTCAGAGTTTAAGAAATCATATTTAGTGTGCCAACATTTAACAGATTATTATATGTTGACCTTTAACAGGCTATTCTTGGTGTGTAGGAATTTAACAAATCATATTTAGTGTGCCAACATTTAACAGATTATTATATGTTGACCTTTAACAAGCTATTGTTGGTGAGTAGGAGTTTAACAGCCTATTTTTGTGTATTTGAGTGTAACAGGTTAGTTTTGGTATGTTAAAATTTAACAGGCTGCTGCTAGTGCAACAGAATTCAACAGGTTTTAGTGTGTATCAGAGTTTAGTGAATTATTGTTGGTGAATGAAAGCTTAACAGACTACTATTGGAGTGTTTGAGTATAATGTTATTTTTTTTTTTTAACCAGAGTTTAACAGGTTATTTGTAGTGTGTCAGAGTTTACTATAGTTTAACAAATTAATTTTGATGTGTTAAAGCTTAGCTTAGCTTTTTTTTATATGTCAGAGATTAGCAGGATTTGTTGGTATGTCTGGGTGTTCAGCCATTTATGATAAAAGCTATTTGTGGGGGCAAAAGTAAGTAAATAATCTGATAAGACCAGGAAGTAAATTATTTTGATAATTTTGTTTATCTGGCCCGACTCTTGGCTTTTGTGTCTATTTCGTAATATTTTTTTTCTCTTGCCTCTTGTGTCTATGGCATAGTATCATTTTCTCTTAACTATTGTGTCTACTCGTAGTATCTTTTTCTCATACCTCTTGTGTATATCTCGTAGTGTCTTTTTCTCTTGGCTATTGTATCTATCTCGTAATATCGTTTTCTCTTACTTCTTGTGTTTATCTCGTAGTATCTTTTTCTCTTGCCTCTTGTGTCTATCTCGTAGTTTCTTTTTCTCTTAGCTATTGTATCTATCTCGTAGTATCTTTTTCTCTTGCCTCTTGTGTCTATCTCGTAGTATCTTTTTCTCTTAGCTATTGTATCTATCTCGTAGTATCTTTTTCTCTTGCCTCTTGTCTCTATCTCGTAGTATCTTTTTCTCTTACTTCTTGTGTTTATCTCGTAGTATCTTTTTCTCTTGCCTCTTGTGTCTATCGCATAGTATCATTTTCTCTTAACTATTGTGTCTACTCGTAGTATCTTTTTCTCATACCTCTTGTGTTTATCTCGTAGTGTCTTTTTCTCTTGGCTATTGTATCTATCTTGTAATATCGTTTTCTCTTGCCTCTTGTGTTTATCTCGTGGTATCTTTTTCTCTTGCCTCTTGTATCTATCTCGTAGTATCTTTTTCTCTTGGCTATTGTATCTATCTCGTTGTATCTTTTTCTCCTGCCTCCGTGTCTATCTTGTAGTATCTTTTTCTCTTGCCTCTTGTGTCTATCTCGTAGTATCTTTTCTCTTGGCTATTGTATCTATCTCGTAGTATCTTTTTCTCTTGGCTATTATGTCCATCTCGTAGTATCTTTTTCTCTTGCCTCTTGTGTCTATCTCGTAGTATCTTTTTCTCTTGCCTCTTGTGTCTATCTCGTAGTATCTTTTTCTCTTGCCTCTTGTGTCTATCTCGTAGTATCTTTTTCTCCTGCCTCCGTGTCTATCTTGTAGTATCTTTTTCTCTTGCCTCTTGTGTCTATCTCGTGGTATCTTTTTCTCTTGCCTCTTGTGTCTATCTCGTAGTATCTTTTTCTCTTGGCTATTATGTCCATCTCGTAGTATCTTTTTCTCTTGCCTCTTGTGTCTATCTCGTAGTATCTTTTTCTCTTGCCTCTTGTGTCTATCTCGTAGTATCTTTTTC
Organism: Megaustenia siamemsis; assembly: GCA_032433765.1. NCBI lineage: Eukaryota > Metazoa > Mollusca > Gastropoda > Stylommatophora > Ariophantidae > Megaustenia > Megaustenia siamemsis. The sequence continues at coordinate 96,251,148 of JAVIAB010000139.1, read as the reverse complement.
TCTTGCCTCTTGTGTCTATCTCGTAGTATCTTTTTCTCCTGCCTCCGTGTCTATCTTGTAGTATCTTTTTCTCTTGCCTCTTGTGTCTATCTCGTAGTATCTTTTTCTCTTGCCTCTTGTGTCTATCTCGTAGTATCTTTTTCTCTTGGCTATTGTGTCTATCTTGTAGTATCTTGTTCTCTTACATCTTGTGTCTATCTCGTAGTATCTTTTTCTCCTGCCTCCGTGTCTATCTTGTAGTATCTTGTTCTCTTACATCTTGTGTCTATCTCGTAGTATCTTTTTCTCTTGGCTATTGTGTCTTTCTGCAAGCATCTTTATGTGCATCTTGTTTTAGTACCAACACGGTTGTTCCTTTTTGTAAAAGTCTGTTTGTGGTTCGATACCACCAATTGATATATCTTAGCTGCAACATCTTCAACAAGTCACATGACTACAGGGAAAACGCCCACTAATGTACGTAGATTACTGTTTACGTTAACTGCTTTCTTCTTTTCTCTTCCTGGATGATTTTTTTTTAAAACAATTGTTTACCTTTAAAAAGAGCAAAGTGGACGTAGATGAATTGTGCTGTGCTTTACAGCAATAATTGTGCCTTTCAACTTGACACATCTGACTTCAGCACAATTTTCATTTTTAAAAAATCATCATTCGTCAGCTTTCACCTCTGGTGAAGTCCCTAGAGTCTAGAAACTATTTTGCGAGTTAATCCATTTTTACCTGGAAGTCGTGCACAGGGGTCCCTTGCCGCACAGATAGATAACACCAACTTTAGAGGTACTCATATTTTCCAATAAATTAGTAATTGATGTTTCAAGCTGGGGCTCTCTGCTGAGACCAGGGGTGGTTGCCGCAGAGAGAAATCACAAATTAAAACCCAAACTGGTGTAGCTGGGATTTGAACTCCCAACCTCTCAGTCTCGAGACCGCCCAGTCCCCCAGCACATCTTTATTTAGCAATAAAGAAGACATTTTTGTGCCTTCTTCAGTGATTTGATTTTTTGTGACAAATTTGTGTAAACTTTATTCCAAAAATTAATGATAAAACTGTCACCTTTTGTTGAAACATTTAATCAGACTGATAATGTTACCAGATTAGTTTAACATGTATAGTGAGATTATTTTAAGATCCATAAGGGGCATGCATGAAATAACAATTGAAGGTCATAATGTAAATAATCTAAGGTATGCTGATGATACAGTCTTAATCGCTAAGAGTGAAAATGAGTTACAAGAAATGTTGGACATTAATAGTAAAAGAAAGCAAAAATAAAGGACTCAGCCTTAATAGCAAAAAGACAGAAATAATGGTAACAACAAAGTAAAAGACATCACCTCAGTGCACAATAAAGAGAAGTGGAACAATATTAAAACAGGTAAATGAATTTAAATATTTGGGAACTTTGTTAACCTCAGACGGAAGATGTACAAAAGAGGCGAGATGCAGAATGTCTCAGGCGAAAGCAGCTTTCCAAAAAATGAGGAAGATACTATGCAATCCATTTTTGACAATAGAAACAAGAAAAAGAGTTCTTAAATGTTATGTAGAGCCAGTCTGAATGTAAATCATGGACAATAGGACAACAGGCAAGAAAATCAATGGAGTCTGTAGAAATATGGTTCTACAGAAGAACGTTGAGAATACCATGGACAGCTAAGAAGAGTAAAGAAAACGTTCTGAAAGGAAAAAAAAAGTAAAGTACCCCAAGTGGCGTATAGGGGAATATGGTGTTAGTGACTGTACAATTGTACAGACCCTCGGCACATGATTTTTGGGGTAATGTGGTCGGTATTACGCCCGTACCGCTTTACTTTCCCAGATAAAAATCCGGTACCCATTAAAGGCTGGGTGAACCGGAACCCAACCTCTTGTCCTTTGAAGTCTAGTTCATTAACCACTGAGCTATCGCGACTCCCGTTCTGAAAGAAGCCAAAGCAAAAAGAGAGCTAATTTCCAATATTAGTAAGAAACAACCCACATTTTTTGGACATGTAATGAGAAAAGAACAGCTGGAATATATTGTAACAACTGGGAAAATTGAGGGACGAAGAAAAAAGGAAAGCAAAGAGAAAAGATACCAGACAGCTTAAGAGAATGGCTTGGCAGAAGGTCAACAACAGAAATAATAAATAACTGTCGAGATCGAAAGTTGTGGAATGACAGGATCACCTACGCCAGCAGGTCAGGTACTTGATGATGATGATGATAATGTTAACATTCTGACTTGATACAACTCATTTTGATAGTCAGTATTTTCTTGCTGCAATTGATACTAATTGTTTTGACAGTCAGTGTTTATATGCTCAACTGATACAACTTGTTTTGATAGTCAGTATTTAAATCCTGAACTGATACAACTTGTTTTTACATTCAGTATTTACATTCTAAACTGATACAACTCATTTTGATAGTCAATATTTACATTCTAAACTGATACAACTCATTTTGATAGTCAATATTTACATTCTAAACTGATACAACTCATTTTGATAGTCAATATTTACATTCTGAACTGATACAACTCATTTTGATAGTCAGTATTTACATTCTGAACTGATACAACTCATTTTGATAGTCAATATTTACATTCTAAACTGATACAACTCATTTTGATAGTCAATATTTACATTCTAAACTGATACAACTCATTTTGATAGTCAATATTTACATTCTAAACTGATACAACTCATTTTGATAGTCAATATTTACATTCTAAACTGATACAACTCATTTTGATAGTCAGTATTTAAATACTGAACTAATACAACTCATTTTGAAAATTGCAGGTTTCAATCCCTTTGCTGATAGCACTTTCTAACAATGGGTAATGTCTGTCCAGCATTGGGAAAAAGCAAGAAATACAGTAAAACTGCAGCCCTCCCTGACCTTCGACCTACTGTTCACTTTAATTCTCAGAAACCGGACAATGAGCATCAGAATGGAAACATTTCTGGCAATGATGTTGTAAAATCTACCTCAAAAATGAAAAAATTGCCTAAAATTCCTTCCAAAAATAGAGGTAAGTCTCACTAGATGATGGTAGCTAGATTGCCATTAACAATTAGGTCAGTAATTATTCTACTAAGGGCAAGAATTTCAAAAACTATTCTTTCATTAATAATAATTTCAGTAACTATTCTTTAATGAACAATAATCTCAGTAACTATTCTCCCACTAACAAAAATCTCAGTAACTATTTGCCCACTAACAAGAATTTCAGTAACTATTCTTTAATGAACAATAATCTTGGTAACTATTCTCCCACTAACAATAATCTCAGTAACTATTCTTTAATGAACAATAATCTTGGTAACTATTCTCCCACTAACAACAATCAGAGTAACTATTTGCCCACTAACAAGAATCTAAGTAACTATTCTTTAATGAACAATAATCTCAGTAACTATTCTCCCACTAACAAAAATCTCAGTAACTATTCTTTAATGAACAATAATCTCAGTAACTATTCTTCCACTAATAAAAATCTCAGTAACTATTCTTTAATGAACAATAATCTCAATAACTATTCTCCCACTAACAATAATCTCAGTAACTATTCTCCCACTAACAAGAATTTCAGTAACTATTCTTTAATGAACAATAATCTCATCAACTATTTTCCCACTAACAAAAGTCTCAGTAACTATTTGCCCACTAACAAAAATCTCAGTAACTATTCTTTAATGAACAAAAATCTCAGTAACTAATCTTCCACCAACAAAAATCTCAGTAACTATTCTCCCAAAAACAAAAATTTCAGTAACTATTCTCCCAAAAACAAAAATCTCAGTAACTATTCTCCCAAAAACAAAAATCTCAGTAACTATTCTCCCAAAAACAAAAATCTCAGTAACTATTCTTCCACTAACAAGAATCTCAGTAACTATTTTCCCACTAACAAAAATCTCATTAACTATTCTTCCACTAACAAAAATGTCATTAACTATTCTCCCACTAACAAAAATCTCATTAACTATTCTCCCACTAACAAAAATCTCAGTAACTATTCTCCCACTAACAAAAATGTCATTAACTATTCTCCCACTAACAAAAATCTCAGTAACTATTCTCCCACTAACAAAAATCTCAGTAACTAATCTTCCACTAACAAAAATCTCAGTAACTATTCTCCCACTAACAAGAATTTCAGTGACTATTCTCCCACTAACAAAAATCTCAGTAACTATTCTCCCACTAACAAAAATCTCAGTAACTATTCTCCCACTAACAAAAATCTCAGTAACTAATCTTCCACTAACAAAAGTCTCAGTAACTATTCTCCCACTAACAAGAATCTCAGTGACTATTCTTCCACTAACAAGAATCTCAGTAACTATTCCCCACTAACAAAAATCTCAGTAACTAATCTTCCACTAACAAAAATCTCATTAACTATTTTCCCACTAACAAAAATCTCATTAACTATTCTTCCACTAACAAGAATCTCAGTAACTATTCTCCCACTAACAAGAATCTCAGTAACTATTCTCCCACTAACAAGAATCTCAGTAACTTTTCTCTCACTAATATGAATTCCAGCAACTTTTCTCTCATGCACATAAATCAGAAACCCAGTAACGGTTCTCCCATTGATAACGATCTTAGTAACTGATTTTTATGTCACAAACAAAAATCTAACAAATTATTCTCCAACTTAAAGGCTGACGAAGCAGTTAGTCCCATCACTGTTTCTGCCATGTTGTTCTAGACATTTGGGCTCCTTTGGGTTTTTCTTTTGTGGGCCTTGTGGCAATATATGTGCTGATTTATGCTTGTACGCATGCATTGTTACATCTATCTATTGACCTTTCGAGCCATAACCGGCCCATAGGGCGTAGACCAAGATACACCTTCTCCTATATGGATTTTTTGTTCTAGCAGTTTTCTTTTAAAGATATTTTATCAAATCTCGCCATCTGTCTCTGTTCTGTGCAAGCAGTTCTATCTCATTGAGGGAGCCGACTCCTGCTGCTCTTGCCTCTCTCATCAATGTTCTTCTCAGTGTCTCCCTGGGTCTTCCTCTTTTTCTTTTACCTGTTGTTTCCCATATGAGGGCTTGCTTTGCTCTTCGGTTATTATCTCTTCTCATCACATGTCCAACGTATGACCATCGTCTTTTCTTTATTACTGAAGATATTAGTGGTTGATTGGCGATTTCTCTAATTTCCTCATTTGTTTTGAATTCGTTCCATGCTATACCAAGTATTTTCCTTAGACATTTATTTTCGAATGCGTTCAACTTTGTTTCTATATCTCTTGTTGTTTTCCAGCTTTCACACGCATACGTAAGGGTTGATAGTACATTTGATTTGAATAGCCTAAGTTTTGTGTTTGTGCTGATAAGTTTTGATTTCCACAACTTTTCAAGGCTTCTGAAAGACATTGCTGCTTTAGCTATTCTGATTTTAATTTCTTTGCTCGTATCCCCTTCTCGATCAATGTGACTTCCAAGATAGATAAAGTGATCGATCTCTTCAACTGGTTTGTTTTCCATGTATATTTTGTCACCTGTTGGAATTAAACTAGTCATGACTTTAGTCTTTTCATGATTGATCTCAAGCCCAATTTTGCTGGCTATTGATGATAGTTCATTTGTGTTTTCCTGCATCGTTTTTATCTGACTGCTGATGAGAACTATGTCATCAGCAAAGTCGAGGTCTTCCAAATGGTCTCCTTGTATCCATTCGATGCCTTTATTACCAGTGCAGCATTTCTTCATTATGAAGTCCATAACAATTCCAAATAACAAGGGCGATAAAATACATCCTTGTTTAACCCCAGTTTCTATTGGGAAACATTCGCTCAGTCCTTCCTCTGTTCGAACTGCACATGTGTAACCATCATACATGTCTTTGATAATATTTATGATTTTTGATGGTAAACCATATTGCTTCAGAATTTTCCACAAAGAATCTCTATGAATACTATCAAATGCTTTTTTGAAGTCGATGAAGTTAAGTACAAACGGTTTTTGCTTTTCAATGTGTTCCTCCAATATAAGTCGTAGAGTGAAAATGTGGTCAATACAGCTTCTCCCTTTTCTAAACCCAGCCTGTTCTTCACGCATTACTGTATCTATTGAATCCTGTATTCTATTTAGGATGATTTTGCAGAATAACTTTGAGGCAACTGACAAAAGTGTCACGCCTCTCCAGTTGTTACAATCTCTAAGATTGCCCTTTTTTGGGATCTTAACAATGATTCCTTTTTTCCATTTATGAGGCGTCTTCTCTGTTTTCCAAATGATGTTGAACATTTTTTGGAGATGTATTAGATTATGGCTATCAATTGCCTTGAGGATCTCAGCTGTTAACTTATCCTCTCCAGCAGCCTTGTTATTGGTCATAAGCTTTAAGGTGGTTTCTATTTCACTCAAGGTGAAGTCATCTAAATTTACATTTAATTCTGCTGCTGGTGTTTCAGTTTCAAAATCTATTAAACTGTGGGGTAGTGGACGGTTAAGAATTTCTTTGAAGTGTTCCGCCCAACGGGCTTTTATGTCTGCGCTTGTTGTTAGCATTGATCCAGATTTGTCTAGAATTGGTGTTCCACTGGATGTATAGGTGTTTGTCAGCATCTTTTGCACAGTATAAAGAGTTCTGCTGTCTCCTGTAATTGCAGCTGTCTCTGCTTTCTCTGCCAAATTGTCTATATAAGCTCTTGTATCTCTTCTTGCTGAACTTTTCACTTTGTTGTCTAATTCTTTGTATGTTGCTTTTGCCAGAACCTTTCCAAGATCTGTCTTTACATTAGTCATGGCTCTCTTCGCTTCTCTTCTTTCTTTGATGTATTTCCACGTGGTGTCTGAGATCCAAGCTCGTTTTTCCATTTTCTTCAGTCCAGCACTTGCTTCTGCTGCTGTCATTAGTATTTTGCTCTGTGAGTCCCACATCTCATTGATATCTAAGTCTATTTCACCGAGTGCTGTATAACAATTACTTAGCTCTATGTTAAACTTTTCCTTTATGGCTTCATCTTTCAGTTTATGACTATCAATTTTATGTGTAATTGACCTCTTCTGTTGGTTTCTAAATTTTAATCTTATTTTCCCAATGCACAGGTTGTGGTCACTATTAACATCAGCACCTCTGAAAGACATTGCTGCTTTAGCTATTCTGATTTTAATTTCTTTATATATATTTATATACATATATATATCTTTATATATATACTTTATATATATTTATATACAATATGTATTGTTACATACACATGTTTATTTTTACACATCAGTTTGGGGTGCATACACAGAGTTAGACGTGCATAGTTTACACATATCCTGTACCCACCTCCCCATATTTTTAGAACCCTTCTTTTCCGTCTTCTCACCTGACTTCCTGGTCAGAGAGATTTATAGTCGGTCATCCTGCCGTATCAATTTAGTCCATTTGGAGACTGACCCAGCTCAGGAACACAGGGAAGTGACCATTTTTTATTTTTCCTCTCTTTAGTATCTAGCATATTATCGCCATGTAGTTAGATTTGTTAATATATCGTTATATATATTTGTTGTGTTTGTTGTTCGTCCAGAAAAAGGCCTACTTGGCCGAAACGTCGACTTTTGTTTCGTCCATTACCACGTAAAGCTGTCACCATACCACATTTTTCTTCCTTTTTTTTAGTATTGCTGTTCTAGACTTGGCTTACTTTTGTCTTTCATGCATAGTCCACTGCATGACAATTCTTGTGGTTTCTGGATGTTTAATGAAAGCTAAGATGCCAACAGCATCTAAGCTAAATGGGAGCAGCAACTTATAGCTAATTGTTTGTGTCATATCAGAGAAGAATATCATATAAACACACATCCTGGCCAAGTCTGCTTGTTATCACATTTCCTCTAGATTGCACCACATGACCTGTTCTATCAAACTGATGCATGTAATTTATTTTCTTCTCCAGTGCGTGCTCTTTACAACTTTGAAGCCATCAATGAAGATGATTTGTCATTCAAACGGGGTGACATTATGGAGGTTGAGGAGTCCACGTATGTGTCTGTTACTAATTGGATGTGACTAATCATTTTACCAAACAATTAACACTAAGGGGAAGTAATAAATGTTTACTTGGTAGAGTATACTTGAAGGTTTTTTATTGTATTTTTTTCTTCACTTCCATTTATGTCTCTTTGGGTGTTAATGGAGAAACAAGCTATAGTTCTATCTTTTATGCAAGCCATTTTCATGCCAGGCCATGCAGGTGTAATAGCTAATGTGCGTGCTAACAGGATTGACAGTTTAGTTAATGTGAAGTCCGAAAGAGCAATGGACCTCACTGACATTCTGAATGTCCTCATGGACGCTAGACAAAAGGCCGACTAAAAAATGACTCTGAATTTGCAACTATGAACATGCATATGGCACGAGGTGAGAAATGTCAGATGGGAGCACCATATAGGAAGTCAAAGAAGGCTTGTCAACCAACACAATACCAGTGATGTTAGTCACTAAACATTGAGAGATATAATCAAGAGGACATCTGAGCACTAAAGGACATGTCTGATGTGCAATGAGGACGACTTGCTGATTAAATTATATCTCCCTTTAAGGAAAGATTATGAAGAGGATTATTCTTCTCTTTAATAATCATTGGATCAATGAGAGAAAAATAGAAAGAAAGAAAGAGAAAGAATCAACCATATGGGCTTGTCAAAATTGTTTTGTGGTCTGGGTCTGGCCCATTGCCATAGGCTGCCCACCCTTGCTTTAAAGCTTTCTTTTCCTTATCTTGGATGATATGTAACCAGAAGACATTCACACACTTCTTTTGGGTCCATTTTCTTGTTTTACACCAGTTCTTTCTTTAATGGTTTCATCATTAGTTTTCTCCTTTCTAGTCACTCCAATCATTTTATTCAAACTTCCTATTTCTTTAGTGACTAACTTATGTTTTCAGACTTTTCATGAGTGTTCAAGTTTGACACTTGAAAAACAAGACGGGGATAAAAACGCTCTGTAAAAGATGTCTCTTCGTGCCAATAGTTATTGTTTTGTATTGTAGGTGAGGAGCCAGCTGTTGCAATATTTGGTTTGTTTTACTGTATCAGCTGTAAGTTTCATTGTCTGTTTTAGCATCTTTGATGAATGTTGTCCCTAGATATTGGATAAGTAATGCTTGTTTTATATCTTGGCTCCCTAACAATCGTTGCCTATTAACATGTGCCCTTTCAGTGTTCAGTTTTGTAACAATGAAATCAGTAATATATACCCTTCCTGTATTCAGTTTTGTAACAATGAAATCAGTAATATATACCCTTCCTGTATTCAGTTTTGTAACAATGAAATCAGTAACATGTGCCCTTTCTGTATTCAGTTTTGTAACAATGAAATCAGTAACATGTGCCCTTTCTGTATTCAGTTTTGTAACAATGAAATCAGTAACATGTGCCCTTTCTGTATTCAGTTTTGTAACAATGAAATCAGTAACATGTGCCCTTTCTGTATTCAGTTTTGTAACAATGAAATCAGTAACATGTGCCCTTTCTGTATTCAGTTTTGTAACAATGAAATCAGTAACATGTGCCCTTTCTGTATTCAGTTTTGTAACAATGAAATCAGTAACATGTGCCCTTTCTGTATTCAGTTTTGTAACAATGAAATCAGTAACATGTGCCCTTTCTGTATTCAGTTTTGTAACAATGAAATCAGTAACATGTGCTCTTTCTGTATTCAGTTTTGTAACAATGAAATCAGTAACATGTGCTCTTTCTGTATTCAGTTTTGTAACTATTGAGTTATTTGCGGGTCATCATCATTGCACTCCGAACATGTCCATAGGTGCTCAGATCCCCTCCTCAGCAATTCCCTCAGTGTCCAGCGACTGACGATTCCTGTTCTATGTTGGTTGATACGTCTTCTTACACGGCCACTAAGTGTCTCATTTCTGGTTGTGCCCAACTTAACTCCCATTTCCATCATCCGAAGAAGTGACGTGGATCTGTGTTTGTCGAAGTCATGTGCTCTTCCCACATCTCAGAGGGCATTGATGAAGTCCGCCCGATCCATTGGTTGCCCGTCCTCAATGACAGCGCAGCTAGCCAACCTGTCCGCCCTTTCATTTCCCCGTACTCCCGCATGTCCAGGGACATAGACAAAGGTGACCTTACGTATTTTGGATTTCTGCAATGACTCTACCCATTGCATGCGTACAGAGCCTGCCTCCACTTTTTTTATCATGCTCATCGAATCACTCAGTATACATGCGTGGGTGTAGTCTTGTGACTCTAACCATTTGAATGCCTTGGTCACTGCCATCACCTCCATTGTCATGCTACTCGTGGTCACGACGTATGCACCACTGTCTTCGTAGACTATTCTGCCTGCCGAGCGTGCTGTAAATGCCCATGCACTTCTTTGGTGTCGTCTTACAGATCCGTCTGTATAGATGACTGCATCTTTCTCATCGGTGTTATCGCAGATGAGACCGTTGACCTCAGCATTAACCACGACCGGGTTCTGTTCCCTACTTTTCCTGTCGAGTGTGACAATACATGAGAAAGCCCCCTTGAATGACGTAGGCACCGATATCCACTCCTCACCAACGCTGATATTTGTAAGCCAACAGACCTGTTTGATGACATCTTCTGCTTGGCCCACCCATGATTTGCCTCTTTCATTTCATTCATTTGTAACAATGAAATCAGTAACATGTACCTGAGAGTTCTGTATTCAGTTTTGTAACAATGAAATCAGTAACATGTGCTCTTTCTGTATTCAATTTTGTAACAATGAAATCAGTAACATGTACCCTTTCTGTATTCAGTTTTGTAACAATGAAATCAGTAACATGTGCTCTTTCTGTATTCAATTTTGTAACAATGAAATCAGTAACACGTGCCCTTTCTGTATTCAATTTTGTAACAATGAAATCAGTAACATGTGCCCTTTCTGTATTCAATTTTGTAACAATGAAATCAGTAACATGTGCCCTTTCTGTATTCAGTTTTGTAACAATGAAATCAGTAACATGTGCCCTTTCTGTATTCAGTTTTGTAACAATGAAATTGGTAACATGTGCCCTTTCTATATTCAGTTTTGTAACAATGAAATCAGTAACATGTGCTCTAAAGTTTTATTGAAGGGAGAAAAGGTAAATGGTGGTCTTTGTATTAGAGACATTCATCAAAGTTTACTTAAAACTGAAGATCATGGCCTATCTGTGGTGTTGTTGGTATTGATACAGATGTAATTCTTTTGTTTACAATTTTCTAACAATTAAATCAGTTGCATGTTCACGCACATATTTATGTTTTAAGTTGTTTAAATAGTGAAATCAATAAACATGTTTATATATATTTCTGTTTTCTGTTTCAGATCAGAATCTAAAGATTGGTGGCTTGCCGTGCACTGTAAGACAAAAAAAAAGGGCTACATCCCCAGTAATTATGTCATGAGAGTAGGCACATCACCACAGACACAGGAGTGAGTTCTTCCATAACTGCACTCATTTTTTCATGTTGTACCACAAATTTGTAATCAATTTGTGTTTTCAAGATGTGAATAATAAACACTTGTCAAGATATGAAACAATCTTTCAAAAAGAACACAGATGGCCATGATCCTCTCTGGTATGGTTATCTTAGTTGACTGACCTAGGCAATAATCTGTATGGTTATCTTAGTTGACTGACCTAGGCAATAATCTGTATGGTTATCTTAGTTGACTGACCTAGGCAATAATATGTATGGTTATCTTAGTTGACTGACCTAGGCAATAATCTGTATGGTTATCTTAGTTGACTGACCTAGGCAATAATCTGTATGGTTACATTTCATAGCAAGCTTGTTAGTGCTGAACCTTGGGGATAACCTACACTTGAGTAAGCATTGCCCCTTCCTGTTAAATAATTACAGGCCAACAAGCTAACCATCATTTAAATAAATTCATAGCCAACAGAGGCTTCACTAGAAGTTGGTAAACAAAAACCAAATGATTTCCCTCTACAAATAGACCAACCAGTTTACTTCTATCCACATATAATAACATATAGGTTAAACAATATACTCTTTGCCACATATAGTAACATATAGGTTAAACAATTTGCTTGCATCCACATATAATAACATATAGGTTAGACAATTTATTCCCTCCACATATAGTAACATATAGGTTAGGTAGTTTACTTCCCTCCACATATAGTAACATATAGGTTAGACAGTTTACTTCCCTCCACATATAGTAACATATATGTCAGATAATTTACTTCTCTCCTCATATAGTAACATATAGGTTACATTATGTACTTCCTTCCCCCTGTAATAATATGTGCATCAGCCCATTCCTTTCCCTTAAAATTTAGTAACACAGATTATCCAATTCACCTACATCCACATATAATAGCGTACAGTTCAACCTATTCACTCCCCTCCACTTATAATAACATAAATCAACCAGCTTCTTTTCTCTCCACATATATTAACATACAGGTTTGACAATTCATGGCCCTCTGCATATAGTAACAACATACGAGTATATAACTACAGGATACATACCAAATGAACTAAAAACATCAACTTTTATTGCATTGCCTAAAAAGAATGGTGCAGTTGAATGCAGCGATTTTAGAACAATAAGCCTAATGAGCCAGGTAACAAAAATTTTACTAAAAGTCATACAAGGAAGGATTCAGAATAAAATTAATAATGAATTAGATGAGCAGCATTTCGGATTCAGGAAAAACAGTGGGACAAAAGAAGCCATATTCAGCACGAGGACATTAATCGAAAAGTACATAAAAGTAAACAAACCAATATATGCCTGCTTCATAGACTACACCAAAGCATTTGATAGAATACACCATAATCAACTTATAGACTGCCTAAAAGATATAAATCAGGATGACACAGACATACGACTGATATGTAATCTGTACTGGGAGCAAACAGCAATAATAAAATATAACAAGGAGAACTCTACACCCATTGATATAAAAAGAGGAGTAAGACAAGGATGCATCCTATCACCAAGCTTGTTCAATTTATACACTGAGCAAATCTTTAAAAACATCACTGAGATGCCAGGTCTAAACATTAATGGGAAGATAATCAATAACCTGAGATATGCTGATGATACTGTACTACTAGCAGAAAATCCTAAAGATCTACAACAATCACTTAATGTAATAAACATGACAAGCAAAAAATATGGACTAGATATGAATATCAAAAAGACTAAAACTATGATCATAAACAAAGGAAATTCTCAAGACCTACAATTAAATATCAAAGTTGAAGGAATACATCTATAGACAGTTCAAAACTACAACTACCTGGGACATACTATAACCAGTGATGGAAAATGTAAAACTGAAATAAATAAAAGAATAGGTATGGCAAAAAGTAATTTCAATGAAAAATATACTAACATCAAAACAAATAACACCAGGGCTAAAACTAAGAATGGCAAAATGTTACATCTTCTCAATATTCCTGTATGGTGCAGAAACATGGACATTAGACCAGAAAACAGAACAAAAAATTGAAGCCTTCGAAATGTGGATTTATAGAAGAATAGGTAGAATTGGATGGAAAGAAAAGAAAACAAACGAGGAAGTTTTAGGACGACTAAGGGTGAAAAAAGAACTACTAAACACAATTAGAGCAAGACAAATGAAATGTTTTGGTCATGTTAAAAGACACAACAGTCTAATAAATGTAATATTAGACGAGAAAATGCAAGGTAATGGAGGCAGAGGCAGACCAAGACTAACATGGACGAGTAACATCAAAAGATGGACAAGTCAGCCTATGACAATCTGCACCATCAAAGCAAGAAACAGAGTGGAATGGCTCTCCATGGTAGGCAACCTTCGATGTGGAGACGGCTCTCAATGATGATAATAGCTACAGAGTTCAGAATAGCAGAGAGAAATTTACATACAATGATTGATTTTGAAAATGCATATGACTATATGCACAGATTTTGAAACATACTGGGAGCATATGAAATCTCAACAAAACAGTAGTAGCTACCAAGAATGTGTGCCCTAAATCCACATGGAATGTAGGTCAGAGAAGCCAGTCATGAAAAAAAAAATAGGAATGTGCCCAGAGTATTGTCTATCAATCATTCACTTCTTGAGTGTTAGAGATTGGGTAATAAAGTGGACGATAGAAGATACACATACAGCAATATTATAGGCAATATTCTACACAATGGAAGGCTTACAGTAGATAGATAACTGTTAGAGATTGGGTAATAAAGTGGACGATAGAAGATACACATACAGCAATATTATAGGCAATATTCTACACAATGGAAGGCTTACAGTAGATAGATAACTGTTAGAGATTGGGTAATAAAGTGGACGATAGAAGATACACATACAGGAATATTATAGGCAATATTCTACACAATGGAAGGCTTACAGTAGATAGATAACTGTTAGAGATTGGGTAATAAAGTGGACGATAGAAGATACACATACAGCAATATTATAGGCAATATTCTACACAATGGAAGGCTTACAGTAGATAGATAACTGTTAGAGATTGGGTAATAAAGTGGACGATAGAAGATACACATACAGCAATATTATAGGCAATATTCTACACAATGGAAGGCTTACAGTAGATAGATAACTGTTAGAGATTGGGTAATAAAGTGGACGATAGAAGATACACATACAGGAATATTATAGGCAATATTCTACACAATGGAAGGCTTACAGTAGATAGATAACTGTTAGAGATTGGGTAATAAAGTGGACGATAGAAGATACACATACAGCAATATTATAGGCAATATTCTACACAATGGAAGGCTTACAGTAGATAGATAACTGTTAGAGATTGGGTAATAAAGTGGACGATAGAAGATACACATACAGGAATATTATAGGCAATATTCTACACAATGGAAGGCTTACAGTAGATAGATAACTGTTAGAGATTGGGTAATAAAGTGGACGATAGAAGATACACATACAGCAATATTATAGGCAATATTCTACACAATGGAAGGCTTACAGTAGATAGATAACTGTTAGAGATTGGGTAATAAAGTGGACGATAGAAGATACACATACAGCAATATTATAGGCAATATTCTACACAATGGAAGGCTTACAGTAGATAGATAACTGTTAGAGATTGGGTAATAAAGTGGACGATAGAAGATACACATACAGCAATATTATAGGCAATATTCTACACAATTAAAGGCTTACAGTAGATAGATAACTGTTAGAGATTTGGTAATAAAGTGGACGATAGAAGATACACATACAGCAATATTATAGGCAATATTCTACACAATGGAAGGCTTACAGTAGATAGATAACTGTTAGAGATTGGGTAATAAAGTGGACGATAGAAGATACACATACAGCAATATTATAGGCAATATTCTACACAATGGAAGGCTTACAGTAGATAGATAACTGTTAGAGATTGGGTAATAAAGTGGACGATAGAAGATACACATACAGCAATATTATAGGCAATATTCTACACAATGGAAGGCTCACAGTAGATAGATAACTGTTAGAGATTGGGTAATAAAGTGGATGATAGAAGATACACATACAGCAATATTATAGGCAATATTCTACACAATGGAAGGCTTACAGTAGATAGATAACTGTTAGAGATTGGGTAATAAAGTGGACGATAGAAAATACACATACAGCAATATTATAGGCAATATTCTACACAATGGAAGGCTCACAGTAGATAGATAACATTTCATGGCTAGACTATCCTATCAATAAATTCAAGAAAATACAGACTGCACAAATATAACAAAGTTGAATTGAACATAAACAGCAAAAAGACAGAAGTCAGGAGACTAAGAAATGTTGGTCAAAATGGAAAAGTAAGGTCTCATAGCAAACAATATATACACAACAACTTGTGATGTACAGTAACATCAGATGGGGGAGCCAGTGAAGATATCAACACAAATCATGAACAAAGTCAGTTAGTATAAGGTGACCATATTTTTGAAATCCCATTCTGGGACGGAATAATTTTACTTCAATTTTCCACCAATAAAATTACATTTCTTCTTGCTGTCATTTTCAAGTGAATAATACATACATTTTAAAACATCTAATAATATAGACCTACAATACGCTATCAGGATAATCAGGAGATAAAAAAAAACAGTGATACTCACTTAAATTGAAGGTGAAACAGAGATGCTGTACTTTTCAGATGAGTGAATTTTCTGTAAAATGTCCTTCTTTGTATGCAGCATCTTATAAAATTCGACACATGTTCCCTCATAGTTCGCTTTGGTGATCAACATGGCTTTTAAAGTTTCAACACCTAGTTGTGTTTTATCATTTGTCCACAAACTGTTCATCAGAGAAAACACTCGTTCTGTTGCAGCATTTGTTCCAGGTAGACACAAAAAGAACTCTGCCAACTTCAGAATATGTGAAACAGGCACATGATTGTTTCTGAAGTGGGAAGCTAGTTCAACCCAACGCTGCCCTGGTAATGTTTTATTAAGGCTCCACTCACTAATTTTTTGTGAAGTAACGAACTGTTTCATGTAGACATATTCGTCATACATTTCATTTTCTGGAAAGTCGACTGAAAGCACTGTTTGACTCACTAATGATGAAGACTTCTCAATATCTTCCCAATTTGGTGTTCTGTTCAGCATTACCCAGCTGTAAGACTCTAGGTTTTGAAAATTATTTGCAGCCCATTTCTTCAAATAACTTAAAGCTGTTTCATAAAATGAAGAAACACTGGCGTTAAACTTTTTCACATCATCACGTGGAAATCCTTCCATTTCCAGCTTTTTAAGGATTATCTGAACTCTTGATGGCAAGAAGCCGTCTTCCAGCTTGGACTCCAAGATAGCTTTCAACCTATTGATGTTGTCAATGACTTCAAATACAGTGACCATCTGTCCCTATACTTTCTGCACTGCTTCGTGGAAAGAGGATGCCTGACTGTGAACCAAAATAAGCCATGCCTCAGACAATGGGTTTTCAAAGAATTCCTGTATAAAAACTGGGTATCTGTCTTGAGATTGAAAATATGATTTTAGAGGCAGGAACATGTAAAGAACCCTTTCAACAGCAGGCAAGAGCGCAAGCCACCTAGTTTGTGCATAACCTAAAATCATCTGGAAGTCTGTGTCTACAAACTGACAAAACTCCTTGAGACTTTCAACTCTAACTGTGTATGATTTGAAGTACAGATAAATTTTTGCAATAGTCATTTCAACATCAACAGGCAATACGTCTGCAGCTGCTCGAACAGTGTTGTGGAAAATATGGCAAGAACACCCAACACCTATCAAACTATGTCAAAGGTTTTCTTTCAGTTTTGTGAAAACATTGTTCTGTCCTTTTCTTTCAGCGCCCCCAAAATTAGAATTTGTGTTGTCTGCACTTAATCCAACAACTTTCAGTTCTAAACCATTTTCAGTTAGACAGTCAATAAGAAAACTACTTACTATATCAGATGTTTCACCCGACAATGACTTCAACTCTAATATTTTAACTTTCAGTCCCTTATTGCGATCAAAGTATCTGACAAGCACAGGAAAAATCTTGATTTCTTTGTGGTTGGAGGCATCTGTCAGTATGGAGATAAATGTTACGTTTTCTAGGTCACATCTCAACTCGTTTAGAGCATGGGGTGTGAACACATTCCGAATAATAGCTTCTGTTTTCGTACGTGCACAAGCAAATTTTGGTTCTAAAGTTACCTGAAGCAATTTTGATGTGCAGTCCATAGATCTAAACGTGTGATTGTGCATCACTGTATGATATGCAAAGGCACCTTCTGTAGCAGCTAACTGTTCTTCTTTGTCACCAACCTGTTCAGCTCGAAAAAAATTTGTCAACGACGAGCTTGATGCAGCAGTAGCGACGGCTCTCTTATGTTTATCACTATTTATGTGGCTCTTAATATCACCACGTCCACTATGGTTAATAGTAAACCCGGATGAACATATATTACATCTTATGTGAAGTCTGATGACGATGTAGACTTTTTTATAAAAGAGTATTCCTTTTGTAAATCTTGATTAAAACTACAATTACGCTTCGGTGCCATTTTTAGCGAAAGTGAAAGTTAGTAACACAACGAATATATACGAGATTTAAAACTAGGAGCGCATTCTACTGTTTTGATATTAAACAAAATTGTCTACACAGCAACGGAATAATATTTTTTTTAATTGAAGAAATGTACGCCGTGTACCAAAATGGCAAAATTGGTAAACGTTTGTGTCCCAAATTATTTTTTATCAAATCCGGGACAAAAGCTAAAAAATATGCCAAAATCGGGACAAAACCGGTACGGCAGCTAATCCGGGACAAAGGTTTAAAAAATGTCAAATTCCGGGACTGTCCCGGACAATCCGGGACGAATGGTCACCTTAGTTAGTATCATCATCATCAAGTACCAAGCCTGCTACGTGAGTCTCTCTCTCTCTCTCTGCGATCAAGACTCAATCAGAGTAGGATTCCAGACTCTCACACGAAGACAGCTGTCTGTTTAAGTGAATTGATCGACCCCAAAGACAGAACATCATTATTAGAGTCCGTTAGATCCACTCTGATTGAGTACCTATTAATAAACGTTGCACTATGTCCTGCGCCAGTGGCCCAGTGCATCCAATTTCAGCCAGCATTTTATTCAGATTTGCTTTCCTTAGCCTTTGATTGTCCCCAATCTTCCTGCAAGGCAGCAGATTGTCTTTTCTGTAGGGGGATTCTGCCCTTAGATGGTCAGTCCTCCCAGGTTTACGAGCACCATCTGCCTGAGATCTAATTTAAAATTTCATTGTTTTTCTTTTCTTTCCATCCAATTCTACATAAGTGATTATGTCTCTCCACAACTTTCGATCTTGACAGTTATTTATACATTTTAGTTGTTGACCTTCTGCCAAGCCATTCTCTTAAGCTGACTGGTATTTTTTCTCTTTGCTTCCCTCTATCTCTTCGTCCTTAAATTTTCTCAGTTGTCACAATATATTCCAACTATTCCCTTCTCATAACATGGCCAAAAAATGATGATTGCTTTTTCCTAATATTGGATATTAGCTCTATTTTTGCTTTGGCCTCTTTCATTTCTTTTCTTCATTGTATTTTCAACATTCTTCTGTAAAACCATATTTCTACAGCCTCCGGTTAGTATATGTCAGTTACAATAATATTTTGAAGGAAATATTCATTTAACTGAAGCCACAAGGTTTTATTCCACTGATATTTACAAAATGGTGGCATATTTGAAACAATACAAACAGGTTGTGTAATGGTATTTATGGTCACCATTTTATTCTCTCAGTTGGTGGTTTGAGTATGATCGCAAAGAATCAAACAAAATGTTGCTCTTGCCAGGTAACCCACAAGGAACCTTTCTGGTTCGAGAGTCCACAGGTGAGTTATTTTAGATTCTGTTTTTTTTTTTAATAAGTCAATTTAGGAACTCCCATACAGGAAAATATAACTCCCAACAACGTGTGGGCTGTTAATGGTTAACAACTCATAGCTGACTGTTTGTTCAGAATCACCAACAATTTCTGATCAAGATCTGACTCTGTCTCTCAATGATATCTCTGGAAACAGATTAACCAATCAACCAAGCAAGTAGAAATCCAAGAGGAGAGGCAACCTGATGCCTTGCTGAAGAAATGTTGGGCCAAAAGATATCAAATGTCACAGCTTACTGTAAACAGTAACATCAGATTTACAGCAGCTTCGCATTTTTATACATTGACCCTTGTAAACAATAACACACTGCTTCGACATCCATTTAAGAATTGACAATAAAAAGGTGTAATTGTTGAATTAATAGCCCGGTGGTGTTGTGGCTAGTGCACTTTCCTGCTGACTTGTAGGTTCATGGTTCAAATTCTATTTGAGGCCAAAGAAATTGTTTTTTCTGTCCTATTAGGCCCTCAAATACTAAAAAGAACATTGAGGCGAGAGGCAACACAGCAGGCATCAGCTCCCTAACTGAGATTGAGTAATTCGCCCAGAACAAAGCCATGTAGTGAGATACAATGTGGGTCCAGTGGAATGTTTGACACTTGATTACAAAGATCACCAGACACAAGACTCTAGAATTTCTGCCCTATTTGCCATCTTTAGCTCAAAAGAACAATAAGTAAATAAGTCTCTCACCCACCTCATTAAATAGGTACCAGGTATATTCTCTGGGATGGAAAGCCAATGAAGAAGGGAACTGGCCTTCCCACTTCATGAAGCTGAGTACAATAAAGTCACTAACACTTCATTATCTTGTAACATCAAGATTGTCATTTTTGTGAAGATACAGACCTTCATTGATGGATGCTTGCACAGAATTAAAGGATGGAAATGGCAGGACAAAATCATAACATAGAATTGTGGAAAAGTCAAATACCAATGAATAAAGAGATACAATGAAGACAATGGCGTTGGATGGGACATACATTGCAGAAACCAGCTGAGAGTATTACACAGCAGGCCCTTTTTTGGGAATCCCCAGGGAAAAAGACAAAGAGGAAGACCAAAATATTATTCTTGGAGAAGACAGATGGAACCAGAGATGTAGATGATAAGGAAGACATGGAATGATCTTAAAAGAATGGCAAGAATAAAAAACAGCTTGAAAAGTGTTTGTTGAAGACCTATGCTCCATAGGGAGCTGAAAGGTAGAAGAAGAAGAAGAAGAAATCATTATTTAATCTAGGACTCATCTTTGCTTTTCAATTTTTGAATGAACGCAAATGTAAGAGGTTATTTTAGGATAGCTGCCATTATATTAGAGCTCTGGCTGATACATTTACATGTAACTGTATGGTTGTCTTTTATTAAAATAGTTTAGTTTAGTCCACAGATTATCTTCATTGCACAACAGACAAATCTTCTCCTCAGCACATTTACCAGTATGAAGCATGCCAGCCACACACTAGAGAAAGCACTGAAGATGGCTTCTACTCACATGCTTGAACTCCATAGAACCGGCAAAGACCCCCACCTCCTTAGTCACCTCTTACAGCATGCATGGCAGTTGACAGTGGCTCTATTCTTTTCTACCCTGACTGTGGTCAGGGTTCTGGTAGCCTAATGGACATTATTAAAAGAGTAGTAAGAATGCAAACTTTCCAGGTTTGTTGAAGACCTATACTCCACAGGGAGCTGAAAGAAGAAGAGAGAGAAGAGTGCCAACTATTGTATATTCATCATCATCATCATTGGGTGCCGTCTCCGCATCGAAGGTTTGGCTACCATGGAGCATTATTCCACTTTGTCTCTTGTTTTGGTGGTGCAGATTATCATAGGCTGACTTGTCCATCTTTTCATGTTACTCATTCATGTTAGTCTTTGTCTGCCTCTGCCTCTTTTACCTTGTATTTTCCTTTCCAATATTACTTTTAGTTGTCTGTTGTGTCTTTTAACATGCCCCAAAAATTTCATTTCTCTTGTTCTAATTGTATTTAGTAGTTCCCTTTTCATTTTTAGTTGTTTTAAAATTTCTTTGTTTGTTTTCTTTTCTTTCCATCCAATTCTACCTATGCTTCTATAAATCCACATTTCGAAGGCTTCAATTCTCTGTTCTGTTTTTTGTCTAATGTCCATGTTTCTGCACCATACAGGAATATTGTGAAGATGTAACATTTTCCTATTCTTAGTTTTAGCACTGGTGTTATTTGTTTTCATGTTAATATACTTTTCATGGCATTAAAATGACTTTTTGCCATATCTATTCTTTTGTTTATTTCAGTTTTACATTTTCCATCACTGGTTATAATATGTCCCAGGTAATTGTAGATCTGAACTATCTCCAGGTGTATTCCTTCAACTTTGATATTTATTTGTAGGTCTTGAGAATTTTCTTTCCTTTTGATCATAGTTTTAGTCTTTTTGATATTCATATCTAATCCTTATTTTCTGCTTGTCATGTTTATTTCATTAAGTAATTATTGTAGATCTATAGGATTTTCTGCTCTAAATTTTTCTGATCTAAATCTGCAGTGTACAATGCCTGCATAATTAGTATCCTCCTGTATGGCAGCGAATCTTGGACAACCTATGTAAAGCAGGAGAGGAGGCTAAATGCATTCCATATGCGATGTCTACGCCGTATTCTTGGTATCACCTGGAAGGATAAAGTGACAAACGTGGAGGTCCTGACTCGCACAGGCCTACTGAATATCTACATGCTGCTCAAACAACGTAGGTTACGCTGGCTTGGCCATGTACACCATATGAAAGATGGCCGCGTACCAAAAGATATACTCTACGGACAACTGGCATATGGTAAAAGAACTAGGGGGCGCCCAAATCTTCGATTTGTAGATGTGTGTAAACGTGACATGAAGAATCTGAACATAAACCCTGCAGCATGGGAAGACATAGCTGCAGACCGAAATCTCTGGAAACACACTCTAAAGGTTAACCTCAAAGAAGAAGCAGACAGATTCATAGAGAAAGAGAATACGCGGCGAAAGAAAAGAAAGGAAAAAATAACATTTCTAGGGGCGCTGAAAAATCCATAGTCAACTATGACTGACGGAGGCTACTACTACTACTACTACTATAGGATTTTCTACAGGTAATACAAAATACAACATGAAAATCAACATCAATAAAACAGAAGTCATGAATATCGCCAAAAATAAACAGAACATCAACATAAATATAGAAGTAGAAGGCAGACAATTAAAACAAGTAGAGGAATTCAAATACCTAAGAAGTTTAGTCTTCTTCTACCTTTTTAGCTCCCAGTGGAGCATAGGTCTTCAACAAACACTTTCCAAGTCGTTCTGTTTTTTGCCATTCTTTTAAGATCATTCCATGTCCTCCCCATCATCTTCATCTCTGCTTCTATCTGTCTTCTCCAAGAATTCCTTGGTCTTCCTCTTTGTCTTTTCCCCTGGGGATTCCAAAAAAGGACCTGTTGTGTAATACTTTCAGTTGGCTTCCGTAGTGTGTGTCCTATGCAGCGCCATCGTCTTCGCTGTATCTCTTTATCCACTGGTGTTTGACTGGTACATTTCCAAAATTCTATGTTAGTGATTTTGTCCTGCCATTTCCATCCTTTTATTCTGCGTAAGCATCCATTAATGAAAGTCTGTATCTTCATGATTGTCAATTTTGTTGTTCTCCATGTTTCACATTTGAGTTAAAACATTTGAGTTGAAAGTTGTTATTTTTGTATTTAACCTAATTTCTTTGGATTTCCATATGTTTCCCAGTGCAATGAAAGCTCCTCTTGCTTTTGATATCCTTATTTTGGTATAATTTTCTGTTCCTCCTTCTTTATCTATATTACTGCCCAGATATATGTAAGATTGTATGTCTAGTAGAGGTATTTCTCCTAGTTTTATTTGGTTATTGCCAACTGTATTAATTCTCATAATGTTGGTCTTATCTCTATTAATCTTCAGTCCTAGCTGTTGTGATCTCTCATCAAGTATGTTCATTTTATCCTGCATCTGTTGATGGTAGGAAGTTTAGTGACACATGATAATTCTCAAACAGCAGAGATAGAATCAAGATGGAACAACAAAGCTTGTCAAATCATTGGACAGTTATCACCACTATTGTCCAACAAGGAAATAACTCTGGAGGAAAAACGAACACTATACAATAACGTTGTGCTACCAATGCCAGACCTGGACCCTAGATGCAAGAACAATAAGAAAAATAACCTCTACTGAGATGAAATGTGTTCGATGAATGACAGGAAACAGTCTGAGAGATAAGATCAGAAATGAAGAACTGAGAAAAATGCTAGGAATAGCCCCCGCCATAGAATATATAAGGAAACAACAGATAAAATGGTTTGGCCACGTGACAAGGCAGAAAGATCAAAATACAACACAACGAGTCTTCAGCAAATGTTGTGAGAACACCAGACCCAAGGGTCGACCATGAAAAAGATGGATCAATGGAATATTAGAAGCACTAGGAAACATAACAGCAGCAGAGGCGAACATAAGAGCAAAAGATCGCAAATTATATCTCCCCTCGATGCTGAAAGGCAGATAAGGAAGAAAAGAAGAAGAAAAAGGATACAGTATCATCAGCATATCTTAGGTTATTGATTATCTTTACATTAATGTTTAAGCCTGGCATCTCTGAGATGTTTTTAAAGATTTGCTCAGTGTATAGATTGAACTTAAAGAATAGTGACACTGTGACCTTCCAGGCATGTCGTAAGAGGCGACTAAGGAGGTTGATCGATGGCTTGACAAGCTGTCATTGTAAAAAGTATTGTTATGGAAACAGCGCCATAGATTTTAGAGCAGTGATCTCTGCAATATGTGCCATTTTGGCACGCAAGGTTTCTGTGTTTGAGATTGTGGTTCTGCCCTATGTGCCGTCTTCGGCTCGAAAGGACAATAGATAGATAGATTGAACAAGCTTGGTGATAGGATGCATCCTTGTCTTACTCCTCTTTTTATATCAATGGGTGTAAAGTTCTCTTTGTTATATCTTATTATTGCTGTTTGTTCACAGTACAAATTACATAGTAGTTGTATGTCTGTGCCATCTAGATTTATATCTTTTAGGCAGTCTATAAGTTGATTATGGTGTTTTCTATCAAAAGTTTTGGTGTAGTCTATGAAGCAGGCATATATTGGTTTGTTTACTACAATGTACTTTTCAATCAATGTCCTCATGCAGAATATGGCTTCTTTTGTTCCACTGTTTTTCCTGAATCCAAATTGCTGCTCATCTAATTCAGTATTAATTTTATTCTGAATCCTTCCCTGTATAACTTTTAGTAAAATTATGGTTACCTGGCTCATTAGGCTTATTGTTCTAAAATCACTGCATTCAACTGCACCATTCTTTTTAGGCAATGCAATGAAAGTTGATGTTTTTGTTCATTTGGTATGTATCCTGTATGGTATATGTCATTGCATATGTCTGTGATCACTTCAATGCCAAAATCTTCTAGAGCCTGTATCATCTCTATCTGTATATTGTCAGGTCCTTTTTTCATTATTTTTATAGCTTTTTCCACTTCAGATTTTAAGATTTTATAGCTGGACGTACATTTTATAAATGGTTTTTTTGTCCCTTTCGTCATGAAATAATTCTGTGATATATTCCTGCCATCTATCGATTATATCTTCTTTGTCTGTTAGCATTCTTCCTTCTTTGTTTGCAATACATCCGCTTCCTGCAGCTTTTTTGTTTTTATTAGTCATTCTTTTTATTTCTGTGTGCATCCCTCTTAAATTTTGTTTACATTCTATAGTTTTGACCTCTAGACATCTTTGGTTGAGCCAGTCTTCTTTTGCCTTTTTGCACATTTTGCATATTTTATTATCAATTTCCTTGTATCTGGCAGTGTTCTTCATTTGTCTTCTTTGTTTCATTTTTTCTAAGATGGTGTCAGTTATCCATTTTTGTTTTTTTTCCTATCCTTTCCTTTTTGGGTAAGGTGTCACATGATTCTTGTATGCTGTTCTTTATCAATGCCGTTTGGTTGTGACTTTTTCCTCAGGATTTTCTTTTCTGTACTGCTCAATCCTTTCTTCTAGCAGCCTCTGATGTGTTCTTTAAATGTATTGTATAAGTTTCTTTAGTATCCTTTTGACTTAAATCTATTATTTTTATTGGTATTGATGAATTAGTCTTTTGTTTGTTTCTCTTTAGCTTGATTTTCATTTTAATCATTACAGGATTGTGATCTTAATTAATATCTGCTCCTGGATAGGTTTTGGCTTTCTTGATGCTGTTACGGAATCTGTCTTTTATCATTATGTAGTCTATTTGATTTCTCTTCCTATCTCCAGGGCTTTTCCTTTTCTCTGCTCAAAGAAGGTGCTACAAATTATCAGCCTGTTTTCTTCACAAAATTGTATTAATCTTTCTCCTCTGTCATTTCTTTCTCCTAAACCATGATTTCTTATAATGGTCTTATATCTACCTTTTTCTACTTTAACGATATATATATATATATATATATATATATATATATATATATTTATATATAAAATATATTTTAAATATATTATATATATTTGTATATATATTTGTATATATATAAATATATATATATTTGTATATTCACTTAAATGAATAGGGAGCCATGATAGCTCAGTGGTTAGTAAACTGGACTACAAAGGACAAAAGGTTGGGTTCGATGCCATCCAACGGCTTCCGGGTTCACCCAGCCTTAAATGGGTACCAGATTTTTTTCTGGGAAAGTAAAGCACGGGTGTAATACCAACCACATTACCCCAAAAATCATGTGCCGAAGGTCCGTAAAAATTATGGTCACTAACACCATATTCCCTATACGCCATTTGGTGTGATGGGGGCTCTTTACTTTTTATTTTTTTACTTAAATGAAACTTACTTTCAGAAATATTATTTCCTGGATGCTCAGTTATATTTGGTGACTATACTTGTTTTCATGAATATCAGTTTATGGCTGTTCAGTTATATGTGGTGACTATACTTGTTTTCATGAATATCAGTTTATGGATGTTCAGTTATATGTGGTGGCTATACTTGTTTTCATGAATATCAGTTTATGTAAAAGAAAAGACGATGGTCATATGTTGGACATGTGATGAGAAGAGATAATGTAATGACCGAATAGCAAAGCAAGCCCTCATGTGGGAAACAACAAGTAAGAGAAAAAGAGGAAGACCCAGGGAGACACTGAGAAGAACATTGATGAGAGAGGCAAGAGCAGCAGGAATCGGCTCCCTCAATGAGATAGAGATGCTTGCACAGAACAGAGACAGATGGCGGGATTTGATAAAATATCTTTAAAAGAAAACTGCTAGAACAAAAAAATTCAGATAGGAGAAGGTATATCTTGGTCTACGCCCTATGGGCCGGTTACGGCTCGAAAGGTCAATAGATAGATGTTCAGTTATATCTGGTGACTATACTTGTTTTCATGAATATCAGTTTCTGGATGTTTAATTAAATGTGATGGTCACATTAACTTTGAGAAACATCAACTGTTGGATGTTCACTTAAATTTGATGGTCATATTAACTTTGTGGAACATCAACTATTGGACGTTCAGTTATATATGGTGACCACATTAACTTTGAAGTGACCATACTTACTTTCTGGAATGACACAAACTACCTGCAATTTCCTGTCAATCAGCATTTGGGACTGGACTATGGTCTGTTGCTGATAGGCTTCTCTGTTCTGTATCCAATTATTGCCTTGAATGCAGTTACTTGCTGTATAGAAATTGGTATTACATTTTGAGGTAGCTCAATTTTCTTTACAACAGTGTGTTTCCTGTCTACTTGTTTATGTCTGAGAAGTCAATGCGAAGGATTTCTATTTGTGACTTTTGTGTCGTAAAAATTTGTTAAGTTATAAGACAATCTGGACTGAACATTCCTCTAGTTGTAAGACAATCAATCTGAGGTATACAGTCTTTAAACTTGTAAGACAATCAACCTGAGGTATACATTCTTGAAACTTGTTAGACATTCTAAAGGAAAGATTCTTTAAAATGTAAGACAATCTGAAGTGAATATATTATTTAAATTGTAAGACAATCTGAAGTGGATGTTTTTAAATTGTGAGATATCCTGAAGCGAACATTCTTTAAATTGTAAGACAATCTGAAGTGAACATTTTTCTAGTTACAAGACAATCTGCAGGGAACAACCTTGAGTTGTAAAACAATCTGGGGTTTACATTCTTTGATTTGTAAAACAATCTGGGGTTTACATTCTTTGATTTGTGAAATGATCTACAATAAACATTGTTTACCACTTACCTCCTTTCTCCTTGCTTACTTTATTTCTGCCTTTCAAATCTTTCATACCTTCAGTGTGGCAGAATCAATCAGGTCAACACTTCAAGGTGACATTAAAACAATTTTTCTTTGTTCATAATTGTGTATGCTTATGTTTGTATATTTATGTTTAAATGCAGCAAGTCTTGTACAATTTTATTTCCAGACAAATCTTCCTACGTGCTTTCTGTCCGTGACAGTGACAAGGCAGATGGAGAGCCATGTGTCAAACATTACCGCATACGCAAGCTGGACAATGATGAAGGATATTACATTAGTGCCAAAAAGACATTCAGTAATCTGTTGGATGTCATTGAACATTACCGAGGTAAGAATCCACAAACGAGGTGAGAATCCACAAACGAGGTGAGGGTACACAAACGTGGTGAGAATTCACAAAAGTAAGCTTCATCAGCAGCTTTTTGTTGAACATAACTGAGCTGTTGACTTCTTCTTCTTAGCATTCATCCATTAACTGGGTATTGATGCATTGTGTCTCTAGTTTATGGCAAAGCCTTCATATCTGCATCTTTTCGCCCTATACATCCGTCTTCAGCATGGGTAGATTTCTAATTTAACATTTTTTGCCTCAACAGTAGCCATTTTAGCCTGCTCTATTAGACTTTTAACTGCCAAGGGTTCTTTGTACACAAGTGCATATGGGACTTCCTCTTTTTTTCACTATTATCCTAGATGGCTAGATATCAGATCTCACTACTAAGAGACAAGGGAGGGTAAAGCCATGAAACACAATCTCAAAAAGAAAAAAATTCCATCACCTGTGGCAGGATTCAAAGGAGGGATCTTCCTGTCTAGAGGCCAACATCTTACCTCTAGACCAATCAGTCCTACGAGCTGTAGACATAACAAAAGTCTTGCCAATTGGCTATAAATACAACAGTTTTACATGTAACATTTATGATTAAGGGTTACCTTTATGCCTTAATGTTTGTGGTGGAATATGATGCTGATGTTCATATTTGTCAATTACAAATGACACATGGCTGCAGTGGTTATATAATGCTAAGCTACCCTTCTTTCCCTGATAAAAATCTCTCATAGCCATTTAAGAGGCTGGGTGAACCCTGAAGTCATGTCAGTTCAAAAGAAATATTGCCAAAACTAAGAATTGAACCTAGACCCCTTCTGATCAGGCTAAAATTTTCAAGTAGATCTTGACAATTATTCACTAATAATGTAAAAATAATTAACAATGCTCATTAATCTTTCTTACAGAAAACTCTGATGGTCTGTGCTGTCGATTAGCTTTTGCCTGTCCACGCATTCCACCAGCTGTACAATTCAGAGAATTAGAGATTAGTAGAGAAAAGGTGCAGTTGACCAATAAGATTGGGGCTGGCTGTTTTGGGGAAGTCTGGAAAGGTGAGAAAATTGATCAGATTTTAGTTTGATTGATCATTCTGCTGTAACATGGACTCTCTTTTGTTGCCGCACAACATAATAATGTATGCATTTTAAAGTCAAATAGTAATAGAGTTACTGTCCCTGGTTTAAACACTTTAATGGTTATATCATGGTGAGGACTGCAGTAGAGTGGCAGATATAAACACTTTGATGGATAGTAGTGATATATCATAAATAATAGTAGTGATATATCATGATAGTAGTGATATATCATAAATGATAGTAGTGATATATCATAAATGATAGTAGGAGAGTTACTGTACCTGGAATAATTACTTAGAATCAAATAAAAAATAACATTATCTGGTTGAAAACCTGTGTAGGCTTCAGGGCCTCAACTGAGAAAAAAATCATTTAATGTATCCAACCAAGTATATTGTGAGAGACAACTGTTGTAGAACTAAGTATGGGGCAAGTGCAATTTCATGCACATGAACTTCTGCAGGGATCACAATGATGCTTGGCACAGGTGCCTTAAGGTTACATGCTTCTTTTGCAGAGCTACCTGAAAGATACACTTTAAAACAGCTCTATACTTAATAAAATAATAATTGGAAAAGAAAAATGAATGATGGAAACATATGGATAATTGGTTTGTACTTTACTTATGTGATAGGGACTCTAAGAAACGTCGTGGATGTGGCAGTGAAGACACTGAAACCTGGCTCAATGTCCTCAGAGGCTTTCATAAATGAGGCCAAGATTATGCACAAGCTAACTCACCCTAAACTTGTACAGGTGAGCCAATGTGTATTTGTCCCATTTGTATATCGTGAGTATTTGTCACATTTGTATATTGTGTGTATTTGTCACATTTGTATATCGTGTGTATTTGTCACATTTGTATATCATGTGTATTTGTCACATTTGTATATCATGTGTATTTGTCACATTTGTATATCATGTGTATTCGTCACATTTGTATATTGTATGTATTTGTCACATTTGTATATTGTATGTATTTGTCACATTTGTATATCATGTGTATTTGTCACATTTGTATATTGTGTGTATTTGTTACATTTGTATATTGTGTGTATTTGTTACATTTGTATATTGTGTGTATTTGTTACATTTGTATATTGTGTGTATTTGTTACATTTGTATATTGTGTGTATTTGTTACATTTGTATATTGTGTGTATTTGTTACATTTGTATATTGTGTGTATTTGTCACATTTGTATATTGTGTGTATTTGTTACATTGATATATTGTGTGTATTTGTCACATTTGTATATTGTGTGTATTTGTTACATTTGTATATTGTGTGTATTTGTCACATTTGTATATTGTGTGTATTTGTTACATTGATATATTGTGTGTATTTGTCACATTTGTATATTGTGTGTATTTGTTACATTTGTATATTGTGTGTATTTGTCACATTTGTATATTGTGTGTATTTGTTACATTTGTATATTGTGTGTATTTGTCACATTTGTATATTGTGTGTATTTGTTACATTTGTATATTGTGTGTATTTGTTACATTTGTATATTGTGTGTATTTGTTACATATATCTTTGTATTTTCTGCTGTAGCATGGACTTTCTTTTGTTTCCGCAGCTGTTTTCTGTAAGAAAGATTAATCAGTATTGTTAATTCTTTGTCTATGTCCCTGGACATGCGGGAGTATGGGGAAATGAGAGAGCGGACAGGTTGACTAGCTGCGCTGTCGTTGAGGACGGGCAACCAATGGATCGGGCGGACATCATCAATGCCCTCTGAGATGTGGGAAGAGCATAGGACTTCAACAAACACAGATCCATGTCATTTCTTCGGATGATGGAAATGGGAGTTAATTTGGGCACAGCCAGAAATGAGACACATAGTGGCCGTGTAAGAAGACTTATCAACCAACATAGAACTGGAGTCGTCAGTCGCTGGACACTGAGGGAATTGCTGAGGAGGGGATCTGAACACCTATGGACATGTTCGGAGTGCAATGATGATGACCCGCAAATAACTCAATAATTTGTTACATTGGTATATTGTGTGTATTTGTCACATTTGTATTTTGTGTGTATTTGTTACATTTCTATATTGTGTGTATTTGACACATTTGTATATTGTGTGTATTTTACAGATTTGTATATCATGTGTATTTGTCACATTTGTATATTGTATGTATTTGTTACATTTGTATATTGTGTGTATTTTTTTACATTTGTATATTGTGTGTATTTGTTACATTTGTTTATTGTGTGTATTTGTTACATTTGTATATTGTGTGTATTTATTACATTTGTATATTGTGTGTATTTGTTACATTTGTATATTGTGTGTATTTGTTACATTTGTATATTGTGTTTATATGTCACATTTGTTTATTGTGTGTATTTGACAGATTTGTATATGTTGTGTATTTGTCACATTTGTATATTGTGTGTATTTGTTACATTTGTATATTGTGTGTATTTGTTACATTTGTATATTGTGTGCATTTGTCACATTTGTATATCATGTATATTTGTCACATTTGTATATCATGTGTATTTGTCACATTTGTATATCATGTGTATTTGTCACATTTGTATATCATATGTATTTGTCACATTTGTATATTGTGTGCATTTTTGTATCAAAAGTTTATGAAGTACAATGACCACTTGCCTAAGGGATCATATCTTTACACAACATTTAAATCTACATTTGTTTATCAATTTGGTTGTTGATTTTCTACTATATCATTCTTTTAAGCTATATTGTTATCTTTTCATTTTCTATCTCTTTTTCTCTCACTTTTTCCAGTTGTAACAAAATTTTTCAACTGTTCCCTTCCCTTTACATAGTCAAATAATTATATCTCTTCATAATGTTGGTAGTTTTATTAGTAGATAAATTAGAACAGTGGTTCCAAAATTTGTTGGGTCCAATTCCCCACTTTTGAGAAAAGAAATTGCTCACTGCCTCCCTGGAAATCTACTTTCTTTAAGCAAACAAAGAGGAAAATGTAGTGACAAATTTGAAGCCATATTCTACTAATATGATGAAGGAAATGCAACCAACAATTTCTGTACTATATTTCATCACTTTTTGTAGCCAGAACTTTTAGTAGCCATCTTTACATTTTGCTTCCTCATTTGCTGTTGCTTCAGTCAGTTCTTCTTGGAATATTAGAGATTTGTCCAAATGGTCTAAAACCCAATCTGGTATGTTCTTTGTAAGAATATCTTCAAATCGTTTATTGCAGTCCAAATTGACACCTCCAAGCAATGACTGAAGGTAAGTAGGTCTTCATCATGTTTTTCCACTGCTGACAAATTTGGAAACTGGCTGAATTCTTCTATTGCTAAATTATGCTTGTACAGAAGAGGTTTTGTTACAAATGTGGAAATAGCAGTTTTTGTTTTGATTTATTTTAGTTCATAGTTTAATTTTTGTGAAACAAGCCTTTCAAATAAGTTGTCAGTTTTGAAATCAATCAAGTTGGCTCATAAAGCAATTTCATTATTTTCTAGGAGCCCTACCACTGAGTCAAAGAGTTTATAAAAGCAATCCAAACAGACACCTCTTAACAGCCAACAAACTACCATATGAAGCTGTTGAATTCTTCATCATTGTCAATACAAAGTTGTCAATAAAGTCTTCCTTTTTTATCATTTGATTCTGATTTTGCTGATTGCTTTAATGACATAAAATGATGACAAATGTAACAGTTTACTCAGGTTTTTGGCAACTAAATGTTTACAATGAATGACACAGTGAATATTTCTGAAACTTCTATTTTTAAATATGTGAGAGAACCCTGTAATGCCCTATCGTCACTTTAGCACCCTCAAGTGCGATGGACAACATATTACTCATTGGGATTTCTTTGTCTTTAAAAAGAAACTCTTCCAAGACACGAAATAAAGATTCTCACTTAGTATCGGTTAGCAAATTCTTCACAAAAATACATTGGCAAATTTTTTTCTCCTTTTATGAATTGCACATATGTTAAAATGTAAGGCTTCATTTCATAGTAAAATTGACTCATCAAGCTGCACAGAGAACTGGAATATTTGTTAATATTTACATTATGAATCTTCAATGTTTTGAGCTGTTTCATCAACTTCTCTATGCACCGTTTTATTGCTCAAGGAAAGTTTCTAAATATCTGAGACTATCTTGTGTAGCATAGAGCATATCACTCCATCTATATTCGTTAGAGTTAGTTCCTCACCAAGTGTATCAGGTTGTCCAGATTTAGCAATCAGTAGTGAAATGTTGCAAGAAGCTCACAATCCATCGTAATCTTGTTTGGATGCTATTGAAAAAAGTTTTTCCAATGTAGGCTGTCTCGCAAAATTGTCTTTTATTGTGTGAAAATAAGATAAATCTTAATTTCTTATTAGTATTAGCTTTTGTGAAATTGACTTGTAGTCTTGAAAGTTTCATCACCTCATTTGATAAAAGATTTTGGGAAATCAGTCACATTGGTAATGTAATATTTGTAGACGACACAATAAAGCCATATTTTAAATATTCAACAATGTGTTGCCTACATCTTCGCTTAGATTCAGCTAGATTTATCAGTGAAAAAAAAAAGAGTAAAATTAAGTTTTAATTCATTATGAAGCATACAGTTGTTGGTGTTGTTATTGTATTTTGTGGGTTTTGATACTACTTTTTGATCAGGCACAATTTTTTTTACCCAGACTAAATTATTTGATAGTATAGATTTGTTTATAGTAAGATAAATTACTTTATAGAATGAATTTGTTAATAGTAACATCAATTATTTGATAGAATGAATTTGTTAATAGTAAAATCAGTTATTTGATACAATGAATTTGTTAATAGTAAAATCAGTTATTTCATAGAATGAATTTGTTAATAGTAAAATCAGTTATTTCATAGAATGAAATAACATGTTTTATTGAGTAAGATAAATTATTTGATAGAATAAGGTAAATTGTTTGCTAGCATATATTTTTTAAAAGAATGCAGTGATTTTTAAAATATATTTATAGAATGAGTTAAATTATTTCATACTTCAGCTACTGTTATGGTTTTATCAGATTTCTGGGGTATATCGAGGTTATTCTGTGGATTTGGAGAATAAAAGCCACATGTCTAGTTGTCACAATGTGTTATTTGTTTATCAGTGCTATTTGATCAAAAGAAATATATATTTTAATAGAACAAGATCCAATATTTAACAGAATGAGATCAATTATTTAACAGAATGAGATCAATTTTTTAAAAGAATGAGATCAATTATTTAAAAGAATGAGATCAATTATTTAAAAGATTGCGATCAATTATTTAAAAGAATGAGATCAATTATTTAATAGAATGAGATCAATTATTTAAAAGAATGAGACCAATTTTTTAAAAGGATGAGATCAATTATTTAAAAGAATGAGATCAATTATTTAAAAGAGTGTGATCAATTATTTAAAAGAATTAGATCAATTATTTAATAGAATGAGATCAATTATTTAAAAGAATAGGATCAATTATTTAAAAGAATGAGATCACGTATTTAAAAGAATTAGATCAATTATTTAATAGAATGAGATCAATTATTTAAAAGAATGAGATCAATTATTTAATAGAATGAGATAAATTATTTAATAGAATGAGATAAATTTTTTAAAAGAATGAAATCAATTATTTAAAAGAACGAGATCAATTTGTTAAAAGAATGAGATCAATTATTTAAAGGAATGAGATCAATTATTTAAAAGAACGCCAGAACAAGGCATGGATGACAGCAGAGACCCTGGATAAAATTAAAGAAAAAAAGAATAAGAAAGCAGACATAAATAATAGCAAAATGAGAAGTGCTAAAGCCAAGACACAAGAAACACACACAAAGATAAACAAAGAAGTGAGAAAATGTATTAAAAGGGTTAAGATTAAATATATAGATGAACTAGCTAAAGAGACAGAAGAAGCAGCAAATAAAGGAAATATGAAAGAACAGTACAACAACACACACAAAATTAAGTGGAAAATATAAACAGATCAATGCTTTCATTAATGATAAGAAAGGAAATCTGCTTAGTAATATAAGGGAACAAATGGAGAGATGGAAAGAGCACTTTGAAATAACCTTCCAGGTATACTACCAGCAGAAGAAGAGCTCTTGGAGATATAAATGAGAATGGAGAGATATTTGTGAATTTCTGCGCCCTTAATCAAATGAGCCTAGGAGGAACAATATTCCAAAATAAAAGAATACACAAAGTTACATGGGTGTCACCAGATCATAGAACGAAAAATCAAATTGATCACATATGTATTAATAATAAGTTTAAGTCATCCTTACAGGATGTAAAAGTATATAGAGAGGCAGATATAGCTTCTGATCATCATCTTCTGTTAGCCAAACTTAAAATTAAATTAAAAAGGTATACTACAACGAATAAGGGTAGAAAGTATTTCAATGTAGGGTTTCTTAAAGAACAAGGAATTAAAGATAAATTTGCAGTCACAATATCAAACAAATACCAAGTCCTCCAACAACTAGAAAATACAATAAATATAGAAGATCATTGGAAACAGGTAAAAAATATATGGAAAGAGACATGCGAAGAAACACTGGGGAAAAGAGAACGCCAGAATAAGGCATGGATGACAGCAGAGACCCTGGATAAAATTAAAGAAAGAAAGAACAAGAAAGCAGACATAAATAAAAGCAAAACAAGAAGTAATAAAGCCAAGACACAGGAAGCTTACACAGAGGTGAACAAAGAAGTGAGAAGATGCATTAAAAGGGATAAGAGGAACTATATAGATGAACTAGCTAAAGAGGCAGAAGAAGCAGCAAATAAAGGGAATATGAAAGAACTGTACAACAGCACAAAGAAATTAGGTGGAAAATACAAACAGATCAACGCCTTTATCAAAGATAAGAAAGGAAATCTGCTTAGTAATATAAGGGAACAAATGGAGAGATGGAAAGAGCACTTTGAAAAACTTTTGAACAGACCCGGCTCAAATAATCCTCCAGATATACTACCAGCAGAAGAAGAGTTACACGTTAACTGCGGAAAACCAAGCAAAGAAGAAATAATGAAAGCCATCAAACTATTCTATCTATCTATCTATCTATT
This sequence comes from Megaustenia siamemsis, assembly GCA_032433765.1. Classification (NCBI taxonomy): domain Eukaryota; kingdom Metazoa; phylum Mollusca; class Gastropoda; order Stylommatophora; family Ariophantidae; genus Megaustenia; species Megaustenia siamemsis. Next base: position 96,214,985 of record JAVIAB010000139.1, on the reverse strand, counting down.
GACCTTTCGAGCCGTAACCGGCCCATAGGGCGTAGACCAAGATACACCTTCTCCTATATGAATTTTTGTTCTAGCAGTTTTCTTTTAAAGATATTTTATCAAATCTCGCCATCTGTCTCTGTTCTGTGCAAGCAGTTCTATCTCATTGAGGGAGCCGATTCCTGCTGCTCTTGCCTCTCTCATCAATGTTCTTCTCAGTGTCTCCCTGGGTCTTCCTCTTTTTCTTTTACCTGTTGTTTCCCATATGAGGGCTTGCTTTGCTATTCGATTATTATCTCTTCTCATCACATGTCCAACGTATGACCATCGTCTTTTCTTTATTACTGAAGATATTAGTGGTTGATTGGCGATTTCTCTAATTTCCTCGTTTGTTTTGAATTCGTTCCATTCTATACCAAGTATTTTCCTTAGACATTTATTTTCGAATGCGTTCAACTTTGTTTCTATATCTCTTGTTGTTTTCCAGCTTTCACACGCATACGTAAGGGTTGATAGTACATTTGATTTGAATAGCCTAAGTTTTGTGTTTGTGCTAATGAGTTTTGATTTCCACAACTTTGAGTAAGATTAGGACTATGGTCCTATTATATGGCTGTGAAACATGGAGAACAACAAAATTGACAGTCACGAAGATACAGACTTTCATTAATGGATGCTTACACAGAATAAAAGGATGGAAATGGCAGGACAAAATCACTAACATAGAATTATGGAAATGTACCAATCAAATACCAGTGGATAAAGAGATACAGCGAAGATGATGGCGCTGGATAGGACACACACTCTGGAAGCCAACTGAGAGTATTACACAACAGTCCCTTTTTAGGAATCCCCAGGGGAAAAGACAAAGAGGAAGACCAAGGAATTCTTGGAGAAGACAGATAGAAGCAGAGATGAAGATGATGGGGAGGACATGGAATGATCTTAAAAGAATGGCAAAAAAACAGAATGACTTGGAAAGTGTTTTGTTGAAGACCTATACTCCACTGAGAGCTAATTTGTATATTGTGTGTATTTTACAGATTTGTATATCATGTGTATTTGTCACATTTGTATTTGTCACATTTGTATATTGTGTGTATTTGCCACATTTGTATATCGTGTGTATTAGACATATGCTCTACAGGGAGCTGAAAAGGTAGAAGAAGAAGAATAGAATAAGATCCATTGTTTAATCTATCTATCTATTGACCTTTTGAGCCGTAGCCGGCCCATAGGGCGTAGACCAAGATACTCCTTCTCTTATCTGAATTTTTGTTCTAGCAGTTTTAAATTCTTTTAAAGATATTTTATCAAATCTCACCATTTGTCTCTGTTCTGTGCAAGCAGCTCTATCTCATTGAGGGAGCCGAATCCTGCTGCTTTTGCCTCTCTCAGCAATGTTCTTCTCAGTGTCTCTCTGGGTCTTCCTCTTTTTCTCTTACCTGTTGTTTCCCATATGAGGGCTTGCTTTGCTTTTCAGTTATTATCTCTTCTCATCACATGTCCAACATATGACCATCGTCTTTTCTTTATTACTGAAGATATTAGTGATTGATTGGCGATTTCTCTAATTTCCTTGTTTGTTTTGAATTTGTTCCATGCTATACCAAGTATTTTCCTTAGACATTTATTTTCGAATGCGTTCAACTTTGTTTCTATATCTCTTGTTGTCTTCCAGCTTTCACACGCATACGTAAGGGTTGATAGTACATTTGATTTGAATAGTGTAAGTTTTGTGCTTGTGCTGATGAGTTTTGATTTCCACAACTTTTCAAGGCTTCTGAAAGATATTGTTGCTTTAGCTATTCTGATTCTAATTTCTTTGCTTTTTTCCCCTTATCGATCAATGTGACTTCCAAGATAGATAAAGTGATCGATCTCTTCCACTGGTTTGTTTTCCATGTATATTTTGTCGTCTGTTGGAATTAAACTTTTCATGACTTTAGTCTTTTAATGATTGATCTCAAGCCCAATTTTGCTGGCTATTGATGATTGTTCATTTGTGTTTTCCTGCATCGTTTTTATCTGGCTGCTGATGAGAACTATGTCATCAGCAAAGTCGAGGTCCTCCAAATGGTCTGCTTGTATCCATTTGATGCCTTTATTACCAGTGCAGCATTTCTTCATTATGAAGTCCATAACAATTCCAAATAACAAGGGCGATAAAATACTGTTTAATAGAGTGAGTAAAATTATTTAACAGAATGAGATAAATTATTTAATTGAAGGAGATAAATTATTGGACAGAATTATACAAATTATTTAATTGAATGAGATAAATTGTTCGAGATAATGGATTTTTTAATGAAATTCAATAAATTATTCATTCTTTTAAATTGAATTTTGGTGACAGTTTTGTATCTAGATAATGACCTTCATTTCTCTACTTCACACAAATTGTTTGTGTTTAGTTGATGGCCGTAGTATCTGTTTCTGAACCTTTCTACATCATCACGGAACTAATGGTCAATGGGTCACTGCTGGACTTCCTGCAGTCAGACCAGGGGAAGAAAATCAAGTTTACCGTGTTGGTTGACATGAGCTCTCAGGTAAATGTTGATCCTGTCACAATCTTCATGTCTGTAATGAATTATACACTAGAATTTTCCTTTGAAACTTCTTATAACAAGCATAGAGTATTTGTTTATTTTAATATCTGTGTATGTAATATTATCTGTATATGTAATCTTATCTGTGTCCATATGTGTGCATTTATGATGTATAACAATCCCTGTGTGCATGTTTGTGATATTTGTGTGTGTGAGTGCATCTATGTGTTTGTGTACAATATATCAATTCTTTATGTTCATGTGTTTATGATATTACTGTAATACTTTATGTGTGTATATATGTGTGTGTGATATGTGATATATCGCTATCTCTCTGTATGTATGTAATATATACTTATTTGTGTGTGTTAATTTTATCTGTAATTGTGTTATATATTTATCTATGTTTGTGTTTGTAATATATATCTGTCAGTGTTTGTGGCATCTCTATACGTATGTGTAATATATATCTGTCAGTATTTGTGCCATCTCTATTTGTATGTGTAATATGTATCTGTCAGTGTTTGTGGCATCTCTATATGTATGTGTGATATATATCTGTAAGTGTTTGTGGCATCTCTAAATTCATGTGTGATATATATCTGTCAGTGTTTGTGGCATCTCTATTTGTGTTTGTAATATATATCTGTCAGTGTTTGTGGCATCTCTATTTGTATGTGTGATATATATCTGTCAGTGTTTGTGGCATCTCTATATGTATGTGTGATATATATCTGTCAGTGTTTGTGGCATCTCTATTTGTGTTTGTAATATATATATATATATATATGTCAGTGTTTGTGGCATATCTATTTGTATGTGTAACATATAAACTGTCAGTGTTTGTGGTATCTCTATTTGTATGTGTAACATATAAACTGTCAGTGTTTGTGGCATCTCTATTTGTATGTGTAATATATATCTGTCAGTGTTTGTGGCATCTCTATTTGTATGTTTAATATATATCTGTCAGTGTTTGTGGCATCTCTATTTGTATGTGTGATATATATCTGTCAGTGTTTGTGGCATCTCTATTTGCATGTGTGATATATATCTGTCAGTGTTTGTGACATCTCTATTTGTATGTGTGATATATATCTGTCAGTGTTTGTGGCATCTTTATTTGTATGTGTAATATATATCTGTCAGTGTTTGTGGCATCTCTATTTGTATGTGTAATATATATCTGTCAGTGTTTGTGGCATCTCTATATGTATGTGTAATATATATCTGTCAGTGTTTGTGGCATCTTTATATGTATGTGTAATATATATCTGTCAGTGTTTGTGGCATCTCTGTATGTGTAATATGTATCTGTCAGTGTTTGTGGCTTCTGTATATGTATGTGTAACATATATCTGTCAGTGTTTGTGGCATCTCTATTTGTATGTGTGATACATCCTGGTTTTTTTTTTAGCTGCAATCAGAAGGAACACATTCCGGTCAACTTGTCATACTTTTGACAGTTCAACATAAAAATTACAAATTTTACAAATAATTAAAAGCTATAAGTGTCACAATTTTACATTCTTAATTAAGTTCTGATTGGTGACATTGATATTACAAATGTAACAGCACCTGAGCATCAGGGGCTTGGCATATCCATTTTTTTTGTTTTATATCTTTCTTTTTTTAATTGTGTTCGTCAGTTTTCACCTCTATTGAAGTCCCTAGAACATAGGAACTGAATTTTGCATGTTAATCTCTGTTTTTCCTTGACAGCCATGTGCATAGGGGTCGCACAAGCAGATAACTTTGACTTCGGAAGTATTCATATTTTTTCCGTCAATGAGTAATTGACACTTCCAGCTGGGCCTCACTGCTGAGACCAGGGGTGATTGCCGCAGAGAGAAATCACAAATAAAGATCCAACTGGTGCAGCCAGGATTTGAACTCACAACTTCTCTGTATCGAGACTAGAACCTCAAGACCAACCAGTCCCTCAAGACCAACCAGTCCCTCGCTTGGCATATTATGATTTTTTGTTTTGTTTTATGAGATGAGATGACAAAGTTTACATTAACTTATATACCTCTATCTCCATATGTGTTTGTAATATATCTCTATCTTTAAGTGTGCTTGTAATATACCTCCTGTATTTGTAATATTTCTCTGTCATTGTGTTTGTGGTAAATTTCTATTTACATGTGGATTTGTGTGTATATGTTATGTCTCTGTGTATGCATATGTGTGTGCTATTTTCATCTGTGTATATGTGTTTGTGAGATCTGTATCAGTGAGAGAAGTTGTAAGTTGAAAACTGTGGTTATTTTGTGTCAGGTGGCAGAGATTGTATGTAGAATGGTGGCTATTATGTGGCAGGTGGAGAGTTCTTTATGTGTTAGCAAGTATGAATAATAATGGGAGTTGTCTCACATGTTAGGCAAGGGAGACTAGAGATAGATGACTAATGGGAGTTGTCTCACTTAAGGCGAGACAGTAATGTTTTGAGTATGAGTTCAGGGACAGCTTGGGAGAAGCGTGAACTTTGAGATATCATGTGGGAGAACTATGAAAGTATGGAAACAAAAAACATGTACTTTTGGGCAGAGGAGGTGATGGGCAACTATAGAGGTGAGGAGAGGAACAGAACACCACTCTGTGGGGTGTTGAGAGTTGTGTATGCAGCTGTGGTTATTTTGTGGCAGGTGGATAGTTGTATATGCAGCTGTGTTTATTTTGTGGCAAGTGGCAAATGGGGTTATTCTGTACCAGGTGACAGATGTTGTACGTATACCTGTGGCTTTTTTTATTTCAGGTGGCAGAGGGGATGGCTTACTTGGAGAGAATAAACTTTATTCACCGTGACCTTAGGGCTGCCAACATTCTGGTAGGAGAACACTACATCGTCAAGGTTGCAGACTTTGGCCTGGCTCGTATATTGGATAAAGACAATGAATATAATGCACATGCGGGTGAGTGGAAACTAAATGTCATTCCTGTTCACATTAATTGCAGTCACTGTGTCAGTGGAATCACAAATATTTTCCTTTATTAGTTGCTATGAGTTTTCAAAAGATTCACCCCAGAAAAATATAATTTAGCTGAAACATTCATTAAGTATTTTTTTTTGTCGTGTTGGTTATGTGTAATGTATAAAAGAGAAATACAATTTTTACCAACAGAGAAATCAATAATTTCTATATACAGAAACATTAAACAAGATATTATTCATCATTGATAACCAGGGATAACATTTTTTTCAACTTCATCAATTTCTAACTGATTGTCATTATCATCATCGAGTGCCGTCTCCGCAACGAAGGTTGGCTACCATGGAGCGCCATTTTGCTCTGTATCTTGCTTTGATGGTGCAGGTTGTCATAGGCTGATTTGTCCATCTTTTGATGTTACTCGTCCATGATAGTCTTGGTCTGCCTCTGCCTCTTTTACCTTGTATTTTCTCTTCCAGGATTACTTTTAGTAGGCTATTGTGTCTTTTAACATGGCCCAAAAATCGCATTTGTCTTGTTTGAATTATGCTTAGTAGTTCTCTTTTCATTTTTAGTTGTTTTAAGACTTCATCGTTTGTTTTCTTTTCCTTCCATCCAATCCTACTTATTCTTCTATATATCCACATTTCAAGGGCTTCAATTTTCTGTTCTGTTTTCTTGTCTAATGTCCATGTTTCTGCACCATATAGGAATATTGAGAAGATGTAACATTTTGCTATTCTTAGTTTTAGCCCTGGTGTTATTTGTTTTGATGTTAGTATACTTTTCATGGCATTGAAATTACTTTTTGCCATTCCTATTCTTTTGTTTATTTCAGTTTTACATTTTCCATCATTGGTTATAGTATGTCCCAGGAAATTGTAGCTCTGAACTATCTCCAGGTGTATTCCTTCAACTTTGTTATTTATTTGTAGGTCTTGAGAATTTTCTTTCCTTTTGATCATAGTTTTAGTCTTTTTGATATTCATATCTAATCCATATTTTTTGCTTGTCATGTTTATTTCATTAAGTAATTGTTGTAGATCTTTACAATTTTCTGCTTGTAGTACAGTATCGTCAGCATATCTTAGGTTATTGATTATCTTTCCATTAATTTGTAGGCCTGGCATCTATATGATGTTTTTAAAGATTTGCTCACTGTATAGATTGAACAAGCTTGGTGATAGGATGCATCCTTGTCTTACTCCTCTTTTTATATCAATGGGTGTAGAGTTCTCTTTGTTATATTTTATTATTGCTGTTTGCTCCCAGTATAGACTACATATTAGTCGTATGTCCATGTCATCTAGATCTATCTCTTTTAGGCATTCTATAAGTTGTTTGTGGTGTGCTCTATCATTAGCTTTGGTGTAGTCTATGAAGCAGGCATATATTGGTGTGTTTACTTCTTTGTACTTTTTGATTAATGTTCTCATGCAGAATATGGCTTCTTTTGTCCCGTTATTTTTCCTAAATCCAAATTGCTGCTCATCTAATTCAGTATTGATTTTATTCTGAATTCTTCTTTGTATAACTTTTAGCAAGATTTTTGTAACATTGCTCATTAGGCTTATTGTTCTAAAGTCACTGCATTCAACTGCACCATTCTTTTTAGGCAATGCAATGAAAGTTGATGTTTTTAGTTCATTTAGTATGTATCCTGTATGGTATATGTCATTGCATATGTCTGTAATCACTTCAATGCCAAAATCTTCTAGTGCCTGTATCATCTCTATCTGTATGCTGTCAGGTCCTGCTGACAGATTGAGACCGATTAAGAAAACAGTTTTCCTTTCTGGTCTTTAACTATTTGTAGACAACTTTGATATACTCACTAAGCCACAGCAGCTGTCTGACAACAATGATGTCTTCAATCATGTTTAGACCTCTTTCACTTATTTTTTTTTCTGTAACCATGGGTAGTTGCTTACACTAATTTTTTTTTCATTAACCATGTGTTGGCTGATTACACTAATTTGTTAAATTTTCATTCATATGTAGGCTACTTACACTAAATTTTATATTTTAACCATGTGTAGGCTGCTTACACAATTTTTTATATTTTAACCATATGTAGGCTACTTACACTAAATTTTATATTTTAACCATATGTAGGCTACTTACACTAAATTTTATATTTTAACCATGTGTAGGCTGCTTACACTAATTTTATATTTTAACCATATGTAGGCTACTTACACTAAATTTTATATTTTAACCATATGTAGGCTACTTACGCTAAATTTTATATTTTAACCATGTGTAGGCTGCTTACACTAATTTAAAAAAATGTTTAACCATGTGTAGGCTGCTTACACTAATTTTAAAATATGTTTAATCATATGTAGGCTACTTACACTAAATTTTATATTTTAACCATGTGTAGGCTGCTTACACTAAATTTTATATTTTAAACATATGTAGGCTACTTACACTAAATTTTATATTTTAACCATGTGTAGGCTGCTTACACAATTTTTTATATTTTAACCATATATAGGCTACTTACACTAAATTTTATATTTTAACCATATGTAGGCTACTTACACTAAATTTTATATTTTAACCATGTGTAGGCTGCTTACACTAAATTTTATATTTTAACCATATGTAGGCTACTTACACTAAATTTTATATTTTAACCATATGTAGGCTACTTACACTAAATTTATATTTTAACCATATGTAGGCTACTTACGCTAAATTTTATATTTTAACCATGTGTAGGCTGCTTACACTAATTTTAAAAAAATGTTTAACCATGTGTAGGCTGCTTACACTAATTTTAAAAATTGTTTAACCATATGTAGGCTACTTACACTAAATTTTATATTTTAGCCATGTGTAGGCTGCTTACACTAAATTTTATATTTTAACCATATGTAGGCTACTTACACTAAATTTTATATTTTAACCATGTGTTGGCTGCTTACACTAATTAAAAAAAATGTTTAACCATGTGTTGGCTGCTTACACAATTTTTTTTTATCTTTGACCATGAAAGCTGCTTACATTAACTTTGAAGGTGTTCTGCCATATCAGATGTGTGACAACATTTAAGTTTTCTTCTTGTCCTTTACCATTAGCAAAAATAGCAGTTAATAGCTGACACATCTTTTAAGCCAAAAACAAGATATCTATCTTGTTTGATCCATGCAACAAGATATCTATCTTGTTTGATCCATGCAACAAGATATCTATCTTGTTTGATCCATGCAACAAGATATCTATCTTGTATGATCCGTGCAACAAGATATCTATCTTGTATGATCCATGCAACAAGATATCTATCTTGTATGATCCATGCAACAAGATATCTATCTTGTATGATCCGTGCAACAAGATATCTATCTTGTATGATCCATGCAACAGGATATCTATCTTGTATGATCCATGCAACAAGATATCTATCTTGTATGATTCATGCAACAAGATATCTATCTTGTATGATCCATGCAACAAGATATCTATCTTGTATGATCCATGCAACAAGATATCTATCTTGTATGATCCATGCAACAAGATATCTATCTTGTATGATCCATGCAACAAGATATCTATTTTGTATGATCCATTGCCACATTTTGCAGAATGCTCAAAGTCTGGCTCACACTGTGTATCTCTGTTCTTACTGTTTCCTGCCATGTTGATTTTCCTGGAATCCCTTAAATCACTGTTCTTGTAACTGTTTTTTTTTTGTTATCTCTCGAGTATATGATCTGTCTAGCTCCACTTTCTCTGTTATCACTGTGTATAAAAAGAAAAGACAAAAATCTTATTTTCTAGTTGTTTGTCTATTACTACATTGCCTCATTTTATCAGATCTGCTATGTCTCTTCCAATACATCCTACCACAGACAACAACAGCAAATCAATTGAGGAACATAACAACCTTTGCATAAGCACATAATCTTAAAGGAATAATTTATCAATATGTTTATATTCTTTGTAAATTTGTTGAGCAGTTTATGGGTGCATATTTTATTTGGCCCTAAAATATTCAGATGATTTTCTGTAGACAAATAGTTTGAAATAATTCAAGTCTTATTATTCCTTTTTCTGTGTCTGCTATTATATATCATTTGTTCATTTTAAATTATGCTAGGAATCATCTGTCTATTACGTACATTTTTTTGTCCGTTGTTATGGGGCTCAAGATATAATTTTGTAAAACTGCCACTGGAATTTAGGAATCATTGCTATTTGTTAGTTTGTCCCTGATGTATTTAGTGTCAAGCTAGTCAATTCTGTGTTGTTAGTGGTATTATATGGCCAACATATGACCACTTTCTCTTCATTATAGTTGATATTTTTGGATGCTTTGTTGTTTCTCTTATTTTTGCACTAGTCTTGAATTCATTCCATGGTGCACAAAATATTTTCCTGAATCATTTGTTTTCAAAGGCATTCAATTTATTTTCTATTCCTTTGGTTGTTTTCCACCTCTTGCATGCATAAGTAAAGGTGGATAATACACTTGATTTGAAAATCCTGAGCTTTGTTTTTATGCTTAGTATTTTTTATATTTATGATATTATCATATTTTATCAAGGTTTCTGAAAATCATTGCTGATAAACTATTCTGCTTCAATTATTTTTCTTTGTGTCTCCTTCCTGATCTATACAGTTTCCAAAATATACAAAATGACCCACTTCTTCCACTGCTTTTCCTTCCAGGTATATTTTTTTTATTTGGATGATTTCAATTTTTCATTACTCTTTTCTTTTCTTGGTTAATCTCAAGTTCTATTTTTTTATTTGGATGATTTCAATTTTTCATTACTCTTTTCTTTTCTTGGTTAATCTCAAGTTCTATTTTTCTAGCCATTGATGACATGGCATTTCATTTTTTGTTGCAAGCATCATGCTCACATTCATCTGTGTCATCTGAAAAATCCAGGTCCTCCAACTGAGATCCAAGTTGTCTATTCAATGCTTTTGTTGCTTGTACAGCACTTCTGCATAATGAAGTCAATGGCAATTCCAAAAAACAATGGAGATAAAATACATCCTTGTTTCATTCGGTATCAATCTAGTCCCATTCACCCAATCCTGCCTCTGTGTGAGCTGCATATGAAAAGCTGTCATATAAATCTTTGACAATGTTAATAATTTTTGGTGGCATTCTATATTGTCTACATATGTTCCACAATGAGTCTCTACACATGCTGTTGAAAGCCTTTTTGAAATCAATGAAATTTAGAAGGAGTGGTCTCTACTTCTCTATACGTTCTTGTATAATTCTTAGGGTGAAAATATGATCTTCAGCTTCTTCTTTTTCTAAATCCTGCTTGGTCTTCACGCATAACAGTATCTACTGCATCTTTGATTCTGTCTATGATGATCTTACAGAATACTTTAGAGACAACTGATAGAAGTGTCATGTTGTTGCAATCCTGCAGATGATCCTTCTTTGAAAATTTGACCAGTATACCTCTTTTCCACAGTATAGGTACCTTTTCTGCTTTCCATATTGTGTTAAACATTTTCTGCAGGTGTTTCAAGTTATGGCTATCCATTGCTTTTAGCACTTTGGATGTTATATCATCCTTAACTGCAGTCTTGTTGTTAGTCATAAGCTTTACCACCATCTCTACTTGATTCAAGGTGAGGTCATCTAAATGGTTGGTGTGTTGGCTGTAAAATCTATTAAACACCTTGGTATTGGACGATTAAGGATTTCCTTAAAGTGTTCAGCCCATCATGACTTTATTTCTTCACTTGATGTCAAGATGGTTCCATATTTGTTTATAACAGGTGCCCACTAGTTGTAAAGGTGTTTGTTAGCATTTTCTGTACATTATAGAGAGTTTTATCATCACCTTTCATTGCTGTTCTCTCCACCTTTATTGCCAGATTATCTGTAAAGTTTCTCTTGTCTCTTCTGACAGAGGTTTTTACTTTGTTGTCTAGTTCTTTGCATGCTTTTGCTAGGTCTTTTCCTAAATATGTCTTTACAGCCATCATATCAGTCTTAGCTTCTCTCCTTTCTTGTATGTGTTTCCATGTAATGTCAGAAATCCATGCCCTTCTTTCTATTCTTTTAAATCCAGCACTTGATGCTGCAGATGATATTAAGATATTAATATATTATTATTATAATATATATATCTGATAAAATTGGGAAATGTAGTAATAAGTGAACAGCTGTTTCCACCTGGTGTTGACAGTGGCTGCAATTTGTGTCTCATGGAGGATCCTATTTGTTTTGGTGTTTGTTTACAGATGCATGATTTGTTCTCAGCTAGAATATATATATATATCTTAGGGTTACCAGATTTTTTCCACAATTTGCGGGGACAGGTATAAAAATAACAAAAGCTACTACTTGAAATGTACCTTATGTTAGTTTGCCATTCAGTTATATAGTTTTAGATACATTTTAAAGAATTAAAATATTCATTATATTTATAATATAACAGATTTAACTTACAGTACCTACACACAACTTACCTCCTAGTACAACTCAAACTGACAGGCTGGAGAGAATACAGAATGAGGCCATGCGCATTATCTTGAGGTGTATGAGGGACACTCCCTGTATAGCAATGAGGTATCTTCTTGACTTTCCAACCATGGATGACAGGATCAAGATCTGGAGGGCATGAGCATACCTGAAGATTAGTGCAGGTAAAGAACATCCATTGCACCACGAGCTCAACACAGGGAAAGGTGCCAGGTTTAAAAGAGGAAAATCATGGGTGGGCCGAACAGAAGATGTCATCAAACAGGTCTGTAGACTTATCAATATCAGCGTTGGTGAAGAGTGGATACCTGTGCCTATGTCATTCAAGGGAACATTCTCGTGTATTGTCACACTCAACAGGAAAAGTAGTGAACAGAACTCAGTCGTGGTCAATGGTCCAATCTGCGATAACACCGATGAGAAAGATGCCATCATCTATACAGACGGATCTGCAATACGACACCAAAGAAGTGCATGGGCATTTACAGCCCGCTTGGCAGGCAGAATAGTCAAAGAAGACAGTGATGCATACGTTATGACAACGAGTAGCATGACGATGGAGGTGATGGTAGTGACAAGTGCATTCAATTGGTTAGAGTCACAAGACTACATCCATGCCTGTATACTGAGTGATTCGATGAGAATGATAAAAAAAAGTGGAGGTGGGCTCTGTATGCATGCAATGGTTAGAGTCATTGCAGAAGTCAAAAACACATAAAGTCACCTTTGTCTATGCCCCAGGACATGCGAGTGTACGGAGAAATGAAAGAGCCGACAGGTTGGCTAGCTGCACTGTCGTTGAGGACAGTCAACTAATGGATCGGGTGGATATCATCAATGCCCTCCGAGATGTGGGAAGAGCACAGGACTTCGACAACCATAAATCCACGTCACTCCTTTGGATGAAAGAGATGGGAGTTAAGATGGGCACTGCCAGAAATGCGAAACTTAGTGGCCGTGTAAGAAGACTTATCAACCAACACAGAACTGGAGTTGTCAGTCGCTGGACACTTTGGTACTTACTGAGGAAGGGATCTGAGCACCTATGGACATGTTCGGAGTGCAATGATGATGACCCACAAATAACTCAATAACTGACATACCTCTACAGTTTACAGGTACTTTTCTGAAGAGTGGATTTTCCTCAGCAGATCTTTTCTGGATCCCAATTTTGTGGCAAATTCTTGACAGGTCATACTAAAGTATGTCAAGATTACAAGCATGGCTTGAACAGTTAGTTCCTAAACTCACTTTGGACTTTTGGATGTCCACATCATGTTTATTGAAGAGAAAACTCTCCACTGAAGCATTGCTTCCAGGAAGACACAGGGTAGTTCAGTGATCTTCTAGAGTTCTGCGTAAGGAATAATTTTTGCAGAGAAGAATTTAAAAACTTCACCCCATTTTGAACAAAGTTTATTCTTCATTCCACTTCATTATTTTTTTTGACGTCACTTACAGCTTCAAGAATAGGAATGGCAAAAAGTAATTTTCATGTCATGAAGAACATACTAACATCAAAACGAATAATACCAGGGCTAAAACTAAGAATAGCAACATGTTATGTCTTCTCAACATTCCTATATGGTGCAGAAACATGGACTTTAGACAAGAAAACAGAACAGAGAATTGAAGCCTTTGAAATGTGGATATATAGAAGAATAGGTAGAATTGGATGGAAGGAAATGAAAACAAACGATGAAGTCTTAAAACAACTAAAAATGAAAAGAGAAGCACTAAACACAATTCAAACAAGACAAATACAATTTTTGGGCCATGTTAAAAGACATAACAGCCTACTAAAAGTAATCCTTGAGGGGAAAATGCAAGGTAAAAGAGTCAGACCAAGACTAACATGGACAAGTAATATCAAAAGATGGACAAACCAGCCTATGACAACTTGTACCATCAAAGCAAGAGACAGAGCGGAATGGCGCTCTATGGTAGCCAACCTTCATTACGGAGATGGCACTCGATGATGATGAACAGCTTCAAGAAAGAAATTTCATTGAACAAATTATCTAAAGATCAGGCCATTATATTAAGGCCATCTAAATTTCAAGAAAAATAATGAGCAGTTTCTTCAACAGTTTCTCCCTTTCCAGATGTGATCACAATAGTATACATTCCGTTGTTTTCATATCTTGTGAATGAAGAACCCAGACACTGAGAAATTGAACAGAATATTTATCAAATTCACAAGAAACACTGAGAAATTGTGTTGTAGAGTTAGACCCATTTTCTTCTAAAGTTAATAGAAGTTGCATAACTGATGTTAGAATGAACTTCTCTTCTTTCCTACAGTTCAATTTTTCAAATAAACTTGATAACAATATGGAAGACTCTATGGCAGATACATCCTTGCCTTCAATTTTTATTATCACATCATGAAAAAGTGGCAAAGTTGCATGACCAAAATTCATCCACAGCAAGATGCAAGGATCATTAAACCACTTCTTTAACATCACTGGACACTTTTCTCCAGAGAGGAAGAATGATTTAAGTTCAGGATACATTACATAGATTTTTCTGATTGCTGGTAGTAAGGAGAGCCACCTAACATTGTTGTAGCTTAGTATCTTGTTATATTCCTGTCCAACAAAGTCACAGAACTTCTTCAGTCTTTCCACTCTGACAGTCAATACATGTTAATTACACAAATTTAGCACTTTTATGCTTTTTTGTTCCGATGTGTTCTACAATAGATGTTTTACCATTGCTCCCGACATTAAATGTTGTTTGACAGAAAGGAACAAAAGGCAGCAGATTCATTTACACCTCAATGAAGAAAAGGAAACTTCTTCAAAGTGGAATTACTTACTGAACACTTTCATTTCTTTAACATTTTGAAATTGTAAAAAATAATTCTGTAAACTGTTCAAATTTAGTGGAAGCTATCTTATGCATTAACTACGGAAAAGAGAACTCTCTAGTTTCAAAAGAGAACAATTTCTGCTGGAGCAGACCTAGCGTACGGTGGACCGAAGCTACAAATGCATACTGGTGTATTTTTGAAAGAAAGTTTGAGTTTAATAGCCATGGAGTCCTATTAGTGACCTTAAACAACACTAATAATGAACACGGAAAATCTGGAGAAATCCTGGGACAATTTGTGAAATTGGGGAGAATTTGGGAAATAATTTTTCTTGTGACAAGAAGCTAAATCCATGGACTTTGTTCCAGAATCTGTGGATGTTTGGTAACCTATATATATATATATATATATATATATATATATATATATATATATATTTTATAGAATTATATATAATATTTATATGGGGTAAATTCAGTGCTTAATTAGTGATTTTTGTGTTTAAGTAGAAGATTTTGTATTATGGTAGTAAATTCAATGTCTAAGTAGTAAATTTGGTGTTGTAATGTACATATAGCATATTCATATTATATATGTTCAGACTCAAAGTTCCCTATCAAGTGGACAGCCCCAGAAGCAGCTAATGAGAGACGATTCAGTGTTAAATCAGACGTGTGGTCATTTGGTGTCCTCATGTATGAGATTGTCAGCTACGGCAAGGTCCCTTACCCCGGTGAGGATTCATTTCTTAGTGCAGCAATAATTAAGTTGATACTTAAACATTGAACATTTCATCTTTATTGTTTCTTTCTTTCTGTACGACCAGGGAACACAATAGCTTTCTGTGAAAACCTACAGACTATAAAAAAATTACCAACTCACAGCTACAAGAGATTATACATTATCATCATTTATATTTAATTTTGTTTTAATATTTGAAAACAGTCATTTTAAAAGAACATAAGATAAGATTGAGTTCATCGGTGCTATATAGAACCAATTCTGACCTATGAAAGCGAATCATGGACGGTAGACAAACAAATGAAAAGACAATTAGAGGCCACAGAGATGGGATTCCTCAGAAGAATGTTGAAAGTTCCCTGGACAGCTAAAAAGACCAATGAGGAAGTTCTCAAAGAGGCCAACACAAAAAGGCAGCTCCTAAAAATCGTCAGAAAGAAACAATCAACATTTTTAGTTTTTTGGGGCACATCATGAGAAGAGGAAAGTTGGAATACTTGGTTACAGTGGCAAAATAAAAGGAAAGAGAGATTGCGGACGACAAAGAGAGAAAATACTGGATAGCTTGGTGTCATGGCATGGAAAACAGTCAACAACAGAACTGATACGATGCACTGTAGATAAAAGATTGTGGAAGGACATGATCGCCTATGCCAACCGGTATGGCACATGATGATGATGATGAAGATAAGATTGGCTACACAACATAAGCCACAATTGTTGACAATTAATTTCTCAGTGTCATTACTATTTAATTTCTCAGTGTCATTACTATTTAATTTCTCAGTGTCATTACTATTTAATTTCTCAGTGTCATTACTATTTCCCGTGTGTTACTGGGGCCTCATGAGGGAAGTAAAGAATAGTGACACTGTGACCTTCCAGGCATGTCGTAAGAGGCGACTAAGGAGGTTGATCGATGTCTTGACAAGCTGTCATTGTAAAAAGTATTGTTATGGAAACAGAGCCATAGATTTTGGAAGCAGTGATCTCTGCAATATGTGACATTCTGGCACGCAAGGTTTCTGTTTTTGAGATTGTGGTTTTGCCCTATGTGCCGTCTTCGGCTCGAAAGGACAATAGATAGATAGAATATAGATCAAGAAGGTGAAATACAGAATAAGATCAGAAGCAAATTTTTAAAACGTGGACACAATATGGAAATAAAAATACTAAGGAAAAAAACCAAACTTAGAACATTCAACTCAAACATATTATCAACCCTTATCTGTGCATGTGAAAGCTGGAAAACAACAATAGAGATTAAGAGAAAACTAAATGCTTTTGAAGACAAATAATAAGAAAACTCTGTGTACTTCTCTCTGGGTACTTCTCTCTGGGTACTTCTCTCTGTGTACTTCTTTCTTTCTTTCTTTCTTTCTTTTTTTCTTTCTTTCTTTTATCCTGTTTTACATTTTGCCAGTAGGAGTCACAGGCTTTAGGTCAATAATGTGTTTTTCTATCGAGGGCACTTTCTGTGGCTTGGTACTTAGTGATAGTATATTGTTTTATTATGTCATAAATTCCCTTGATCCATCTTCTACTTGGTCTACCTCTATAACTTGATTGTTACATTTTGTTATTGAAAGCTCTTGACGCTGGTGCTGAGGGGTTCATGTGCATTAAATATTCAAACCACTTTAATCTTTGTTTTTCTACGTATTTGATTACTGGTAGAATTCCAATGGTGTTTATGATTTCATTGTTGTTTACATGATCTCTTCGTGTTTTGTTCTCAGCTTTTCTGAAGTATCTCATCTCACATGTCAGTTTTCTTTCTTGACCTTTAGTTAGACTCCATGTTTGACATTGATACCAATGAGTTGCAGTAAAGGTAGAGTTTAACAAAGTTCTTCTTTGTTTCCATTGAGATCTCACGATGCTTTAAAATTGGCAAAATTTGGTCTGTAACTTTGTTAGTACTTTGAATTCTTGCTTCAGTCTTTCTGTTAAGCCTTCCATCCTCTGTAAAAACACTACCCAAATAATTGAATTCTTGTGTTTGCTTTAATTTGTAATTGTCTATTGAAATGTTAATGTTTCTTGATGGTCAACTTATGTTCAAGATTTCAGTTTTGTCTACATTTATCTTCATATCGTGCTGATAGCAGTTTCAATGCTGCAAATTTATATGCGATTGTAGATGTACTTCTTTGCAGATCAGGCACTGATCATCAGCAAAGAGCAGTTAATTTATTTCATAATGTATATTTTCTTACTCTGTGTACAATGGAATGAATTCAAGACTAATATAGAGAGAAAAGAAATGGCCATGCAGGGAATGATATAATCTACAATTAGGAAGAGAAGGTGGGCATATGTCAGAGGTGCTGAGAAGAGACAACAAAAGAATTTCAAAACAGACTCTTCTATTGGAAACATCAGGAGAGAGAAAAAGAGGAATACCTAGAGAGACACTAAAGAGAACACTTATAAGAGAAGCAAAGTTGGCAGGCATAGATTTATTAAATAAGATCAAACATCCCACTCAGTGTAAGTGGCGAAAAACACAACAAGCCCTATGTGATATCTAACTGCGCAGGAAGAATCAAGATCAAGAAATTAAGATATATTCAGTCAGCTTTATTCATATTGTGTTAGGGGGGGGGGGATGCAATTTCATCAGCATATTCTAAATCTAGCATGGAGAACATTGTCCATCATATTCCTCAAGGAATATCATTTGTCAAGTTAAGGAGAGAATATCAGAAATAGAAAACACTCATAATTTTACTTTGTGCTATACAAATTTCCTCTTTTTCTTCCTTTCAGCTCCCCGTGGAGTCTTTAACAATATCCAAGCTGCCTTGTTTTTTGCCATTCTCTTAAGATCGCTCACATTTTTCCCTGTCCTCTTCATCTCTCTCCTCCAGCTGTCCTCTTCATCTCTTCTCCCACCTGTCCTCTTCATCTCTACTCCCACCTATTCTCTTCATCTCCACTCCCATCTGTCCTCTTCATCTCTACTCCAACCTGTCTTCTTTATCTCTCCTCCCACCTGTCCTCTTCTTTATCTCTACTCCCACCTGACCTCTTCATCTCTACACTAACCTGTCTTCTTTATCTCTACTCCCACCTTTCCTCTTCATCTCCACTCCAACCTGTCTTCTTTATCTCTATTCCCACCTGTCCTCTTCTTTATCTCTACTCCCACCTTTCCTCTTCATCTCTAATCCCACCTGTCCTCTTCATCTCAACTCCCACCTGTCCTCTTCATCTCTAATCCAACCTGTCTTCTTTATCTCCACTCCCATCTGTCCTCTTCATCTCTATTCCAACCTGTCTTCATCTTTAATCCCACCTGTCCTCTTTATCTTTACTCCCACCTGTCTTCTTTATCTCTACCCCCACCTGTCCTCTTCTTAATCTCTACTCCAATCTGTCCTTTTCTTTATCTCTACTCCCACCTTTCCTCTTCATCTCTACTCCCACCTGTCCTCTTCATCTCTACTCCAACCTGTCTTCTTCATTTCTAATCCCACCTTCCTCTTCATCTCTACTCCAGCCTGTCTTTTTCATTTCTAATCCCACCTTCCTCTTCATCTCTACTCCAGCCTGTCTTCTTCATCTCTAATCCCACCTGTCCTCTTCATCTCTAATCCCACCTTCCACTTCATCTCTACTCCCTCCTGTCTTCTCTGTTTATATTTTGGCTTCCTCTTTGTCTTCTTCACTGGGGCTTTAAAAAGAGCTTGTGTAGCATTCTCAGTTAGCTTTCACAATGTGTGTCCTATCCAATGCTGTCATCTTTATCTTATCTCTTTGTCCACTGGTTCTTGTCTGGTGAGGATGTTAATTGAAAAGTACACATAAGTAATCAAACCAATATATGTCTGCTTCATAGACTACACCAAAGCTTTTCATAGAATACACCATAAACAAATTATAGACTGCATTAAAGATATTCATCTAGATGACAAAGACATATGACTAATATGTAATTTATACTGGGAGCAAACAGCAATAATAAGATATAACAAAGGGTATTTTACATCTACATTGATACAAAGAGAGGGGTAAGACAGGAATGCATTCTATCACCAAGCTTGTTCAATCTATACACTGAGCAAATCTTTAAAAACATCACAGAGATGCCAGGCCTAAACATTAATAGAAAGATAATCAATAACCTAAAATATGCTGATGATACTGTATTCTTTTTCTTCTTCTTTCCTTCCTTATCCACC
Organism: Megaustenia siamemsis; assembly: GCA_032433765.1. Classification (NCBI taxonomy): domain Eukaryota; kingdom Metazoa; phylum Mollusca; class Gastropoda; order Stylommatophora; family Ariophantidae; genus Megaustenia; species Megaustenia siamemsis. The sequence continues at coordinate 96,195,312 of JAVIAB010000139.1, read as the reverse complement.
TATGTCCAGCAACTAATGACTTCAGTTCTGTGTTGGTTGATAAGTCTTATACGCCCACTAAGTTTCTCATTTCTGGCTGAGCCCATCTTAGCTGCCATCTCTTTCATCCGAAGGAGTGACGTGGACTCATGGTTGTCAAAGTCCTGTGCCCTTCCCACTTCTTGGAGGGCATTGATGATGTCCGCCCAATCCATTTTTTGACCGTCCTCAACGATAGCGCAGCTAACCAACCTGTCCACTCTTTCATTTCCCTGTACTCCCGCATGTCCTGGGACATAGGCAAAGGTGACCTTATGTATTTTTAACTTCTGCAATGACTCTACCCATTGTGTATAAGAAAAATATACCAACATCAAAACAAATAAACCAGGGCTAAAACTAAGAATAGCAAAATGTTATATCTTCTCAACATTCCTGTATGGTGCAGAAACATTGGACATTAGACAAGAGAACAGAACAGAATATTTAAGCATTTGAAATATGGATTTATAGAAGAATAGGATACTGGGAGCAAACAGCAGTAATAAAATATAACAAAGAGAACTCTACACCCATTGATATAAAAAGAGGCGTAAGACAGGGATGCATCCTATCACCAAGCTTGTTCAATCTATACACTGAGCAAATCTTTAAAAACATCATAGAGATGCCAGACCTACAAATTAATGGAAAGATAATCAATAATCTAAGATATGCTGACGATATTGTACTACAAGCAGAAAATCCTAAAGATCTACAACAATTATTTAATGAAATAAACATGACAAGCAAAAAATATGGATTAGATATGAATATCAAAAAGACTAAAACTATGATCAAAAGGAAAGAAAATTCTCAAGACCTACAAATAAATAACAAAGTTGAAGGAATACACCTGGAGATAGTTCAGAGCTACAATTACCTGGGACATACTATAACCATTGATGGAAAATGTAAAACTGAAATAAACAAAAGAATCTATCTATCTATTGACCTTTCGAGCCGTAACCGGCCCATAGGGCGTAGACCAAGATACACCTTCTCCTATATGAATTTTTGTTCTAGCAGTTTTCTTTTAAAGATATTTTATCAAATCTCGCCATCTGTCTCTGTTCTGTGCAAGCAGTTCTATCTCATTGAGGGAGCCGATTCCTGCTGCTCTTGCCTCTCTCATCAATGTTCTTCTCAGTGTCTCCCTGGGTCTTCCTCTTTTTCTTTTACCTGTTGTTTCCCATATGAGGGCTTGCTTTGCTATTCGATTATTATCTCTTCTCATCACATGTCCAACGTATGACCATCGTCTTTTCTTTATTACTGAAGATATTAGTGGTTGATTGGCGATTTCTCTAATTTCCTCGTTTGTTTTGAATTCGTTCCATTCTATACCAAGTATTTTCCTTAGACATTTATTTTCGAATGCGTTCAACTTTGTTTCTATATCTCTTGTTGTTTTCCAGCTTTCACACGCATACGTAAGGGTTGATAGTACATTTGATTTGAATAGCCTAAGTTTTGTGTTTGTGCTAATGAGTTTTGATTTCCACAACTTTTCAAGGCTTCTGAAAGACATTGCTGCTTTAGCCAGTCTGATTCTAATTTCTTTGCTCGTATCCCCTTCTCGATCAATGTGACTTCCAAGATAGATGAAGTGATCGATCTCTTCTACTGGTTTGTTTTCCATGTATATTTTGTCACTTGTTGGAATTAAACTTTTCATGACTTTAGTCTTTTCATGATTGACCTCAAGCCCAATTTTGCTGGCTATTGATGATAGTTCATTTGTGTTTTCCTGCATCGTTTTTATCTGATTACTGATGAGAACTATGTCATCAGCAAAGTCCAGGTCCTCCAAATGGTCTCCTTGTATCCATTCGATGCCTTTATTACCAGTGCAGCATTTCTTCATTATGAAGTCCATAACAATTCCAAATAACAAGGGCGATAAAATACATCCTTGTTTAACCCCAGTTTCTATTGGGAAACATTCGCTCAGTCCTTCCTCTGTTCGAACTGCACATGTGTAACCATCATACATGTCTTTGATAATATTTATGATTTTTGATGGTAAGCCATATTGCTTCAGAATTTTCCACAAAGAATCTCTATGAATACTATCAAATGCTTTTTTGAAGTCGATGAAGTTAAGTACAAAAGGTTTTTGCTTTTCAATGTGTTCCTCCAATATAAGTCGTAGAGTGAAAATGTGGTCAAGACAGCTTCTCCCTTTTCTAAACCCAGCCTGTTCTTCACGCATTACTGTATCTATTGAATCCTTTATTCTATTTAGGATGATTTTACAGAATAATTTTGAGGCAACTGACAAAAGTGTCACGCCTCTCCAATTGTTACAATCTCTAAGATTGCCCTTTTTTGGGATCTTAACAATGATTCCTTTTTTCCATTTATGAGGCGTCTTCTCTGTTTTCCAAATGATGTTGAACATTTTTTGGAGATGTATTAAATTATGGCTATCAATTGCCTTGAGGATCTCAGCTGTTAACTTATCCTCTCCAGCAGCCTTGTTATTGGTCATTAGCTTTAAGGTGGTTTCTATTTCACTCAAGGTGAAGTCATCTAAATTTACATCTAATTCTGCTGCTGGTGTTTCAGCTTCAAAATCTATTAAACTGTGAGGTAGTGGACGGTTAAGAATTTCTTTGAAGTGTTCCGCCCAACGGGCTTTTATGTCTGCGCTTGTTGTTAGCATTAATCCAGATTTGTCTAGAATTGGTGTTCCACTGGATGTATAGGTGTTTGTCAGCATCTTTTGTACAGTATAAAGAGTTCTGCTGTCTCCTGTAATTGCAGCTGTCTCTGCTTTCTCTGCCAAGTTGTCTATATAAGCTCTTGTATCTCTTCTTGCCGAACTTTTCACTTTGTTGTCTAATTCTTTGTATGTTGCTTTTGCCAGAACCTTTCCAAGATCTGTCTTTACATTAGTCATGGCTCTCTTCGCTTCTCTTCTTTCTTTGATGTATTTCCATGTGGTGTCTGAGATCCAAGCTCGTTTTTCCATTTTCTTCAGTCCAGCACTTGCTTCTGCTGCTGTCATTAGTATTTTGCTCTGTGAGTCCCACATTTCATTGATATCTAAGTCTATTTCACCAAGTGCTGAATAACAATTACTTAGCTCTATGTTAAACTTTTCCTTTATTGCTTCATCTTTCAGTTTATGACTATCAATTTTATGTGTAATTGACCTCTTCTGTTGGTTTCTAAATTTTAATCTTATTTTCCCAATGCACAGGTTGTGGTCACTATTAACATCAGCACCTCTGTATGCTCTTACATCTATTAATGATGATCTGAATTGTTGTTTAATACATAGGTGGTCAATTTGATTTGATGTTCTATCATCAGGAGATATCCATGTTGTTTTGTGGATATTTTTATGTGGAAATAATGTCCCACCTATAACTAAATTTTCTATTAAACATAATTCTATTAATCTTTCTCCATTCTGACTTGTTGTATTACAGCCTTCTCTCCCCATCACATGTTCCACTCCTGCGTTATCTTGTCCTACTTTGGCGTTGAAGTCTCCCATTACAATTACAATTTACAACAAAAGAATAGGAATGGCAAAAAGTAATTTTAATGTCATGAAAAGTATACTAACATCAAACCAAATAACACCAGGGCTAATACTAAGAATAGCAAAATGTTACATCTTCTCAATATTCCTATATGGTGCAGAAACATGGAAATTAGACAAGAAAACAGAACAGTAAATTGAAGCCATCGAAATGTGGATATATAGAAGAATAGGTAGAATTGAATGGAAGGAAAAGAAAACAAACGACGAAGTCTTAAAACAACTAAAAATAAAAAGAGAACTACTAAGCACAATTCAAACAAGACAAATGTGATTTTTGGGCCATGTTAAAAGACACAACAGCCTACTAAAAGTAATCCTGGAGGGGAAAATACAAGGTAAAAGAGGCAGAGACAGACCAAGACTAACATGGACGAGTAACATCAAAAGATGGACAAATCAGCCTATGACAACCTGCACCATCAAAGCAAGAGACAGTGCAGAATGGTGCTCCATGGTAGCCAAACTTCAATGTGGAGATGGCACTCAATGATGATGATGATTTGTCTTGTGTTTTCCCTTAGAGCGAAGTTAGTACTTTTGTCTTGCCGTCTCCATCCTTTTATTCTGCATAAGCATCAATTAATGAAAGTGTGTATTTTGTCGATTTTAATTTTTATTGTTCTTTATGTTTCGCAATCATAAAATTGGTCTGATTTAACACTAAAGGTTTTTTTTTTTTTTTGTATTTAACCTAGTTTCTTGGTATTTCCATATGTTTCCTAGTGCAGTGAAGGCTCCTCTTGCTTTTGTTTTATTATTTTAGTATCATTCTATATTTCTTCTTCTTTGTCTATATTACTGCCTGTATATGCATACACACACACATATGTATATATATATATATATATCATCATCAAGTACCCGGCCTGCTGGTGTAGGTGATCATGTCTCTCCACAACTTTCGATCACGACAATTGTTTACAATTTATGTTGTTGACTCTCTGCCAAGCCTTTCTCCCAAGCTGTCTGGCACTTTTTCTCCCCGCTTCCCCCCGTTCCTCAACCTTCCCAGTCATTACAATACACTCCAGTTGTTCTCTTCTCATTACATGGCCAAAAAATGATGATTGTTTCTTCCTAGTATTGGAAATTAGCTCTCTTTTTGCTTTGGCCTCTTTCAGAACGTTTTCACCACTCTTCCCTGCCATCTATGGCACTCACAACACCTCCTCTGCAAAACCACATCCCCACAGACTCCAGTTACCCTCTCATCTGTTGTCCCACACTGACCACGACCCACATCCATATGCCAAGACTATCTCCACATAACACCCAAGAACTCTCCCTCTTGTCTCTACTCTCAAAAATGGGCTGCATAGCTTCTTCCTAATATATATATATATAAGATTTTACATCTAGTATAGTTATTTCTCCTAGTGTTATTTGGTTATTACCAATTGCATTAATTCTCATGATTTTTGTCTTAATGTGAATTTAGTGTACAGATTCTTGGTAATCCAAATCTATATGGTTATATATGGTTATGGTTATGGAAGGTTCCGGTATCACTGCAAACGAATTAAAATCCATAATTGCTCACCGCCCGTGCCAGTGGAATCATCCGAATTACTATCTCATCTTCCAAACAAAGAAAGGTAGCTGTAGTCCCCATCGTAGCAGTCTCAGCACACGCCAAAAGACATAAGGCAAAACTGCACAGAAAGCAAACAAAATCTGTTCCCTTTCATACAATATCATCATTCATCGTAAGCAATTGGAATATCGAAACACGATCAAAACGGATAAAGTACACAGATCACGGTGTTCACAGAGCACTTAACTCAGTAGCTCCTGCAACAAGCCGGACTTAGGATATGAGGAAACTGCAACAAGGAACACTTTTCAGACAGCCTTTAACGGTTCTTGCCGCCTATCCACCATATTGTTGACCAGAAGTTCACATCCTCCTATCATAGCTATCAACTTTATTTTTTTTAACTTACAACATTGGCACACATTTTTCTGCCATTCCTAACAATGATATGTATATTTTTTCTGATATTAAGAACTGATCTAAGCTTCATCTTTTCTTTATGAAGCTTTTTGACTCTTTTTTAGTGTTTTTGTACTGCTCTTTAGTCTTTTACATATGTGGTATATGTATTTTGTTTTCCAACAGATAACTTGTTTTTTTTAAATTATACTTGCTTTGCTATTTTCTCCTTGTTTTTCTGTACCTACTTTGCTCTTTTATCTGTGCTACTTGTTATGCTTATCTTCTGTCATCCATAGATTTCCTTTTAATGCGTACAGTGTAAAAGTATATGCAAGTCTACAAGAGAAAACACAAGAATTCTTTAAAAATGGATGTAGGCTATTACCAGAAATATAATGGATGCTATTATTGTCATATATTTGTTATAGGAATGTCTGGCTCTGAAGTTCTACAAATGGTGCAGAAAGGTGGAAGGATGAGCAAACCTGTTGGAGACAATTTTGAGATTCCTGATTCCTACTTTAACCAAATGCTCAAGTGCTGGCACATAAATGCAGAAGACAGACCCACATTTGAAAATCTATGGCACTTTTTTGATGATTATTTTATCAACATTGAGCCCAAATACAAAGACTTGGATGAGATATAGATATCTATGGCCTGATTTTATTTTACTGTGGTCATTTCCTTGGTCAGTTGTTCATTGCTAATATATTTCAAGTTGTTAAACTTTCTACACTCATTTTTACTTAATAATATCACAAATTAATTCATAGTAACAGCTGCTCCAATTTCATATCATTAACGAGACAAATTAATTCATAATTGCAGCTGCTCCAATTTTATATCATTAACAAGACAAATTAATTCATAATTGCAGCTGCTCCAATTTTATATCATTAACAAGACAAATTAATTCATAATTACAGCTGCTCCAATTTTATATCATTAACAAGACAAATTAATTCATAATTGCAGCTGCTCCAATTTTATATCATTAACAAGACAAATTAATTCATAATTGCAGCTGCTCCAATTTTATATCATTAACAAGGCAAATTAATTCATAATTACAGCTGCTCCAATTTTATATCATTAACAAGACAAATTAATTCATAATTGCAGCTGCTCCAATTTTATATCATTAACAAGACAAATTAATTCATAATTGCAGCTGCTCCAATTTTATATCATTAACAAGGCAAATTAATTCATAATTACAGCTGCTCCAATTTTATATCATTAACAAGACAAATTAATTCATAATTACATCTGTTCTAATTTTATATCATTAACAAGACAAATTAATTCATAATTACAGCTGCTCCAATTTTATATCATTAACAAGACAAATTAATTCATAATTGCAGCTGCTCCAATTTTATATCATTAACAAGGCAAATTAATTCATAATTACAGCTGCTCCAATTTTATATCATTAACATGACAAATTAATTCATAATTACAGCTGCTCCAATTTTATATCATTAACAAGACAAATTAATTCATAATTACAGCTGCTCCAATTTTATATCATTAACATGACAAATTAATTCATAATTACAGCTGCTCCAATTTTATATCATTAACAAGACAAATTAATTCATAATTACATCTGTTCTAATTTTATATCATTAACAAGACAAATTAATTCATAATTGCAGCTGCTCCAATTTTATATCATTAACAAGACAAATTAATTCATAGTTACAGCTGCTCCAATTTTATATCATTAACAAGACAAATTAATTCATAGTCACAACTGCACCAATTTTATTTCATTAACAAGACATATACAAAGCTAAGGTAACTCTGATCTCAAGTATTACTTTTATCAAAAGTACCTGGACCTCTTCTACTTGAAGGTCTAGAGTTTTCTCAGGGAGAGCATCAACTTAACTTGTTTTCCTTGTAACTTGATTGGAATCTGGTTTTTTTTTCTTTGGGTAATTTGCAACTTGATGATTGTGACATTTTGATTTGTTTGGCACCAGTACAGCTACTGTGCAACAGTAAACCAATATGACTCAGAGGAAACACTAATGCAAACCATTTTTGTGTAGAGAAAAAAATTAGTGTAAAACATTTTTACACTGGACATTTTAATGTAAAATATCTTGATGTGAAACATTGATTTGTTTAGCATTTTGGTGTTAACCATCTTGATGTAAATTATTTCAACACAACACTTGTGTCATTAGTTGCTACATATTGAGGATATATCCCAGAGAAGACTTGAACACATATGGACTTGTGCAATGTGCAATGAGGATGACCATCAGCCAAACTAAACTATGTAAATCATTTTGATGTAAAACATTTATTTGTAAAATATCTTGGTGTTAAACATCTTAATGTAAATCATTTTGATGTAAAACATTTATTTGTAAAATATCTTGGTGATAAACATCTTAATGTAAATAATTTTGATGTAAAGCATTTATTAGTAATTAGAGATTAATAGAATTATGTTTAATAGAAAATTTAGTTATAGGTGGGACATTATTTCCACACAAAAATATTCACAAAACAACATGGATATCTCCTGACGATAGAACATCAAATCAAATTGACCACCTATGTATTAAACAACAATTCAGATCATCATTAATAGATGTAAGAGCTTACAGAGGTGCTGATGTTAATAGTGACCACAACCTGTGCATTGGGAAAATAAGATTAAAATTTAGAAACCAACAGAAGAGGTCAATTACACATAAAATTGATAGTCATAAACTGAAAGATGAAGCCATAAAGGAAAAGTTTAACATAGAGCTAAGTAATTGTTATTCAGCACTCGGTGAAATAGACTTAGATATCAATGAAATGTGGGACTCACAGAGCAAAATACTAATGACAGCAGCAGAAGCAAGTGCCGGACTGAAGAAAATGGAAAAACGAGCTTGGATCTCAGACACCACATGGAAATACATCAAAGAAAGAAGAGAAGCAAAGAGAGCCGTGACTAATGTAAAGACAGATCTTGGAAAGGTTCTGGCAAAAGCAACATACAAAGAATTAGACAACAAAGTGAAAAGTTCGGCAAGAAGAGATACAAGAGCTTATATAGACAACTTGGCAGAGAAAGCAGAGACAGCTGCAATTACAGGAGACAGCAGAACTCTCTATACAGTACAAAAGATGCTGACAAACACCTATACATCCAGTGGAACACCAATTCTAGACAAATCTGGATTAATGCTAACAACAAGCGCAGACATAAAAGCCCGTTGGGCAGAACACTTCAAAGAAATTCTTAACCGTCCACTACCTCACAGTTTAATAGATTTTGAAGCTGAAACACCAGCAGCAGAATTAGATGTAAATTTAGATGACTTCACCTTGAGTGAAATAGAAACCACCTTAAAGCTAATGACCAATAACAAGGCTGCTGGAGAGGATAAGTTAACAGCTGAGATCCTCAAGGCAATTGATAGCCATAATTTAATACATCTCCAAAAAATGTTCAACATCATTTGGAAAACAGAGAAGACGCCTCATAAATGGAAAAAAGGAATCATTGTTAAGATCCCAAAAAAGGGCAATCTTAGAGATTGTAACAACTGGAGAGGCGTGACACTTTTGTCAGTTGCCTCAAAGTTATTCTGTAAAATCATCCTAAATAGAATAAAGGATTCAATAGATACAGTAATGCGTGAAGAACAGGCTGGGTTTAGAAAAGGGAGAAGCTGTCTTGACCACATTTTCACTCTACGACTTATATTGGAGGAACATATTGAAAAGCAAAAACCTTTTGTACTTAACTTCATCGACTTCAAAAAAGCATTTGATAGTATTCATAGAGATTCTTTGTGGAAAATTCTGAAGCAATATGGTTTACCATCAAAAATCATAAATATTATCAAAGACATGTATGATGGTTACACATGTGCAGTTCGAACAGAGGAAGGACTGAGCGAATGTTTCCCAATAGAAACTGGGGTTAAACAAGGATGTATTTTATCGCCCTTGTTATTTGGAATTGTTATGGACTTCATAATGAAGAAATGCTGCACTGGTAATAAAGGCATCGAATGGATACAAGGAGACCATTTGGAGGACCTCGACTTTGCTGATGACATAGTTCTCATCAGCAGTCAGATAAAAACGATGCAGGAAAACACAAATGAACTATCATCAATAGCCAGCAAAATTGGGCTTGAGGTCAATCATGAAAAGACTAAAGTCATGAAAAGTTTAATTCCAACAAGTGACAAAATATACATGGAAAACAAACCAGTAGAAGAGATCGATCACTTTATCTATCTTGGAAGTCACATTGATCGAGAAGGGGATACGAGCAAAGAAATTAGAATCAGACTGGCTAAAGCAGCAATGTCTTTCAGAAGCCTTGAAAAGTTGTGGAAATCAAAACTCATTAGCACAAACACAAAACTTAGGCTATTCAAATCAAATGTACTATCAACCCTTACGTATGCGTGTGAAAGCTGGAAAACAACAAGAGATATAGAAACAAAGTTGAACGCATTCGAAAATAAATGTCTAAGGAAAATACTTGGTATAGAATGGAACGAATTCAAAACAAACGAGGAAATTAGAGAAATCGCCAATCAACCACTAATATCTTCAGTAATAAAGAAAAGACGATGGTCATACGTTGGACATGTGATGAGAAGAGATAATAATCGAATAGCAAAGCAAGCCCTCATATGGGAAACAACAGGTAAAAGAAAAAGAGGAAGACCCAGGGAGACACTGAGAAGAACATTGATGAGAGAGGCAAGAGCAGCAGGAATCGGCTCCCTCAATGAGATAGAACTGCTTGCACAGAACAGAGACAGATGGCGAGATTTAATAAAATATCTTTAAAAGAAAACTGCTAGAACAAAAATTCATATAGGAGAAGGTGTATCTTGGTCTACGCCCTATGGGCCGGTTACGGCTCGAAAGGTCAATAGATAGATAGATTTATTAGTAAAATATATTGGTTTTAAACATCTTAATGTAAACAATTTTGCTGTAAAACTTTTATTTGTAAAATATCTTGGTGTTAAACATCTTAATGTAAATCATTTTGATGTAAAACATTTATTTGTAAAATATCTTGGTGCTAAACATCTTAATGTAAATAATGTTGATGTAAAACATTTATTTGTAAAATATCTTGGTGTTAAACATCTTAATGGAAATCATTTTGATGTAAAATATTTTGTTGTTGACAAGTGCTACAAAATAATGTTTCTATAATGATGCAACACATCCAAATCAAAAGCAAAACTTGCACAGATCACTTATCAAGCAGCAAGTCTTGACAGGTTTGTTCTTTTCCTGATATAATTATGTGCCACGGCACAACTTCTTGCTACACAGGAAGTCATTGATAATAAGTAAAAAAGTAAAGTACCCCCCGTCACGCCAAGTGGCGTATAGGGAAATATGGTGTTAGTGACCCTATATTTTACAGACCTTCAGCACATGATTTTCATGATTTTTGGGGTAATGTGGTCGGTATTACGCCCGTGCTGCTTTTACTTTCCCAGAAAAAAGTCCGGTACCCATTTAAGGCTGGGTGAACCCGGAGCCGTCGGTTGGGATCGAACCCTACCCCTTGTCCGTAGTAGTCCAGTTCACTAACCACTGAGCTATCGCGGCTCCCACTAATTTTTTTAGGGAATTAGTAAAACCCAGGTGTCCTCGCCAGGGTACGAACCCCGGCTGTTGCCGTGGTAAGCCAACCGCCTATCGATTGCGCTAACCGGACAGCTCTCATTGATAATAATTCAACCTAGCCCTCATTTATAATAATTAAACTTAAACTTGCTACATCACTTTTATGACTGCAGCATCCATGACATTTTGTCATTTGAAGAACATATATCAATGAATATATATGGCCCTTTTCGTCTTGTCAGACGGTCTAGTGGAGGCTATTGCGTATTTTTTTGAGGTATTGTTTTTGCCGAACAGCTTCTCTCGTGGCTAATTCTACCAATGTTTGACAAACACACGCGGTCACATAATGAACAGGACAGGCTCGCTGGTCCACAGGGTTTACCATCCTTTTTCATGAGTCTCTTCTCTTCTAAGTCCTGTCTTAGAACAGTCTCAAATGTTGTTATACCGTTCCTTATACGTGCTCTCCATGATGTGCGATCACTTGCCAGATGTTGCCAGTCGTTTTCACAGATGGAGAAGTCTTTCAGAGATGATTTGCAGATATCTCTATATCGTAGTTTAGGTCTGCCGATTTGTCGTTTTCCGTGTTTTAGCTCGCCATATAGTATTTGCCTAGGAATGCGTTTTTCTTCCATCCGTTGGACATGCCCCAGCCATCTTAGCCTTCGACTTCTGAGCATCGACATGATTGTTAGGGTCTTAGCACGTTGCAGGACAGTTAAGTTGGTTATTTTGTCTTGCCATTTGATGTGCATTATTTTGCGGAGACATCGCATGTGGAAGACATTTAGTCTTTTTTCCTGGTTTGAGTATGTTGTCCAGGTTTCGGATCCATATAGTAGTGTGCTAAGCACACATGTTTGATATATTAAGAGTTTAGTCTTTCGAGTTAGTTTCGTGTTGTTCCAGGCCCTTTCTGTGAGTTTGCCGAAGGTCGTAGCTGCCTTACCAATTCGACAGTTTATTTCTTCATCAAGAGAGATGGTTTGCGTAACTGTGGATCCAAGATATGTAAATTTCTGTACTGATTCTAGTGGGCAGTCTTTTAGAGTAATAGATAGAGGTTTGCAGTCACCTTGATTTAGTATTACTGTCTTCTGAACATTAATTGACAGTGAAAAAAGGTCGCATGCTTTATCCAGGTTGTTGATCAGCGACTGTAGGGTGGCCTCACTATGAGCGACTAGGGCTGCATCGTCAGCAAATAAAAATTCTTTAAGTAGGGCAACATTTGTTTTGGTTTTTGCTCTTAGTCGTGCTAGGTTGAACAGTGAGCCATCTGGTCTAGTGCGAATGTAAATATCTCCAGAGCTGTTTTCGAAGGTGTAATTTAGGAGGGCAGCAAAGAATATACCAAAAAGGGTGGGGGCGAGGACACATCCCTGTTTCACTCCTTTGTTGACTTTGAAATTCTCTGATGGACTCCCATCAAAATGGACTTTGCCATTCATGTCTTCATGGAAGGAAATTATCAGCCTAAGTAATTTAGGAGGGCAGCCTATGCCTTCTAACACTTTGTAGAGACCATCTCTGTTTACTGTGTCGATCAATGAATGAAGGCATCGAAATACATAAAAATGCATCAAAAAGTAAAGGTGATTATAAAGGAGAAATTTTAAAAAAATAGAAAAAAATGTATAGCTACAGCTTTACGTGTGTAATGGTAAACACAAAATTGAACGACATTGCAGCTCATTTAGAACCCCTCCAATGAGAGTCCACTACCTGCGCTGGTCGCCTCTCAGCGCTCAGAGCAAGGACATTTTTATTTTTCTGGATCTGGTCGCAGCAGCTTGAAGTTGAGTCCCTTTCTTTATAATTTGATAATATCATTTTTGTTTTGATATTTAATTATTAGTTAGCTATGTTGTGTTAATTTTATTTACTTACTTACATATCCAAGTATGTGCTGCTAATTGTTCCTGCTGAAGGCCTAAGGAGCCACAACATCGCTCGATTTTGTGATAAATCTCAGTAATATCCATCAAGGTTTGTGGCACCTATGTACTTTATAGCTTTTCATAAAAGGAAAGACGTCTTATCATGTCTTATGCAGCAAGTCTGTGTCAATAGAAGGGAGAAAGAGAGGTCATCGGTGCTATATAAAGCCAGTTTTGACCCATGGAAGCGAATCATGGACAGTAGACAAACAAATGAAACGACGATTAGAGGGGACAGAGATGGGATGTCTCAGAAGAAAATTGAGAGCTCTCTGAAGAGCTAAAGAAAGACCAACGGGGAAATTCTCAGAGGCCATTAAAAAAAGGGGTGGGGGAGGGGGAGGGGTGTTCCTAAAAAACATCAGAAATAAACAATCAACATTTTTCAGACATATCATGAAAAGAGAAATGTTGTAATACTTGGTTACAACTGGCAAAATACAGGGAAAGAAAGACCGCAGATGACAAAAATAAAAAAATACTAGTAGATAGCATGTTGTCGTGATAAACAGTCAACAAAATAATTTATACGATGCACTGCAGATAGAAAATTGGGGAAGAACATGATCACTTGTGCCAAGCGGTATGGCACATGATGATGCACTTTATCCACCCCAACGGTTTACATGCCCTGTACGTTAATTTCATTGTGTAACCATTAAATAACAAATTGACTCATTTATTTGTTAGATCATTTATTGAACTTGTTTTAAATTTTATATTTTTGTGTGGCTTGTTAGCTTCATTATATTGTTAACCAATCCGTTTGCAGCATTTCTGTGATTATTGTAACTGATTCTTCTTATTCTTAACATTGCCCATTTATTATGTGTCATGGGTGCATAATGGCGCTAGTTTACGGCACATTATTGTATCTGCACCTTTCGACCCAACACATCCTTCTTTGGCATGGGTAGATTTCTTATAGAACAGTTTTTGCACCAGCAGTGTCTATTCTTTGGCCTACATTTGAGACTTTGTTCCAAATCATTTTTTAATGTCAGCTGTGTGCACATGGGATATCCTATTTTTTTTTGGTTTTCCAAGAGGGCTAGACATTGGATCTCAGTACTCAGAGAGGGCTAGACATTGGATCTCAGTACTCAGAGAGGGCTAGACATTGGATCTCAGTACTCAGAGAGAGCTAGACATTGGATCTCAGTACTCAGAGAGGACTAGACATTATACCTCAGTACTCAGAGAGGGCTAGACATTGGATCTCAGTACTCAGAGAGGACTAGACATTGGATCTCAGTACTCAGAGAGGGCTAGACATTGGATCTCAGTACTCAGAGAGGACTAGACATTGGATATCAGTACTCAGAGAGGGCTAGACATTGGATCTCAGTACTCAGAGAGGACTAGACATTGGATCTCAGTACTCAGAGAGGACTAGACATTGGATCTCAGTACTCAGAGAGGGCTAGACATTGGATCTCAGTACTCAGAGAGGGCTAGACATTATATATCTGTACTCAGAGAGGGCTAGACATTATATCTCTGTACTCAGAGAGGGCTAGACATTATACCTCAGTACTCAGAGAGAACTAGACATTAAACCTCTGTACTCAGAGAGGGCTAGACATTATATCTCTGTACTCAGAGAGGGCTAGACATTATACCTCTGTACTCAGAGAGGACTAGACATTATATCTCTGTACTCAGAGAGGGCTAGACATATCTCTGTACTCAGAGAGGGCTAGGCATTATATCTCTGTACTCAGAGAGGGCTAGACATTATATCTCAGTACTCACAGAGGACTAGACATTGGATTTCAGTATTCAGAGACCAGAGGAATGTAAAGCCTCAAAAAAGCGATGGATTCAAAGAGAAAAATTCCCACCATCTGTGGAGAGATTTGAACCCGAGATCTTCTTGTCCAGAAGTCATCGTCCTACCTCTAGACCACCCAGTACCACATTGTGACATAACTTTATCACATTATTGATGTAAGATAAACTTGTGTGTTACCAAGTGTGGTCTCTCAGAGGTTTATCAATTGTCCCTCAGTACAGCTGACAGTGGATGGCTAAACAAATAAAAACTTGTAACATTCACCAAACAGATAAAAATGTGCAGCATTCACCAAACAGATAAAAGCATGTAGCATTCTCCAAACAGATAAAAACATGTAGCATTCTCCAAACAGATCAAAACATGTAGCACTCTCCAGATAAGAAAGATACAGGTTTGGATCACAGTTGGGTTAAACAATTGTTTCTTTCAGGTGTGAAATAACCACCACATAGTGGCTATACTGAACACCACATAGTGACTATACTGAACATGCAATCTTTATTCCCTAACCCTATCCCTGGTTAACCTCAGAAATGGGATAAATAAAAAGTGAAAGGTTCCTTTCATTTTTTTCAAACATATAAATAATAAAGAATAATTTAATATGGCCTTTGACGGCTTGACATATGATTGGCAGTAAGCAATCATAATAAATCAGTAGTTTGGTAAAAATGTTAGTGTCTTATGCTGGATGCTGCTTTTCTGACCAGCTAATCTCGTCGCTGAATCATTTTCACTGATAGAGAATTCCCTCAAGGAAGCCCTGCAAACATCCTTAATATAATTTGGTGCAACGACATTAAACAAACCTGATAAAATTTAGAATATATAATAAATAATGACATTGGCTCTGTTCTCCTTTGATCTCCTTCAATTAAAGAATGTTGGTTCACGTTCTCTAATAATAAAAATTTTCACAAGAACTTGTGAGCTGTGTTAGTGACATGAACTTGTGAGCTGTGTTAGTGACATGAATTTGTGAGCTGTGTTAGTGACATGAACTTGTGACCTGATAGTGACATTATCTTGTGAGCTGTTAGTGACATGAATTTGTGACCTGTTAGTGACATTATCTTGTGAGCTGTTAGTGACATGAACTTGTGAGCTGTTAGTGACATGAACTTGTGAGCTGTGTTAGTGACATGAATTTGTGAGCTGTGTTAGTGACATGAACTTGTGACCTGATAGTGACATTATCTTGTGAGCTGTTAGTGACATGAATTTGTGACCTGTTAGTGACATTATCTTGTGAGCTGTTAGTGACATGAACTTGTGAGCTGTTAGTGACATGAACTTGTGAGCTGTGTTAGTGACATGAACTTGTGAGCTGTGTTAGTGACATGAACTTGTGACCTGATAGTGACATTAACTTGTGAGCTGTTAGTGACATGAACTTGTGAGCTGATAGTGACATTAACTTGTGAGCTGTTAATGACATGAACTTGTGAGCTGTTAGTGACATGAACTTGTGAGCTGTTAGTGACATGAACTTGTGAGCTGTGTTAGTGACATGAACTTGTGAGCTGTTAATGACATGAACTTCTGACCTGATAGTGACATTAACTTGTGAGCTGTTAGTGACATGAACTTGTGAGCTGATAGTGACATGAACTTGTGAGCTGTTAATGACATGAACTTGTGAGCTGTTAGTGACATGAACTTGTGAGCTGTTAGTGACATGAACTTGTGAGCTGATAGTGACATTAACTTGTGAGCTGTTAGTGACATGAACTTGTGAGCTGTTAGTAACATGAACTTGTGAGCTGTTAGTGACATGAACTTGTGAGCTGATAGTGACATTAACTTGTGAGCTGTTAGTGACATGAACTTGTGAGCTGATAGTGACATGAACTTGTGAGCTGATAGTGACATTAACTTGTGAGCTGTTAGTGACATGAACTTGTGAGCTGATAGTGACATTATCTTGTGAGCTGTTAGTGAAATGAATTTGTGACCTGTTAGTGACATGAACTTGTGAGCTGTTAGTGACATGAACTTGTGAGCTGATAGTGACATGATCTTGTGACTTGTTTGTGACATGAACTTGTGAGCTGTTAGTGACATGAATTTGTGAGCTGATAGTGACATGATCTTGTGAGCTGTGTTAGTGACATGAACTTGTGAGCTGTGTTAATGACATGAACTTGTGAGCTGTGTTAATGACATGAACTTGTGACCTGATAGTGACATGAACTTGTGAGCTGATAGTGACATGAACTTGTGAGCTGATAGTGACATGAACTTGTGAGCTGATAGTGACATTAACTTGTGAGCTGATAGTGACATGAACTTGTGAGCTGTTAGTGACATGAACTTGTGAGCTGATAGTGACATTATCTTGTGAGCTATTAGTGACATGAATTTGTGACCTGTTTGTGACATGAACTTGTGAGCTGATAGTGACATGATCTTGTGAGCTGTTAGTGACATGAACTTGTGAGCTGTGTTAGTGACATGAACTTGTGAGCCGTTTTAGTGACATGATCTTGTGAGCTGTTAGTGACATGAACTTGTGAGCTGTTAGTGACATGAACTTGTGAGCTGTTAGTGACATGAACTTGTGAGCTGTTAGTGACATGAACTTGTGAGCTGATAGTGAAATGATCTTGTGAGCTGTTAGTGACATGATCTTGTGAGCTGTTAGTGACATGAACTTGTGAGCTGTGTTAGTGACATGAACTTGAGCTGTGTTAGTGACATGATCTTGTGAGCTGTTAGTGACATGAACTTGTGAGCTGTTAGTGACATGAACTTGTGAGCTGTTAGTGACATGAACTTGTGAGCTGTTAGTGACATGAACTTGTGAGCTGTTAGTGACATGAACTTGTGAGCTGTTAGTGACATGAACTTGTGAGCTGTTTGTGACATGAACTTGTGAGCTGTTAGTGGCATGAACTTGTGAGCTGTTAGTGGCATGAACTTGTGAGCTGTGTTAGTGACATGAACTTGTGAGCTGTTTTAGTGACATGAACTTGTGAGCTGTTTTAGTGACATGAACTTGTGATCTGTTGGTGACATGAACGTGTGAGCTGTGTTAGTGACATGAACTTGTGAGCTGTGTTAGTGACAGGAAATTGTGAGCTGTGTTAGTGACATGAACTTGTGAGCTGTGTTAGTGACATGAACTTGTGAACTGTTAGTGACATGAACGTGTGAGCTGTGTTAGTGACATGAACTTGTGGACTGTAAGTGACTTGTATGTCTGCCTGATCTTTTAGTTCCCTGTGGAATTTTGGTGACGTCCTGCGTTGAATTAGTAACTTTCTGGAGCGAAGTATGAAATAAATGAAACGCTGTTGCATGAAATATGTTGTTACTGATTCATCAATGTCAGTGAAGACAATATCGTCATCATTTGTGTCTGTCCCTGGTTCTTATTCATTGCTTTCATAGTAGACCTCTTTCAGTGTCTCGGCGAACTTCAGAGATGGAAAAAACACAAATTGTGAATTGAAAGAAATTCTATTTTAATGTTGGTTTAGAATTAGAAAGATTTCTTTGTTACAACAAATAATAATGAACATGCAAAACATTTCTTGAACTTGCACACACATTCTCGTTTCTTGACTGCGCGAAGTTTGATTGTCCTAAAAATGTCCAGCCAGCAATTCAAGATTTTTAAAATGGAATTTGATGGGCGTTTTCGAAGTTAGGAAAGTTGTTTAACATTGTGTGTAATAAAGACTCAGCGTCAATAGTAAAAAGACATCACCGTAATGCATAATAAAGACAAGTGGAACAATATTAAAACAGGTAAATGAATTTAAATATCTAGGAACATGAACAATGTTAAACTCAGATGGTAGATGTACAACAGAGGTGAGATGCAGAATAGCTCAGGAAACAGCAGCTTTCCAAAAAATGAGGAAGATACTGGTCAATCCATTTTTGACAATACAAACAAGAAAATGAGTTCTTAAATGGTATGTAGAGCGAGGCTTAACATGGACGTGAATCATGGACAATAGGACAACAGACAAGAAAATCAATGGAGACTGTAGAAATGTGGTTTTACAGAAAAATGTTGAGAATACCATGGATAGCTAAGAATATTAATTAAAGCGTTCTGAAAGAGGCCAAAGCAAGAAGAGAGCTAATTGCCAATAGAAGGAAGAAACAATCATCATTTCTTGGTCATGTAAAGAGATGGGAACAGCTGGAATATGTTGCGACAACTGGGAAAACTGAGGGACGAAGAGACAGAGGGAAGCGAAGATAAAAGATACCAGACAGCTTAAGAGAATGGCTTGGCAGAAGACCATCAACAGAAATGATAAATAACTGTCGAGATCGAAATTTGTGGAGACACATGATCACCTACGCCGGCGGGCATGGTAATTTAAGAAAAAAAAAAAAGTAAAGTACCCCCGTCACGCCAAGTGGCGTATAGGGAATATGGTGTTAGTGACCATCAATTTTACAGACCTTCGGTATGGTTTTTTTTTGGGGGGGGGGTGGGGGGGGGTAATGTGGTCGGTATTACGCCCGTGCCACTTGACTTTCCCAGAAAAAATAAATAAATATCCGGTACCCATTAAAGGCTGGGTCAACCCGAAGCCGTCGGTTGGGATCGATCCCTACCTCTTCTCCTTCCTTTGTAGTCCATTTCACTAACCACTGAGCTATTGCGGCTTCTCGACGGGCAAGGTACTTGATGATAATGATGATGCTAATACCTTTTTTTTCGTTTTTCGGCCCTAAGACAACAACAAAAATAGGATTCTGGAATGTACGAACAATGGCCGCGCCGACAAAACAAGCACAAGTCGCGAGCGAGATGGATAGATACGATCTAGATATTTTAGGATTAAGTGAAATGCGCTGGCGTGGGACAGGTAGGAAATCTGTTGATAATAAAATAGTAGTTTTTTTTCTGGAAGGGAAAATGGAAAACACCGTGAAGGAGTAGGCAAAATGATGACAGAGATAGCTGCAAGAAGTTTATTAGAATGGGAACCCGTAAATAGCCGTCTGATACAAACACGCTACAAAACAACATATGGAAGACTTTCAATTGTTCAACTCTATGCGCCTACAAACGAAGCTGATGATGAAGTTAATGATGATTTTTATAACCAACTACAACAACCTATAAACAAAATACCAAAACACGATCTTTTAATTGTAATGGGAGACTTCAACGCCAAAGTGGGAAAAGACAATGCAGGAGTGGAACATGTAATGGGGAGAGAAGGCTGCGATACTACAAGTCAGATTGGGGAAAGATTAATAGAATTATATTTAACAGAACATTTAGTTATAGGTGGGACATTATTTCCATACAAAAATATTCACAAAACAACATGGATATCTCCTGATGATAGAACCTCAAATCAAATTGACCACTTGTGTATTAAACAACAATTCAGATCATCATTAATAGATGTAAGAGCTTACAGAGGTGCTGATGTTAATAGTGACCACAACCTGTGCATTGGGAAAATAAGATTAACATTTAAAAGCCAACAGAAGAGATCAACTAAAACATAAAATTGATAGTCGTAAACTGAAAGATGAAGCCATAAAGGAAAAGTTTAACATAGAACTAAGTAATTGTTATACAGCACTTGGTGAAATAGACTTAGATATCAATTAAATGTGGGACTCACAGAGCAAAATACTAATGACAGCAGCAGAAGCAAATGCCGGACAGAAGAAAATGGAAAAACGAGCTTGGATTTCAGACACTACATGGAAATACATCAAAGAAAGAAGAGAAACAAACAGAGCCATGACTAATGTAAAGACAGATCTTGGAAAGGTCCTGGCAAAAGCAACATACAAAGAATTTGACAACAAAGTAAAAAGTTCAGCAAGAAGAGATACAAGAGCTTATATAGACAATTTGGCAGAGATAGCTGCAATTACAGGAGACAGCAGAACTCTCTATACTGTACAAAAAATGATGACAAACACCTATACATCCAGTGGAACACCAATTCTAGACAAATCTGGAGTAATGCTAACAACAAGCGCAGACATAAAAGCCCGTTGGGCGGAACACTTCAAAGAGATTCTTAACCGTCCACTACCCCACAGTTTAATAGATTTTGAAGCTGAAACACCAGTAGCATAATTAGATGTAATTTTAGATGACTTCACCTTGAGCGAAATAGAAACAACCTTAAAGCGTATGGCCAATAACAAGGCTGCTGGAGAGGATAAGTTAACAGCTGAGATCCTCAAGGCAATTGATAGCCATAATTTAACACATCTCCAGAAAATGTTCAACATCATTTGGAAAGCAGAGAAGACGCATCATAAATGGAAAAAGGGAATCATTGTTAAGATTCCAAAAAAGGGCAATCTTAGAGATTGTAACAACTGGAGAGGCGTGACACTTTTGTCAGTTGCCTCAAAGTTATTCTGCAAAATCATCCTAAATAGAATAAAGGATTCAATAGATACAGTAATGCGTGAAGAACAGGCTGGGTTTAGAAAAAGGAGAAGCTGCCTTGACCACATTTTTACTCTACGAGTTATATTGGAGGAACATATTGAAAAGCAAAAACCTTTTGTACTTAACTTCATCGACTTCAAAAAAGCATTTTACAGTATTCATCGAGATTCTTTGTGGAAAATTCTGAAGCAATATGGCTTACCATCAAAAATCATAAATATTAGTAAAGTCATGTATGATGGTTACACATGTGCAGATCGAACAGAGGAAGAACTGAGCGAATGTTTCCCAATAGAAACTTGGGTTAAACAAGGATGTATTTTATCGCCCTTGTTATTTGGAGTTGCTATGGACTTCATAATGAAGAAATGCTGCACTGGTAATAAAGGCATCGAATGGATACAAGGAGACCATTTGGAGGACCTCGACTTTGCTGATGACATAGTTCTCATCAGCAGTCAGATAAAAACGATGCAGGAAAACACAAATGAACTATCATCAATAGCCAGCAAAATTGAGTTTAAGATCAATCATGAAAAGACTAAAGTCATGAAAAGCTTAATTCCAACAGACGACAAAATATACATGGAAAACAAACCAGTGGAAGGATCGACCACTTTATCTATCTTTTAAGTCACATTGATAGAGAAGGGGATACAAGCAAAGAAATTAGAAACAGAATAGCTAAAGCAGCAATGTCTTTCAGAAGGCTTGAAAAGTTGTGGAAATCAAAACTCATCAGCACAAACACAAAACTTAGACTATTCAAATCAAATGTACTATCAACCCTTACTTATGCGTGTGAAAGCTGGAAAACAACACGAGATTTAGAAACAAAGTTGAACGCATTCGAAAATAAATGTATATGGAAAATACTTGGTATAACGTAGAACGAATTGAAAACAAATGAGGAAATTAGAGAAATCGCCAATCAACAATTAATATCTTCAGTAATCAAGAAAAGACGATGGTCAAATGTTGGACATGTGATGAGAAGAGATAATAACCGAATAGCAAAGAAAGCCCTCATGTGGGAAACAACAGGTAAGAGAAACAGAGGAAGACCCAGAGGCACACTGAGAAGAACATTTGCTGAGAGAGTCAAAAGCAGCAGGATTCGGCTCCCTCAATGAGATAGAGCTGCTTGCACAGAACAGAGAGAAATGGCGAGATTTGATTAAATATCTTTAAAAGAATTTAAAACTGCTAGAACAAAAATTCAGATAAGAGAAGGAGTATCTTGGTCTACGCCCTATGGGCCGGCTACGGCTCGAAAGGTCAATAGATAGATAGAATACCACTCAGTCTGGGATAAAGAAATACAACTCAGTAACGTCCTGAGTCCTAGTGATTATTTGAAAAGAGGGTCGATTCCGTGTATGCACATTTATTTATTCACTGAAATCGGGGACAAAATCTAGGACAAATTTCTTTCGGGGACAACTTCTACACTTCGGGGACTGTCCCCGAAAATCGGGGACGAATGGTCACCTCAGCTTAAACAGACAGCTGACTTCATGAGAGAGTCTGGAATCCTACTCTGATTGAGTCTTGATCGCAGATATATATATATCATATATATCCACACTTCAAAGGCTTAAATTTTCTGTTCTATTTTCTTGTCTAATATCCATGTTTTTGCACTATACAGGAATGTTCAGAAGATATAACATTTTACTATTCTTGGTTTTAGTCCTGGTGTTATTTTAGCAACATCGTGTTAAATTGAAGTAAAGAAATGAACGTTTTATACTGACGTCACTTCGGGCGGATTGAGAGAGAGCTCTTCTATGTCGAGAAAACACCGGCCATCTTGTTGAGGTAGTGGAGTGTTTTAGTTTAAAGTGGACGCCAGGTTGAACACCAACAATGTTCTATATGTTGCCCTATGCTATTCCAATCGATGTTCTGAGTTTTTACTTCGGTAACATCAATGGTTGGTTGAAGGTGAGGGCCGGCGTTGTGCGCTTGGAACTGTTGTATCCACAACAGCAACAAAAAACTTTGATACCCGTTGAGTTGAATTTAAAAAATGAAACTTAAAACTCTTAACTGAGTTAATAATTAAGTAATAATTTAATTTAAGTTTAAATTACGCAAAAAAATTAATTTTTTATTTAAAGTTATTTATAATTATTAAATAATAAAATTAAAAAAAGATTAATATCTTTTATTATTATAAATTTATATATATATGATATGCAAATCATGTCTTGAGGCTGGAGGATTTTCTCTTCCATCTCTCTCTCCCGGGATCGCTCATTACCGACTTTTCGTCCTTGATGTTTGTTCTCTCTACACTTCTATCCCTCATTCCGACGGCCTCCTGGCTTTACGTTTATTTCTTGACCAGAGACAACACCTCTCTGTGGATACTGCCACTCTTCTCCGCCTTACTGAGCTTGTACTCAATCTCAATACCTTTGAGTTCGATGGTAACTTCTATGACCAGGTTAGTGGAGTAGCCATGGGCACCAAGATGGGCCTTAGCTATACTTGTCTATTTATGGGTTACCTTGAACACCAAATTCTCAATTCGTATCAAGGTCCCCTTCTCATCATATACTTGAGGTACGTTGATGACTGCTTCGGACTCACTGATCTACATGAGGACGACGTCTCCAAGTTTATCGACTACATTGGCAGCTATCACAAAGCTATCAAGATCACATCTTGCATATCCACTTCCTCAGTTACCTTCCTAGATCTTATTGTTTCCTTGGGTACCTTTGGCCTCCACACCTCGGTTTTCTATAAACCCACAGATGCCCATTGTTATCTTCTCTATACTTCATCACATTCACCTTCTTGTCATGATTCAATTCCGTTCTCACAGTTATTGCGTCTCCGTCGCATCTGCCAGGATGACCAAGATTTCCTCCAACAGGCTCACCTCATGTTAAGTTTCTTTAGCTGCCGACTTTATCCAGATTCAATCCTCCAATCTGCCTTCAAGCGGGTCCTCCTTATCACTCGTCCCGAGGCACTCACTCCTTCCTACCGCCCACCCCTCCCCGAGAGAACAATACTCCCCCTCACCTATTATCCTCACAACTTGGCTGCTGTGAAGATACTCAACCGCTTTCGTTCCATTCTCCATTCTGATCCCACTACTCGTCTCCTGATCCCCATAGGATCGCCTTCAAACGCGACAGGAATTTGGGAGATATTCTGGTTAGGAGTCATCTCCCACGCTCTGACCATCAACATTTGGGACGGCCCCTTGTGGTCTAACTGTATCACCTGACTATGTACTCCGTACTGGCTCTGTTTTATTCCCTAACGGACGGTTCGAGATTAAGCATGCTTCACATATGTGTCCCGTAACATCATTTATGCCATCATATGCCAACTATGTCACATGACTTATATTGGCTAGTCTGGGAGACGCTTAGCAGAGAGATTTTGTGAACATCTTCGAGAAGTCTGGGAGTCGCTTAGCAGAGAGATTTTGTGAACATCTTCGAGATGTTAAACAGAATATTGGCACTCCAGTGTCTTCCCATTTCAATTCATCGGATGACAAGGGCAAAGACATCCACATCACTGGTATTGTCCTGTGCCACTCCGGCAACCGTAGTCGGTTTGCTATGGAGAATTGCCTATAGTCCAATTTGGTTCACTGACCCCACGTGGCATGAATGTATCTCACTCATATACATAGTTTCCCTTTAATTTCTCTTTCCCTATTGCAAGTCTTCTTTGCTGCCCATGTTTGGGTACTTTGGTCTATCCACTGTGCCATACTATTCATAACTCTCCTCCATTAGACCCCACTGCGATACTTAGGTGGTCTCTTATACCTCTTTTGTCTATGCTACTTTCACGTGTTTCTTATTGTACCCCACCCTCAGACATATCATTCTTTCCACCTTTCGAATACCTGTTATTCTTATGTTCTGTTCTTTCTCCTTTGTGTATGCACTCTAACCTCGGTGTGTATTCTTTTGGTTATGGGGGTACTATTTCTGCACATATATGATTGTCCCTTTATGGATTTGCATATGCATGCATATATATATATATATACAAGCATACCCATACCCATATATATATATATATATATATATAGTTATGTTTGTAGATGGCCTCTTAGATACTTATAGACATTGTCAGTGTCTTCGTCTAGTGTTCCCCCAACTCACATATTTTAAGAACCCTTACACGGTTTGACCCCTGACCAGCAGGGTATTTACAGCGTACAACCGCGTGGATTCTCTCTCTTTCTCATTCCCGCCACCGTCCACAACACAAGGAAGAAACTTTTCTTAAACCAGTGATTTTGATTATTTTGTTTTGGATGTTTCATTACTAGTTAGCTATGTAGGATTAGTTTTATTCACTTACATGTCAGTGTGTGTGTGTGTGTGTGTGTTGTTTGTTTGTTCCTGCTGAACACCTATTGAGCCGAAACGTCATTCAAATTTGTGTCGTCTATTAATCACATAAAGCTTTTACCATACCATTTTTTCTATCTTTTTTTCCATTCTCACTTGCATTTAGCTTTACTGCAGCTTCGCATTTTTATGCATTCATTTGCATTAAAGGTAAAGTACGAGACTTGAACCGGCGTCTTAGCACATGATTTTCCACCCATATGTGCTCTGCCGCCTATCCAGAAATGTTAGGAGATTTCTGTATAGTGTTGCCTCAAGCATCGAAACTCAGATGCGAAGCAACATTCTTCACCTTCCCAGGGTAATAACCTGGTACCCATTTCTGCCAACGGCTGGGTCGACTGTGGGGGTATTTTTTTCATTCCAACCACATGTACAATTCACACTGCTCCCAGTGGGAATCGAACACGGGTTGTCCGAACATCGGTAATCCAGTCGAGTGGTTTTCCCAACTAGACTACCGAGGCCCCAAATTTTCATTTGCATTTCTTTGCCTTAACCTCATATATATATATATATATATATATATATATATATATATATATATATATATATATATATATATATAATTTATATCTTTTTTTACATTATCTGCTTATTATCCATTATAATGCTAGAAAATAGTTAACAATAGTAAATTACTTAGTATGTCTATAATAAATTTATATATTAATTTATGAATTTTATGTAATCTAAGTAAGGATAGATGGAAATGCTGATGTCAGGACACAATTAAAATCAGTAACTTAGATTAGAACTATGGGAAAGTATCAGACAAACACTAGTAGACAATAGATATACGACTACAAAATTGGCGCTGGATAGAACACACACTGAAGAAGCCGTTTGAGAGTATTACATGACGGGCCAATTTTTTAATCCCTCAGGGGAGGTGACTAAGAGGAAGGCTGCAATTGGAGGCCTGGAGAAGGCAGGTGGAAGAAGAGATCAAGAGAATGGGGAAGACATAAAACGATCTTATCTTAATAAGACTTAAGAGAATGATAAAAAACAAAACAACTTAGAAAGAAAGTGTTTTCTATGCCCCACACTCAGGTTCACAGAGTTGAAAAGAAGAAGAGTATATTATCATGATAATGATGTTATTTGTAAATTATTATTAACTATAACTTTCAACTTCAGGTTCGCTTCAGTACCTTATGCCTTTACATTGTGCACACTCTAATTCACATGCCGAGTTGTTGTCTGTCTCAGCCTTTATTAAGATTCACATAGGCCTACTTTATTATTATATATATATATATATATATCTAACTTAAGTTTATCTAAAATTCTAAGGTGGGTATGTATAATTGTTTTGTTTTATGAGTCTTTCTAGCCTGTCTCTATTGTTTGCCTGTTAAATGTTCTAATTTTGGGTATCTCACAAACCTCTTGACAAAGACCCAAGAACTTCACTTATATGTCTTGTACCATGCCTTCCCCTTCACTTATATGTCTTGTGCCACACCTTCCCCTTCACTTATATGTCTTGTACCATGCCTTCCCCTTCACTTATATGTCTTGTGCCACACCTTCTCATTATGTGTCAGGATTAGCACTGATGACTTCTATTTCATGAAGTCTTTAGAGCTTCTTTAAAAAGCACATCTTTTGTCCACCTAGCATTTAGTAATATAAAAATATTCTTATATAGTGAACTGAAGAAAGGTCAATGATTTATCATAAAGAAATGTTTTGAGCCCTTTGTAGTCTGCCATGCAGATTGTGTGTCATATCCTACAGCTTTGCATCAAAATAGTGACATTGTTGAGAATATCTGCTGTGTCCAAAATGGCAGTGTCTAAAATAATGTCTTACTACCATTTAATTATAGTTATGGAAGGCTCCGATATCATTGCAAGCGAATTAAAATCCATAATTGCTCAACCGCCCGTGCCAGTGGGATCATCCGAATTAATATCTCATCTCCCTAACAAAGAAAGGTAGCTGCAGTTCCCATCATAACAGTCTCGGCACAAGCCAAAAGACATAAGGTGAAACCACACAGAAAGTGAACATAGCCATCTGTTCCCCGTCACACAATATCATTCATAGTAAGCAATCGGAATATTGAAACACAATAAAAACGGATGAAATGCACAGCTCATGTGGTGCGCAGAGCACTTAATTCAGTAACTCCGGTACCAAGCCACCATTTAATTATCATCAGCATGTCAAGTGATTTAGCTGTTTTTTGGGGGGATGGGTTTCATCAGCAACAATCCAGGTTTCATCAGCATTTGGACACAGCAGCTGTATAAACCTTCTGTTTTGTCTGTAGCATAAAGTGTTACATTCTATATTCATATACATATAGAATATGCTCACCGTGGTGCTGATACACGAGGTACTCCTATAACAAATGTTCACAAGTGATTTTATAATATAATATTGCCACAGTGAGAGAAGGTCAGTAATTGTGAATAAACTCTAGCCTGGATAACTAGTATGACTTGTAGTAAATCAATTCAGAGGAAGAGGTATGGTTACAGCATTCAGAAAAAATGACAAATAATCAACAACAGAAAATATAAAAAACAAAGAACAGTATATGGTCATAAGCTTCCCTCTATAATAATATTCATTTCGTATTATTTGTTTCCATGACTTGTAGTTTAATGGTGCTAATTTTTGTTAGTCTGAAGTCAGACCACCCGATAAATGTCTGCTGCCAGATGTGGACGGAGGATACACTTTCTTTTCAAGTGAGCAAGTGGCACAAAACGGTGACGTGGAGAATCAGGAGTCAGATTTGCCATCACACTTCATTTCAAATACAGTGGTGTTAGTTTAACAAAGACATCAGCAATCAATAAATGATCCTAAGGGCTTCATTGAAGGGAGGATCAGAAGTAAAATTGCCTTGCTGATCAACATCATTATCCAAAAATATTACTAGTATTGATGCAGATGGGGGTAACAGGTATGTGTACTAGTAGGGAAAGGTTTTATTAGCTGTACATGATGTGTGCTACAACATATAGAGAGGTTTCATTAGCAGTACATGATGTGTGCTCCAACATAGAGAGGTTTCATTAGCAGTACATGATGTATGCTCCAACATAGAGAGGTTTCATTAGCAGTACATGATGTATGCTCCAACATGGGAGGTTTCATTAGCAGTACATGATGTATGCTCCAATGTAGAGAAGTTTCATTAGCAGTACATGATGTATGCTCCAACATAGAGAGGTTTCATTAGCAGTACATGATGTATGCTCCAACAGAGAGGTTTCATTAGCAGTACATGATGTATGCTCCAATGTAGAGAAGTTTCATTAGCAGTACATGATGTGTGCTCCAACATAGAGAGGTTTCATTAGCAGTACATGATGTATGCTCCAACATGGGAGGTTTCATTAGCAGTACATGATGTGTGCTCCAAAATAGAGAGGTTTCATTAGCAGTACATGACGTATGCTCCAACATGGGAGGTTTCATTAGCAGTACATGATGTGTGTTCCAATATAGAGAGGTTTCATTAGCAGTACATGATGTATGCTCCAACATAGAGAGGTTTCATTAGCAGTACATGATGTGTACTCCAACATAGAGAGGTTTCATTAGCAGTACATGATGTGTGCTCCAACATGGGAAGTTTCATTAGTAGTACATGATGTGTGCTCCAAAATAGAGAGGTTTCATTAGCAGTACATGACGTATGCTCCAACATGGGAGGTTTCATTAGCAGTACATGATGTGTGTTCCAACATAGAGAGGTTTCATTAGCAGTACATGATGTATGCTCCAACATAGAGAGGTTTCATTAGCAGTACATGATGTGTGCTCCAACATAGAGAGGTTTCATTAGCAGTACATGATGTGTGCTCCAACATGGGAAGTTTCTTTAGTAGTACATGATGTGTGCTCCAAAATAGAGAGGTTTCATTAGCAGTACATGACGTATGCTCCAACATGGGAGGTTTCATTAGCAGTACATGATGTGTGTTCCAACATAGAGAGGTTTCATTAGCAGTACATGATGTATGCTCCAACATAGAGAGGTTTCATTAGCAGTACATGATGTGTGCTCCAACATGGGAAGTTTCTTTAGTAGTACATGATGTGTGCTCCAACATAGAGAGGCTTCATTAGCAGTACATGATGTGTGCTCCAGCATGGGAGGTTTCATTAGCAGTACATGATGTGTGCTCCAACATAGAGAGGTTTCATTAGCACTACATGATGTGTGCTCCAACATAGAGAGGTTTCATTAGCAGTACATGATGTATGCTCCAACATAGAGAGGTTTCATTAGCAGTACATGATGTATGCTCCAACATAGAGAGGTTTCATTAGCAGTACATGATGTGTGCTCCAACATAAAGAGGTTTCATTAGCAGTACATGATGTAGATAGGGGCAAGAGGTATGTGTAAATATATACGGACATGGATAAATGTTTGTATAGTTTTGTGATAGGGTTGGAACCAACCAAAAATGGCAGTCATTATTCACCCACTCCAGGAGTTCAGTAATGAATGAAATAAAGAATAAGCTTCTCCTGATGGTTGACAGCCTCATCTATCATGGCAACACCTGTTCCAGACCAGTAAACAAGTAAACAACTTAATCACCAAAGTCATTGCTATATTGTAAAGATTGCATGGCCTTTCTGGGACAGCAGATGTCTACAGTGCCATAGAGCTCCCTACCCTGACCTGCTGTGTTGCAGATACGGGCTGCATAAAGTAGACATGCCAAAAATTAAGCAACTTTCACATGAGCTGTCACCACAGACTACACAACTTAAAGTAGCAAGATAAAGTAGCAGATGCTGAACTCCTTATGAGAACACCACTTTGAAGCTTCTAAAGATTGACTGGACATGTTGGCAAATCTAAGGAAGACATCTTGAAGCAGGTCATGTGTGGTGAGCTGTACAAGGAAGATGAGTCCAGTGAGTGGACAAAGAAATGCTTTAAAAGATAATCATTTAAGTATTTTTAGAAGCTTCAGTGTTAACATCACTCCAGGGAAACCCATTCACAGTACCAACCACATTGGGGTAGTGATAATCAATCATTCATTGTGAAAATGTGTTGCCAGAAAGGATATACAACCAGAACCAATTTGTCCAACTCTAATTATACATGTCACACGTGAAGCAAAGTATTATCTACCCAGCCAGATTTAAACTTTACAATCACATTCATAATGAAGAAAGTATGAGAGTTGGTCCAGAAATAAGTCTAGTAGTGTCATCACTTGCCAGGATAGATATTATTCTTATCATCGCCACAATCATGCTCATCAGTTGTTCAATGCCAAAAAAGCCATGCTTTCAACTGTTAAAATTTGTAAAGTATATTATTGCCATAACATGTACATGGTTTGGGAGCCGCTATAGCTCAGTGGTTAGTGAACTGGACCACAAAGGACAAGAGGTAGGGTTCGATCCCAACCGACGGCTTCCGGTTCACTCAGCCTTTAATGGGTACCGGATTTTTTTCTGGGAAAGTAAAGCGGCACGGTCGTAATACCAACCATATTACCCCAAAAATCATGTGCTGAAGGTCTGTAAAATGTATGGTCACTAACACCATATTCCCTATACGCCACTTGGCATGACAGGTGCTAAAGATTATAAGAGAAGATTTTATTAACTATTTTCATATTTAATTAAATTTATCTTTTTTTTTAAATTATTATTTCTGTAAGAGAAAATGGATAACACAAACAAGAAGTTGTATTCTATTTAAAAGAATTTTGAGTTAACTTTATTGGAATAAAATGGAGTCTATCAGCAACAGACTGATAAGAATAAGACAAAGGAAGATTCACAAGCCTCATAATACAATAAAGTTCTTAGTGCTGTTATTTTCTTTAGCAGACAAAGAAGAGAATTAACAATCATCACACAATAAAGCTCTTCATCATCATGTGCCATACCGGATGGCGTAGGCGATCATGTTCTTCCACAATTTTCTATCTACAGTGCATCGTATCAGTTCTGTTGTTGACTGTTTTCCATGCCATGACACCAAGCTATCCAGTATTTTCTCTCTTTGTTATCCGCTATCTCTCTTTCCTTTTATTTTGCAGTTGTAACCAAGTATTCCAACTTTCCTCTTCTCATGATGTGTCCAAAAAATGTTGATTGTTTCTTTCTGATGCTCTTGAGGAGTTCCATTTTTGTGTTGGCCTCTTTGAGAATTTCTTCATTATTCTTTTTAGCTGTCCAGTGAGCTTTCAACATTCTTCTGAGAAATCCCATCTCTGTGGCCTCTAATCGTCTTTTCATCTGTTTGTCCACTGTCCATGATTTGCCTCCATAGGTCTGAATTGGTTCTATATAGCACCAATGAATTCTCTTTCTCACTTCTATTGACATATATTTGTTGCATAAGGTATTTTTCATTTTCTGAAATGCTATTTTGGCCTGAGCTATTCAACTTTTTTTTTCTATAATGCATCTTTCATCTGATGTTATTATTGTGCCCAAGTATTTGAAGCGTTTCCCTTGTTTCAGATTTGTCCTGTTTATTTTTATGCTGCATGATGGTGATGCTTGTTTCTTCAATATGACCATTACTTCTGTTTTCTTACTATTCAGACTGAGACCTTTTTTATTGCTTTCTTTTACTATTATGTCTATCATTTCTTGTAGTTCATTCTCTGTCTCTGCTATTAAGACTGCGTCATCCGCATATCACAAATTATTTATATTGCGACCGTTGACTTCAATTCCTTTGTTGTCTACTATTAATCTCATAATATGTTCACTGTAAAGTGAAAACAAATCCGGCGACAGAACACAGCCTTGTCTAACTCCTTGTTTTATATATTGGAATTGTCTTGTTTGGTTGCTAATTTGTATAGCTGCTGTTTGTTGCCAGTAAGGAGTGGGGACCATAACCAGCACTACTTGTCAGCTGCTCCCACAACACCAATAAAGCTCTTATACCTTCTATAATGGTCCTTTATGCATAGTTGTAATTAAGTGTACTGTAAACAAAGTCTGAATGAATATAATGTAATGTTGATAGTGTATTATGCTAATATTACAGAATGCCAGATATTCTTTTTCTTCTTTCCTTCCTCATTTGCCTTTCCGCGTCGAAGGGAGATATAATTTGCGGTCTTTTGCTCTACCGTTCGCCTCTGCTGCTGTTATGTTTCCTAGTGTTTCCAATATTCCATTGATCCATCTTTTTAGTGGTCGGCCCTTAGGTCTGGTGTTCTCGCAACTTTTATTGAAGACTCGTTGTATTATGTTTTGATCTTTCTGCCTTATCACATGGCCAAACCATATTATCAGTTGTTTCTTTATATATTCTATTGCGGGGATTATTTCTCAGTTCTTCATTTCTGATCTTATCTCTCAGGCTGTTTCCTGTCATTCATCTAACACATTTCATCTCGGTAGAGGTTATTCTTCTTGTTGTTCTTGCATCTAGGGTCCAGGCCTGGCATTGGTAGCACAACGTTGGAATGAAGATTGTATTATTGAGTACTCGTTTTGCCTGTAGAGTTATTTCCTTGTTGGACAATAGTGGTGATAGTTGTCCAATGATTTGACAAGCTTTGTTGCATCTTGAGCCTATTTCTGCTGTTGGTGTATTGTCATTCGTAGACTTCCTGGGTATTGAAATTTTTCTACTTGTTTTAGTTGTCTGCTGTCTATAGTTATATTGATATTCTGTTACTCTTTTGCTGTATTAATGACTTCTGTTTTACTAAGTTGATTTTCATGTTGTATTATGTGCCAGAGCTGTTGAGTCTATGTGTTTTTGTAGGTCTTCCCTTTTTCCATATATTAGTACCTGATTGTCTGTGAATAGAAGCTCATTGATTTCCTCTGTCTCTGATGGATCGGTTAACGTGCACATATAGTCCATATATGTAATAAACAGAAGGGAGGATAGTACGCACCCCTGTCTTACACCTGATCTAACTCCAAAGTGGTCTGTGTAGCCTGCTGCTATTTTGACTGTGCAGCTGCTTTTGATGTATATACTTTTAATTAGATTGGTTAGATGTTGGCTTACTCTGTATGTTGTTAGTATCTCCCACAGTTCTTCTTTGTTTTCTCGGTCAAATGCTTTTTCCTGGTTGATGAAAGCTATGTAAAAATTTTGATTGTGTTCTGTCATCTTTTCTGCTAGCTGTTTTAAAGTGAATAGAGTGTCAGTACATCCTCTGTTTTATCAGATATCATCGGATGTTAGATAATTGTTAGTAGAATATCCTACTAATGT
Organism: Megaustenia siamemsis; assembly: GCA_032433765.1. Taxonomy (NCBI): domain Eukaryota; kingdom Metazoa; phylum Mollusca; class Gastropoda; order Stylommatophora; family Ariophantidae; genus Megaustenia; species Megaustenia siamemsis. The sequence goes on along the minus strand of JAVIAB010000139.1, from coordinate 96,161,424 downwards.
TTTTCTACTGATTTTGAACTCAAGATTTGCATGACGTTTATTCATGATGTGTGCAAAAATACTTTACTGTCTATTTCTGAATATAGCAACACAAGAATAAGGGATTTGTCTGTGTGACCATCTATTGTGTCATCCGCCTGCTTTATAAAACAGTACAGGCAATTAAGATTAAGAATAAACGGCTCAAACGGCAGGAGGTTTCCAAGCGGAAGTATGAAATCCTTCAGAAAGAATTGAAAAGTTTAGAGGTAACATTTCTGAAGCTGATTGTGAATGTCTCCTGTTGTTTCATTTCTTGTTTTTACAACATTTGAATTGTGTATAGGACCTTTGTAGTGTTTATTATTGTTTTCCCAGCCTATTCACTCTGACTACTTACTCACAGACTTACCTATTAACTCACTCAATTAATCTGCTGACTTTTTTTACTCACTTGCTTACCTATTACTAACTCACTCACTCAGTGACTTACCTACTGGCTTATTCACTCACTGGCTTATCAACTTACTTACCTGTCTAGCTATTAAATTACTCACTAACTGACTTAACTGCTAACTAACATGTACTTATCTACTAACTGATTTAACTGCTAAATTACATGTACTTATCTACTAACTGATTTAACTGCTAAAATACATGTACTTATCTACTAGCTGACTTAACTGCTAACATGTACTTATCAACTAGCTGACACTCGTGGGTGTAGATATGTTGTGTCGTGGTTTGCAGGAAAGTTGTGATATTTGTGCCTTTTGGTCCAGCACACCGTTTTTGAGAACCAGGGTTGCCATCCCTCTCGTTCCCTCCTCACTTGGCTATGCTAGATTGGTTAGTCTGTTTCTAAGGGCACTGCAAAGAGGTGGAGCACAATTTGAATAGTTCAGGTTCACCTAGCCTGGTGTCAGCCATCAGCTATGAGTCATTGTGCCTTCACCCCCAATTTAATAATTCGTTGACTTACCTAAACTTACCGCTGATAAGTAAAAATTAATACAAACTTACTCTTGACATATCTTCTAATTTTATCTTAACTTAAATTACCTTTTTTTACCATACTTTTGTAGAAGTCAAAAACAAGGATAATGCAATATTTGAAAACACCTTTTTAAATTGAAATTTAATTCTTTTGATGTTATTGTGTCATTCAATTTCTTTTTGGTTTAACCTGGAGGCATATATTTTTATAACTTTTAGTCTAATATCAATCTTGGTAGCTTTTTTATTCCTGTTTGACATATATGCTCACATAAAGTCATCTAGGATTTCTCCATTCGTATCTCTAGGCAGGGATGATACATCATCCATAAAGTGTGTCATTGGTGATTATGGACACTAACACCATATTCTCTATATGCCATTAGGTGTGGAGGGAGCCCCATTTTTATCTCCAGGCTATCCTTTTAGTCAGTGGCTGAGTGATTAACGCACTTACTACTGATTAGAAGGGTCTTAGTTTCATTTTCTTGATGTGGCAAATATTCTTGGACAGACTTTTGGGTTACCCAACATCTAAAAAATTGGTACTAGAGAATTTTTGTGGGAATTATAGGTGCCCTAGAATCACCAAAAAAAATGTATCTTTGACCATGGAAAATGATTGTCACTAATACTGTATTTCCTGTAGGCCTACCAAGGCATGGAGGGATCCTTTACTTTACTTGTTTTCCTTTTAAAATAATTGATACAACAGACTGTATGTACATGTGACTGATGTCTACATTACTTTTATTACAAGCCCACTTTGGTGTGACAAGAGCAAGTTTGTGTTGAAACCATAATCACAGAACTAAAAAAAATATCCACCAGCATTCCAATGTCTTTCCTGATTCCACAATATCTCTGTCCTGAGCAAGATTCCTTGCAGTGAGGTTCCCCAGGGTGGTTTCATACAACTGGTTAATTATTATAAAATATGGTAGGAATTTTATTTTTTTGGATGTGGTCCAGGCAGTGACATACAAACTACTCTTTTTGATTTTCAACAGCCAGGGTTCATTTTTTGTGAGCAATTCATACAACAATCAAACAAAGCTCTTTAGACCCCTTTTTGGATCATAGGCCATAGACAAGGTCTCTCCACTCATCCTTATTCTTAGACATTTTCTTTATTTCTCTCCAGGTTAGAACATTATCCTTAAGAGTTCTCCAGTCTAGGCCAGTGATCTTGGAGAGTTTCCTTGACATCTCTTGTCCTTGTATTCCTGAGCTTTCCTGGCTTTCTCATACCTCTCTATGGGTTCCAGACAATGCCTGTCTTGCTATGTTGGCATCAGGTTTTTTTAGTGTTTCAAATCCATCTCCATTTTCTTGTCATAATCTGTTGCTTGATTAACCCTCATTTTGTTATTTACAATTTGAACATAGGAACACCTTTTTTCATCATCTGCCTCCTATAAGACTAGATACTCAACCTTCTTCACCATGAGGCAAAAACAAGAGTTAGTGGTAAGCCTATTAAGATACTGCTTGAAATGTGCCATTTTTTTGTCAATAGACATTTATCAATATTAATCTATCAATGTTTTCATCTGTCTGCAAGTGTCTGTATATTTAGCTCCTGGCTGATCTTGACTGTCATCAACTCTAACAGTCAGTTCTAATTTGTTTCAGCATTTATTGGATTTAACAACAACAGAATTGTCATTTGAAGATTTGTGCAAACGAGTTCAAAGCGAGTCACAAGACATTAATCATGTTCTGCTTGAATTTCAACTCCGAGTGAGTGCCTCAAGAGTTAGACATAATTTTTAACACTTTTTGTGACTGATAATGGCATCCTTAGACAGACAAGATGTTTGTGACATTCATAGACAGACAAGATGTTTGTGACATTCAAAGACACAAGATGTTTGTGACATTTGTAGACAGATACAATATTTGTGATATCCATAGATAGACATTATGTTTGTGACATATATGGACAGGCAAGATGTTTGTAACATTCATAGACAGACATGATGTTTGTGATATTTGTAGATAGACCAGATGTGTGTAACATTCATTGATAGACAAGATGGTTGTGTTATTCATAGATAGACAAGACGTTTGTGACATTCATAGACAGACAAGATGTGTGTAACATTCATAGACAGACAAGATGTTTGTGACATTCATAGACAGACAAGATGTTTGTAACATTCATAGACAAACAATATGTTTGTGACATTCATAGACAGACAAGATGTTTGTGACATTCATAGACAGACAAGATGTTTGTAACATTCATAGACAGACAAGATGTTTGTAACATTCATAGACAGACAAGATGTTTGTGACATTCATAGACAAACAATATGTTTGTGACATTCATAGACAGATAAGATGTTTGTGACATTCATAGACAGACAAGATGTTTGTGACATTCATAGACAGACAAGATGTTTGTGACATCCACAGACAGATACAATATTTGTGATATCCATAGATAGACAATATGTTTGTGACATATATAGACAGGCAAGATGCTTGTGACATTCATAGGCTGACAAGATGTTTGTAACATTCACAGACAAACATGTTTGTGGCATTCATAGACAGACAAGATGTTTGTAACATTCATAGACGGACAAGATGTTTGTGACATTCACAGACAAACATGTTTGTGGCATTCATAGACAGACAAGATGTTTGTAACATTCATAGGCTGACAAGATGTTTGTAACATTCACAGACAAACATGTTTGTGGCATTCATAGACAGACAAGATGTTTGTAACATTCATAGACGGACAAGATGTTTGTGACATTCATAGATAGACAAGATGTTTGTGACATCCATAGACCAACAAGATGTTTGTGACATTCATAGACTGACAAGATGTTTGTGACATTCATAGACAGACAAGATGTTTGTGACATTCATAGACAGACAAGATGTTTGTAACATTCATAGAAAGACAAGATGTTTGGGACATCCATAACTAAGCAGACAAGATGTTTGTGACATTCATAGACAAACATGATGTTTGTGGCATTCATAGACATACAAGATGTTTGTAACATTCATAGACATACAAGATGTTTGTGACATTCATAGACAGACAAGATGTTTGTAACATTCATAGAAAGACAAGATGTTTGTAACATTCATAGAAAGACAAGATGTTTGTAACATTCATAGACAGACAATATGTTTGAAACATTCATAGACAGACAAAATGTTTGTGACATTCATAGAAAGACAAGATGTTTGTAACATTCATAGAAAGACAAGATGTTTGTAACATTCATAGACAGACAATATGTTTGAAACATTCATAGACAGACAATATGTTTGAAACATTCATAGACAGACAAAATGTTTGTGACATTCATAGAAAGACAAGATGTTTGTAACATTCATAGAAAGACAAGATGTTTGTAACATTCATAGACAAACAAGATGTTTGTAACATTCATAGACGGACAAGATGTTTGTAACATTCATAGACGGACAAGATGTTTGTGGCATTCATAGACAGACAAGATGTTTGTAACATTCATAGACGGACAAGATGTTTGTAACATTCATAGACAGACAAGATGTTTGTAACATTCATAGATAGACAAGATGTTTGTGACATCCATAGACCAACAAGATGTTTGTGACATTCATAGACTGACAAGATGTTTGTGACATTCATAGACAGACAAGATGTTTGTGACATTCATAGACAGACAAGATGTTTGTAACATTCATAGAAAGACAAGATGTTTGGGACATCCATAACTAAGCAGACAAGATGTTTGTGACATTCATAGACAAACATGATGTTTGTGGCATTCATAGACATACAAGATGTTTGAAACATTCATAGAAAGACAAGATGTTTGTGACATCCATAGCTAAGCAGACAAGATGTTTCATGTCTATGAGATTGCAAGACAGGTACTTTTTTTGTTTTTGATATGTAAAGACTCATGATAATTAAATGTTTATGTGTGACATCAAGATGGTTCATTATTTATGACATTCAGGGAGAAAAGCATTCTCAATATTAGTACACTGTTTTAAAGTGAGTAGGTACTAAACATGTGAGGAATCCTTGTCTTTGCAACATATTGAAAACAAGTGCAACAACACAATTAGTATTGATGTTTTGCATTAAGGGGAAATATAATTTGTGGTCTTTTGCTCTTCTATTCATCGCTGCTGCTGTTATGTTTCCTAGTGCTTCTAATATTCAGTCGATCCATCTTTTTCATGGTCGACCCTTGGGTCAGGTGTTCTTGGAACATTTGTTGAGGGCTCGTTGTGTTGTGTTTTTGTCACTCTGCCTTGTCATGTGGCCAAATCATTTTATCTATTGTTTCTTTATATATTCTATGGTGGGGGCTGTTCCTAGTTTTTTCTCAGTTCTTAATTTCTGATGTTATCTCTCAGGCTGTTTCCTCTCATTCATCTAACACATTTCATCTCCGTAGAGGTTATTTTTCTTATTGTTCTTGCATCTAGGGTCCAGGACTGGTATTGGTAGCACAACGTTAACCAATGTAAATAATGTTTTTTTTCTGTGGGATGATAATGTACCTCTGTTGTTATAGTCCACAGCTGGTTGGCATTGATCAAGTGTGTTTTATGTCACAATTTTTACAAAGCCATAAATGATATCATCTTCTCATTTGTTTTTGACTTTTTAAACTGTCTCCTAGCTCTTACTGAATGGTAGCCATGTTGGTCATCATTAGGTTGGACTACTGTCTGGTGTTGTGATATCTGTCATCCATTGTATCATCCTGTTTGTCTTTATATAGATCTTTTCTATTTGGGCTTGATAATTTGAACCATCTTTCTCTGTTCTAAATCGCTCTCTCTCTGTCATCCTCTTCAGCAGCCCTGACAAGAGCTAAGAACTACTCCATTTGTCACTCCCAAGATCCATCTCCTCATCATCCCATCTGAACTTCTCTCAGCCATTAATGGACATATCTAACAGCAGTAACATCATCATCATGTGCCATACCAGTTGACATAGGCGATCATGTCCTTCCCCAATCTTCTATCCACTGTGCATCATATCAGTTCTGTTGTTGACTGTTTTCCATGCCATGACACCAAGCTATCCAGTATTTTCTCTCTTTGTTATCCGCTATCTCTCTTTCCTTTTATTTTGCAGTTGTAACCAAGTATTCCAACTTTCCTCTTCTCATGATGTGTCCAAAAATGTTGATTGTTTCTTTCTGATGCTCTTGAGGAGTTCCATTTTTGTGTTGGCCTCTTTGAGAATTTCTTCATTATTCTTTTTAGCTGTCCAGTGAGCTTTCAACATTCTTCTGAGAAATCCCATCTCTGTGGCCTCTAATCGTCTTTTCATTTGTTTGTCCACTGTCCATGATTTGCCTCCATAGGTCTGAATTGGTTCTATATAGCACCAATGAATTCTCTTTCTCACTTCTATTGACATATATTTGTTGCATAAGGTATTTTTCATTTTCTGAAATGCTATTTTGGCCTGAGCTATTCAACTTTTTATTTCTGTAGTGCATATCCCATCTGATGTTATTATTGTGACCAAATATTTGATGTATTGCACTTGTTTTAAGATTTTTCCTGCTTCCATTTATGCTGCAAGATGGTGATGACTGTTTTTTCGATATGACCATTACTTCTATTCAGACTTTAGACCTTTCTTGTTTCTTTCTTCTACTATTATGTCTATCATTTCTTGTAGTTCATTCTCTGTTTCTGCTATTGAGACTGCCATCCACATATTACAAATTGTTTATGTTGTAAGATCACAACTAACAATTGCCTGTTCTTTTAACAATGGTTTCTTAGTTCCTATCAATCACAACATTTGTCTCTGTCATCTCACCAATGTTCAATTTGAAGATCACTTAAACAACTCTTCCTCAAAGTTCTAGATGTCACTAGTTTCTTGTCAGTGCTTCAGTGATTTCAGTTTGTTCGAACTAATATTACGATTATTTCTGTTCAGGAATTATTAGTCATGTTTCATTGCAAGACAGTCTATATTATATTCTTAATAATAAAGGTCTTCTTATCATGGAAGACTGTTCAATAGCACGACTTCGGGGTGTTGATAGGACAGCACCTGCTATGACTACGTGGGCTGACCTTGGAAAGGCACACTTGTCTGCAAACATTGCATGAAACAACTATATCTGACTTCTCATGTCTGTCCTATTGTGTCCTGTTCCAACATATACTATAATTAGCACACCCTTTCAAAGTCCAATATATTCTGTAGTCCATGCCTCAAAAATAATTTGATGAATTTGTGATCAGATGTTCTTGAATTGGTTGATTGACTAGTCTCAATCTCTGTCACTTTATGGGAGTATTAAATTGAAAAATCCCCTTCTTTATTATTTGTTCTTTGTTTAAACTGGTGGTAAAATATCTTATTATTTGTGTATCCCTCACCCTGTCTTCTGTAATCTGTACATATAATCTTATCCATTCATGATTTGGTTCATTTTGCTGCCTACTAAATGCAGTTTTCTCATTGTGCTGAGATCTTCTTGTGTAGCCTGAGAATGCCACTGGACATTGAGCACAGAAATGATGTGCAAGAATTAGGTGAGGCTTGAGGACAGATGTGTCTTGGTAGAGATTACTTCAGTCTAGTCTCTCTTGTGAGACCAGGTACCAAACTCTGGTGTTGTATCAAGTACACATAAAGTGTTAAAGGGTTTGTCCGTTTAAAAGGTACCATTTGTAAAGGAATAACAACAGATGGAAGATACACCACAGAAATAAATAACAGAATAGTTTAGGCCAAAATAGCATTTCAGAATATTAATAATGTCTTGAGCAACAAGTCTGTGTCAATAAAAGTGAGAAAGAGTGTTCATCTTTGCTTTATAGAGCCAGTTCTAACCTATGGTAGAAAATCATGGACAGTGAACAAACAAATGAAATGATGATTAGAGGCTACAGAGATGGGATTTCTCAGAAATGTGTTGAGAGTTCTCTAGACAACTAAAAAGACCATCAAGGAAATTCTCAAAGAGGCAAAGACAAAAAAGGGAGCTCCTACAAAATTTCAGAAAGAAAAAAAAACAACTTTTTTCAGTTACAATCACGAGAAAAGGAAAGTTGAAATATTTGGTTACAGCTGGCAAATTACAGGGAAAGATATTATGGACATCAAAGAAAGAAGATACTAGATAGCTTTGTGTCATGACATGGAAAACAGTCAATAACAGAATTGATATGATGTACTGTGGATAGAAACTTTTGGAAGGACATGATCACCTACACCAATTGGTATGGCACAGGATGATGATTATTTGTAAAGGGTATGTTACTTGTTTTGAGAGGGTTCAATGTGGAGACCCTCATCAGCCTGGCATGACATCATTTGAAGTATTTGTAATCCAAATTTTACTAACAGGTGCTCATACACAGATGTCTTCATTGTGGTTGCTGCCCCTGGCTGAAGGGCATGACAACATTTGTAGCATGGCACCTGTTCAGTAAACCCGTTGTCCCACATCTGTACCATGTAAGACTCTTTTGAACTGCCACACCTAGCCATGTGACATCTCTTTTTCCCTCTTGACCTTTACAATTTTTCACTTTCTTGTAATGTTCAATTTTCACCATGACCAGTCATTGAGTGTATTTTCCACTAAGCTACTTTGTTCCGCCTGAGTAACCTCCCTTGTTATTTAACCTTAAGCCTTAGCCTCTGTGACAGTTTAACTTGGTGCAGGCTTTTGTATCATATTCTAAGTTCTAAATAATAATATGGGAGTATAATTGTTCTAATGTTATTGTGCCTTTTAACATTTCATACATTGTTCTGAAAAATTATAGCACCTTTTACCATTTCATACATTGTTCTGAAAAATTATTTTATCTTTTACTGTTTCATGCATTGTTCTGAAAAAATTATTTTACCTTTTATCATTTCATACATTGTGAAAAATTATTTTACCCTCTTTTAACATTTCATTTAAACTTATGATTTTTTTGTTTGTGTTGAATCCTCAGGCTATGGAAGTAGATGTTCACACCAATTCAGTGGTAGAGCTGATCCAAGACCATGTGGAGAGTTCACTAGAAGAGCCCATTGTATGTACAGGAAGTTAAAGATAACAAAGTGAAATAAACAAAGCAAGAGAGAGAAAGAAATTAATGGAGGGGTTGCAGTAAAAGTGATCATAAATCGGTTGAATTAAAAAAATATATATAAATATATGTGCTATATAAAGCCCATTCTGACCTTTAGATAGTAGACAAACAAATGAAAAATGATTAGAGCTCACAGAGATGGGATTTCTCAGAAGAATGTTGAAAGCTCCCTGGACAGCTAAAAAGCCCAACAAGGACATTCTCAAAGAAGCCAACACAAGAAGGGAGCTCACAAATATCAGAAAGAAACAATTGACATTTTTCAGGCACATTATGAGAAGAGGAAAGTTAGAATACTTGGTTACAACTGGCAAAAAAGAGGGAAAGAATGATCGCGGATGACAAAGAGAGAAGATACTAGATAGCTTGGTATCATGGCATGGAAAACAGACAACAACAGAATTGAAATTATGCACTGTGGATAGAAAATTGTGAAAGTACGTGATCACCTACATCAACCTATATGACTCATGATGATGATGATGATAGTGATGATATAAATGTTAACAAATGGGAATTGCAACGTGAGATAAAATGTGAGATGTTGAGTGCTATATTATAATATTTGTTCTTGTCACCTTTCAGAGAGAATGGGAGGGAGGACGTTTGGTTGTTACCCACCATCTATTTCCATTGTTTTGTTTGTTTTTGTTTACATGTGACAAGATGAGTAAGGGTAAGCAGAAAGTACTTGAACTGGAGCCGTGACAATGGGGGATGTAACTGGTAATGGTGGTCCTATACAAACACATCTACGTAAACTATAGGAGTAATGAATGAACCCATCTCAGTAAACTGTGGGAGTAATGCATGAACACATCTCAGTAAACTGTGGGAGTGATGTATAAACACATCTGTGTAAACTGTGGGAGTGATGTATGAACACATCTGTGTAAACTGTGGGAGTGATGTATGAACACATCTCAGTAAACTGGGAGTGATGTATGAGCACATCTGTGTAAACTGTGGGAGTGTTGTATGAGCACATCTGTGTAAATTGTGGGAGTGATGTATGAACACATCTGTGTAAACTGTGGGAGTGATGTATGAACACATCTGTGTAAACTGTGGGAGTGATGTATGAACACATCTCAGTAAACTGGGAGTGATGTATGAGCACATCTGTGTAAACTGTGGGAGTGTTGTATGAGCACATCTGTGTAAATTGTGGGAGTGTTGTATGAGCACATCTGTGTAAATTGTGGGAGTGTTGTATGAACATATCTCTGTAAATTGTGGGAGTGTTGTATGAGCACATCTGTGTAAACTGTGGGAGTGATGTATGAACACATCTATGTAAACTGTGGGAGTGATGTATGAGCACATCTGTGTAAACTGTGGGAGTGATGTATGAACACATCTATGTAAACTGTGGGAGTGATGTATGAACACATCTCTGTAAATTGTGGGAGTGATGTATGAACACATCTATGTAAATTAACATTGTGGTAGTGATATACAAACTAACATTGTGGTAGTGATGTATGAACTAACATTGTGGTAGTGATGTATGAACTAACATTGTGGTAGTGATATACAAACTAACATTGTGGTAGTGATGTATGAACTAACATTGTGGTAGTGATGTATGAACTAACATTGTGGTAGTGATATACAAACTAACATTGTGGTAGTGATGTATGAACTAACATTGTGGTAGTGATGTACAAACTAACATTGTGGTAGTGATATACAAACTAACATTGTGGTAGTGATATACAAACTAACATTGTGGTAGTGATATACAAACTAACATTGTGGTAGTGATATACAAACTAACATTGTGGTAGTGATGTATGAACTAACATTGTGGTAGTGATGTATGAACTAACATTGTGGTAGTGATGTATGAACTAACATTGTGGTAGTGATATACAAACTAACATTGTGGTAGTGATGTATGAACTAACATTGTGGTGATGATATACAAACTAACATTGTGGTAGTGATGTATGAACTAACATTGTGGTAGTGATATACAAACTAACATTGTGGTAGTGATGTATGAACTAACATTGTGGTAGTGATGTATGAACTAACATTGTGGTAGTGATATACAAACTAACATTGTGGTAGTGATATACAAACTAACATTGTGGTAGTGATGTATGAACTAACATTGTGGTGATGATATACAAACTAACATTGTGGTAGTGATGTACAAACTAACATTGTGGTAGTGATGTACAAACTAACATTGTGGTAGTGATGTACAAACTAACATTGTGGTAGTGATGTACAAACTAACATTGTGGTAGTGATGTATGAATTAACATTGTGGTAGTGATGTATGAACACATCTTTGTAAATTAGCATTGTGGTAGTGATGTATGAACACATCTTTGTAAATTAGCATTGTGGTAGTGATGTATGAACACATCTTTGTAAATTAGCATTGTGGTAGTGATATACAAACTAACATTGTGGTAGTGATATACAAACTAACATTGTGGTAGTGATGTACAAACTAACATTGTGGTAGTGATGTACAAACTAATATTGTGGTAGTGATGTATGAACTAACATTGTGGTAGTGATGTATGAACTAACATTGTGGTAGTGATATACAAACTAACATTGTGGTAGTGATATACAAACTAACATTGTGGTAGTGATGTATGAATTAACATTGTGGTAGTGATGTATGAACTAACATTGTGGTAGTGATATACAAACTAACATTGTGGTAGTGATGTATGAATTAACATTGTGGTAGTGATATACAAACTAACATTGTGGTAGTGATGTATGAACACATCTTTGTAAATTAGCATTGTGGTAGTGATGTACAAACTAACATGGTGGTAGTGATGTACAAACTAACATTGTGGTAGTGATGTACAAACTAACATTGTGGTAGTGATGTACAAACTAACATTGTGGTAGTGATGTACAAACTAACATGGTGGTAGTGATGTACAAACTAACATTGTGGTAGTGATGTATGAATTAACATTGTGGTAGTGATGTATGAACACATCTTTGTAAATTAGCATTGTGGTAGTGATGTATGAACACATCTTTGTAAATTAGCATTGTGGTAGTGATGTACAAACTAACATTGTGGTAGTGATATACAAACTAACATTGTGGTAGTGATGTACAAACTAACATTGTGGTAGTGATGTACAAACTAATATTGTGGTAGTGATGTATGAACTAACATTGTGGTAGTGATGTATGAACTAACATTGTGGTAGTGATATACAAACTAACATTGTGGTAGTGATATACAAACTAACATTGTGGTAGTGATGTATGAACACATCTTTGTAAATTAGCATTGTGGTAGTGATGTATGAACACATCTTTGTAAATTAGCATTGTGGTAGTGATGTATGAACACATCTTTGTAAATTAGCATTGTGGTAGTGATATACAAACTAACATTGTGGTAGTGATGTATGAACATATCTTTGTAAATTTAGCATTGTGGTATTGATGTACAAACTAACATTGTGGTAGTGATGTACAAACTAACATTGTGGTAGTGATGTACAAACTAACATTGTGGTAGTGATGTACAAACTAACATTGTGGTAGTGATGTACAAAATAACATTGTGGTAGTGATGTACAAACTAACATTGTGGTAGTGATGTACAAAATAACATTGTGGTATCCAAAAAACGTAAGGTCACCTTTGTCTATGTCCTAGACATGCGGGAGTACAGGGAAATGAAAGAGCAGACAGGTTGGCTAGCTGCGCTGTCGTTGAGGACGGGCAACCAATGGATCGGGCGGACATCATCAATGCCCTCCGAGATGTGGGAAGAGCACAGGACTTCGACAAACAAAGATCCATGTCACTTCTTCGGATGATGGAAATGGGAGTTAAGATGGGCACAGCCAGAAATGAGAAACTTAGTGGCCGTGTAAGAAGACTTATCAACCAACATAGAACTGGAGTTGTCAGTCGCTGGACACTGAGGGACTTGCTGAGGAGGGGATCTAAGCACCTATGGACGTGTTCGGAGTGCAATGATGATGACCCGCAAATGACTCAATAACATTGTGGTGGTGATATTAGCAAAGACATTTACTAAAGATTATGGAATGGATCATGAAGTGAATTATGTGATGTTGGACACTCTGTCTCTCACTGTTTCTCTATTCTTAGCTCTTCTCTGTCTTCCCTTTCTTTCTCATTTATTCTTCCTTCTGTCTCTTTCTCTCACACTTATCCTTTTCTGCAACTTGCCCAATGTTGCAAAAGACTTTTCTAATGGTTGTGACACTCCACATTCCAGTGATCTGTCGACCTATTGCAAGAGATTTATGAAGAGCATTTAGTGTTGTCTTTTATCCTAAGCCATGACTGTATCATTTTGGCTAGCTTGTTTTCCTATTCTCCTCCATTTGGGTTTTTGGTGTCAGATCTTACAATTAGCATGTGCATGTTTTTTGTAGGAAGCGAGCAGTGAGAAGCAAATTGCCATAATGGTTAACAAGAAGGCCACTAGTTTGATGTGTGCTCCTGGTGTGATCTTTTTCAAAAGCTGTTCAGCAGGATTGCATTTAAAGGTCTGCATTTTTGCTTCATCTGTTCAGTACATCCAATAAGATTGCCATGGTCTATGTTATTTTCAGACAGTCATAAAATAAGTGTTACTCTGTCTTTTGAGTGTTTATCTGACAAAATAGAGCACTGTGTCTGTTGTTGGTATGTTAAACATGGGAAGAAAGTGGTGATGTTGTCATAGGTGAACAACTTCTCATGTAGTTTGCCTTGTGTGACGGTTCTCCTTATGGTTAGATCTTGCCTGATTTTTATTTAGGAGTGGTTATGAGGTGAGCATGTAAAGTAGTGGGTTCAGTGGATATCTCTGCCTTATTCGATCTTATGGTTCTGGTGAAGAAGTATTTTACTGCTACCTGGCTCTCCGGTATTTTGTACAAGATAATTCATTCTCTAACTATCTAGACACACACACCCCCTTTCTCCTCATTGCCCCTATAAACAGACTAGCTAGTTTGGCCAAGTGAGTCGGGATCAAGATGGAGGACAACTTAGTACTCAAAAGTGCCATGCTTGAGATGCACTGGAAACCACAACACATCTACATCCACTTAATGTCATTTTAATGGTGGATGATGAAGAGGTCTAGTTATTGATCTGATGAACATAAATAGAAAGGAAGAATTCTCTGAACTGTGTTGCTCAGCAATTTTGTACATAAATGGATCAAAAGCCTTTTCTTGCTCATTGACAGTAAAGATGAATTGTAGTCCTATTCATATCATCATTGTATAAATTACACTGCACTGCATGTTTACCAAAGTTGTATTCTTACTAGGATCAGAAACTTGGACTACCTGTGCAGGGCAGGAGAAAAGTTTAAACAACTGTCATGTGCGTTGCTTTCACAAGATACGTAGGGAGGTCAAAAAGTAATGCACACCAATTTTTTTCTCGGAAACTATTCGGGCAAAATGTGTGAAATTTTCACAGATTGTAGCTGAACATCCCCTTTACACTACCTATTTGTCAACATAATCTCCGTCCAAGCGTATTGCCTTACGCCAACGCGAAACTAGGTCATGAATGCCTCGTTTGTACCAAGTTTTGTCCTGCTCGCGTAGCCATTTTTTAACTGCACGGATCACATCCTCATCATTGTCAAAGTGTGTCGCACGCAGGAATTTTTTGAGTGGTCCAAACAGATGGAAATCTGAGGGAGCCAGATCAGGGCTGTAAGGAGGATGGGGCAGTACAGTCCAACCAAATTTGTTGATTGCTTCCCGTGTTACCAGACTTGTGTGAGGGCGTGCATTGTCATGTTGAAGCAACAAATCTGCAGATGGCTTATTAGGCCGAACTCTGTGGAACCGATTTTTGAGTTTTGTCAGTGTATTGATGTAAGCTGTCGAGTTGATTGTCTCACCTCTTGTCATTACATCAACAAGAATCACACCATCAATGTCCCAGAAGACAGTGATCATCACCTTTCCGGCTGATGGAGAAGTTTTGAATTTTTTTCTTTTTGGTGACTGCGGATGATGCCATTCCATTGACTGCATTTTTGTTTCAGGCTCATAATGATGTGCCCACGTTTCGTCACCGGTAACAATTTTTGACAAAAACATTTCTCCTTCAACACCGAAACGCTCCAACAAATTCAGAACAGAATGTTTTCCTTTGAACTCTGTGATCATTTGTTAGGCACCGAGGAACCCATCGAGCGCAAATCTTTGAATATCCGAGAGTTTTAAAAATTGCGATTGCACTTCCCTTGCTGACTGTAAGCTGCAATGCCAATTGCTGACTAGTGATACGCCTATCCTTACGAATAATGGCATCAGCCCGGTTTAACATGTCTGTGCTGGTAGCCGAGGCAACACGTCCAGAACGCGGTAAATCATGCAGCTCCACTCGTACACTTTCTGCAGCTTTAATTCTCTGAACCCAGCGACTAACTGTGCTCCTATCAACTGCAGAACATTTGTACACTGCACACAGTCGTTTATGAATGTTTGCCACAGTTTCTTTTTCCGCAACCAGAAATTCTATGACAATTCGCTGTTTGTAACGGACATTGTTGACAAGCTCCATTTTAACGGTTCATAGATTGCGTAATATTTATCAGAATGCTGTGCAATTTGGTGCACATAATTGGAACATGTCATATTCCAAGTGTGCAAAATTTCATATTCCTATCTTTATTATTAGCCGAGAAAAAAAATTGGTGTGCATTACTTTTTGACCTCCCTTCAGTAATTAACATCAAATGGCAGATCAAAGTAACCAACTCAGCTGTCTTGCATCAGCCAAACTTCCATCCATCATGACAGTGCTTAGGAGTCAGAGACCAAGGTGGCTGGGTCATGTAAGAAGAATGACAAACAATCGTATTCTCAAACAATTATTGTATGGTGAACTTAGGGACAGAAAAAGACCAAAGGGCAGACCAGTGCTAAAATGTAACAATGTTTACAAGGCTTCCTTGAGTGAATTCTCTATCAGCAAAAGAAACTGGGAAAATCTAGCATCAGATCATACCACATAGAGATCAAAAATAAAAAACGGCACAGCAACATTTAAGGAAGCGTTGATGTTAAATTAAATTAAATAAAAGGCACAGGAGTAAGGAGACAAGGCCACGAATATACCTTGTTCATTCTGTGATAGAATCTGTCTATCCAATATTGGCAGATTCAGTCACTAGAGAAGCTTAGAAACATTTGTTGTTCAACTAGTCTCCATCTCAGCACCAAGTTTAGAATTTATGACAAATGTGCGATCCATCTTCTATTATGCAGCAGAAACATAGTGAATGAATCACAAGATAAAAAGTCAACTTAAAGGATTCAAAAATCTCTGTCTTAAGAAGATTCTAAACATCCGTTGGGATGAACATATCACAAACAGAAAAGTTGCCAGAAGATCAGGCATTAACACAAGAAGTGAAAAGAAGACGGTGGAAATGGCTAGTTCATGCTCACGAATGGAACAAACAAGACATCCGCACCCAGCATTAGCATGGATACCACCTGGAGGATGAAGGAAAGGCAGATAATTAGGGGCATGGTGACAAACCATACATGGTGAAATGAAAGAGGCGGCAAGTCCTGGTCAGAGTTATTCATGCTTGCTCCAGACTGGTTGGGGTGGAAATCTCTTGTGAGTGAACTACGCTAAGACTAGAGTTCTGGGCATTAAGAAGAAGAAGAAGTAAATACCACTAGAGTAATTGCAGCAAAGCAAACTACATATACTTTAAAAGATGTTCTACATTCAGAAAATACATTTGTTATCATTTGTATGGACAAAGGGAAATCATTTTAGATTGCTAGTAGAAAATTGTTAATATTTCCATTTGTCTCAACAGAAGAAGGATAAAGATAAACAAGATGCCATCTTGATACCAGATGCCCAGCGTGTCAAACTGAAATCAGACACCCAGCCACTGCTGCTAAACATTCCTGTTAGTTTGTCAGAAGTTATACATATACAGGTGTGGTGCTGTCTTGGTGATGGGAGATCATTCTAAAAACAATTCTTTTACTTATTACCTTTGTTGTTAGTTGTGATTTAGTGTCACTGGCTCTGATCATCATAGCATATGGAATTGACACAAATGTTCTGATATCATTTCTAACCCTAGATTACAATCATCATCATTGAGTGCCGTCTCCGCATCGAAGGTTGGCTACCATGAAGCGCCATTCCACTCTGTCTCTTGCTTTGATGGTGCAGATTGTCATAGACTGACTTGTCCATCTTTTGATGTTACTCGTCCATGTTAGTCTTGGTCTGCCTTTTTTACCTGTATTTTTCCTTCAAATATTACTTTTATTAGGCTGTTGTGTCTTTTAACATGCCCCAAAAATTTCATTTGTCTTGTTCTAATTGTGTTTAGTAGTTCTCTTTTCATTTTTAGCTGTTTTAAAACTTTATCATTTGTTTTCTTTTCTTTCCATCCAATTCTACCTATTCTTCTATAAACCCACATTTCAAAGGCTTCAATTTTCTGTTCTGTTTTCTTGTCCAATGTCCATGTTTCTGCACCATATAGGAATATTGAGAAGAAGTAAAATTTTGCTATTCTTAGTTGTAATCCTGGTGTTATATCTATCTATCTATCTATTGACCTTTTGAGCCATAGCCGGCCCATAGGTGTAGACCAAGATACTCCTTCTCTTATCTGAATTTTTGTTCTAGCAGTTTTCAGTTCTTTTAAAGATATTTTATCAAATCTCGCCATTTGTCTCTGTTCTGTGCAAGCAGCTCTATCTCATTGAGGGAGCCGAATCCTGCTTGGTGTTATATGTTTTGATGTTATTATATTTTCATAACATTAAAATTACTTTTTGCCATTCCTATTCTTATGTTTATTTCAGTTGTACATTTTGCCATCATTGGTTATAGTATGTGCAAGGTAGTTGTAACTCTGAACTGTCTCCAGATGTATTCCTTCAACTGTCATATTTATTTGTAGGTCTTGAGAATTTTCTTTGTTTATGATCATAGTTTTAGTCTTTTTGATATTCATATCTAGTCCATATTTTTTGCTTGTTATGTTTATCACATTAAGCAATTGTTGTAGGTCTTTAGGATTTTCTGCTAGTAGAACAGTATCATCAGCATATCTTGGGTTATTGATTATCTTTCCATTAATGTTAAGGCCTGGCATCTCTGTGATGTTTTTAAAGATTTGCTCAGTGTATAGATTGAACAAGCTTGGTGATAGGATGTATCCTTGTCTTACTCCTCTTTTTATATCAATGGGTGTAGAGTTCCCCTTGTTATATTTTATTATTGCTGTTTGCTCCCAGTGCAAATTACATATTAGTCGTATGTCTGTGTCGTCCAGATTTATATATTTTAGGCAGTCTATAAGTTGATTATGGTGTATCAAAAGCTTTGGTGTAGTCTTTGAAGTAGGCATATATTGCCTGATTACAATACCATTGTAAAAATTACTGCTTAAAAATAGCTTTTTAATTTTAATTTAACAGTTTCCCATGGGCAAACATTTCCCCCTTCCTAATTATCACTAATGGTGACCACTGAATATTTGATTTCTTTTGTTTGATGTTGGATTTTTTCTTAATCAATTGTTTAGTAAAAATTACTATGGTATCATAAACGACGCAGTTTTAATTTCAAATTCTGCCAGTTTTTAAGGAAATTATTTTCTCATAACATGGGCAATCTCCTCGGCCATTGGTGTTGTCATCAAAGAAACTATTGTACGCAGGACAGTCAGTGAACACCAAGAGGTCAGCGACCATATGGGTTGATCTGACGGTTTATGGCTGCCATATATCGGAAACTGGGGGAGCCATGTGGTCGCATTTCTAGCTAAAATCAACCAAAAGCAAGAAATGGTTACCGCATTGGATCCCCATGTCTTGTCTTGGGTAAACACATTGTTGTGTAGAAAAGGTTGAAAGAAAATTTGATTTTCCAAAATCAAAATATTACATTTAAGTAGTAGTAATGTTTACTATGGTATTGTAAACAAGAGAGGCACACATAATAAATAGTAAATTTTGCTAACATTATTTGACAAATAATGACTGGTTAGGTCGGAATGACATGTTTAAAAATTTGGTTTTTAATTGTCTCTTCTTTTTCCACCTGCCTAGAGTTTTTAATTGTGCAATATATGGTCACTCCAGATTTATCATCTCTGTCTGATATGACAGAATGTTTCCAAATAAATCACAGGACACCTTCATCAGAATTGAACTGTTCCGCTGCAAGCGAGAGACAAATGGTTCATTTTGTAGCAAGTTCATTGTGAGCATGTTGATGCATTAATTGAAGCTGTTGAGCTTAATAAGTGTTGATGTGTTAGAGGATAACATGCCCCAGGAAATGTACTGTCATTAATAATGTTGTGTTAGAGGATAACATGTCCCAGTAAATATACTCTCATTAATAATGTTGTGTTAGAGGATAACATGTCCCAATAAATATACTCTCATTAATAGTGTTGTGTTAGAGGATGACATATCCCAGGAAATGTACTCTCATTAATAGTGTTGTGTTAGAGGATAACATGTCCCAGTAAATATACTCTCATTAATAATGTTGTGTTAGAGGATAACATGTCCCAGTAAATATACTCTCATTAATAGTGTTGTGTTAGAGGATGACATGTCCCAGGAAATGTACTCTCATTAATAGTGTTGTGTTAGAGGATAACATGTCCCAGGAAATGTACTCTCATTAATAGTGTTGTGTTAGAGAATAACATGCCCCAGGAAATGTACTCTCATTAATAGTGTTGTGTTAGAGGATAACATGTCCCAGGAAATGTACTCTCATTAATAGTGTTGTGTTAGAGAATAACATGCCCCAGGAAATGTACTCTCATTAATAGTGTTGTGTTAGAGGATGACATGCCCCAGGAAATGTACTCTCATTAATAGTGTTGTGTTAGAGGATAACATGCCCCAGGAAATGTACTCTCATTAATAGTGTTGTGTTAGAGAATAACATGCCCCAGGAAATGTACTCTCATTAATAGTGTTGTGTTAGAGAATAACATGCCCCAGGAAATGTACTCTCATTAATAGTGTTGTGTTAGAGAATAACATGCCCCAGGAAATGTACTCTCATTAATAGTGTTGTGTTAGAGAATAACATGTCCCAGGAAATGTACTCTCATTAATAGTGTTGTGTTAGAGAATAACATGCCCCAGGAAATGTACTCTCATTAATAGTGTTGTGTTAGAGGACAACATGTCCCAGGAAATGTACTCTCATTAATAGTGTTGTGTTAGAGGATGACATGCCCCAGGAAATGTACTCTCATTAATAGTGTTGTGTTAGAGAATAACATGCCCCAGGAAATGTACTTTCATTAATAGTGTTGTGTTAGAGAATAACATGCCCCAGGAAATTTACTCTCATTAATAGTGTTGTGTTAGAGGATGACATGTCCCAGGAAATGTACTCTCATTAATAGTGTTGTGTTAGAGGATAACATGTCCCAGGAAATGTACTCTCATTAATAGTGTTGTGTTAGAGGATAACATGCCCCAGGAAATGTACTCTCATTAATATATAGTGTTGTGTTAGAGGATAACATGTCCCAGGAAATATACTCTCATTAATAGTGTTGTGTTAGAGGATGACATGTCCCAGGAAATGTACTCTCATTAATAGTGTTGTGTTAGAAGATGACATGTCCCAGGAAATGTACTCTCATTAATAGTGTTGTGTTAGAGAATAACATGCCCCAGGAAATGTACTCTCATTAATAGTGTTGTGTTAGAGAATAACATACCCCAGGAAATGTACTCTCATTAATAGTGTTGTGTTAGAGAATAACATGCATCAGGAAATGTACTCTCATTAATAGTGTTGTGTTAGAGGATAACATGTCCCAGGAAATGTACTCTCATTAATAGTGTTGTGTTAGAGAATAACATGCCCCAGGAAATGTACTCTCATTAATAGTGTTGTGTTAGAGGATAACATGTCCCAGGAAATGTACTCTCATTAATAGTGTTGTGTTAGAGAATAACATGCTCCAGGAAATGTACTCTCATTAATAGTGTTGTGTTAGAGGATGACATGCCCCAGGAAATGTACTCTCATTAATAGTGTTGTGTTAGAGAATAACATGCCCCAGGAAATGTACTCTCATTAATAGTGTTGTGTTAGAGGATGACATGCCCCAGGAAATGTACTCTCATTAATAGTGTTGTGTTAGAGGATGACATGCCCCAGGAAATGTACTCTCATTAATAGTGTTGTGTTAGAGAATAACATTCCCCAGGAAATGTACTCTCATTAATAGTGTTGTGTTAGAGAATAACATGCCCCAGGAAATGTACTCTCATTAATATTGTTGTGTTAGAGGATGACATGTCCCAGGAAATGTACTCTCATTAATAGTGTTGTGTTAGAGGATAACATGATAATAGTTTCCGGTTGTATCCAAGATGGAGGAATTATTTTTCTCCAGCTTGGTTTAGAACCGTTGATCAGAGGTTTAACAAGCCGCTATCATAAAAACGATTTTGTTAATGAAACGTAGACCTGATAAAGTCATGAAAAGCTTAATTCCGACAGACAACAAAATATACATGGAAAACAAACCAGTGGAAGAGATCGATCACTTTATCTATCTTGGAAGTCACATTGATCGAGAAGGGGATACAAGCAAAGAAATTAGAATCAGAATAGCTAAGGCACCAATGTCTTTCAGAAGCCTTGAAAAGTTGTGGAAATCAAAACTCATCAGCACAAACACAAAACTTAGACTATTCAAATCAAATGTACTATCAACCCTTACATATGCGTGTGAAAGCTGGAAAACAACAAGAGATATAGAAACAAAGTTGAACGCATTGGAAAATAAATGTCTAAGGAAAATACTTGGTATAGCGTGGAACGAATTCAAAACAAACAAGGAAATTAGAGAAATCGCCAATCAACCACTGATTTTTTCAGTAATAAAGAAAAGACGACGGTCATATGTTGGACATGTGATGAGAAGAGATAATAACCGAATAGCAAAGCAAGCCCTCATGTAGGAAACAACAGGTAAGAGGAAGACCCAGAGAGACACTGAGAAGAACATTAATGAGAGAGGCAAGAGCAGCAGGAATCGGCTCCCTCAATGAGATAGAGCTGCTTGCACAGAACAGAGACAAATGGCGAGATTTGGAAAAATATCTTTAAAAGAATTGAAAACTGCTAGAAATTTTTTTTTTTTAATTCAGATAAGAGAGGGAGTATCTTGGTCTATGCCCTATGGGCCGGCTACGGCTGGAAAGGTCAATAGATAGTTAGAGGATAACATGCCCCAGCAAATGTGCTGTCATTAATAGTGTTGTGTTAGAGGATAACATGCCCCAGGAAATGTACTGTCATCTTAGTTAGTATTTTTGAAATAGTGTGCATGCACACATATACAGATTCTTCTTATGTATGCATCTAACCACCACTCCTCTTCATTGTCAACTTTTGAAATGTTAAATTAGCATAGATGCCTTGTATTGTGGTTTGCAGCAAGCAGCAATATTTGTGTATTTTTGCCCAACACATCCATCTTCAGCTTTGAATACTGGATTGTCTTGCCATCTTGATCCCTATTTGCTTGGCTAGACTGGTTAGTCTATTACTAGAGGTGGAATCATATCTGGACAGTTATGATTAATCAATAGATCAGCATTATCAGGTCTCATGTCATTTACAGAACATTGCATTCACTACAGCCCATCTGAAAGGATTTCTGCCAATAGTCAGATCTCCCTCCACTTCTGTTGTCATGTTCAAGGTCTCCTTGATGTCATGAAACCACCTTCTTCTTGGTCTTCCCTGATCCGTCGCCTAGGAACTGTGCCTTCCATTACTGTTCTTTCCAGCCCACCGTCTTGATGTGGCCATAGTATTTTAATTTTCTTCTATAGAAATGTGTTTATAAGCCAGTTCTTTTTAATTTTTACATCCTTTAATATGTTTTCATTGCTCTTTTTCATTATCCAAGGTATCTTAAGAATTGTCTATAGCATATTGTTTCAAATGAATTGATTTTCTTCCCTGCTGTTTGTGCGGTTGTCCATGATTAACCAATAAACTTAAAATAAATTGCTCGCAATTAACAATGAGTCCTGACTGTTTTCAGACCTGATGCTAAATAGTGCCTTTGTCCCAAATGGGACAAAGAATGAAAGTATTGAAGTGGTTCAAGCTTTCTGTAATATGAGGGTTGCTGGAAATGGTTGCGAGCATTGCAATTCACATCTTATGTTTGTAGGGTTGCCTGAGTTAGCTGAGAATATTTGACTGGTAGTTAGTACAGAATAAAGGGCTAGATATGTCAGTTTATAGAGCTGCCAGATGTAGCTGAGAACATGTGACTTAGGAAGTAGCTAGCATAGAACCAGGAACTAGATATGTCAGTTTATAGAGTTGCCAGATGTAGCTAAGAACATGTGACTAGTAGTTAGGAAGTAGCTAGTATAGAACCAGGAGCTAGATATGTCAAAGTATAGAGCTGCCAGACATAGCTGAGAACATGTGACTAGTAATTAGGAAGTAGCTAGTATAGAACCAGGAGCTAGATATGTCAGTTTATAGAGTTGCCAGATGTAGCTGAGAACATGTGAATAAAGGGCTAGATATGTCAGTTTATAGAGCTGCCAGATGTAGCTGAGAACATGTGACTAGTAGTTATGAAGTAGCTAGTATAAAACCAGGAGCTAGATATGTCAGTTTATAGAGTTGCCAGACTTAGCTGAGAACATGTGACTGGTAGTTAGGAAGTAGCTAGTATAGAACCAGGGGCTAGATATGTCAGTTTATAGAGCTGCCAGACATAGCTGAGAACATGTGACTGGTAGTTAGGAAGTAGCTAGTATAGAACCAGGAGCTAGATATGTCAGTTTATAGAGTTGCCAGATGTAGCTGAGAACATGTGAATAAAGGGCTAGATACGTCAGTTTATAGAGCTGCCAGACATAGCTGAGAACATGTGACTGGTAGTTAGGAAGTAGCTAGTATAGAACCAGGGGCTAGATATGTCAGTTTATAGAGCTGCCAGACATAGCTGAGAACATGTGACTGGTAGTTAGGAAGTAGCTAGTATAGAACCAGGAGCTAGATATGTCAGTTTATAGAGTTGCCAGATGTAGCTGAGAACATGTGAATAAAGGGCTAGATATGTCAGTTTATAGAGCTGCCAGACGTAGCTGAGAACATGTGACTAGTAGTTAGGAACTAACTAGTATAGAACCAGGAGCTAGATATGTCAGTTTATAGAGTTGCCAGACTTAGCTGAGAAAATGTGACTGGTAGTTAGGAAGTAGCTAGTATAGAACCAGGAGCTAGATATGTCAGTTTATAGAGCTGCCAGACATAGCTGAGAACATGTGACTGGTAGTTAGGAAGTAGCTAGTATAGAACCAGGAGCTAGATATGTCAGTTTATAGAGTTGCCAGATGTAGCTGAGAACATGTGAATAAAGGGCTAGATAAGTCAGTTTATAGAGCTGCCAGATGTAGCTGAGAACATGTGACTAGTAGTTAGGAACTAACTAGTATAGAACCAGGAGCTAGATATGTCAGTTTATAGAGTTGCCAGACTTAGCTGAGAACATGTGACTGGTAGTTAGGAAGTAGCTAGTATAGAACCAGGAGCTAGATATGTCAGTTTAAAGAGCTGCCAGACGTAGCTGAGAACATGTGACTGGTAGTTAGGAAGTAGCTAGTATAGAACCAGGAGCTAGATATGTCAGTTTATAGAGTTGCCAGATGTAGCTGAGAACATGTGAATAAAGGGCTAGATATGTCACTTTAAAGAGCTGCCATACGTAGCTGAGAACATGTGACTAGTAGTTAGGAAGTAGCTAGTATAGAACCAGGAGCTATAGCTCGTTTCAAAACATATGCCCAACTTCAAAACGCTATTACTGTCTAACCGTTTGTTAAATACTTTTGAAATTTTCCCAATGTTATTAGAATGCAAAAGACCCTTTAAATGTATATTTAACAAATATCTTGCAGCTGCAGTTTTCTTAAAGCGGCGATATTTCTTTGATGTTTGTCAAAATTGTAAATTGTGAAGCCCTAAAGAATAGAAATTACCGTAGTTGCTGGTCTACGATTAATTTTCACTAGGTAAAGGCGTGGCCGTAATGGGGAAATAACTGGATAAAACAAAACACCAGGAGAATTATTGTCTGCTCAGTTCGAGGACGGACGATAATAATATCAAGGTATACCTGTATGTCCAATTTTCATAGTTGTGTGGTCCTGAAAAGGACCGTTTGTTGAAATAATTTAAGGTAATATAGGGGCCAACATTGTGGGGACTTATACTTTCATTCTGAATCAGACGAGTCTAAAAGATTAATAACTGTTTGGGGTTGAACATTCCACAAACCATCATTTTTCCAATATTCCTCTTCCTGTTTTAAGACGTGGTCTTCACATTTAGCCCAATAATCTTTGTCTATATTTAATAAAGCGAGATTAGCAAGAGTCTTTACATCGCATATTTTGAATGTTGTATTTTCATCTGCCACTTGTCCTTTTAATTTTGCCCAGATTAGTTCTATTGGATTTAAATGAGCATGGTAAGGTGGCAGCCTCAAACTTATATGACCGTGCTCTTGGATAATCTTATCTATTTGAAAAATCTTTGTCCTCTGTTTTTGCTTTACTAGAGATAGTAATTCAGGTTTTAAGTACATGTTATTAAATTGTATGTGCTCCTTTGTGAGCCATATCTTAATAGCATCTTTTGTACTGGATGACGTCAGGACTTTATCTTCAAGTGCAACAATGTTGTGGTACGCTGCATTGTCCATTATTAGACAATATGGTCGATCTAGTGATGGGAGAACATAATTTTCAATCCAATGTCGAAATATGTGACCATTCATCTCAGAGTGATAATCCCGATTGTCTATGGATTTTGAAAGAAAAATGAGCTCTGCATTCTGTATTAGTCCATGTTGTCGACTACCTGCATGAGCAATTATCAAGCGCTGTCCTTTGCTGCTAGGTATTAATCTCTTAATCTTTCCATCTGATGACTGCCATTCCCTTTGGTTAGTGTGGTGAGCATTGATCCATGTTTCATCCAAGTACACAATATCATAACCTTGCTTGCGCACCTCTTTTACTTCACGTAAGTACTTGCTTCTCATGATTACTATATGTGGCTTCTCACAGATGATGTTTCGTCCATTGGAATACTTTCTGAATGTAAAGCCTGCAGCTCTCACATTCCTCCATAATGTAGACTTTGATATTTCAATACTGTTGTTCTTTTTCAGCGATACTTTTAATTTTCTTATTGTAACAGTTTCATTCATACCCAACATTTTGCGAATTTCACTTCTAATAAGTTCACTGTCGAAATTATCCAACATTTTTGCTCTTCCTTGTGATTTTGTATATTTGGAACATTGACGGTCACGTGCTTGAATCCAGCGATTAAATGACCGTTTAGATAAATCCAAAATGTGTCTTGTCCTATTCTCAGGGTTTTCTAAAGAATGAAATAATCTTCCTCGTTTAGCCTCTTTGCAAAAATAGTCATACATTTTAATTGCGATGTTTTGTAAACTGCAGAATTTCATTTTAAGACTCATGATAAATGTTATTGTTCCACGTTACGCCGCTGAATTAACGGAAATGGAACACACAATGTCTCGTGTTTACTACAAGTGTCTAATTGTGTCAGTAACTCACGCGGAAAGCGTGCAAAAACGTGTGTATGGATTTGTAATCGCTATTTTTAACTTAAATACTGTAAACACTAAGTTTTGACTACATCAATGGGTCGTTATAAATTTATATAAATCAAATAAGCAACAATAATAACCAAATGTTTGTTTTTAATGAAATTAATTCCCTGTTGAGTTCTAATCATTATAACTATACATGCAAATTTTGACAAAATTACAAAAAGCGGTTTAAAAGATATTGATTTTTAAAGTTGGGCACGACTTATGAAACAAGCTATAGATATGTCAGTTTATAGAGTTGCCAGACTTAGCTGAGAACTTGAGACTAGTAGTTAGTACAGAGCAAAGAGCATTTTATAGTGTAATGTCAGTTACACCCTCATCATTTTTATATACTCATCCACAGATAATGATTTCATTAAATCAATTTTTCATTTTAGTATCACTATATTCAGATATTCACTTTAGTGTAATTTAGATATTAATTCAGATATTCATTTTAGTGTCATTTAGATATTAGTCTAGATATTCAGGCTAGTGTCTTTTAGATATTCAGAATAGTGTCATTTTTATATTAGTCTAGATACTCATGCTAGTGTCATTAGTTCAGATACTCAATTTAATGTCACTAGTTCTAATATTCAGTTTCCATTCTCATGTGTATCTGTAGATGTTAGTATTTCAGATGTTCTGTGTTCTTTTTTTTTTAAAGAACATGGAGGCAACAGCAGGACTGAGCTCCTATCTTCAACTGAAGGCCTCAGAGGATGCTGTTGTGGTGCAGGTATTAGAAATGTTTGTGACAATAGTGTTGTCACATCATGACTGTCACATTTATGGAATTTGACCAGCTACAACTTTCTTCAGTCTATGTTCTCTGCCATGCTTTGTGGATGAGTACATTGACTTGGTTTAACCTTAAGTATCACATTGAAAAGATGCTTCTTAACTTGAGAAGATTTCAGACAAAAACAAAAGGGTACACATATGGTCTTTATGCTGATGACTTTGCCATGAATACTCAAAAGACACAGAAATGAAAAAATACCTTGTCTCATGCACAAACTTTGGCTTCAACGTCATCATAAAGACTGCTCTGTACTAGCTTCACAGACGACCCATTCTCCTTCTGAATTTACCTCATGACTACTACTCCTCATTTTCTGTCCTTTAAAGGCCATAAAATGGGTGTAGATATGTCTTTTTTTCACAAGATACATTATTTTGTACTTTTTGGTCCAACTGTGGTTACAATTAAAGCCAACGGTGGGCAACAGAAACGACCCACCAAGTAATTTTGACCTTATTGTGATATTGAAAAGTACTGTATTCTCTGGTTCCTGGGTTCAGTCCCCTGACTGAAAAGAATAAGAATTTAAAAAGTAACACACATGTACAATCATCGCTTTTAAATGCTTGTTAAAAAATTATTATTATTTACTTTACAGTTTCACCCAAAAGGAAATGATTTTGTCAATTTTTTTATTGGGAAGGACTGCTACGATCAGTGGCTTTGATAAAGAGATACTTAGACTACAGCAGTCTTTTGTAATTTATTTGATTATCTGTTTTTTCTGATGGTATGTAACTGGTATGTAGCTGTAAAAAGGCAGAGACAGACCAGGACTAACATAGACAAGTAAGATCAAAAGATGGACAAGTCAGCCTATGACAACCTTCACCATCAAAACAAGAGACAGAGTGGAATGGTGCTCCATGGTAGCCAACCTTCGATGCAGAATGGCACTCAATGAATGAATGAATGTAGCTGGTGCATCTGATTGTTTGAGTTCCTTTGCCAGCTGATCTCCTTTCTCGTTTCCTGGTATCCCACAGTGTGATGGGATCCACTGCAGGGTGACCTTGTGGTGCTTGCAGAGTTCAGTCAATATGGTCTGCAGGTGTGACAATTTTCTGGATTGTAGTGCCTGGAGTGCTGATCTTGCATCTGTCAAAAACACTACAGGCTGTGGGCTAAGATTGCTGTTTAGTAGTTTTTGTATTACTAATTTTATAGCTTGAATTTCTGCATTGTAATCGTGACAATATTTCCCTGTTGCTATTTTATCCATATCCCTAGTGTTGAGTACTCTATGTATGCACCTGCTCCCCCATTCTCTACTGCATTCTGTGCTGGTCCATCTGTTTATATACCAGTAGATCTTATGGGTATTCTTCATCCAAGAAACTGAGATTGATTGTTTTACGCTGTATACTATTCTATTCCTCCTTATCAAGTATTCCTTTCACTTCTGTCCGTATTTGTATTAACAATCCAGATTCCTCTGTATATGGGGTCTGTCCTAGTATGTGTAGTAGAGGACTGACAACTCTTGGTATGTCTGGTGTTTGTCTACAAATTTGTTTGGCTTGGTGGATAAAACTGCTTCTCTTAAGCCACCCCAATATGAGATTTTGGAATTGGTCCTTTTTTGTATATCTTGGCATGCATGATAATTTTTCTGCCTGTATCAGGATCTTTGTGTCTCTGCATTGTCTCAGTGCTGTTCATCATCATCATGTGCCGTACTGGTTGGCATTGGCGATCATGTCCTTCCACAATCTTCTTTCCACAGTGCATCGTATCAGTTCTGTTGTTGACTGTTTTCCATGCCATGACACCAAGCTATCCAGTATTTTCTCTCTTTGTCATCTGCGATCTCTCTTTCCTTTTATTTTGCCAGTTGTAACCAAGTATTCCAACTTTCCTCTTCTCATGATGTGCCCAAAAAATGTTCATTGCTTCTTTCTGATGTTTTTTAAAAGCTCCCTTTTTGTGTTGGCCTCTTTGAGAACTTTCTCATTAGTCTTTTTAGCTGTCCAGGGAACTTTCAACATTCTTATGAGAAATCCCATCTCTGTGGCCTCTAATTGTCTTTTCATTTGTTTGTCTATTGTCCATGATTCGCTTCCATAGGTCAGAATTGGTTCTATATAGCACCGATGAACTCTCTTTCTCATTTCTATTTACATAGATTTGTTGCATAAGATATTTTTCATTTTCTGAAATGCTATTTTGGCCTGAGCTATTCTGCTATTTATTTCTGTGTTGCATCTTCCATCTGATGTTATCACTATGCCCAAGTATTTCAAACGTTGCACTTGTTTCAGATTTGTCTTGTTTATTTTTATACTGCATGATGGTGATGATTGTTTCTTCGATATAACCATTACTTCTGTTTTCTTACTATTCACACTAAGACCTTCCTTGTTGCTTTCTTTTACTATTATATCTATCATTTCTTTCAGTGCTGTTATCCTCCACAATTTCTCCATCTCCAATATTGGTGTTGATTTCATTGCTCCTGTGATGACCCTAAGTGCCTGGTTTTGTACTTTATCCAGCTCTTGCAGTGTGGTGTTTGATGCTGAGTACCATACAGATGATCCATATTCTAAATGTGGGCATATACTTTGTTGGTAAACTTTACTGAGTATTTTTCCACTCACACCTCATGTAGTTCCACACAGCTTTCTTAGAATAGCCAACTTCCTCCTTGCTTTTTGGGTTGCCTTATTTATCTGCTGTTTCCAAGATAGTTTTTTGTCAAATGTGACTGAGATAAGTAGTTTGTATGTCTTCTTTCACAGGCTCATTGTTTATATAGATGGGTCCTGCTTTTTGTTTTGGGGAGAGAATGAAAAGTGTAGTGCTGCATTTGTCTGTATTGATGCTGATACACCATCTATTTGTCCATGAGTTCAGTGCATTCATAGCTCTTTGCAACAATTTGGAGGCCACTGTTGCATACTCCTCTGTGCACCACATTACCAGGGTCATCTGCACACATTGCCACTTTAATACCATATGATAGTTCAGTAACTAGGTCATTGATGTAGACTAGAAAAAGTGTTGGAGATAGTACCCCTCCCTGTGGGACGCCCTGGCGCAGTAAGACCTTCTTACTCTTAAGACCTTCCAGTTGCACTCTGGCTGTCCTGTTATGCAGGTATGCTTTCACCCATTTGTACATCCTGCCATTTACTCCATAATTTCTCAGTTTCTTCAAGAGCCCTTCCTTCTATGCTTTATCAAATGCTTTCTTTAGGTCTATTCATGCTGTTAGTACCAGTTTCTTTTCTTGGAATGCATACTCAATTTCCTGGGAATGATAGGTTGCCTGATCTTCTGTAGAGTAACACCGTCTAAAGCCTTGCAATGTTAGTCTTCTGAGTTCATCAACAATTTTGTTGATGTCTCTCTCTGTATTAAGGTCTTTAGTTAGTACACTGGTGTATTGTTGATACATTTTCCAGTCTGCCTCTTTGTAATTTCTTTTAGAGAAAGTGCTGTTCTCTCTAATGGCTTCTTTTTTGCACCACTAAAAAGACTGGTTGGTGGTCGCCACCTCCATGTTGTTTCTTGACAATATGTGTAATATTCCAATCCAGGTCTGGTGAATGGAAAGCAAGGTCTGGTGTAGACGTGGTATGCCATGATATGGAATAGAATGTTGGTGGACCATTTGTCTGGTTTAGCAGTATAAATCCATTGTCATCCTGCCAATTTTCAAGATTTCACCTCTCTTGTCCATGTGTTCATAGCCCCAGCTCTGTGAATGGCGTTAAAGTCTCCACATACACTCATTCTTTCTTTTAATGAAATTGTGTCTAGTGCCAGTGGGCAGTCACTCGGACAGTAGTAGTTGAGTAAATGAAAGTCTGTATTTTCTGTCCTGTGGTGCAGTGTTTGATAATCAGCCCAATCCATATTACACTTCAAGCTGACATACATTGATGTTGTTCTTTACAAGTGTCAATATTCCACCCTTTTGTCTGTCTTTTCTGTCAGATCGGTAACATTGGTATCCCCTAATCTTCAGGGTCATGTCTTTGTTTAGATGGGTTTCCTGCAAACAACATACACTTACTTGCTCTTCATGTAGGATATTTTCTAACTCTATCGTTTTGCTGTACCCATCTCGTTTGCTGTTGATGCCTTCAGCATGCCAGTGCATTATTTTAAGTGATCTTAGTTTTGATTGGCCAGTAGTTCTATTCTCTCACTTCCTGACTCCATGTGGCAGTTGAGAAAAACATTCAGTAATAGTAGTTGGATCCTTGTGAGGCTGAGGGCCCAACACTACACCTGCCTGAGTGTCCATCACAGGGCGAGTGCCATATTGATTTGCGGTTATAGACATACTTCCCATTGGCATGAATGCGTGGCATCCTGATTGTTATGGTGCGCCTTTTGGCTGGTTGCCTCCGTCTTCAGCACTTAAACTTGCTAGAGCAGACTGTGGTCTTGCTCGGGTGTAGGAAGGCCTGGCCAGTCTCTGGTAACTGTTAAGTCCCATCCCCACGACAAGGAGCTGACCTTGATGAAAAGGATGCAGTTACAGTTTAAGGAATTCATCAGAGAAAAGACTGGGACAATAGTAAAATCAAATTTCAAATCACATGCAAATATATGCTGCAGTAGTTCTCCCATATTTATACAAGAACTTTTCTTACTCACAAAACCATGAAGACAAACTTCTTCCATAAGCATTGCATGCAAGAGCTGATAAAGATAAAACAGATGTGCTAAATGATGGCAGGAATGAATGTGCTAAAACAATGAAGCGTGACATATATATATATATATATATATATATATATATATATATATATATATACACTAACTAACGCTATGAAGATCTTAACTGAGATAGGCTGGGCACATAGGAATCCCTTTTTTTTGGTGAACTACTAAAGCCAGCCCAGATCACAACATCACAGAGAAAAGAAACGGTTTAAGAATACACTGTTTTTTGTTGCTCATCTTTTGATGTCAGTGAGGCCCATAAAAGTAAAGTAAAGTGCCCCGTCACGCAAAGTGACATATAGGGAATATGGTGTTAGTGACCATAATTTTTACAGACCTTCGGCACATGATTTTTTAGGTAATGTGGTCGGTGTTATGCCCATGCCACTTTACTTTCCCAGAAAAAAATCAGGACCCTATTTAAGGCTGGGTGAACCTGGAAGCCGTAGATCACGATCGAACGTGAACTCATGTTTTTTGTAGTCCAGTTCAGTGAGGCCCATGCTGTCCTCATTTATTGCTAGAGGGAGGGTTAGGAGATGGCTGATGAGGTTGGTACAAGCCCTAAAACATCTGCTTTATCTAATGAAGACCTGGATGATGGTGTGTTGATCCATCGAGGCGGATGATGGTGTGTTAAAATCAACTTGTGAAGTTATTGTTTCAGTGTGGCATCATTTATTCTTTTTTTCTCTCATAAATTACCACATCTCGTCAATCTTGCGTCATCATTCTAAATCATTGGCAATATTCTTGAAAACATCAGGGTCGATACTATAATGTTTCTTTAGTGTGGTCTTGAATTTTGTTTATTCGTCCATCTTACGATCTCATTGCTCTTTTGCACTTCACCATAACGTAATTTTTTTTTTTTGGTAGGTGTGATTTGACATGCATGCCTAGCCCATCTTAGTTGTGATCTATGTGGTACAAAGGTTGTGCTTGTCACATCAGGTAGTGCCATCACATTTCTATCTGGCGCCATGCTCTGCATCTTATTTTCAACAGTTTCTGTAAATAGTGTGTCTGGAAGAGAACATGCATGAAACCTGTTGCTTGGAGAGAGTGTTACTGTAAATCACATATCCTGGTTCAGTTGGACTGTTGTGTGTGCAGCAAGTTATGAGAAACAAAAACCTAATGTTTCCATAGAAATATTCCAAACTTCATCATCTTCAGTCAGCACATCCATGTCTTCACAGTAGTAGGATCTTCAGGGCTTGAACTGACACCATTAGTCATCTCTGAATGCACTCAGAGAACCTACAGACCTACCTACCCACCCAATGACATATTTAATTTCCATTTGAACTAAAGAACAGAAATTCTGCATTCCATGTTCAAAAATCTTTGCTCTCAAGTATCAGACCTTGCTCAAGACCCGTATTTTATCTTGCATAAGGTCCCTATTCTTGGCAAGCCTCTCAACCTGGGAAAGGGATCTTATACCTACTATTGTTGCTTCTCATCTCAGTGTTCATTAGATCCACTCTGACTGTACAATGTGGACCACGCCCATCTCCCTGGAAGAGAAACTATACAGGGCAACTGAATCACTTAAACAGACAGCTGCTTCATGAGAGAGTCCGGAATCCTCTGAAAGAGTCATGATCGAAGAAGAAGACGAAGAAGATCTCAGTGTTCATTTTAGTATTTCTGTAGGTTGGCTTCTTTTACTCTGGTTCTATTTAATGGCTTGCTTTGAGGTTCTCTTGTTGTCTCTTCTCTTCACATGGCCAACATATGACAACCTTCTTCTCATGATTATAGATGATATTATTATAAGTTTAACCATGTTAATTTTTGCCCATTTATGCTTGTTCATCAACACTCTCTGCTAATGTTTCTCTTCAGTCAAAAACTTCCAATGTTTCATTTCAGCTTCTGAAACTGCAAGGAGCAATCCCCTTCATTCGCACCAATGTTCCACAGACTGCATACATCATGTATGTATTCTATTTCCAAGACAGGCAGAAGATTTGACATTAATATTTATATAATAATTCATTTAATTATTATATTATTTATATTTTTGTTTTACTGACTGATACTCAATTGTAGAATTGTTCATGTCAGTTGAACATCTAGAAAGATATTGGTGAGGGGGCAGACCATGTGAGATATCAGCAGAGAGAATGTGTGTTTTCACTAAACAGCGTAGGGTGTCATTAGACAGTGTTTGATGTCATCAGGTGATATCATGCAACATCATTAAAAGACATGTGGTATCAGACTATGGTGCTTATAGATTGTTTGTGGTGCCAGAAGACATTGCAAGGTATCAAGCTTGCTGTAAACCATATTTAGCTTCCGGGCACTCAAGGTAATAAACAGCATTCATGTGGGTGTTTATATCATGACCTAATATTGCATTTGTGTTTTTTTGTAGGTTAGTTTAAAACTGATAGCATGGCACACTTGAAGAAGTATTGCAGTGTTACAAGTATGGTAATGTTGCAAGTGTTTTTTTGTTACAAGTAATATAGTGGTACTGATGCGATGCACTGTAGATAGAAGATTGTGGAAGGTTTTGATCGCCTTGATATGACTGGTATGATGGCACATGATGATGATGAATGTAGTGGTACAAGTATAGTAACACTACAAATAAGGTAATATTACAAGCATAGTTATGTTGCACATGTAGTAATTTAACAATGTTACAAATGTTCTAATGTTACAAATACTGTAATGGAATATATTTAGTTAACAAAATCATTTCAGTTTTGGATCATCCAACCCAATCTTTGGGGTCACCAAAAACCCATACAACAGTGAAAGATCGCCAGGAGGAACAAGCAGTGGTGAAGCTGTGCTTGTCTCTTCTAGAGGATCAGTTCTTGGTGTGGGCACAGACGTCGCAGGGGGACTTCGCATTCCTGCTCATTTTTGTGGTGTTTGTGGCTTCAAGCCAACATCTTGTAGAATCAGGTGAGATCCAGTAGAACAGATCGTGTTCTAGGACTTGTCTCATAATCATCATAACCAGCTCTAAATATCACACAGTAGAACAGATTGTGTTGTAGAACTTGTCTTATAATCATCATAACCAGCTGTAAATATCACACAGTAGAACAGATTGTGTTCTAGGACTTGTCTCATAATCATCATAACCAGCTCTAAATATCACACAGTAGAACAGATTGTGTTGTAGGACTTGTCTCATAATCATCGTAACCAGCTCTAAATATCACACAGTAGAACAGATTGTGTTGTAGGACTTGTCTCATAATCATCATAACCAGCTCTAAATATCACACAGTAGAACAGATTGTGTTCTAGGACTTGTCTCATAATCATCATAACCAGCTCTAAAAATCACACAGTAGAACAGATTGTGTTCTAGGACTTGTCTCATAATCATCATAACCAGCTCTAAATATCACACAGTAGAACAGATTGTGTTCTAGGACTTGTCTTATAATCATCATAACCAGCTCTTCATGTGACTCTGTCTTCATGTGAGAGTCTGGAATCCTACTCTGATTGAGTCATGATCGCACAGAGAGAGAGAGATAACCAGCTCTAAATCTCATAAAATCATGTAGCCATAGTTGTGGTTTCTCAATTATCTAACATCACCCATGGCCTGCAACAATAGAACTAAATCTGTCTACATATTTGGTAATGGATGGTAACCTTTGACTGGGAAGATTTGCTTTATTGCACACAGAAATCAATTTGACTGAGAGAAGGGATTTCAGAGTAGTACAGTTTAGCAACAATTAAAAGTTTAGCCCAGCAACTTGCTGAGGCATGTTAGAGTGTTTTGTATCTTAAAAGGAATAGGCATGGATATATAATATAATGTGTAATCAAACATGCCGAGTGAAGAACAGACATGTTGACCTATCTTTTAATCAGCACACTCAATAGAACAAACAAGCACAAAAATTAGTTACATAGAGTAATGTTACCTATGCTAATTGTTTTTGTTCATCCTGCATGTTTTAAAAACAAAAATATGCAATATAATTTTGTCTCATGAGGTTTTAGTTAATATACAAAAAAATGACAATCTCAAGAGAGACATCTCCACTATTCCCCAACTATATCTCACTTATGGTGACTTGGATCTTCTAGCATTGCACATTACCAGAACAACAATACTGCTTGCAGATAGTGTAATGATGGATATGACCACTGCTTTAGTGCACACTGTGACTAACATAGATTGTGCTAGTGGTGAGCTTGACTTGTCTCTACTACATTTACCTGATATCATTTTGAAAAGCATATAGGATGTGTTTTGTGATCATTACAACATTAAATGGGGGAAGAAAGTTGGTCTCCAGCTTAACTTCTCTGGGATGAAATCATTACAGCTCCTTTCAGGCCTAATGTCTGTTCCTACATCGGGAGTTAAGCAAAGATATAAAATATACAGAATATTAAATACCATGTGGGGCTGGGAGTAGAGTTGCAGAAAATAATGTAAAGTAAACACAAAATGGTATAAAGGAGCTAAACTAATAGAGAGACGAGACACACTACGACGTTACAGCACAAGCCTTCATCAGGTACAAGACACAAACCATTCTTAAATAAACACATAAATCCAAACATGGAAACTAAACACAGTAACACTGATCAAATGGCCAGTTCCTACTTCAGTAGACTGGCATTGCTGCCAAAGAGCAAGTAACTCATAGCACTTCATTAGTAAAGAATAAGAATTCAGTCAATAGTTTCAAAGACAAATATTTTTGTATCTGTCCTGGCACAGTTTAGTTTTGGAGGCCTTCATCATTTACCTAATTTTTGTTGTTTGTTTTTTTTTTTTTTCAGTCACAAAGGGGTAACAATTCCTGTGGAAGGACAGGATGCAGGTGAGGGAGCTGGAAGAATGGATTCTGTTCATTTGAACAGGCTCTTATTGTTTGTTATTGTTGTTGCTTGAAACTTGTAGATTTGTTTTTGAGTTATTTGCAGGTCATCATCCCTGCACTCCGAACATGTCCATAAGTGCTCAGATCCTCTTCTCAGCAAGTCCAGCAGTGTCCAGCAACTGATGACTCCAGTTCTGTGTTGGTTGATAAGACTTCTTATATGGAAGTTATAGAGTTTATGACCTGTCAGTTGGTTGAAGTGTGGAAGCAATAGAGTTTATGATCTGTCACATGATTGAGAGTGTAGAAGTTGTAGAGTTTATAACCTGTCACATGGTTGAGAGTGTAGAAGTTGTAGAGTTTATGACCTGTCACATGGTTGAGAGTGTGAAAATTGTAGAGTTTATGACCTGTCACATGGTTGAGAGTGTGGAAGCAATAGAGTTTATGACCTGTCAGTTGGTTGAAGTGTGGAAACAAGAGTTTATGACCTGTCACATGATTGAGAGTGTGAAAGTTGTAGAGTTTATGACCTGTCACATGGTTCAGAGTGGATGTTGAAAAGTTTATGACTTGTCACATGGTTCAGAGTGGATGTTGAAAAGTTTATGACCTGTCACATTGTTGAGAGTGGAAGTTGTAGAGTTTATAACCTGTTACATGGTTGAGAGTGTGAAA
The DNA here is from genome assembly GCA_032433765.1 of Megaustenia siamemsis. Taxonomy (NCBI): domain Eukaryota; kingdom Metazoa; phylum Mollusca; class Gastropoda; order Stylommatophora; family Ariophantidae; genus Megaustenia; species Megaustenia siamemsis. Next base: position 96,123,647 of record JAVIAB010000139.1, on the reverse strand, counting down.
GTTGTAGAGTTTATGACCTGTCACATGGTTGAGAGTGTGGAAGTTGTAGAGTTTATGACCTGTCACATGGTTCAGAGTGTGGAAGTTGTAGAGTTTATGACCTGTCACATGGTTGAGAGTGTGGAAGTTGTAGAGTTTATGACCTGTCACATGGTTGAGAGTGTGGAAGTTGTAGAGTTTATGACCTGTCACATGGTTGAGAGTGGAAGTTGTAGAGTTTATGACCTGTCACATGGTTGAGAGTGTGGAAGTTGTAGAGTTTATGACCTGTCACATGGTTGAGAGTGTGGAAGTTGTAGAGTTTATGACCTGTCACATGGTTGAGAGTGTGGAAGTTGTAGAGTTTATGACCTGTCACATGGTTCAGAGTGGATGTTGAAAAGTTTATGACTTGTCACATGGTTCAGAGTGGATGTTGAAAAGTTTATAACCTGTCACATGGTTGAGAGTGTGGAAGTTGTAGAGTTTATGACCTGTCACATGGTTCAGAGTGGATGTTGAAAAGTTTATGACTTGTCACATGGTTCAGAGTGGATGTTGAAAAGTTTATGACCTGTCACATTGTTGAGAGTGGATGTTGAAGAGTTTATAACCTGTCACATGGTTGAGAGTGTGGAAGTTGTAGAGTTTATGACCTGTCACATGGTTGAGAGTGTGGAAGTTGTAGAGTTTATGACCTGTCACATTGTTGAGGGTGGAAGTTGTAGAGTTTGTGACCTGTCAGTTGGTTTAAGTGTGGAAACAAGAGTTTATGACCTGTCACATGATTGAAAGTGTGAAAGTTGTAGAGTTTATGACCTGTCACATGATTGAAAGTGTGAAAGTTGTAGAGTTTATGACCTGTCACATTGTTGAGGGTGGAAGTTGTAGAGTTTATGACCTGTCACATGGTTGAGAGTGTGGAAGTTGTAGAGTTTATGACCTGTCACATGGTTGAAGTGTGGAAGTTGTAGAGTTTATGACCTGTCACATGGTTGAGAGTGTGGAAGTTGTAGAGTTTATGACCTGTCACATGGTTGAGAGCGTGGAAGTTGTAGAGTTTATTACCTGTCACATGGTTGAGAGTGGATGTTGAAGAGTTTATGACCTGTCACATGGTTGAGAGTGGAAGTTGTAGAGTTTATGACCTGTCACATGGTTGAGAGTGTGGAAGTTGTAGAGTTTATGACCTGTCACATGGTTGAGAGTGTGGAAGTTGTAGAGTTTATGACCTGTCACATGGTTGAGAGTGTGGAAGTTGTAGAATTTATGACCTGTCACATGGTTGAGAGTGTGGAAGTTGTAGAGTTTATGACCTGTCACATGGTTGAGAGTGTGGAAGTTGTAGAGTTTATGACCTGTCACATGGTTGAGAGTGTGGAAGTTGTAGAGTTTATGACCTGTCACATGGTTGAGAGTGTGGAAGTTGTAGAGTTTATGACCTGTCACTTGGTTGAGAGTGTGGAAGTTGTAGAGTTTATGACCTGTCACTTGGTTGAGAGTGTGGAAGTTGTAGAGTTTATGACCTGTCACTTGGTTGAGAGCGTGGAAGTTGTAGAGTTTATTACCTGTCACATGGTTGAGAGTGGATGTTGAAGAGTTTATGACCTGTCACATGGTTGAGAGTGTGGAAGTTGTAGAGTTTATGACCTGTCACTTGGTTGAGAGTGTGGAAGTTGTAGAGTTTATGACCTGTCACATGGTTGAGAGTGTGGAAGTTGTAGAGTTTATGACCTGTCACATGGTTGAGAGTGTGGAAGTTGTAGAGTTTATGACCTGTCACATGGTTGAGAGTGGATGTTGAAGAGTTTATGACCTGTCACATGGTTGAGAGTGTGGAAGTTATAGAGTTTATGACCTGTCACATGGTTGAGAGCGTGGAAGTTGTAGAGTTTATGACCTGTCACATGGTTGAGAGCGTGGAAGTTGTAGAGTTTATGACCTGTCACTTGGTTGAGAGTGTGGAAGTTGTAGAGTTTATTACCTGTCACATGGTTGAGAGTGTGGAAGTTGTAGAGTTTATGACCTGTCACATGGTTGAGAGTGTGGAAGTTGTAGAGTTTATGACCTGTCACATGGTTGAGAGCGTGGAAGTTATAGAGTTTATGACCTGTCACATGGTTGAGAGCGTGGAAGTTGTAGAGTTTATGACCTGTCACATGGTTGAGAGTGTGGAAGCAATAGAGTTTATGACCTGTCAGTTGGTTGAAGTGTGGAAGTTATAGATTTTAAGACCTGTCAGTTGATTGAAGTTGTAGATTTTATGACCTGTCAGTTGGTGAAATGTCAGTCATCTGTTCCATCTGATGGCTGTTGTAAGAATCAGAAAGTTTAAGAAACGTCAGAAGACTTTTAATTTGACACACCTATTTATTAAATCACAGATTTTTTTCTCCCAGTTATTTATTATATCACATATTTTTTCACAGCTATTTATTATATCGCATCTTTCTCTCCCAGTTATTTGTTAAATTGCAATTTTCTCTCGTAGTTAATTATATAATATATTTTTCTCCATTTATTTATGATATCATATATTTCTCTCCCAGTTGTTTATTATATAATTTATTTCTCTCCCAGTTGCCACATGCATAGGACCATTGTCTATCGAGGTGGCTGGTCTTGTTGCCTTTATGAGATCTGTGTGTGTTCCACTACAACATCTGCTTGATTCAACAGTCAACATGACAACCTTTGACCAGCAGGTTACCTAGAAAGTCTTAATAATCCTGACTGATGTGTTCCTTTTCTGACTGACTTGACTGAACAGCCATATCAGACAAAGCAATTAATGTGGACACCCTGCATAAAGTGTTATTGAGTCAAGACATGTTGACTGAGTTCAAACTAAAAATAGAATGTGCTAACAAGGTAGGTTGACTGCCTGAGCTCAAACTAAAGATAGATTGAGCTAGCAAGACATGTTGACTGCGACCCAGTTCAAACTAAAGATAAAATGAGCTAGCAAGACATGTTGACTGTTTGAGAAAGAGCTAGCAAGACATGTTGACTGTTTGAGAATGAACTAGCAAGACATGTTGACTGTTTGAGAAAGAGCTAGCAAGACATGTTGACTGTTTGAGAAAGAGCTAGCAAGACATGTTGACTGTTCGAGAATGAACTAGCAGACAGGTTGACTGCGACCCAGTTCAAACTAAAGATACATTGAGCAAGCAAGACATGTTGACTGCTTGAGAATGAGCTAGCAAGACATGTTGACTGCTTGAGAATGAGCTAGCAAGACATGTTGACTGCTTGAGAACGAGCTAGCAAGACATGTTGACTGCTTGAGAATGAGCTAGCAAGACATGTTGACTGCTTGAGAACGAGCTAGCAAGACATGTTGACTGCTTGAGAACGAGCTAGCAAGACATGTTGACTGCTTGAGAACGAGCTAGCAAGACATGTTGACTGCTTGAGAACGAGCTAGCAAGACATGTTGACTGCTTGAGAACGAGCTAGCAAGACATGTTGACTGCTTGAGAATGAGCTAGCAAGACATGTTGACTGCTTGAGAATGAGCTAGCAAGACATGTTGACTGCTTGAGAATGAGCTAGCAAGACATGTTGACTGCTTGAGAATGAGCTAGCAAGACATGTTGACTGCTTGAGAATGAGCTAGCAAGATAGGTTGACTGCTTGAGAATGAGCTAGCAAGACATGTTGACTGCTTGAGAATGAACTAGCTAGACAGGTTGACTGTTTGAGAATGAGCTAGCAAGACATGTTGACTGCTTGAGATTGAGCTATCAAGACATGACATTTTGACTGCTTGAGAATGAGCTAGCAAGACAGATTGACTGCGACCCAGTTCAAACTAAAGATAGAATGAGCTAGCAAGACATGGTGACTGCTTGAGAAAGAGCTAGCAAGACATGTTGACTGCTTGAGAATGAGCTAGCAAGACATGTTGACTGCTTGAGAATGAGCTAGCAAGACATTTTGACTGCTTGAGAATGAGCTAGCAAGACATGTTGACTGCTTGAGAATGAGCTAGCAAGACATGGTGACTGCTTGAGAACGAGCTAGCAAGACATGTTGACTGCTTGAGAATGAGCTAGCAAGACATGTTGACTGCTTGAGAATGAGCTAGCAAGACATGTTGACTGCTTGAGAATGAGCTAGCAAGACATGTTGACTGCTTGAGAATGAGCTAGCAAGACAGGTTGACTGCTTGAGAATGAGCTAGCAAGACATGGTGACTGCTTGAGAACGAGCTAGCAAGACATGTTGACTGTTTGAGAATGAGCTAGCAAGACATGTTGACTGCTTGAGAACGAGCTAGCAAGACATGTTGACTGTTTGAGAATGAGTTAGCAAGACATGTTCACTGCTTGAGAACGAGCTAGCAAGACATGTTGACTGCCTCCCAGTTCAAATTAAAGATAAAATTATCTGGAATGACAAGTTAACTGTCTTAGTTTAAACTAAAAATAGAATGATTTAATACTGATATTTGTGAAAAACAGTAGAATAACAATCAATACAAGAAGTCCAAGATTTGACAGAATTTTTACAAAGAAGGCATCTATGACTTAGAAAAAAATAATAATTTTTTATTTAGTGTTATCTTTTTCTTGAAAACCCTGTCACCAGTTCTATTTAACGTGTACACAATAATGATCACGGCCCAACAGCTGGATGGGAGGGGAAGAACTATGACTTTTGCTGATGATATTCCAGTATATCGACAGGGAAGAGACAAACGGGGAATCGCCTCCACAATGCAAGACGAACTCGATCGCATTTCTTCCTTGTGTGGGGTTTCAGGTGCCTTGGTTAATCCTAATAAAGCATCAGTTTCATGGTTCTCCCTTAACAATCATATCGTTAATACGACCACACCGGTAGTACGAATGGGAGTTGATGAGGTGACCAGGGACAAGTTGATGACATACCTCGGAGTTAAGTTTGATCGCAGCCTGTGTTTTCGGGACCACGTCGACCATATGATAACAAAATCCCGAAAAGGATTAGCCGCCTTGAAGGTCATGGCAGCTGCCAACATCGAGCAGAGGCTACTTACTTTTCTGTTCCAGGGATTAGTCCTCGCACCAATCGAGTATGCCCTGGCCATTCTTACTGTCAGTACGACTCAAATTGATAGGCTGGAGAAAATACAAAATGAAGCCATGCGCATTATCCTTGGATGTACGAGGGACATTCCCTGTGTAGCAATGAGGTATCTTCTTGACTTTCCAACCATGGATGACAGAATCAAGATCTGGAGAGCACGAGCATATCTGAAGATTAGTACAGATACAGAGCATCCATTGCACCACGTGCTCAACACAGAGAAAGGTACCAGGCTAAAAAGAGGCAAATCATGGGTGGGCCAAGCAGAAGATGTCATCAAACAGGTCTGTGGGCTTACCAATATCAGCGTTGGTGAGGAGTGGATACCGGTGCCTACGTCATTCAAGGGGACTTTCTCATGTATTGTCACACTCGACAGGAAAAGTAGGGAACAGAACCCGGTCGTGGTTAATGCTGAGGTCAACGGTCTAATCTGCGATAACACCGATGAGAAAGATGCAGTCATCTATATAGACGGATCTGTAAGACGACACGAAAGAAGTGCATGGGCATTTACAGCACGCTCGGCAGGCAGAATAGCCAAGGAAGACAGTGGTGCATACGCCATGGCCACGAGTAGCATGACAATGGAGGTGATGGCAGTGACCAAGGCATTCAAATGGTTAGAGTCACAAGACTACATCCACGCATGTATACTGAGTGATTCGATGAGCATGATTAAAAAAGTGGAGACGGGCAAAGTACGCATGCAATGGGTAGAGTCGTTGCAGAAATCCAAAATACGTAAGGTCACCTTTGTCTATGTCCTGGACATGCGGGAGTACGGGGAAATGAGAGAGCAGACAGGTTGGCTAGCTGTGCTGTCGTTGAGGACAGGCAACCGATGGATCGGGTGGACATCATCAATGCCCTTCGAGGTGTGGGAAGAGCACAGGACTTCGACAAACACAGATCAACGTCACTTCTTCGGATGATGGAAATGGGAGTTAAGATGGGCACGGCCAGAAATGAGAAACTTGGTGGCCGTGTAAGAAGACTTATCAACCAACATAGAACTGGAGTCGTCAGTCGCTGGACACTGAGGGAATTGCTGAGGAGGAGATCTGAGCACCTATGGACATGTTCGGAGTGCAATGATGATGACCCGCAAATAACTCAATAACTCTTGAAAACCCTGTGGTTATGTTTACTGTTCCTGGTAAGGAGGCAAGCAACAGAGCTGGAAGCTGTTGGTGACTCACAGCTGATGGCTTGCGCCAGGATTGGTGAACCAAAAGCATCCAGACCATACTACCTCATCACCATGCCTCTAGAAACAGACTAGTTTGGCCAAAGGAGTAGGAATCGAAGAGGGAAGGCAACCCAGTAAAAAAAAATGCCAAGCTGAAGATGTGTTGGGCTGAAAGATACAAATAAACCACAGCACAAGGCATCTATGCCCAATTAACATCCTTTTATAGAAAGATGTTGAAGAGAACTATCATGCCCTTTAGTAGTCATCAAGTGAGTGACAGAAAGAATCTCCTGGATAACAACCTTGTGATAATGTTTGTTGTGTCTGATAAAGACCTTTTGATAATGTTTGTTGTGATTAATAAAGACCTTGTGATATTGTTTCCTCAATGACGGGAATCGCTGTACATGTACAACAAATTGTGTATATACTTGTACATTACTATAAAGAGCTACTATATGTGGGGATCATGATATCTTCTCCAGATGTATGAAAGCAACAAGTCTCTCTGTGTGGGCTTTTTTATTGATGATGGTCACACCAAGTGTGTGCCCTCAGTCAGGAGGGCAGTACTGGAAGCCAAGATGATGTTGGAGGCTGCTGGATACACAGTGAGTTGGTCAGTCTGCATATGATACATTATCCACACATTACACCTCTGTAACAGTCCACATATGCTATATTATCCACACATTACACCTCTGTAACAGTCCACATATGCTACATTATCCACACATTACACCTCTGTAACAGTCCACATATGCTACATTATCCACACATTACACCTCTGTAACAGTCTACATGTGCTACATTATCCACATATTACACCTCTGTAACAGTCTACATGTGCTACATTATCCACACATTACACCTCTGTAACAGTCTACATATGCTACATTATCCACACATTACACCTCTGTAACAGTCCACATATGCTACATTATCCACACATTACACCTCTGTAACAGTCTACATATGCTACATTATCCACACATTACACCTCTGTAACAGTCCACATATGCTACATTATCCACACATTACACCTCTGTAACAGTCTACATATGCTACATTATCCACACATTACACCTCTGTAACAGTCCACATATGCTACATTATTCACACATTACACCTCTGTAACAGTCCACATATGCTACATTATCCACACATTACACCTCTGTAACAGTCTACATATGCTACATTATCCACACATTACACCTCTGTAACAGTCCACATATGCTACATTATCCACACATTACACCTCTGTAACAGTCTACATATGCTACATTATCCACACATTACACCTCTGTAACAGTCTACATATGCTACATTATCCACACATTACACCTCTGTAACAGTCCACATATGCTACATTATTCACACATTGCAACTCTATGTCAATCAATACATGCTAGGCTAGTTAAACTAATGAATGTTAAATGTTAACTTGGGGGACTGGTTGGTCTCAAGGCAAGATGCCAACCTCGAGACAGAGAGGTTGTGGGTTCACATCTCAGCTGCACCAGTTTGGATTTTTATTTATGATTTATTTCTGAGGCAACCACCCCTGGTCTCAGCAGCAAGGCCCAGCTTGAAATGGCAATTACTCGTGGACAGAAAAAATATGAGTACCTCTGAAGACGAAGTTATCTGTCTATGTGGCGAGGGACCCCTGTGCACACGGCTGCCAGGGAAAAACGGATTATCACGCAAAATTCAGTTCCTAGTCTCTAGGGACTTCGTCAGAGGTAAAAGCTGGTGAATGCAAAAAAAAATGTTAACTTGTGATTTGTTTATTACAAGTGGAACACATCTCTCTATTAAGATTTGGACACATTTTTAAAATTTAAATGCAACACATTTTGGTTGATATTTATCTGATCAACATCCAAGAGGAAACAGACAGTAATAATATGCAGACAAGCATTGGTTAGGCAAAAGAGATCAAGAAACAACCTTCAAAAATGACATGCAGTGGAGTTGCAAGAGAAGAAATTAGATAATTAGATCAAAGACAACCTGGCAGAGATACTGGATTTACTTTTGAAGGGAGCAAACTGCAAAAGATGTCTGTTGGTTGAATAAGGAAGGGGGACTGGGTGGCTCAGAGGTAAGACATCGACTTATAGACAGAAGTGTCCTAGGTTTGATCCCCAAAACAGGCATTGGGAATTTTCAAAATTATAAATATGTTTTTTTCCTGTGGCTTTTCCCTGGTCTCTGGGTGGTGAGATCTGATGTCTAGCCCTCTTGGAAATTGGCACAAAATAGAAGGTCCTGTGTGCATTCGTGCACGTTATAGAACTCTTGCCTGTTTAAAGTCAGAAAGACTACGCCAAAAAATGGCCACTTTCTGGGCAAAAATTGTTAAGCAAATTGATCCATGATAAAGACAGATGTGCCAGGCATAATTCTGCACATACAGCAGCTTTGCCGTAACCTTGCAACACAGTGCATCCATTCTCACTTAATGGGTGGCCACTAAGAAGGAGAAGAGATAGAATAAGGTGAAGATATTTTGTTTTGCTTGTTGCTGAATGCTTTGTCATTCTGTGGTCAATGATAAGAAGAAGCTTGTTAAAGTAGTAGTATAGATGTAAGTCATAACAAAACTGCTCAATAACATATACAACACTGGACACATACCCAAAGATCTTCTCAAATCCATCTTTGTAGCCATACTGAAGAAGTCAGGTGCCACTAAATGTGAAAACCATCGCACTATTAGTCTCATGAACCATATGACGAAAATATTACTAAGAATCATCATGAGACATATAAGAAACAAAATAAATACCAGAAATAAGTGAGGAGCAATGTGGATTTGTGGAAGGAAAGAGCACCAATAATGCAATATACATCTTAAGAACATTGATAGAAAGATCTATAGAGGTAAAGAAAAATCTATATATGTGCTTTATAGAAAGCATTTGATAAAGTAGTGCATGTTGAAATAATAAATATGCTGGAGAAATTAAACATTGATGGCAAGGATCTGCGAATCATAAAAAACATGTACTGGCAACAAACAGCAGCTATATGAATTAACAACCAAACAGGACAATTCCAATATATAAAACAAGGAGTCAGACAAAGCTGTGTTCTGTCACCAGATTTGTTTTCACTTTACAGCGAAAAAAAATTATGAGATCTATAGTAGACAAAAAAGGAATTGAAGTCAGCGGTCACAACATAATTAATTTGCGATATGCAGATTCTTCTTCTTCTACCTTTTTTAGCTCCCTGTGGAGCATAGTAAAGTACCCCCGTCACGCCAAGTGGCGTATAGGGAAATATGGTGTTAGTGACCCTATATTTTACAGACCTTCAGCACATGATTTTTGGGGTAATGTGGTCGGTATTACGCCCGTGCTGCTTTACTTTCCCAGAAAAAATCCGGTACCCATTTAAGGCTGGGTGAACCCGGAAGCCGTCGGTTGGGATCGAACCCTACCCCTTGTCCGTTGTAGTCCAGTTCACTAACCATTGAGCTATCGCAGCTCCCTGTGGAGCATAGGTCTTCAACAAACACTTTCCAAGTTGTTCTATTTTTTGCCATTCTTTTAAGATCATTCCATGTCTTCCCCATCATCTTCATCTCTGCTTCTATCTGTCTTCTCCAAGAATTCTTTGGTCTTCCTCTTTGTCTTTTCCCCTGGGGATTCCAAAAAAGGGCCTGTTGTGTAATACTCTCAGTTGGCTTCCGCAGTGTGTGTCCTATACAGCACCATCGTCTTCGCTGTATCTTTATCCACTGGTATTTGACTGGTACATTTCAATAATTCTATGTTAGTGATTTTGTCCTGCCATTTCCATCCTTTTATTCTGCGTAAGCATCTATTAATGAAAGTCTCTATCTTCATGATTGTCAATTTTGCCCATGTTTCACAGCCATATAATAGGGCCGACTTAACATTCAAGTTGAAAATTGTTATTTTTGTATTTAACCTAATTTCTTTGGATTTCCATATGTTTCCCAGTGCAACGAAAGCTCCTCTTGCTTTTGATATCCTTGTTTTGGTATAATTTTCTGTTCCTCACTCTTTATCTATATTACTACCCAGATATATGTAAGATTGTACATCTAGTAGAGGTATTTCTCCTAATTTTATCTGGTTATTGCCAACTGCATTAATTCTCATAATGTTGGTCTTATCTCTATTAATTAATCTTTAGTCCTAGCTGTTGTGATCTCTCATCAAGTATGCTCATTTATCCTCCATCTGTTGATGGCTGTGTGATAGGAGAGCTATGTCATCAGCAAAGTCTAAATCATCAAGTTGCTTGGTCAGTGACCACTGGATTCCATTTCTGTTGTTTTGAGTTATTTTCATAATTCAATCTATGGCCAGTAGAAAGAGAATGGAGACAGAAGGCATCCCTGTCTTCTATCTATCTATCTATTGACCTTTCGAGCCGTAACCGGCCCATAGGGCGTAGACCAAGATACACCTTCTCCTATATGAATTTTTGTTCTAGCAGTTTTCTTTTAAAGATATTTTATCAAATCTCGCCATCTGTCTCTGTTCTGTGCAAGCAGTTCTATCTCATTGAGGGAGCCGATTCCTGCTGCTCTTGCCTCTCTCATCAATGTTCTTCTCAGTGTCTCCCTGGGTCTTCCTCTTTTTCTTTTACCTGTTTCCCATATGAGGGCTTGCTTTGCTATTCGATTATTATCTCTTCTCATCACATGTCCAACGTATGACCATCGTCTTTTCTTTATTACTGAAGATATTAGTGGTTGATTGGCGATTTCTCTAATTTCCTCGTTTGTTTTGAATTCGTTCCATTCTATACCAAGTATTTTCCTTAGACATTTATTTTCGAATGCGTTCAACTTTGTTTCTATATCTCTTGTTGTTTTCCAGCTTTCACACGCATACGTAAGGGTTGATAGTACATTTGATTTGAATAGCCTAAGTTTTGTGTTTGTGCTAATGAGTTTTGATTTCCACAACTTTTCAAGGCTTCTGAAAGACATTGCTGCTTTAGCCAGTCTGATTCTAATTTCTTTGCTCGTATCCCCTTCTCGATCAATGTGACTTCCAAGATAGATGAAGTGATCGATCTCTTCTACTGGTTTGTTTTCCATGTATATTTTGTCACTTGTTGGAATTAAACTTTTCATGACTTTAGTCTTTTCATGATTGACCTCAAGCCCAATTTTGCTGGCTATTGATGATAGTTCATTTGTGTTTTCCTGCATCGTTTTTATCTGATTGCTGATGAGAACTATGTCATCAGCAAAGTCCAGGTCCTCCAAATGGTCTCCTTGTATCCATTCGATGCCTTTATTACCAGTGCAGCATTTCTTCATTATGAAGTCCATAACAATTCCAAATAACAAGGGCGATAAAATACATCCTTGTTTAACCCCAGTTTCTATTGGGATATTGGGAAACATTCGCTCAGTCCTTCCTCTGTTCGAACTGCACATGTGTAACCATCATACATGTCTTACTCCTGTTCTTATTTCAAATGCTTCTGTAAGCTGTCCTTCATGCACCACACTACATTTCATTCTTTCATACATTGTTTTTATCAGATTAATAAACTTTATGGGATTCCGTAATGACTCAGCAACTTCCAAAGCATTCTTCTGTCTAAACTATCAAATGCCTTTCGTAACCTATGAATCCAATATAAAGTGGGGATTTTAGTTCTAAACTTTGTTGAACTATTATACGTAGAGTAGTTATTTGATCAGCACATGATCTGTTCTACCTAAAACCTGCTTGTTCATCTCTCAAATGTTTCTCTATGGCCTCCTTTAGTCTGTCCAGAATGATTCTGCTTAATATTTTTCCTGGCACTGATAGTAGCATAATTCCCCTATAATTTGTGCACTCCTGTAAACTTCCTTTTTTTGGTAGTTTGATCATATAACTTTCTTTCCAGTCTTTAGGTATTTCTTCCCTCTCCCAAATTTTATCTAATAGATTATGTCACATCTTGGTAGAGGTGTTAATATCTTCTTTGATGGCTTCCGAAAGAATTTCATCTGGTCCTGCGACTTTACCATTTTTTAATAGTTTGATAGCTTTGATATGCAGATGATACAGTCTTAATAGCAGAGACAGAGGATGAACTACAAGAAATGATAGATACAATAGTAAAAGAAAGCAATAAAAAGGGTCTCAGTCTGAATAGTAAGAAAACAGAAGTAATGGCCATATCAAAGAAACAATCATCACCATCATGCAGCATAAAAAAATAAACAGGACAAATGTGAAACAAGTTCAATGCGTCAAATACTTGGGCACAATAATAACATCACATGGAAGATAATAAAAAACAGAATAGCTCAGGCCAAAATAGAATTCAGAAAATGAAAAATATCTTATGCAACAAATCTATGTCAATAGAAGTGAGAAAGAGAGTTCATCGGTGCTATATAGAACCAATTCTGACCTATGGAAGCGAATCATGGACAGTAGACAAACAAATGAAAAGACGATTAGTGGTCACAGAGATGGGATTTCTCAGAAGAATGTTGAAAGTTCCCTGGACAGCAAAAAATACCAATGAAGAAATTCTCAAGGAGGCCTACACAGAAACGGAGCTCCATCAACATTTTTCAGGCACATCATGAGAAGAGGAAAGTTGGAATACTTGGTTACAACTGGCAAAATAAAAGGAAAGCGAAATCACAGATGACAAAGAGAGAAAATACTGGATAGTTTGGTGTCATGGCATGGAAAACAGTCAACGGCAGAACTAATACAATGCACTGTAGATAGAAGATTATGGAAGGACAAGATCGCCTATGCCTACTGGTATGGCACATGATGATGATGATAGATGTAAAAAAAAAACGGTGTTATAACAACCTCATTACTGACCACATTACCCAAAAAATCATGTGCTGATGAAGGTCTGTCAAATTTATGGTAACACTATATTCCCTATACGCCACTTGACGTGACAGGGGCTCTTTACTTTACAACCTCATATGATATTTTATGTTACAATTAAACTGTGAGGGACTCTACCTCTCATAATTTTCTTTTTGTGGTTGTCCAGGTGGTGCCTTTTGAACCTCCAGATTTGCTGCGCATGCTGACGAAACTGTATTTGCCAGTGATGCTTGGTGACCATTTCACTACATTGATACGATATCTGTAAGTATATGCTGCACTTTAGTTCAGTTTGTTTTGGGAGCTAGTTACAAATAAAAACAGAAAACGTTCATTTCTTCTTCCTATGTATCCTTTGGGGACTGAGTGATCTAGAGGTAAGATGTTGGCCTCAGGACAAGAAGGTCCCAGGTTAGATTACCACCATAGATGGTGGAAATAAAATTGAATCTGTGGTTTCTTCCTGGCTTTACCCTGGTCTCTGGATAGTGAGATCAATTGTCTAGCTCTATCAGATAATGGCGAGAAACATGAGGTTCTGACTGCATTCTGCGCACATTAAAGAACTCTTGGTGGTTGGAAATTTAAAAAATTAGGCCAAAAATGGTCGCTGCCTGTGCAAAATGAACAGGAAAAATCTATCTAAAATGTCAAAACTCTCTACATTAAAAATGAGAGTACTTCTGAGATTGGAGAATATCTGCCTGTATGGTGAGAGACACCTGAGTCAGTGTGAAAAATATTGTGATATTCAAGCAAAACTCAGTAGTAATTAATAGAAACACTTTTCATAAAACATGACCAATATTAATCACTTCAGATGTACACTCTGTTTATCATTATATGTGGGGAAAGGTAATAACAGAGAGTTAATGCACTGGCCACCTCACCTTCAGATGCTGTAGCTGGTCTAGTTAAGTTTGATACTACACTTTTCTACAACATCATGGATAATCTCTTCTTCTTAGTTTTCATCCATTAAGTGGAAATGGATCCATTGTGTTGCTAGTTTATGGCAGAGTCGTGATATCTTCTCCTTCAGACCCAACACACCCATCTACAACACAATTGGGTTTGCTTAACAATTTTTGCCAAAGCGATGGCTATTTTTGACTCACTCTGTTTGTTATTTTTCACTGCCAGAGTTCTTTAACGTTCACACAGGACCTCCTGTTTTTTACCATTTTCCGAGAGGGCTAGACAATTGATCTTACTTGTGAGAGAGACCAGAAGTGGGTACCACTACAAGAAACCCATCGATATGAGGGGAACAATTCCCACTGCCTGTGGCAGAATTGATCCTGAAACCTTGTGCAGAGGCCAACATCGTATCTTGACCACCTAGCACTCTATAGATTATATACAAATCTTTACCTTTCACTTGTCATTATTTATCCACTTTATTAGAGAACTCATTATAAACAAAGGCCTTGTACACAAATGTTTTTCGCTGGTACTTTAATTTATTTGTTCTTTTGTGTCTTTCCATCATCATCATGTGCCATACCGGTTGGCGTAGGTGATCATGTCCCTCAACAATCTTCTATCTACAGTGCATCGTATCTGTTCTGTTGTTGACTGTTTTCCATGCCATGACACCAAGCTATCCAGTATTTTCTCTCTTTGTCGCCCGCGATCTCTCTTTCCTTTTATTTTGCCAGTTGTAACCAAGTATTCCAACTTTCCTCTTCTCATGATGTGCCCAAAAAATGTTCATTGCTTCTTTCTGATGTTTTTTTAAGAGCTCCCTTTTTGTGTTGGCCTCTTTGAGAACTTTCTCATTAGTCTTTTTAGCTGTCCAGGGAACTCTCTGTGGCCTCTAATCGTCTTTTCATTTGTTTGTCTACTGTCCATGATTCACTTCCATAGGTCAGAATTGGTTCTATATAGCACCGATGAACTCTCTTTCTCATTTTTATTGACATAGATTTGTTGCATAAGATATTTTTCATTTTCTGAAATGCTATTTTGGCCTGAGCTATTCTGCTTTTTATTTCTGTGGTGCATCTCCCATCTGATGTTATTATTGTGCCCAAGTATTTGAAACGTTGCACTTGTTTCAGATTTGTCTCGTTTATTTTTATGCTGCATGATGGTGGTGATTGTTTCTTCGATACAACCATTACTTCTGTTTTCTTACTATTCAGACTGAGACCTTACTTGTTGCTTTCTTTTACTATTATGTCTATCATTTCTTGTAGTTCATTTTCTGTCTCTGCTATTAAGACTGTGTCATCCGCATATCGCAAATTATTTATGTTGTTACCGTTTACTTCAATTCCTTTTTTGTCTACTATTGATCTCATAATATATTCGCTGTAAAGTGAAAACAAATCCGGTGACAAAACACAGCCTTGTCTGACTCCTTGTTTTACATATTGGAATTGTCCTGTTTGGTTGTTAATTCGTATAGCTGCTGTTTGTTGCCAGTACATGTTTTTTATGATTCGCAGATCCTTGCCATCAATGTTTAATTTCTCCAGCATATTGATTATTTCCACATGCTTTACTTTGTCAAATGCTTTCATGTAGTCTATAAAGTACATATACAGATCTTTCTTTACCTCTATAGATCATTCTATCAATGTTCTTAAGATGTATATTGCATTATTGGTGCTCTTTCCTTCCACAAATCCACATTGTTCCTCACTTATTTCTGGTTTTATTTTGTTCCTTACACGTCTCATGATTTTTCTTAGTAATATTTTAGTCATATGGCTCATGAGACTAATAGTGCGATGGTCTTCACAATCAATGGCGCCTGTCTTCTTCGGTACGGCTACAAAGATAGATTTTAGTAGATCTTCGGGTATGTGTCCAGTGTTGTATATGTCATTGAGTAATTTTGTTATGACTTGTACTCCCAGCTCTCCTAATGCATTTATCTCTTCAATTGTTATATTGTCAGGACCTGGAGCTGGTCTTTTTAATAAGATAAAATACACATACTTCTGCTATTAAATATTCAAAGTAATTATTAGAAGTAAAGTAAAGATTTCTATCACACCTCGCTAGGTGTATGAGGAATATGTGTTAGTGACAATATCTTTCTAAGACTATGTCACATTTTTGTGTGATGTGGTAGGTATGCCAGGCGGCTTTACTTCCCTGAAAAATCGCTGGCACCCATTTTTCGAGGCTGGGTAAACCCCAGAGTCTTGTCAGTCAAAAAAAATCCACCTTTTCTGGAGATTGAACCTGGATCCTTTTGATCAGGAAGTGAGCACACTAACCACTCGGCCACTGAGGTTCCTAATTAATAGAAGTTGTATCTTGAAAGTAAACAAACATGTGTAGTTAAAAATTTAATATTGCACTTCAGAAGCGCTTAGATTTGCCATTTTCAAAAATCTTTTTGTTATGAGCACTAGCTACAAAAATATCATTTATACTTGATTATTGATTTTAGATAAGCATTTAATTTTGTGTGTGGTGTCACAAATTGAAACCACTCCCATAAAATATCATTTTTAGAATGAGCGGAATGTACCAGACTCAGGACACCTTCATCCGTAAATTACCAAGATGTAACTAAAGTACTGATGAAAGATCACAACAGCTAGGACTGAAAATTAATAGAGATAAGATCAAAATTATGAGAATTAATGCAGTTGGCAATAACCAAATAAAATTAGGAGAAATACCTCTACTAGACGTACAATCTTACATATATCTGGGTAGTAATATAGATAAAGAGGGAGGAACATAAAATTATACCAAAATAAGGATAACGAAAGCAAGAGGAGCTTTTGTTGCACTGGCAAACATATGGAAGTCCAAAGAAATTAGGTTAAATACAAAACTGAACATCAAAATTGACAGTCATGAAGATACAGACTTTTATTAATGGATGCTTACGCAGAATAAAAGGATGAAAATGGCAGGACAAATTCACTAACATAGAATTATGGAAATGTACCAGCCAAATACCAGTGGATAAAGAGATACAGTGAAGATGATGGCACTAGATAGGACACACTGCAGAAGCCAACTGAGAGTATTACACAACAGGCCCTTTTTTGGAATCCCCAGGGGAAAAGACAAAGAAGAAGACCAAAGAATTCTTGGAGAAGACAGATAGAAGCAGAGATGAAGATGATGGAGAAGACATGAAATGATCTTAAAAGAATGGCAAGAAACAGAGCGACTTGGGAAGTGTTTATTGAAGATCTATGCTCCACAGGGAGCTGAAAGGTAGAAGAAGAAGAACTAAAGTGCCATTTTTGGATTAAAACAAACAGTTGTGAAGAGCATTGACCATCTAAAGTGGAATTTGATTCTTATAATGGGTACATGGCACTGAAGTATGGATGATTGAGGATCTTATTCTTCTGCTGATCATGGCTCATTCAGACTGGAGAAATGAAAATATAGATAAAGCAAACAAATGGTATGGTTAAAGCTTCATGTAACAAGTGGACACCACAAATCAGAACGACGTTTCAGCGCAAAGGCCTTCAAAAGAAACAAACATAAAACACACGTGCGAATATGTATTTAAAATCAAAAATAAATAATTAAAAAATCGAACTAGAGTGAACACATTGTGAAGTTGCAGATCTGATTTGTGTTGTCCACTTGTTACATGAAGCTTTAACCATACCATTTGTTTGCTATATCTATTTTTTCATTTCTCCTCATTGTTAGCTTCACTGCAGCTTTGCATTTTGATGCCTTTATGTGCATTTCTTTGCCTTGACCCTACTCATTCAGACTGGGATTCTGAACTCTCTTATGAAGGCAGCTGTCTGTTTCAGTGATTTGCATGCCCTGTATATTATTGAGGATAACTATGAGCCAAGGGAAAACTAATGTGGAATCATCAGTCTGTCCTGACAAACTCGTGTGTTGTCATAACTCAATACTCAGCTCAGATTGTACGGACAAACTAAAGGGAGTGGTGGTATAAAATGTTTGGAAACTCCTTAGACCCCAAATAAAAAGTGTGAAGCACAATCTTACATGACAACAATCATGTATGTAATCTCTGTGAAAATATAATGCCTGGACCTAGTGCCCTTCTATTATGTTTAGGAGCAGCCTTCTGTTTTTGTAAGAATGTTTCCGAACAATTTCTTCAAATATGTAAATATCAGGAAAATAGCATAAAATCTGTTGTCATATACTAGAGGACTTGTAGAGGGACCTGTTTGTACTATATTATATCTGAAATATCCATGGAACCAGTTTCATTGCTGTCAGGAATTTCCCATATCAGCTCCATCACTTGCCACAGCATTTCTCAAAATGCATAAGTAAATTATGTTGTTTCTACTGTTTTGCTCCAGTGTTAGTGAACTATAAAGACTCTCAGGGTATTTGAGAAGGACACACCTGGACCAGGCTGCCTATAGAGACTCTTGGGGTATTTGAGAGGGACACACCCCTGGACTAGGCTGCCTATAGAGATTCTCAGGGTATTTGAGAAGGACACACCTGGACCAGGCTGCCTATAGAGACTCTCAGGGTATTTGAGAGGGACACACCCCTGGACTAGGCTGCCTATAGAGATTCTCAGGGTATTTGAGAAGGACACACCTGGACCAGGCTGCCTATAGAGACTCTCAGGGTATTTGAGAAGGACACATCTGGACCAGGCTGCCTATAGAGACTCTTGGGGTATTTGAGAGGGACACACCTGGACCAGGCTGCCTATAGAGACTCTTGGGGTATTTGAGAAAGGCACACCTGGACTAGGCTGTCTATAGACTCTTGGGGTATTTAAGAGGAACACACCTGGACTAGGCTGCCTATAGAGACTCTTGGGGTATTTGAGAGGGACACACCTGGACTAGGCTACCTATAGAGACTCTTAGGGTATTTGAGAAGGACACACCTGGACTAGGCCGCCTATAGAGACTCTTGGGGTATTTGAGGACACACCTGGACTAGGGTGCCTGTTGAAACTCTTGGGGTATTTGAGAAGGACACACCTGGACTAGGCTGCCTATAGAGACTCTTGGGGTATTTAAGGACACACCTGGACTAGGCTACCTATAGAGACTCTATTTGAGAAGGACACACCTGGACTAGGCTGCCTATTGAAACTCTTGGGGTATTTGAGAAGGACACACCTGGACTAGGCTGCCTATAGAGACTCTTGGGGTATTTGAGAAGGACACACCTGGACTAGGCTACCTATAGAGACTCTATTTGAGAAGGACACACCTGGACTAGGCTGCCTATAGAGACTATTTGAGAAGGACACACCTGGACTAGGGTGTCTATAGAGACTCTTGGGGTATTTGAGAAGGACACACCTGGACTAGGCTGCCTATAGAGACTCTATTTGAGAAGGACACATCTGGACTAGGGTGTCTATAGAGACTGGGTACAAATAATAATACATAAATATTATTATATGGGGAACTTCCGAGGCGATAATAGGGAATAATAGAACAAAGAAGTATGTGTTAGCACTCGGAAAAATTGACAGTTGGCTGCGTGGCAGTGTGCCAAGCGTTCGGCTTCTCGTGGCAAGGCGCGGTGCCACTGAGTACGGGTTCGATCCCACTTCGGACCATATATTGTTCTTCGTTTTTTTCTATTGTTGTTTGTCTGTCAATTTTTCCGAGTGCTAACACATACTTCTTTGTTCTATTATTGTCTATAGAGACTCTGGGTATTTGAGAAGGACACATCTGGACTAGGGTGTCTATAGAGACTCTTGGGGTATTTGAGGAGGACACACCTGGACTAGGGTGTCTATAGAAACTATTTGAGAAGGACACACCTGGACTAGGCTGCCTATAGAGACTCTTGGGGTATTTGAGAAGGACACACCCCTGGACTAGGGTGTCTATAGAGACTCTCTGGATATTTGAGAAGGACACACCTGGACTAGGCTCCCTATAGAGACTCTTGGGGTATTTAAGAAGGACACACCCCTGGACTAGGCTGCCTTTAGAGATTCTCTGGATATTTGAGAAGGACACACCTGGACTATGATGCCTATAGAGACTCTCTGGATATTTGAGAAGGACACACCTAGACTAAGGTGTCTATAGTGACTCAGAGTATTTGAGAAGGACACACCTGGACTAGGGTGTCTATAGAGACTCTCGGGGTATTTGAGAAGGACACATCTGGACTAGGGTGTCTATAGAGACTCTTGGGGTATTTGAGGAGGACACACCTGAACTAGGGTGTCTATAGAGACTATTTGAGAAGGACACACCTAGACTAGGCTGCCTATAGAGACTCTTGGGGTATTTGAGAAGGACACACCCCTGGACTAGGGTGTCTATAGAGACTCACTGGATATTTGAGAAGGACACACCTGGACTAGGCTGCCTATAGAGACTCTTGGGGTTTTTGAGAAGGACACACCCCTGGACTAGGCTGCCTATAGAGATTCTCTGGATATTTGAGAAGGACACACCTGGACTATGATGCCTATAGAGATTCTCTGGATATTTGAGAAGGACACACCTGGACTAGGGTGTATAAAGAGACTCAGAGTATTTGAGAAGGACACACCTGGACTATGATGCCTATAGAGACTCTCTGGATATTTTGAGAAGGACACACCTGGACTAGGGTGTCTATAGTGACTCAGAGTATTTGAGAAGGACGCACCTGGACTATGATGCCTATAGAGACTCTCTGGATATTTGAGAAGGACACACCTGGACTAGGGTGTATAAAGAGACTCAGAGTATTTGAGAAGGACACACCTGGACTATGATGCCTATAGAGACTCTCTGGATATTTGAGAAGGACACACCTGGACTAGGATGTCTAAAGAGACTCAGAGTATTTGAGACGGACACACCTGGACTAGGGTGTCTATAGTGACTCAGGGCATTTGAGAAGGACACACCTGGACTAGGCTGCCTGTAGAGACTCTTGGGGTATTTGAGAAGGACACACCTGGACTAGGCTGCCTATAGAGACTCTTGGGGTATTTGAGAAGGACACACCTGGACTAGGGTGCCTATAGAGACTCTTGGGGTATTTGAGAAGGACACACCTGGACTAGGGTGCCTATAGAGACTCTTGGGGTATTTGGGAAGGACACACCTGGACTAGGGTGTCTAAAGAGACTCAGAGTATTTGAGAAGGACACACCTGGACTAGGGTGTCTATAGTGACTCAGGGTATTTGAGAAGGACAGACCTGGACTAGGCTGCCTGTAGAGACTCTTGGGGTATTTGAGAAGGACACACCTGGACTAGGCTGCCTATAGAGACTCTTGGGGTATTTGAGAAGGACACACCTGGACTAGGGTGCCTATAGAGACTCTTGGGGTATTTGAGAAGGACACACCTGGACTAGGGTGCCTATAGAGACTCTTTGGGTATTTGGGAAGGACACGCTTGACTAGGCTGCCTATAGAGACTCTTGGGGTATTTGAGAAGGACACACCTAGACTAGGGTGTCTATAGAGACTCAGGGTATTTGAGAAGCACACAACTGGCCTATGGTGCCTATAGAGACTTTCAGGGTATTTGAGAAGGACAAAGGACATACGTGGCCTAGGGTGCCTATAGAGACTCTCAGGGTATGTGAGAAAAACACACCTGGCCTAGGGTGCCTATAGAGACTCTCAGGGTATTTGAGAAAAACACACCTGGCCTAGGGTGCCTATAGAGACTCTCAGGGTATTTGAGAAAAACACACCTGGCCTAGGGTGCCTATAGAGACTCTCAGGGTATTTGAGAAAAACACACCTGGCCTAGGGTGCCTATAGAGACTCTCAGGGTATTTGAGAAAAACACACCTGGCCTAGGGTGCCTATAGAGACTCTCAGGGTATTTGAGAAAAACACACCTGGCCTAGGGTGCCTATAGAGACTCTCGGGGTATTTGAGAAAAACACACCTGGCCTAGGGTGCCTATAGAGACTCTCAGGGTATTTGAGAAAAACACACCTGGCCTAGGGTGCCTATAGAGACTCTCAGGGTATTTGAGAAAAACACACCTGGCCTCGGGTGAAAAGAGTGGAACTCTGGCTCTGTAAACTGATGCAGATATAGGCAACTCATCAGTACCTGTTGCTTGCTAACAAACCATAGATTCTTGATATTCAGTGTGTGAGCACAAAGGTAAGAAAAAAAGCTGCAGTTAAGACCAAATTTAATGTCCACCTGTCTTTATTAAGTTTCCTCTCTGTCCACAGAGCCGTTGATTCACTGGATTCATGTACTAAAAGGATTTATTACTTGGTTCAGGTTCCCCATGCTATTCGGTGGTTGTGGTCCTGGTGGTTTAACAGCAAGGTTGGGTATTACAAGAATAAATGTGCAGCTAGTGATTATCATAACTTGATGTGTTTGAGAAGTCTAATATATGGACCTGTGAATTGTCGATTGTATGTAGTCAGTTAATGTCATAACTTAATGTGTTTGAGAAGTCTAATATATGGACCTGTGAATTGTCGATAGTTTGTATGTAGTCAGTTAATGTCATAACTTGATGTGTTTGAGAAGTCTAATATATGGACCTGTGAATTGTCGATAGTTTGTATGTAGTCAGTTAATGTCATAACTTAATGTGTTTGAGAAGTCTAATATATGGACCTGTGAATTGTCGATAGTTTGTATGTAGTCAGTGAATGTCAAAACCTGATGTGTTTGAGAAGTCTAATATATGGACCTGTGAACTGTCGATAGTTTGTATGTAGTCAGTTAATGTCATAACTTAATGTGTTTGAGAAGTCTAATATATGGACCTGTGAACTGTCGATAGTTTGTCAGTTAATGTCATAACTTAATGTGTTTGAGAAGTCTAATATATGGACCTGTGAACTGTCGATAGTTTGTATGTAGTCAGTGAAAGTCAAATCCTGATGTGTTTGAGAAGTCTAATATATGGACCTGTGAACTGTCAATAGTTTGTATGTAGACAGTTAATGTCACTACCTGACGTGTTTGAGAAGTCTAATATATGGACCTGTGAACTGTCAATAGTTTGTATGTAGTCAGTGAATGTCATAACCTGACGTGTTTGAGAAGTCTAATATATGGACCTGTGAACTGTCAATAGTTTGTATGTAGTCAGTGAATGTCATAACCTGACGTGTTTGAGAAGTCTAATATATGGACCTGTGAACTGTCAATAGTTTGTATGTAGTCAGTGAATGTCATAACCTGACGTGTTTGAGAAGTCTAATATATGGACCTGTGAACTGTCGATAGTTTGTATGTAGTCAGTTAATGTTATAACTTGATGTGTTTGAGAAGTCTAATATATGGACCTATGATATCTGTCAATAGTTTGTATGTAGTCAGTTGATGTCATAACCTGATGTGTTTGAGAAGTCTAATATATGGACCTGTGAACTGTCAATAGTTTGTATGTAGTCAGTTGATGTCATAACCTGACGTGTTTGAGAAGTCTAATATATGGACCTGTGAACTGTCAATAGTTTGTATGTAGTCAGTGAATGTCAAAACCTGACGTGTATGAGAAGTCTAATATATGGACCTGTGAACTGTCAATAGTTTGTATGTAGTCAGTTGATGTCATAACCTGACGTGTTTGAGAAGTCTAATATATGGACCTATGATATCTGTCAATAGTTTGTATGTAGTCAGTGAATGTCATAACCTGATGTGTTTGAGAAGTCTAATATATGGACCTGTGAACTGTCAATAGATTGTATGTAGCCAGTTAATGTCATAACCTGACGTGTTTGAGAAGTCTAATATATGGACCTGTGAACTGTCAATAGTTTGTATGTAGTCAGTGAATGTCATAACCTGACGTGTTTGAGAAGTCTAATATATGGACCTGTGAACTGTCAATAGTTTGTATGTAGCCAGTTAATGTCATAACCTGACGTGTTTGAGAAGTCTAATATATGGACCTGTGAACTGTCAATAGTTTGTATGTAGTCAGTGAATGTCATAACCTGACGTGTTTGAGAAGTCTAATATATGGACCTATGATATCTGTCAATAGTTTGTATGTAGTCAGGTAATGTCACTAACTGATGTGTTTGAGAAGTCTAATATATGGACCTGTGAACTGTCAATAGTTTGTATGTAGTCAGTTAATGTCATAACCTGACGTGTCTGAGAAGTCTAATATATGGACCTATGATATCTGTCAATAGTTTGTATGTAGTCAGGTAATGTCACTAACTGATGTGTTTGAGAAGTCTAATATATGGACCTGTGAACTGTTAATAGTTTGTATGTAGTCAGTGAATGTCATAACCTGACGTGTCTGAGAAGTCTAATATATGGACCTATGATATCTGTCAATAGTTTGTATGTAGTCAGGTAATGTCACTAACTGATGTGTCTGAGAAGTCTAATATATGGACCTATGATATCTGTCAATAAAAATAATATAAGCAATAAAAATATAGATTCTACTACAGTTTTTTAATGACAATTAATTGTTGTCTGATATAACCTAGAAGATGTAGTCTAAGGTTGGTCAGATTGTACCATGCCATGGAGACTAAACACCCAAGACTAACCAGTCATACTAAACGAATCAGCAGAGGTTTTTTTTTCAAATCTTAAAGACTTTTTTCAGTCTAGTGTACAGGTTTCCCTGAAAAAATATGGAAGGTTTGATAGATGGACCTGTGGTGTCTGTTATTAGACTACGTTACAGTTGCATATGTATGGGGAGCTTATCAACCCACCAAAAACAGAAGTGACACAATCAAGATAAAGCATGGAGCGGAAATTGACCAGTGACTCATAGTTGATGAAGATCCACCTCCTTTGTTGACTGTGGCTACAGACTAACTAGTTGGGAAAAGTAAGGTATAATGATGCTAAGCAACCTGGTATTGAAAATGGGTGTGTTGGGCCTGCGGGTACAATTTTCCATAAACCACAGCACAGCATGTCTACACTCATTTATCATTTTGAGGACAGGCAATACAGAGGAGTAATCAATGAGTGGATGCAGAAGAATAACTGACATAATATTTTAATATACTCTCAGATTAAATTTCCACTATAAGAGAAAAGAGAGGAAGTAATAGGAGAAAAGAGAGAAAGTATAGGAAAAAAGAGAGAAAGTAATAGGAGAAAAGAGAGAAAGTAATAGGAGAAAAGAGAGAAAGTAATAGGAGAAAAGAGAGAAAGTAATAGGAGAAAAGAGAGAAAGTATAGGAAAAAAGAGAGAAAGTAATAGGAGAAAAGAGAGAAAGTAATAGGAGAAAAGAGAGAAAGTAATAGGAGAAAAGAGAGAAAGTATAGGAAAAAAGAGAGAAAGTAATAGGAGAAAAGAGAGAAAGTAATAGGAGAAAAGAGAGAAAGTAATAGGAGAAAAGAGAGAAAGTAATAGGAGAAAAGAGAGAAAGTATAGGAAAAAAGAGAGAAAGTAATAGGAGAAAAGAGAGAAAGTATAGGAAAAAAGAGAGAAAGTAATAGGAGAAAAGAGAGAAAGTATAGGAAAAAAGAGAGAAAGTAATAGGAGAAAAGAGAGAAAGTAATAGGAGAAAAGAGAGAAAGTAATAGGAGAAAAGAGAGAAAGTATAGGAAAAAAGAGAGAAAGTAATAGGAGAAAAGAGAGAAAGTAATAGGAGAAAAGAGAAAATGTAATATAAAACTCAGATGGAGTTAACTTGACATAAGTGTTAGGTCATGTAAGCATGGATGAAAGATGTTTCTCTGTCTCTTCTTTGATCATTGTTAATGGTGCTCTGAAGGATGATTTTTTTGTAAATCTCTCACAAAATGTGTTCTGTATTGTGTGACAGACTTGTGTTTACAGTTCTTTCTGATGCCAGTTAATGTCTGCTGTAGCACTGAGGAGTCATTCAATTAGAATGGAGGCAAGGAGCTTGATACCAATAGAGCTAAAGGTTACTAGTTACTCATCCAGAACCAGTCAGACCCTACTGCACCTCTTCTCTGTGCCTCCAGTCACAGACTAGCCAGTCTAGTCTGGCTAAGCAAGTAGGGATCAAAGAGGGAAGACAACTTGGTACTAAAAAATTCACTTCTGCAATTGGATGTGTTGTGCCAAAAATAGACACAAATGAACCACAGCACAATGCATATAAAGGTAAAGTACGAGACATGAACCGGCGTCTTAGCATGCGAGTTTCCACCCATATGTGCTCGGCCGCCTATCCAGAAATGTTCGGATATTTCTGTATAGTGTAGCCTCAAGCATCGAAACTCAGATGCGAAGCAACATTCCTCACCTTCCCAGGATAATATCCTGGTACCCATTTCTGCCAACGGCTGGGTCGACCGTGGCGGTATTTTTTTTTTCCAACCACGAGTACAACTCACACTGCTCCCAGTGGGAATCGAACACGGGTTGTCCGAACGTCGGTAGTACAGTCGGGTGGTTTTTCCCAACTAGGCTACCGAGGCCCCCCCCCCATGCATATACACCCACTTAATGACCTTTCAAATGAATTTGATGGAGAGGACCATCATTTTCTTTAATAGTCATCGGGTGAATAACAGAAAGAAAGAGAGAGATTCAACTAGAATTTGTGAAGATAATTTTTGTATTTTATGATCCAGTGGTCTTCTTATAGTGGTATTGACTTGTCCTCTTCTATAGAATCCAGTGAATGCTTCCATATTGGCTGTAAAATGTCCACAGTAAGTACAACATCCTGCTTCGTTAGTTTTTTTCAGCATTATTGATGTGACAGTAGCTTGCTAACATAAATTCACTAATGTTACAGTAGCTTGCTAACAAGAACTTATTAATGTTACAGTAGCTTGCTAACAAGAGCTCACTGTTTAGCAGTAGTATGTTAATATAAACTCACTAATGTTACAGTAGCTTGCTAACAAGAACTCACTGTTTGGCAGTAGTATGTAACAAGAACTTATTAATGTTACAATAACTTGCTAACAAGAACTCACTGTTTGGCAGTAGTATGTAACAAGAACTTATTAATGTTATAGTAACTTGCTAACAAGAACTCACTGTTTGGCAGTAGTATGTAACAAGAACTTATTAATGTTACAATAACTTGCTAACAAGAACTCACTGTTTGGCAGTAGTATGTAACAAGAACTTATTAATGTTATAGTAACTTGCTAACAAGAACTCACTGTTTGGCAGTAGTATGTAACAAGAACTTATTAATGTTACAGTAACACTTGCTAACAAGAACTCACTGTTTGGCAGTAGTATGTAACAAGAACTTATTAATGTTACAGTAACACTTGCTAACAAGAACTCACTGTTTGGCAGTAGTATGTAACAAGAACTTATTAATGTTACAGTAACACTTGCTAACAAGAACTCACTGTTTGTCAGTAGTATGTAACAAGAACTTATTAATGTTACAGTAACTTGCTAACAAGAACTCACTGTTTGGCAGTAGTATGTTAAAATAAACTCACTAATGATACAGTAGTTTGAACAGTAACAAGAACTCACCAATGTTACAGTAGTTTGCTAACAGGAACTCACTAATGTTACAATAGCTTGCTAACAAAAACTCTCTGTTTGGCAGTAGTATGTAACAAGAACTTATTAATGCTACAGTAACACTTGCTAACAAGAACTCACTGTTTGGCAGTAGTATGTAACAAGAAATTATTAATGCTACAGTAACTTACTAACAAGAACGTGCTAATGTTACAGTAACTTGCTAACAAGAACTCACTGTTTGGCAGTAGTATGTAACAAGAAATTATTGCTACAGTAACTTGCTAACAAGAACGTGCTAATTTTACAGTAGCTTGTTAAAAAAGAACTCACTGTTTGGCAGTAGTATGTAACATGAACTCATTAATGTTGCAGTAGCTGGCTATACTAACTAAATTAGTCTACAATTGACCTTACTGAGTGGTGAGACCAATAGAAGGTGTGTAAAAAATATTTGTTCAATGTCATTGTTTACACAGAGATAAGAGGTAAACACAAGGAAACAAGAGTAGTCATTGGCTCAGATATCACCTTTGTCTTTGTACTAGGACCATCATTACTACTCTTGAACAGTGTCCATTAACATTCTAATCTCTTTGTACTAGGACCATTACCACTACCCTTGAACAATGTCCATTAACATTCTAATCTCCTTGTACTAGGACCATTACCACTACCCTTGAACAATGTCCATTAACATTCTAATCTCTTTGTACTAGGACCATTACCACTACCCTTGAACAATGTCCATTAACATTCTAATCTCCTTGTACTAGGACCATTACCACTACCCTTGAACTGTGTCCATTAACATTCTAATCTCTTTGTACTAGGACCATTACCACTACCCTTGAACAATGTCCATTAACATTCTAATCTCTTTGTACTAGGACCATTACCACTACCCTTGAACAATGTCCATTAACATTCTAATCTCCTTGTACTAGGACCATTACCACTACCCTTGAACAATGTCCATTAACATTCTAATCTCCTTGTACTAGGACCATTACCACTACCCTTGAACAATGTCCATTAACATTCTAATCTCTTTGTACAAGGACCATCACCACTGCTCATGGTCCATTAACATTCTAATCTCTTTGTACTAGGACCATTACCACTACCCTTGAACAATGTCCATTAACATTCTAATCTCCTTGTACTAGGACCATTACCACTACCCTTGAACAATGTCCATTAACATTCTAATCTCTTTGTACTATAGGACCATCATCACTACTCTTGAACAATGTCCATTAATATTCCAATCTCTTTGAACTATAGGACCATCATCACTAATCTTGAATAATGTCCTTTAACATTCCAATCTCCTTTTACTAGGACCATCATCACTATTCTTGAACAATGTCCATTAAAGTTCCTAATTCTTTGTGCTAGGACCTTAATAATTATGCTCAGACAAGTCCATCTTTCCTCTTTCCTGAATCTAAAATTTAAAAATACACAAAAACTACAGCTACATTTTATTTTCACTCTTCCCACACTAAGAAAACACATTGATAAAGCTGGGAAACCTTACAATACCCCACACAAATACACCATTTCTACTGGTCACCCTCAGCTCTAGGCTCATGTCGAAACCAAATATTGAAAGCATCCAAATAAAGGCAATCCAAAGACTATCCATGATGAACAAAACTAGTAAAAGCATGCTGGGGAGCAAATAAAAATATCCTAAAACAGGCCAACCCTGAAGCAGTCAGACCCATCATGGAATATGTCATGCTCAAGCTTCTAGGCAACAGCAGCCAAGACAAACCTGGGAAAATTGAACAAAGCCCCAAACATGGCACTTGGAAAAACCCTAAAAGCAATGAAAAGCACCCCATCATAACATTGGAGAAAACAGCAGATCTTGAGCCTCTAGCACACTGTAATAAGTACAAATCCTTTATCCAGTTTGAAAAGCTCAAAAGACAACCAAATTACCCCCTGCACCAAAAATTCCAAGACAGAGCAAAAAAAAACAGTCTTCTAATAAAGAGCCTATATCATCTGGGAAAACCTCATATACATGTGCTGGTACCAAACAAAGACCTGTGTGGTGTTCTTGCACCCTAAACATGGTCTAACTGCGAGAACAGAGTTAAAACAATCTTAGATGCTCCTTTATTGGTCTCAAAGAATGAACAATCCAAGACCGAAATTAAAGCTATATCACTCATCATGACCCAGGTAAAATATCCAAGAGATATCTGGACTTGAGTATTCACAGATGAATCCACAACTGAAGCATCAATGATGGGAGGCAGTGTTGGAGGTTGAAGGGAAGCATTACATACCTCAGCGGAAAGACAGAAACACACACTATTCCAGCAGGAAAAAGGTGCACAAATTTCAGAGCAGAGGCACTCCATACAAACTCTCACTAAACAAGAGGTCATGACTCCAAAAATGTTCATACTCAGCAATTCAACATCAGTCATACAAGCAATATCAAATCCAAAACAGGATAGATTCATCCAGGAAATAAGTAACAACATGTATACTAAGTATGGTCCTACACTGTCAGAAAAGACAAAACTAGTCCTGCAGTGCATACCAGTACACTGTTATTTGTACCCTTGGAAATTGGAAAGCAGATGAACTTGCAAAAACAGGTGGGAACCTTCAACAGTTCAACCAACTCTAGAGCCTCAAAGAAGTAAAGACAATCCTGAAACAAACAAGGGAAACAAATGAAGAGTATTATATGGAGAATATGAGCCAGTACATGACAGCTTAAAGCTCAGCATACATGAGCAAACCAAGATCTTCACATTTGGAAAAGGCACTTCGGCCTCAGAGCACACCTACAAAAGATAGGATTCTGTAACTTTGCAATATGTGGCTTTGAAGCATCTAAACAAGCTCCAGGGCATATCCTACAGAAATGCAGCACTCTCAATGCCCTAAGAACACAAATATTCCCTCAAATAATTGTGCATGACAAACTATAGAGACTTGGTGAAGACCTCAGACTGACCTTCTAGTCCATGACCTATGCTGGTCTACATGTCTAGCAGTAGCTGATTGTTGAAGAATTCCTCTTTGCTGGTAACACAGGAAGATCTCAGAACAATGTAAAAGCTCCAGTGCACCTGTGATGTGCCCCTCTCCTTTCCAAGTAATTTAACCGGTTAGGGTTAGGTGGTAGGAATTGTTCATTACATTTTTTAGGGTTAGGTGGTATGAATTGTTCATTACATTTTTTAGGGTTAGGGATAGGTGGTAGGAATTGTTCATTACATTTTTTAGGGTTAGGTGGTAGGAATTGTTCATTACATTTTTTAGGGTTAGGGTTAGGTGGTGGGAATTGTTCATTACATTTTTTAGGGTTAGGGTTAGGTGGTAGGAATTGTTCATTACATTTTTTAGGGTTAGGGTTAGGTGATAGGAATTGTTCATTACATTTTTTAGGGTTAGGGTTAGGTGGCAGGAATTGTTCATTACATTTTTTAGGGTTAGGTGGTAGGAATTGTTCATTACATTTTTTAGGGTTAGGGTTAGGTGGTGGGAATTGTTCATTACATTTTTTAGGGTTAGGGTTAGGTGGTAGGAATTGTTCATTACATTTTTTAGGTTAGGTGATAGGAATTGTTCATTACATTTTTTAGGGTTAGGTGGTAGGAATTGTTCATTACATTTTTTAGGGTTAGGGTTAGGTGGTGGGAATTGTTCATTACATTTTTTAGGGTTAGGTGGTAGGAATTGTTCGTTACATTTTTTAGGGTTAGGGTTAGGTGGTAGGAATTGTTCGTTACATTTTTTAGGGTTAGGGTTAGGTGGTAGGAATTGTTCGTTACATTTTTTAGGGTTAGGGTTAGGTGGTAGGAATTGTTCATTACATTTTTTAGGGTTAGGGTTAGGTGGTAGGAATTGTTCGTTACATTTTTTAGGGTTAGGGTTAGGTGGCAGGAATTGT
The DNA here is from genome assembly GCA_032433765.1 of Megaustenia siamemsis. Classification (NCBI taxonomy): domain Eukaryota; kingdom Metazoa; phylum Mollusca; class Gastropoda; order Stylommatophora; family Ariophantidae; genus Megaustenia; species Megaustenia siamemsis. The sequence goes on along the minus strand of JAVIAB010000139.1, from coordinate 96,092,300 downwards.
TCATTACATTTTTTAGGGTTAGGTGGTAGGAATTGTTCATTACATTTTTTAGCGTTATGGTTAGGTGGTAGGAATTGTTCATTACATTTTTTAGGGTTAGGTTTAGGTGGTAGGAATTGTTCATTACATTTTTTAGGGTTAGGGTTAGGTGGTAGGAATTGTTCATTACATTTTTTAGGGTTAGGGTTAGGTGGTGGGAATTGTTCATTACATTTTTTAGGGTTAGGGTTAGGTGGTAGGAATTGTTCATTACATTTTTTAGGGTTAGGGTTAGGTGGTAGGAATTGTTCGTTACATATTTTAGGGTTAGGTGGTAGGAATTGTTCGTTACATTTTTTAGGGTTAGGGTTAGGTGGTATGAATTGTTCATTACATTTTTTAGGGTTATGGTTAGGTGGTATGAATTGTTCATTACATTTTTTAGGGTTAGGTGGTAGGAATTGTTCGTTACATTTTTTAGGGTTAGGGTTAGGTGGCAGGAATTGTTCATTACATTTTTTAGGGTTAGGTGGTAGGAATTGTTCGTTACATTTTTTAGGGTTAGGGTTTTTTTAGGGTTAGGTGGTAGGAATTGTTCATTACATTTTTTAGGGTTAGGGTTAGGTGGTGGGAATTGTTCATTACATTTTTTAGGGCTAGGGTTAGGTGGTGGGAATTGTTCATTACATTTTTTAGGGTTAGGGTTTTTTTAGGGTTAGGTGGTAGGAATTGTTCATTACATTTTTTAGGGTTAGGTGGTAGGAATTGTTCATTACATTTTTTAGGGTTAGGTGGTAGGAATTGTTCATTACATTTTTTAGGGTTAGGGTTAGGTGGCAGGAATTGTTCATTACATTTTTTAGGGTTAGGTGGTAGGAATTGTTCATTACATTTTTTACAATAATTTTCCCAGAGTAGTGGGATGCAGCCTAGTAATTTTAATCTCAATGGTTCTCTTTAGTTCTCAACATGAAATGTGACCTTTTATTTATCATCCACCTCAGATAGGACTAGGTACTTAATCTTATCAACCATGAGGTCTGTTGTTACTGGGAAATAACTTGACTTGATAACTCAATGTGATTAATTCCTTCTTATTTCTTAGACCTTATTAATATTGATTGTTAGCGATGTATGCAGAAAAAGAATTATGGACAATAATTTCCCAAGCAAAAAAAAAAAGTATTAGGAACATAAGAAATGTGAAGAATGTTGCAGAAGACTGCTATGAACACCACATACATAAATCTACTAAGAGTACTCAAGAAAAGAAAATACATCAAGGGACATATATCAGACGAGCAGTCTTGTTGAAAATAATAAAGAGACTATACAGAAAATGTGAACCTCAAATCATTGAATAAAGTCAGGGCTTTGGTAGGAAATTGTTTTGGGAAAAGTTTGGTATTGAGAGTTGACAACAACCAAGGTGCATTAATTACTGAAGAAATTATGAACAAGAAGGTTTACACAGGCTAGATGTCTCACCATCCTGATAATTTGTGTGAGAGTTAATGCCAGAAACTGGCTCTAATACCTTCTCTCTGGATGTCTGACAGGTCTGTGTTTTTCTGGTGGAAGAAGATTAAAGAAATAAAAGTGAGTGTTGTCACAATACCTGGCTTTTGATAGACAAATCTATTCTTCAGAATAATATAAGATTTTATGTTATTGATGAGTCTCTTTCTCATTATAACAAATTAATATATTATCTCTTATGTTAACAAACTTTTAATAGACAAATTTATTCTTCAGGATAATATAAGATTTTATGTTATTGATAAGTATATTATCTCTAATGTTAACAGACTTTTAATAGACAAATCTATTCTTCAGAATAATATAAGATTTTATGTTATTGATGAGTCTATTTCTCATTATAACAAATGAATATATTATCTCTTATGTTAAAGGACTTTTGATAGATGAATCTAATAAAGTTTCAAACTTTTGACAGATGAAACTATTTTCCCAGGAAATATAACTTTTTGTAGATGACCTTGTTTGTCATTATAAAATCATACTTTTGATAGATGAATCTATGTTTATTACAAAAAGCTTAACAACACCAAATATTATTTGGCTAGAAAAGTGCAGCTGCTAAAATAAGGTGTCTACTTATCTCATTCAATATACATTTTAAAAGCGGATTAAAACCAAATTAATTTTGTTGTTCAACCCATATAGGGTGAAACAAGCTGTAGTTTGGCTCATAGTTAAATAATAAGTTCCTCTCAGGCCAGAGGTGTGGGCAAATGTCCTGACTCTTCATGTCAGATCTTCTGTTGCATTCATGTAACTGTCATCAACCACCCTGAAAGGACGTTAATTAAGTGTGTGTTTTGGTTAACTGTAAGCTGTGATTGCATCTTTCAGCCCAACACATCAGTCATCAGCTTGGCATTTTTTTGGTACTGGATTGTCTTCTCTCTTGATTCCTAAGCACCTGGCCAGACTAGTTTGTTACTAGAGGTACCACAAAGAGGTAGAGTAGAATCTGGATAGTTATTTGTTTGCCAGTCCTAAAGCAAACCATCAGCTATGAGTTGCTGGGTGCTTTTAGCCCAGGTGCAGACAGATAGCTTTGTCCCCTGGACATCTATTTACTGCTGAGTATTGTTTAGTTTTAAGGACCACAATTGAGATTTCCTGTTAATTGTTCTAGACAATTTCTTTGGTCTTCCTTCTTTTCTGTTACCACCTAGGGGTGCATGCATGAAGGCTTAATATAATTAATTGATACAGGTAAATGTTTTTATAAATGTTTTAATGATTAATGAATACACTATTGCAACATAGGATGATAGTGTCCACTGACAAAGCAAAAAGCCAACCCGAAATCATCAACAACAAAGAACTTGAAATTGCAATAAATTATGACTATCTGGGATTTGTAATAACTAACAATGAAAACTGCCAGGAGACAAAAAGAAGACTCACAATTGCAGCCCAAAAATTAAATGCTGTGAAAAACATATGGCACAAAATTAACAAGGCAACAAAATTAGAACTACTGAGGGCATGTATCTTCCTCATAGCAACATATGATTGTGAACTGTGGATAATATCGCAAACAATGAAGAAAATTGGTTCATTCAAAACAAAATGCCACAGAAAAATTCTGGAGGTACCTTGGATAATAAAAAGAACAATGAAGACATATTAAAAGACCTAAAAATTGGAAAGAACTTCCTTATAAACATCTTACTGAGGAAATTATAAAACTACAGCCATGCCAAAAGACACATTGGGTTGGAAAGAACAAAAATGGAAGACATGGTTCCTGGAAAATGAGATAGGAGCAGACCAAGAAGAATGTGGTTTCAAGACATCAAAGAAACTTTGAACATGACAAAAGAAGAAGTGGAAGTCCTGGTTAAAGACAGATTTTTTCTGATGGGCTATGATGAGTTTAGCGTTCTGTGGGAGACCTGGTTACAGACAGATTCTTTCTGATGGGCTGTGATGAGTGTAGCATTATGTGGGAGACCTGGTTACAGACAGATTCTTTCTGATGGGCTATGATGAGTGTAGCATTATGTGGGAGACCTGGTTACAGACAGATTCTTTCTGATGGGCTGTGATGAGTGTAGCATTCTGTGGGAGACCTGGTTACAGACAGATTCTTTCTGATGGGCTGTGATGAGTGTAGCATTATGTGGGAGACCTGGTTACAGACAGATTCTTTCTGATGGGCTATGATGAGTTTAGCGCTCTGTGGGAGACCTGGTTACAGACAGATTCTTTCTGATGGGCTGTGATGAGTGTAGCATTCTGTGGGAGACCATGTTACAGACAGATTCTTTCTGATGGGCTATGATGAGTTTAGCATTATGTGGGAGACCTGGTTACAGACAGATTCTTTCTGATGAGCTGTGATGAGTGTAGCATTTTGTAAAGGACAGGCAACTTGGTGATAACTATTGTTGCAACAAGACGGTCATGTTTTATCATTTATGATGTAACAGCAGTTCTCCACTTTTTGTTTTTTGTCCTACCCATGTGTGTCATATGGAGCTGCAGCAATATAGCCAGGGCCAATTGTATCATACTGGCAGTTAGTGCGAGTCAACACAGGATCTCTGTGCCACTGGATTCATAGCCTGAAATAGATTGCTGAATGTAGTAGGCACTTATCAGCTGCTGTTAGAACCAAGTGTTTTACACTGGCAGTTAGTGTGAGTCAACACAGGATCTCTGTGCCACTGAATTCATAGCCTGAAATAGATTGTTGAATGTAGTAGGCACTTATCAGCTGCTGTTAGAACCAAGTGTATCACACTGGCAGTTAGTCCGTGTCACTACAGGATTTCTGTGTCATCTAACTCAAGAAACCAAACTGCAGAATGTAATAGACACTTAACACATTCCTTCCTTATCAAGGGGTTTAACACACTTGTGACACAGATTTTTACACAATTTAAAAAAAAAAATTTGAAATAAAAGAGTAAATGAAAATTGACTAAATCAAATGGTTTGTTAGGACAATTTGCTAAGGACATCGGAAAAGTGGTTAATTAAGAGAATTACAAGGTTATAGTGGAAATATCTGCAGAAACAATCAATGTAAAGCCGCAAAAATAGGCTCCAGGTTTCAATGTTTCCATAACTAGAGCCAGTTTTTGTGGCTCAGGTTACTGAATGTGCTAAACCATATACCCCATCTTGAAATGTGGGCACATTTACTTACTGGGGTTAGAAATTTGGACACAAACTGAGACCTTCACAAGAAGCTAACATCAGCTGATATTTCTCTCTAGGCATGGAGGCAGCAGTTTATCAGCCTCATGGTCAAAGAGAACATTGATGCTTTGCTGTGTCCTGTCTTGCCATTTGCAGCAGTGAAACTTGGAAGTGAGGAAAGCTTGATAGGTAGGATACTGCCTTTAATTTCTGCTAAATGAGGAAAGTTTGATAGGTAGGACATTGCCTTTAATTTCAGCTAAATGAGGAAAGCTTGACTGGTAGGACATTGCCTTAAAGATCTTTGATTTATGCTAAATGAGGAAAGCTTGACTGGTAGAACATTACCTTAAAGATCTTTGATTTATGCTAAATGAGGAAAGCTTGACTGGTAGGACATTACCTTAAAGATCTTTGATTTATGCTAAATGAGGAAAGCTTGACTGGTAGAACATTGCCTTAAAGTTCTTTGATTTATGCTAAATGAGGAAAGCTTGACTGGTAGAACATTGCCTTAAAGATCTTTGATTTATGCTAAATGAGGAAAGCTTGACTGGTAGAACATTGCCTTAAAGATCTTTGATTTATGCTAAATGAGGAAAGCTTGACTGGTAGAACATTGCCTTAAAGTTCTTTGATTTATGCTAAATGAGGAAAGCTTGACTGGTAGAACATTGCCTTAAAGATCTTTGATTTATGCTAAATGAGGAAAGCTTGACTGGTAGAACATTACCTTAAAGTTCTTTGATTTATGCTAAATGAGGAAAGCTTGACTGGTAGAACATTGCCTTAAAGTTCTTTGATTTATGCTAAATGAGGAAAGCTTGACTGGTAGAACATTGTCTTAAAGTTCTTTGATTTATGCTAAATGAGGAAAGCTTGACTGGTAAAACATTGTCAGGGGTCAAGGCAAAGAAATACAAATGAATGCATACAAATGTGAAGCAACAGTAAAGCTAAATGTAAGGGAGAATTGAACAAAAATAGAATATGAAAAAAGTAGAAAAAATGGTATGGTAAAAGCTTTATGTAATTGATAGGTGACACAAATTTGAACGACATTTCAGCTCAATAGGCCTTCAGCAGGAACAAACAAACACCACACACAGATATTAAATGAATAAAACTAATCCTACATAGCTAACTAGTAATGAAACAACCAAAACAAAATAATCAAAACTGGTTTAAGAAACAACAAATTTCTTCCCTGTGTCGTGGACCATGACCAGAAGGAGAAAGAAGAATTCACTGGTGTGCGCTGTAATTACCCTGCTGGTAGAGGGTCAACAAGGGTTCTAAAAATATGTGAGTGGGGGAACACTGTCTAGGTTGCCTCGACTACACCGACAATGTCTATAAGCATCTACGAGCCCACACATACATGTATATACACACACATATATATATATACCTACACCCATACATATGAACACATACATGCATATGCATGCCCATATAAGGACAACCATATATATATGTAGAAATCTGCGCATAATGCCCAAATTACCAAAAGAGTACACACCGAGGTCAGTGTGCATACACAAAGGAGAAAGCATAGAACAGAAGAATAACAGGTACACGAAAGGAGGAAAGAGTGAGATGTCTGAGGGTGGGGGTACACTGAAAAACATATGAAAGGTAATCAGCGCAGACAAAAAAGGTATAGGAGACCACCGAAGTGTCGCAGTGGGGTCTAGTGGAGGAGAGCTATGAATAGCATAGCATAGTGGATATATATTAATGTGCTCAAACTTGGGCAACAGAGAAGACTATGCAATAGGAAAGGAGCAACTAAAGGAAACTATGTGTACGAGTGAGATACATTCATGCCTCATAGGGTCAGCGAACCAAATTGGATTATAAAATGATTCTCCAAAGCAAACCGGCTACGGTCGCCAGAGTGGAAAAGGACAATACCAGTGATACAGATGTCGTTTTTTGCCCTTGTGGTCTGAGGAATTGAAATGGGAAGCCACTGGAGTGCCAGTATCTGTTGAACATCTCAAAGATGTTCACAAAATCTTTCCGCTAAACGTCTTCCAGGCTCCCAATATAAGTCATGTGGCATAGAATGGCATGTGATGGCATAAATGATTTTTCGGGACACACATGTGAAGCCATGCTTAATCTCGAACCGTCCGTTAGTGAATAAGACAGAGTCAGTGCAGAGCACATAGGCATAGATGATACAGTTACATTCACAAGGGGCCATACCCAAGTGTTGATAGTCAGAGTCAGAGTGAGGAGATGGCTCCTAACTAGAATATCTTTCAAATTCCTGTCATGTTTGAAGGCGATCATAAGGGGATCACTAAAAAGTAGACAAGTAGTGGGATCAGAGTAGAGAATGGAACGATAGCGGTTGAGTATCTTCATAGCAGCCAGGTTGTGAGGATGATAGGGGAAAGGGAGTATTGTTGTGAGTAATTTGTGTGTATATACATGTATGTGTGGGCTCGTAGATGCTTATTGACATTGTTAGTGATGTTGTAGTCGAGGCAACTTTTAGAACCCTTTACACGTTGTTGCCCCTCTAACCAGCAGGGTAATTACAGCGCACACTCGCGAATTCTTCTTTCTCCTTCTGGCCACGGTCCACGACACAGGGAAGAAATTTTTCATTTCTTAAACCAGTTTCGATTATTTTGTTCTGGTTGTTTCATTACTAGTTAGCTATATAGGATTAGTTTTATTCACTTACATGTCAGTGTGTGTGTGTTGTTTGTTTGTTCCTGCTGAAGGCCTAATGAGCCAAAACGTAATTCAAACTTGTGTCGTCTGTCAATTACGTAAAGCTTTTACCATGCCATTTTTTCTATTTTTTTCAATTCTCCCCAGAACATTGTCACAAAGATCTTTGATTTCTGCTAAATGAGGGAAATGCTAAATATGTCGGACAGTTAGTGTGAGAGTTCATGAGAGCAACCTTCAGTTCTCCTAACAAAGTGACTAATTCTGTAATGAGGAGAAATAGTGTGACTAGAGGTCATGAAAACAACCTTAGTCCTAAAATAACTTTGTACAAGATCAAGAGTCTTGTCTCCATAGCTGTATCATGTCAACATACTACCCGAGGACTGGTTCAGATATTAGATACACTACGGCTAACCATTGAAATTATCATCTTCTGACAAGACAAGATAGACTGCACATGAAGTGATTCTACTTTATTCCCTACTATAGGTTGTCTGACCTATTGTGTTCTGTTTAACCTGTTGGATTTCCCAGCTGGGACTGTACCCATTTCTACAGTGACAGCAGAAGACATAAGAAATCTCAAAATTCCAGAGAAATACACATTGGTGACCTCTCTAGAGATGGAAATCATGAAAGTGAGTTCGTTTGGACCCATGGTATCAAGTTGATCTAAGTATTATAGATGTGAGTGAAAAGTAGAGCTTGCTGTCTAGTTTATAGTTTGGGGTGTCTGTAAGTGACAGGTAGAGCGTGATCTAGTTGATAGTTTTGGGTATCTGTGAGTGACATGTAGAACTTACAATAAAATTGACAGTTTGGGGGTATCTATAAGTGACTGGTCAAGCTTGTGATCTAGTTGACAGTTTGGGGTGTCTGTAAGTGACAGGTAGAGCTTGTGATCTAGCTGACAGTTTGGGGTGTCTGTGACTGACAGTTGCAAATTGTGGTCTAGTTGACAGTTTGGGGTGTCTGCGAGTGACAAGGAGAATTTGTAGTCTACTTGACAGATTAGGGTGACAGGTAGAGCTTGCGGTTTAGTTGACAGTTTGGGGTGTCTGTGACTGACAGGTAGAGTTTGTGGTCTAGTTGATAGTTTGGGATGTAAATGACATGTAGAGCTTGTGGTCTAGTTGACAGTTTGGGGTGTCTGTAAGTGACAGTAGAGTTTGTGGTCTAGTTGACAGTTTGGGATGTAAATGACAGGTAGAGCGTGTGGTCTAGTGGACAGTTTGGGGTGTCTGTGAGTGACAGTAGAGTTTGTGGTCTAGTTGACAGTTTGGTATGTAAATGACAGGTAGAGCTTGTGGTCTAGTAGACAGTTTGGGATGTAAATGACAGCTAGAGCTTGTGGTCTAGTAGACAGTTTGGGATGTAAATGACAGCTAGAGCTTGTGGTCTAGTTGACAGCTTGGAACGTTTGTGAGTGGCTGTGAACACTACCACCATGGCATGGTCTTTGGTCAATTCATCAATCAGCATGGCATTGTCATTGGTCAGCTCTTTAATGTTAGGATCATGACATAATCATTAGTCAATTCATTAATTTTAAGATAATGACATAGTCATTAGTTAATTCATTAATGTTAGGGTCATGGTAAGATCTACTCACTACTGTTAGGCTCATGACATGGTCAACTCATTAATGTTTGAGTCATGGCATGGTCGTTGATCAACTCATTAAAGATGATATTATTGCATAATCATTGATTAACTCATTAATGTTCTCATCATTGCATAGTTATTGATCAATTCATTAATGTTGGCATCATTTCATGGTCATTGTTCAACTCATTAATGTTAGAGCTATGGCATGGTCATTGGTCAGCTGTGTAAAATAATTATGACAGAAATAGTGACAGCGGTTTGTACAGTGAAAGTGTGACTAAATTGGTAAATAGTTGTAAGTAGTGAAGGTAATGGTGAATGTGTTGGTTCTATAGTGAAGTTAACATATTGTTGGTTCTATAATGAAGATAACATATTTTTGGTTCTATAATGAAGTTAACATAGTGTTGCAGAACCTCTAGGATAGGCAAGTTTGAACTTCTTCAACAGAACCTGTAAAATCAGGAAAACCATTGCAGCCTGTCACATCAGTTTTCTGAGTCTAGGAACAAACATTAGATCGACAAAGTGAAGAAGGGATGCTGTGTATGGTGGACGTGCAATGGACCAGGCTGACATTCTGAATGCATTCAAGGAGGTATGGCGAGCTAATGATTCAGTAAATGATCATGAACCTATAACCAAGTTTAGACTGCACAAACATCAGGTCAAACCTGCATCAGGTCAAAAAGAGTGCTATGCTGAGAGGCACAGAATAAGAAATTAGCACAGAACTGGAATTGTCAGTCTCCACACACTGAGGGACATACTGATCTGAGAACTTATGGGCTTGTCTGATGTGCCATGAGGATGATCCGTCAACTAAACTAAAATAGGGTACCATCAGGTGTATGTAGTAAACCAAAGAAATTTTCAGCATGCCCACTTTGTATCATCTATTGGTAAATTGGATTGTACCCGTATGGGCCAGCCTTAAGTGCTTCAGGGCACATTCTTTTAATCATTATTCTGTATAATAGCTGCCAGTTGCAGAGGTAATAAGTTTGAAATAGTGTTAGCCCCAAATACTGCAGTTAAATAAAGTGATGTTAAATCACTGTGATATGGTTAGTAGCATGAACTCTGTTACTTTCTGTTCTGCAGGATCAGGTCGGACATGAGGTAAATCAGCTTGGAACCTTTTATTTGTTGGTTTCTGATGTTTTCGTTGAGCCTTTCTTATTGCAGTCTCATTGGACTGTTCATCACCACCAACTCATTTCAGCATTCAAGTAGCATTCATGAGTTTGTGTATCATTTCTGCTTTCTATTTCATGTGAGTTTGGAAATTCTGGTATTAGAGATAATATCACAGTCCATCTAGCTACATGTCATTTAGCACATACTGATGGATACACCATGCTGGTTGTTCTCAAGAGATGACATCACAAACAGCCTATTTAGCTACATGACAAGACACACTCACTGATACACAATACTAGTAGGACTTCACAAATATCTCTGGCTACTTGACATTAGAGACACACTGGAGGCAAGGTGCTACACAGCAACATAGATGGAAGCTATGGCTAATGGCTAGCGCTGGGTTGGTGAACCAGAACCATCCTGACCCTTCTCCGCTACTTCGTGGTGCCTCTACAAAAAGACAAGTCTAGTCTGACTAAGCAAGTAGGGACTGAAGAAGGAAGGCGCCTGGTACCCAAAATGCCATGCTGAATGTGGATGTGTTGGACCTAAAGATGCAAGCATCTACACCAACTTAACGTCCTATTAAGGACAGAAGACAAAGAGGTAAATCCCTTTAGTAGTCATTGAATGAATACCAGACACACACTCATGCTCTAGCTTAGTTGACAAATCATCTTCTTTGTACGTCTGACAACTCCATAATGCTTAAATCCCTTCCCCACCACTTCCCTCATCATGCAGCTACTTACGATCCCAGTAATTTCCATGGCCACCACATGCTAGTGAAAGTGCTAAAGAAGGCTTCAGCTCAGATGTGCAAACTCCATAACACTGGCAAAGACCTAGAAATGTGGGGGAGGTTATTGAGTACATTTGTATTTCATTACCAATTTTTGCCAGCTACAATATTTGGGCTACTCTTTTCTATTTTTAACTCCCAAGAGTTCTTTAACATGTGCAGAGTGCATATGTGACCTATTTTTTAATCATTATCTAAGAAAACTAGACATCAGATCTAACTACCCAGAGTCCAGTGTAAACCCATAAAGAAACCATTGATTCCAAAAGAAAAATCCTACCCCCTGTAGTGGGTTTTGAATCAGAAACCTACTTGACCTCAGGTCAATGTCTATCTTCTAGACCACTCAACCCAGAGATGCTGGTGGTACACGAGAGATGACATCACAGCCTGTCTAGCTGTTTGACATGAAGTACAAATTGTGTACCGAGTAAAACAGCATAAATACATATTGAATCTGAAACATATGTACAGAAAACAAGTGCACATGATGGGAGATCATGTGCACATTACATCTGTTATTGTATATCACAAGGGACATAACTGAGAATATTAAAATGCAACATCATAGTAACATGGACAAGACTGAACTACTTGACCTGTGAATGTAGACAAGTAAGCTACTGTGGCAATGCTGGTTTGTGTACAAATCTATTTGGTTTTTATGGTCCTCTCTCTTCTTACTGTTCACATGTTAAGTGGGCGTGAATGTGTTGTTCGATTCCTGCAACAGCACAATATTTTTTTATGATTTCATCTTTTAGGCCTGACACATCCGTCTTCAGCATAGATAGATTTTTATTAACAATGTATACCCAGGCAACAGCCAATTTTGGCTCTTTTCAATTTGTCACTGCCAACAGTTCCTTAATGTGCACATGGGACCGCTTCTTTTGCCATTTTTTCAAAGAGGTCTAAACATCACATCTCACTACATGAAACCAGGAGAGGATAAACCCATGAGGAAACCAGGAGAGGATAAACCCATGAGGAAACCATAGAGTCTGTTTTGATAAATTCTCACAACCTATGGTGGGATTTGAACCCAGGACCTTGTCCGGAGGCTGATGTTCATCATCTTGACCACACGGTCGCTCTACCCCCCCCCCCCCCCCCCCCCCCCCCCCTTTTTTTTTTTTTTAGTTTCAGCTTTGTGGACACAATTCTTGGGAGTTTTTTTTTTTTTTTTTTATTTTAGATTTGCCTTCCATTTTAAAGTCCTTTAAGATTGTAATGCGGTCTTCTGGAATTGAAACATTTTATTGTATATCCTAAATGTCCTAGTGACCACAACCTGTGCATTGGGAAAATAAGATTAAAATTTAGAAACCAACAGAAGAGGTCAATTACACATAAAATTGATAGTCATAAACTGAAAGATGAAGCAATAAAGGAAAAGTTTAACATAGAGCTAAGTAATTGTTATTCAGCACTTGGTGAAATAGACTTAGATATCAATGAAATGTGGGACTCACAGAGCAAAATACTAATGACAGCAGCAGAAGCAAGTGCTGGACTGAAGAAAATGGAAAAACGAGCTTGGATCTCAGACACCACATGGAAATACATCAAAGAAAGAAGAGAAGCGAAGAGAGCCATGACTAATGTAAAGACAGATCTTGGAAAGGTTCTGGCAAAAGCAACATACAAAGAATTAGACAACAAAGTGAAAAGTTCGGCAAGAAGAGATACAAGAGCTTATATAGACAACTTGGCAGAGAAAGCAGAGACAGCTGCAATTACAGGAGACAGCAGAACTCTTTATACTGTACAAAAGATGCTGACAAACACCTATACATCCAGTGGAACACCAATTCTAGACAAATCTGGATTAATGCTAACAACAAGCGCAGACATAAAAGCCCGTTGGGCGGAACACTTCAAAGAAATTCTTAACCGTCCACTACCTCACAGTTTAATAGATTTTGAAGCTGAAACACCAGCAGCAGAATTAGATGTAAATTTAGATGACTTCACCTTGAGTGAAATAGAAACCACCTTAAAGCTAATGACCAATAACAAGGCTGCTGGAGAGGATAAGTTAACAGCTGAGATCCTCAAGGCAATTGATAGCCATAATTTAATACATCTCCAAAAAATGTTCAACATCATTTGGAAAACAGAGAAGACGCCTCATAAATGGAAAAAAGGAATCATTGTTAAGATCCCAAAAAAGGGCAATCTTAGAGATTGTAACAATTGGAGAGGCGTGACACTTTTGTCAGCTGCCTCAAAATTATTCTGTAAAATCATCCTAAATAGAATAAAGGATTCAATAGATACAGTAATGCGTGAAGAACAGGCTGGGTTTAGAAAAGGGAGAAGCTGTCTTGACCACATTTTCACTCTACGACTTATATTGGAGGAACACATTGAAAAGCAAAAACCTTTTGTACTTAACTTCATCGACTTCAAAAAAGCATTTGATAGTATTCATAGAGATTCTTTGTGGAAAATTCTGAAGCAATATGGCTTACCATCAAAAATCATAAATATTATCAAAGACATGTATGATGGTTACACATGTGCAGTTCGAACAGAGGAAGGACTGAGCGAATGTTTCCCAATAGAAACTGGGGTTAAACAAGGATGTATTTTATCGCCCTTGTTATTTGGAATTGTTATGGACTTCATAATGAAGAAATGCTGCACTGGTAATAAAGGCATCGAATGGATACAAGGAGACCATTTGGAGGACCTGGACTTTGCTGATGACATAGTTCTCATCAGCAATCAGATAAAAACGATGCAGGAAAACACAAATGAACTATCATCAATAGCCAGCAAAATTGGGCTTGAGGTCAATCATGAAAAGACTAAAGTCATGAAAAGTTTAATTCCAACAAGTGACAAAATATACATGGAAAACAAACCAGTAGAAGAGATCGATCACTTCATCTATCTTGGAAGTCACATTGATCGAGAAGGGGATACGAGCAAAGAAATTAGAATCAGACTGGCTAAAGCAGCAATGTCTTTCAGAAGCCTTGAAAAGTTGTGGAAATCAAAACTCATTAGCACAAACACAAAACTTAGGCTATTCAAATCAAATGTACTATCAACCCTTACGTATGCGTGTGAAAGCTGGAAAACAACAAGAGATATAGAAACAAAGTTGAACGCATTCGAAAATAAATGTCTAAGGAAAATACTTGGTATAGAATGGAACGAATTCAAAACAAACGAGGAAATTAGAGAAATCGCCAATCAACCACTAATATCTTCAGTAATAAAGAAAAGACGATGGTCATACATTGGACATGTGATGAGAAGAGATAATAATCGAATAGCAAAGCAAGCCCTCATATGGGAAACAACAGGTAAAAGAAAAAGAGGAAGACCCAGGGAGACACTGAGAAGAACATTGATGAGAGAGGCAAGAGCAGCAGGAATCGGCTCCCTCAATGAGATAGAACTGCTTGCACAGAACAGAGACAGATGGCGAGATTTGATAAAATATCTTTAAAAGAAAACTGCTAGAACAAAAATTCATATAGGAGAAGGTGTATCTTGGTCCACGCCCTATGGGCCGGTTACGGCTCGAAAGGTCAATAGATAGATAGAAATGTGTTGAAGTAACTTATTGAATCAGTAAGCACAAGAACATGGTCATATTGTTTTAAACTCTTTCTTTTCTTTTTTATTCTCCTTTAAAGCACTGCTAACAACTTTCTGTGTACATTTGTACTGATGGTAGAATGTGTGTTGGAATAAACAGTTTGAATGAATGAGGTGAATGAATGCTGTGCTAGACTTGGCTAACTGATGTGTGAACTATAATGATCATGACTTTCTCATGACAGAACATACCAGGCAGCTCATCGAAGGACTTGCCAGTCGGAGTCCAGGTTGCTTCAATGCCGTTCCAAGATGAGCTTGTGCTTAGAATTCTTACAGATTTAGAAAACAGCAGAAAAAGAAAGGCTTTTCATTTCAATCAGATAGTTCAAATGTAGCTTGAGCAAACCATGTGTCATAGTTCAAATCAAATGTAGCTTGAGCAGACCATGTGTCATCTCCTCAAAGAAGATGTGTTGCAACACTAGTTGTCAGTCTACACTATGATGACACCTCACAACATCCACAGCTGCCTTCTCTTTGCCAGCTTGTAATCCAAGTATCAAGTTGAAAATATTTGAACAGTGATTGTTGAAATAATAAATATATAACAATATATGAGTTATTTGTTGTGTGCAAACATTGTCACGGATCATTTAATTGAACTATCTTCATCTTTTCTAGGTGAGAAGCTTAGTATTATCCTTACACTAGATATAACTAACATGTCCTTACATGGTGGGGCCCAGTAGTGGCCTTACATCAGATACAACTTACATGGTGGGGCCCAGTAGTGGCCTTACATCAGATACAACTTACATGGTGGAGCCCAGTACTAGCCTTACACTAGATAGAACTTTCATGGTGGAGCCCAGTACTAGCCTTACACTAGATAGAACTTTCATGGTGGGGCCCAGTAGTGGCCTTACATCAGATACAACTTTCATGGTGGGGCCTAATAGTAGCTTTACATCAGATACAACTTTCATGGTGGGGCCTAGTAGTAGCTTTACATCAGATACAATTTTCATGGTGGGGCCTAATAGTAGCTTTACATCAGATACAACTTTCATGGTGAAGCCTAGTAGTAGCTTTACATCAGACAGAACTTTCATGGTGGGGCCTAGTAGTAGACTTACATCAGATACAACTTACATGGTTGAGCCCAGTAATAGCCTTACACTAGATACAGCTTACATGGAGGAGGGCTATCAGAACATTCCTGAACTATGCCTAGAAAATATTACACGTTTACTCTATTTAAATTTAGCCACCATCAGCTAGATAGTCCCCTTACAAATGTACACAACAATTCCATCACTTCCCTCTCCCATGCCTCTAAGTAAGGCACTATGGAAGTCTCTTCTTCAAAGCTGTCAGCAGTCCTGTATGATGTTTAGGGTGTCAAAGCGGCACCCTGTGAGCTTCAATTTTATTTTAGAGAACAATTTTAAGTTATTGGGGGGGGATGTGTGAGACCACTGGCGTGTTGTCTTCTATTTAAAATATGGCATTGTTCTGAGTAAGGTGTGTGTTGCTTCCTTGATATAATGTAACAGCCTATTGTATTTGCACCACAATAATTGTCTTTTTTGCCCTGTCTTCTGTGTGTGTGCTTATGAGTTTTAAGTCAAGTCAATACTGGTTTCTAGCACAGTTTGTCTGAACTAAAGTCAAGTACTGCTGTGCAACAATTATCTGAGATGAGCTGTTCGAAGTCAAGCAAAGTACTGTTGTCTGACACAGCTGGGATGATGTCCTGACAGTGCCATGATCAAAGTTACAACAAATGACATGAGAATGAAAGTTCCTTCTTCTCACAACTGTCATGAGTTATAGTTATTCTAAACTGGAGCAAGGAAATACAAAGACTAGAAGAGGAACTGGACTCTGCCAGAGAACTAGCTGAAACATCACACAGCACAGAGAGCAACGTTGCCTACAAAGCAGCCTCGGCCAAATACAGATGTGAGGTCATGATATCAACAAGACAGAAGAGCATCAGACGCCATCTTTACCCCAACTGAATTAGATGTTGCCCTCAAAGGATTGAAACTCAAAAGTTCCCCTGGTAAAGATGGAATTTCCAACGAAATGCTCCTAAATCTGGGACAGAAAGCCAAGAGCCAGCTTCTAAGGATAATAATTGCTAGCTGGAAGAGAGGTCATGTGCCGCCAATCTGGAAAGAAGCTATTATGGTGCCCATCCTCAAGCGTGGTAAAGACCCACTAGACCCAAGTAGCTATAGACCAATTAGCCTACTGTGCTGCCTGAGTAAACTCATGGAAAGGCTGGTTAACAGAAGACTTATGTGGCATTTGGAGACAAAACAACAAATCGTACCACGACAAAGTGGCTTCCGTCAGCACAGATCAACTGAAGACCTGGTCACCTACATTGCACAGGAAATAGAGGATGCTCTACAAGAAAAAATACATACACTGGCAGTGTGGGTCGACATGAAGAAGGCTTTTGATAGGGTTTGGCGAGAGGGTTTAAAGAACATGAATTTTAGACTTGGCGTCCAGGGTCATTTATTCAATTGGATCTCTCAATACCTTCAGGATAAAACGGCCAGAGTACTAGTTCAAGGTCAACTAAGTAAGAAGGTCTCTATCAAACGAGGTGTCCCACAAGGCGGGGTCTTGTCCCCAACACTCTTTTTAATTTTCATAAATGACATCGTAATGGACATTCCACCCAGAATACACTCAGCAATATACGCAGATGATCTGGCATTATGGGCTCGCGAGGAAAGTATGTCGGTGGCTGGACCCAAGATGCAAGATGCCCTAGGTGAACTTGAAAAATGGACAAACACCTGGTTCTTACCAATCAACTAAAAATAAACTACATATACAATTTTTAGCCTATCAAGAAACACACTCTCTGCAAACTTGAAGATAAAAGACCATACACTGTCTATTGACCAAAACCCAACATATCTTAGCGTCACCATGAATCGCAGAATGACTTTGAATAATCAGATAGACAGAGCAAGGGAAAAAGCCAGAAAACGAACAAATATGAAGAAATTGGCAGGAACGGACTGGGGAGCAGACAGCAATATTTTTTAAAGACTATACGTAGGAAGAGTCAGACCAGTTCTGGAGTATGGGGTCACAGCCTGGGCTATGGTTTCCAAATCACACCTTAGCAAAATTAACAGAACACAGAACCAAGCTGCCCATATCATCACTGGTGCTATGAAATCTACACCTATCAAGACTCTAGAAACAGTAAGAGGTTTACAACCCTTAGATGACAGACGGGTCACTAAAGTATTGCAACAAGTGGAGAAATATAGAAGGCTCCTTAGCCACCCCACGCACCAAAGAATAACTGGTTCCGGAATTGTACAACTAAAGAGGAGCAACTTCGCTGCAATTGCCAATGAACTAACTACTGGAGACCCAGTACTTTCCCAAACAATATCGAAACCCTTGGGCCCATTTCATATGTCTCCTCATGGAAAACATAAAATACCAGAACTTGTACGACTAGAGAGGAGCAACTTCGCTGCAATTGCCAATGAACTAACTACTGGAGACCCAGTACTTTCCCAAACAATATCGAAACCCTTGGGCCCATTTCATATGTCTCCTCATGGAAAACATAAAATACCAGAACTTAAGGAAAATATAACTGGAATCATGAAAAAAGGCACCCAATCAGACACAGAAAGAAAACACGTAGCAGAAAAACACATATACGATACCTACCCACAGGACTCTTGGTCCCACGTATACACAGATGGCTCTGCTACAAATGCCACCAGAAATGGAGGGGGAGGTGTGTTCTTGATGCTGAATAATCAACATGCGATCATCAAGTCAATAGCTACTGGAGTTTCTCAAACAACTTTAAAGCAGAAACTGAGGCCATCAGAGATGCTGCAACACTGGCTACTCAACACAAAAATAACATGCACAATAAATTGGTGATTCTGACTGATGCAATGTCAGTACTATCAGCTCTAAAAAGCCCAAGAACAATGAACTAGATGACTTGAGAACAACCCTGGACGAACTATACAATAACTTCCAGAGAGTAGTCATTCATTGGATACCATCACACTGTAATATACACGGGAACGAACTCGCAGACAAATTAGCTAAAGAGGGAGGGAGATTACCACAAGAGAACCATCCGCTCAGTTATGATGAAGCCAAATCCATCCTCAAAGGTCAGTTCCATGAAAAATGGAAACGAGAACACCCAAAGCATAACGAGAGTGACGGATATCACCAACTATCAAGGAGGGATCAAGTCATCATATTTCACCTACGCACTGGCCACATTAGAATGAGAAATCACATGTTCACCAAATTTAAAATAGGTACAAACAGCCTATGCCACTGTACACTGGACAATATGACTTCAAAACATGTTCTACAGGATTGCCCCCAGTACACAGACCTGAGAAGAGCAATGTGGTCCACGCCCACCTCCCTGGAAGAGAAACTGTATGGGGCAATCGATTCGCTTAAACAGAAAGCTGCCTTCATGAGAGAGTCTGGAATCCTACTCTGATTGAGTCTTGATCGCAGAGAGAGAAAGAGATTCTAAACCAGAATTGAACTGTGATTCTTTTTATTTTTAAAGTCAATGACTTAAGATCGGTCACAATGAATTCTTAAAACCAGTGTTCAAAGACATTGCATTTTAACATTATTTCCTTTGACAGGCCTTTATTTTGTATTTTCATTTTAAATTCAAGAAAACCAGCCATTCCTCCTCTTGACTCTAACTTCAAAACATTGAGACACTTTCAGCTTGTATTCAAGAATGCTTGGCTTTCTCATTAAAATTGTGAATTACATCATATCAATGATATTGAAATATATGTGTTATAGTACGTGATCAGTCACCAGATTTGACCATCCTTGCTATTTGAGTTCCTCCTCTATTAATCTCTACATATCTTTGCAAGAGTGGCTTTTTAACACTTAGTGTTAAAACAAAGGCACAAAACAGACTGAATGTACAAGATGACATGAATTAAGCTTTACCACTCATTCAAAGTTTGAGACTGACCGCCTAGATTCAAGTACAAACACTGCATCAAATGTTAGATTAATAAAATATTAAGTTATAATTTTATTTAACAAAAACATATTTTTTTAAATCCTATTTTAAAATGTCATTTTAGGTAATGTGGTTGTGAGTACATTGGCTAAAGGGAGTCTTGATTCTAAAAAAGTTGGAAACCACTGTACTAAATACATTGCAAATAATACAAACTATTCTGATTTACTGGTACATATGCAATACACCTAGCAATCCTATCACCAAACTTGTTCAATCTATACACTGAGCAAATTTTTAAAAACACCATAGAGATGCCAGGCCTACAAATTAATGGAAAGATAATCAATAACCTAAGATATGCTGACGATACTGTACTACTAGCAGAAAATCCTAAAGATCTACAACAATTACTTAATGAAATAAACATGACAAGCAAAAAATATGGACTACGAATATGAAAAAGACTAATACTATGATCATAAACAAAGAAGATAGTCAAAACCCACAAGTGGATATAAAAATAGAAGGAATAGACCTGGAGACAGTTCAGAACTACAACTACCTTGGACATACTATAACCAGTGATGGAAAATGTACAACTGAAATAAACAAAATAATAGGAATGGCAAAAAGTAATTTTAATGTCATGAAGAACATACTAACATCAAACAAATAACACCAGGGCTAAAACAGAATAGCAAAATGTTACATCTTCTCAATATTCCTATATGGTGCAGAAACATGGACATTAGACAATAAAACAGAACAGAGAACTGAAGCCTTTGAAATGTGGAAGAATAGGTAGAATTGGATGGAAGGAAAAGAAAACAAACGATGAAGTCATAAAACAACTAAAAATGAAAAGAGAACTACTAAGCACAATTCAAACAAGACAAATGTGATTTTTGGGCCATGTTAAAAGACTCAACAGCTGACAAAAAGTAATCCTGGAGGGGAAAATACAAGTAAAAGAGACAGACCAAGACTAACATGGATGAGTAACATCAAAAGATGGACAAATCAGCCCATGACAACCTGCACCATCAAAGCAAGAGACAGAGCAGAATGGCGCTCCATGGTAGCCAACCTTCATTGCGGAGAAGGCACTCGATGATGATGATAATGCAATACAACAACTGATGAATGACAACATAAAATTGCATTATATTGCATTACAGGTTCACCACAGATTCAAATAACAATTTTTCAAATGTGGATACAATAGGTGGTAGAATCCACTAATAATGAGTCTGGTTATAATGAGAATCCTGATGTAACATAAATTTGTTTAAATCCCTTAATTTTTTTTCTCCTCTATTCTATTTTTTTTTTTAAATCTTTTATAACGCTATTATCCTGCCTGCAAATCTGTCATAATGCATTTTGTGAAATTTGCCTAGTCAACAAAAAAAAACTAAACAATGTGCACTTTTCTTGTCCGTGTGTAAATTGTGTGGCCATGCGGAATTAGCATGGCTAATAAGAATGACGAATATTACAGTAGATGTGAGAGTTATGGTATGGGCAAACAAAGTATACAGTACAAGTTGTGGCTGCGGTTGGAGAAATGATTGATTTTTTTTTTATATTGAATAAGCTAGTGGCCAAAAGACTTTCATCATAAAGGGCGGAGTATTGAAACATGCTTATCAAAATTTGTTTTAAATTAAATTCATGTCATTCAATTTGTTATCATGATAGCTTCCAGTACTGGCTAAAAACACAAGTTCATATCATTTGAAACGAAAGTGATGTTGATATAGAATATGCACAAAAAGTTCAAATCAAAAGCAGAATTGTGAAGGGAATGTGATATTCTCTTAAGCACACTACATACAACCTCGAAGGACAGAAACATGTTGACATTTACATTTACAAGCAGTAGTTTTCAACAGAATAGAAAGAAAATTAGCAAGTTGATTACGAAAACATTGATAGTGCTTTGGATACATAGTTCCAGCAAGCAGGAGCAATAATATCCTGATATTTCAGGAACCATTTTTATTGATAAAGGAAAGAAGTTTGCTGAGAGTAAAGGTCATACCAACTTCAACCTAAGCTGGCTTAAACCGACTCAAAGTATGACTTGGAATTATAATGAAAGTGCAGTGAGGCTGGGTCAGTTTCCAATGATAATGGAAGCAAATTGATCCACAGAAAATTCTCAAGCAATTTAAACGAAAAAAAATATATACACTGCAAACTAGACAGGTCTCTTTTATAAGTGTGTTCCAACTGCTTACTAATTGAAAAAAAGAAGTGTGCAGTGGTTACAAGATTCCAAAAGACAGAATATCTCATTTTATATCTGCCAACATGAATGCTGTCAAACTGCCCTGCTGGCAGTATGAACATTTGAGAAGCCATTTTGTTTTAAAAATATAAGAACACTGGCAACAAATTTAACAAAAAATCATGGATGACAGGGTCTGTATTTGAACAAAGGATGTGCAAAATGGACAGGAAATTATTGTTGCAGGAAAGATGTATGACCCTTATTGTGGACAATTACTCAGCTCATCCACATTTAACATATTTGAGAGCTATTTCTTTGTTTACCCACTACATTCCCCTACTATTAAACATAAATTGAACATGTTATGGTTATAATGACAATGTTTTGATGGTCCCTAGGATCTTGTCATAGCTGAATTTCGCTGTATAAATAATTTGTTTGAAGTGTATAAATTAAGCATACAGTTAATGTATAATTATATTTATGTCAAATAATTATTGAGCAAGTACAAGCAAAAAACACCACAATTTTGTGGCCATGTACAAAACCACATAACCACCCCACCCCCAAGTGTGTTCTATATGACATCTATTTCATCCTCTGTGCAAACATGACATATATCACACACATAAAAGTTATCCAGTACTTCAGCATACATAAATGATTAGATTAAGTGATAAGTTTGACTCTGAAATGGCAGTTACAAACTCAGTACAACAATACAAAAACTGGTCAAACAGATGTTTCCATCTAGGGGAGGACAAGAAAACTCTAGTGCATTGGCTGGACTGAAAGGAAATAGAGAAACTATCAAAGAATATGGAAGCCAAACGAATGTGTAGACAAACACCAGACATACCAAGAGTTGTCAGCTCCTACTGGTCCATACCAGTGTCAATATTGTCAATACAAATATGGACAGAAGTGAAAGGAATACTTGACAAGATGGAACAGAATAGTCTACAGTGTAAAACAATCACTCTCAGTTTCTTGAATGAAGAATACCAACAAGATCTATAAGTTTGTGTGTACACAGATGGATTAGCACAGAGTGCGGTAAAGAATGGGTGAGCAGGTGCATACATAGAGTACCCAAATAACACTAGGGATATGAATAAAATAGCAACAGGAAAATTTTGTCACAATTACGATGCAGAAATCCAAGCAATAAAGTTGACAATAGAAAAACTGCTGAACAGTAATCTTAGCCCACAGCCTGTAGTGTTTTTGACAGATGCAAGATCAGTGCTCCAGGCACTACAATCCAGAAAATTGGCACATCTGCAGACCTTATTGACTGAACTTTGCATGCACCACAGGGTTTCCCTGCAGTGGATTCCATCTCACTGTGGGATACCAGGAATGAGAAAGCAGATCAGTTAGCAAAGGAAGGTTCAACAGGCACACAACCAGATGCACCGGTTACATACCATCATAAGAAACAGATAATCAAATCAATCAGAGGACCACAAGCCCCAAATCAGGATGTCTTTCATAATATGAATAGATGGGAACAAGTTATTATTATATGCATCTGAACAGGGCACAATCAACTCCACAGTCACATGTATACAAAATTCAAGATTGGCACCGCAACCACATGTACATGTGGACAGGTGCCCCAGACAGCTGAACACATACTTCAAGACTCAACTGAATATAGTAGACTGAGGAAAATCCATTGGCCCATAGATACAACACTACAGACCAAACTATATGGGCCATTCCAGTGCAAGAATTACAAAAGACAGTAAAATTTATATAGAAAACGAAACAACATTGCAGATATAGATGATACTTCAGGCGAACAAAGGATAAATAGATAGAATAATAAGGATGATGAGACTTTGCCTGTGGCCTGTGCTTCCAATACGGCTTTGATGGATTAAAAATAGTATCGTAGAATATCATTCAGAATCTCACAATAAAAAAAATTAAGTAATGACAAAAGTTGTCCCACACCAACAAAAAATGCTTTCTGCTATGCTCCGCATATTTTGGTAGCTGTGTAGTTATGATAAATGACTGCCACTTTAACAAAAATATTGATGTATTTTGGTTATGGAAATGTCACTATAAACACACCTCAGGCTTTAGTGCTGATTTGGTAGAAGAAGTGTCCATACTGAGCACTCAAGGCAGCCCTTATGGTGCATATTTTCTCTAAGCAGATAACAAAGGGCATGATGATGGTTACAGTAGCTCACTGATTAAACATACTTTGTATTTCATCTTCTAGAGCATCATTTCTCATCACTTGTGGACTCAATCGTGTTTTCATATATGCAGCATCTGAGCTGTACACAACAATCATGTTCTCAAGCCTCTGTGTACTCAATCATCATGTTCTCATACTTCCAGTTTCTGGATTATGAATTCAATCATGTTCTCATATCTCCAGCCACTTGATTGTGATTCAATCAGTCTTTAGTTCACAATGGTGTTACAGCAGTCTGGGAATTTACATATTCACTCTGCTGTACATTTCAGTAACCACTAAAGTGTTCATATACTGACTGTTCCAGTCCTGCATTGATTGAAGGTATTACATGATTTTTCACTGAGGATGCTTTTCCTGCTTTCTTTTACATGTGAGTTATCTTCAGCTTTGTTGTCACCTTCCTGTAAGAGGTTTTCTTTTAAAGCCCTAGCAATGCCAAAGTCCATTTTTAAGGTGTCTTGCACAATGACTGAACCCACCAACCAGTCAGCTATCTCAATGACACGAACTCCTGTGTGTCCAGGGCAATATATCCAAGTCAGGTTATTAATGTGAGGCATGTTAAGTTGGTGCGCCCACACTCTGTGGAGTGTGTTCTTGTCAATTCGGCAAAACATGCTTTGTGAATCAGTCAAGATGACCACATGCATTGTTTGGTCTCATAACCAGCCATGTGATAGCTGCTGTCACAACCTCAATCTCCATGTAATGTGTAAATCAGACATCAGGCATTAAACAAAATTCTGATCACTGAGAAACCTCATTTTTCTCCCCGTATACATACATAACCTATGTCAACTATTAAATAGCCTCACACACCAACCTATCAGCTCTTCTTTAATTACTTTGAAGTATTGTATCTCCAGGAGAGTACATTTGTAAAGACTCATAAGCTATTATGAATTCATCAGCCCATGGTCAGTCATCCATTGTAAAACTTCCTTAGGCATGGACTGAGAACTAAATATGAAAATTGCTCTATTCAATGCCACACCAGAAACCATTAGTGGTACAGTTACTGTCTGCCACACCAGAAACCATTAGTGGTACAGTTACTGTCTGCCACAACAGAAACCATTAATGGTACAGTTACTGTCTGCCACACCAGAAACCATTAGTGGTACAGTTACTGTCTTAATCTCCACCTCATCGTTGTCATTTAAGTTCTAGCTTGCTGCAGAAAATAAATGTGATCTTCCAACATCTGTTGATGATGGTTCTTAAAGTTAATGAAGGAGACTCTTATAGAACAGTTCTTGATCTTCACATGTCTCAGACTTGAGTATGATGTTTGTAAACTGTGGCGAGATGTTTGTACACCATGCCTCAGACTGGAGTAAGATGTTTGTATACCATACCTCAGACTGGAGTAAGATGTTTGTATCCAGGTCTCAGACTAGAGTAAGATGTTTGTACACCATACCTCATACTGGAGTGAGATGTTTGTATCCAGGTCCCAGACTGGAGTGAGATGTTTGTATCCAGGTCTCAGACTGGAGTGAGATGTTTGTATCCAGGTCTCAGACTGGAGTGAGATGTTTGTATCCAGGTCTCAGACTGGGGTGAAATGTTTGTACACCATGCCTCAGGCTGGAGTGAGATGTTTGTATCCAGGTCTCAGACTGGAGTGAGATGTTTGTATCCAGGTCTTAGACTGGAGTGAAATGTTTGTAAAGATTATAGTCTAGCAAGCTTGTGAAACTGGAGATAGTTAAGTACAACCCTGAGTCCTGACCTCAGATAATTCCAAGGTGTCTTCCTAGTGGCCTTCAGAACTGGCAATGTCAGAAGGCAAGCTAATCTGAGAGTTCAAATCATCTTGGTGATTTTCTTCATTTACAGAAATACTTTCATTTGGAAATTGTTTCACATCATCCAAATGTTGTACAATAAAATCCTCATGACAATTGCCTTTTACCAAACACTGTAGCCTCTGTCTGACATGTTTCTGATCTGTTAAGTTACAACCTAATATCATTCCTTGGAACTTATAATCAATTGGACCATCAGAACTTCCATCAGAGACACAGGCGTTGAGGTAACCTTGAGCTTGGTGAACGCAAGTCCGACCATCATCAGAGTTTCCCAACCAGCACATGTGCTCAAGTTTGGTTACCAATGAATTCACTAGCAGGAATGATGATTCTTGCTCTGTTGTGCGCAGAGTTGTAATGTTGATATCTACTGTTTCACATCTTCTCTTGAGAAGCTCAATGTTTGACAACATTTCACGAGATTCTTCTAGAGAAAAAAATAACACCAAAAAATGTAAGTTGATGTTCAGTTCATGAAAGTGAGCATTGAGTTATAACAAGCATGCTATAAATAATCTGAATTAAAAGAAAAAAAATAGTATATATGCCCTCAGCTTTTCAGCAGCTTTGTATTATTATGCCTTTATTGCTATGAATAATCTACCCACCATAATCACATATGCATCTAACCCATATGAACAGTCCTTTCCTGACAAGTTCACAAGAAAAAAGATGAAACCCTTAATGCCCAGAGATGTATTGTGTTAATGCCTATATTTTGGTGATCACTGGCACATTTTGGGAAATGTCTGTATTACACCACTATCATCTTTCTTTTCCATAACAAAAATCTGGTACCCATCTTAGGTCGGGTCAACCCAGAAGCCATTAATTAGTAGCTCATCAATCAGTTCAGTCCAGTTCTCAGTCCATAAACCACTGACTGCTCTATCATGGCTCCTGACAGGGAATGATGAAAATGTGAACAATTTCATATGTAAATACAAGCATTATTGTGAAACTACCCAGGATAATATAAAAGCATATAGGGGAACTGGTTGGTCTCGAGGTAAGATGCCAATCTCGAGACAGAGAAGTTGTGAGCTCAATTTCTGGCTGCACCAGTTGGGATTTTTCATTGTGATTTCTCTT
The DNA here is from genome assembly GCA_032433765.1 of Megaustenia siamemsis. Taxonomy (NCBI): domain Eukaryota; kingdom Metazoa; phylum Mollusca; class Gastropoda; order Stylommatophora; family Ariophantidae; genus Megaustenia; species Megaustenia siamemsis. The sequence goes on along the minus strand of JAVIAB010000139.1, from coordinate 96,065,435 downwards.
TGTGGCTATCATCCCTGATCTCAGCAGTGAGGCCCAGCTTGAAACACAAATTACCCACCAACAGAAAAAAATATAAGTACATCTGAATACTGGGCTATCTTTCTGTGCGGGGAGGGACCCCTGTGCACATGACTGCCAGGGAAAATAGGATTAACACAAAAAATTCAGTTCCTGATCTCCAGGGACTTTGTCATAGGTGAAAGCTAGCCAACAACAAAAAAATCCATATCATTTGCATTTGTAAAACAAATTGTGCAAATATTACAAGCAGCACCGAATGATTGATCTTACATACAAATGGGACAAAATAATTAGCAACATACTACAGTAGAAAAACCTGGCAATTCATAATAAAATATGAAGGTCATGTATGTTGAAGGTGTCATTAACAGAAGCTTGACAGCCACAACTAGTTGGGAAAACAAACACCAGGAGAATAGACAACACAGCAGAAAATTAAAGCATTTGAAATGTGGATCTATAGAAAAACAATGGGAGAATTGGTAGAAGGAAAAGAAGACACACAAGGAAGTTCAGAATCAGCTCAAGATTAAAAAAAACTATTTAACCAAATTAAAAAAAAACACTGAAATATTTTTTTGGACACTTGAAGAGACACAATGCCCCACTAAAAGTCATTTTGGAAAGAAGGTACAAGGCAGACCAAGACTAAAATGAACTGATAGCATCAAAAAGTGGACAGGTGAACTTATGATAACATGCACCATCAAGATGAGAGACAGAGTAAAATGACGCTCTGTCGCTGTGAAATGAACCTTCGATGTGGAGATGGCTCAATGATTGAAGTCATCATTGCACAATATGTCCATAGGTGCTCAGATCCGCTCCTCAGGTTTCCACTACCACCATTTATATAAAGCAATCCTGTGTGTGAGTGAATTGTTCCAGATTGAAACAAGGATGTATTTATATTTCAGAAAACAGGGGTGTAGTAGGGTCCTACCAGATGAGAGACAACAGATTCAGTGCCCTTGTAAAAATTTTGTTTGAGTTTATCTTACTTTGTACTATCTTGAGTTAGCAACCTTTCTCAAGGTTGACCTACTTTCAGGCCAGTACCTACTGTTTACCACCTGTTGGATCTGTCTTCAGCAAGCTCCTCACAACCAGTTACATTCATATCTAGAGCCCTCATGTTATGTTTACAAATGTCTTTGTAGTGTAGTAGGAGTCTTCCTTTTGCCAAAGGCTGTCTCTCTAAAATGGATGTCTTTAGGAATCCATCCATCCTGCATTTGGTACAGGTGACCTAGCCATCTTAGGCAACATAGGTGGAGGATCGCTAACACACTTGCCTACCTCTGTAATCCAGCACTTAACTGTTTGTTAATTTGTCTGCTCAGGAGATACTGAGTTTACATATTATACAGAGTACATGAATAGGCAAGCATTCAGCCTCTTTTCTTCCGAAATGACCAGATTTTGCTGGGATATAATAGTATACTTAGCACATATGCATTATATTCAGTGACTTTGGTATTAATGGTCAGAGTGATGTTATTCTATGCTGTCCTTGCTAAGGTAATGTTGATGGGGTCATGTCAATTCTGTTTTTGTTGTTCTACTTCCATTGACAGATTATCAATGATGTTGGATCCAAGATAGTTGAATCTGTTTACAACCTCTAGTTTGTATCAGCTTTACAATAATGCCTGGGGATTCTGTGACATGGGTCACCATGTTTGAATTTTTGATAAGTTCATGGTGAGTTCAAACATTTCACATGATGCAGAAAATCAAGCTAACAGAATGTTACTTCACTGTCCATGTCCATAAACCAGGCATTATCTGCATACATCTCCTTGGCTAGTATCGTACATCTTTTACTTTTTGCTTTCAGTCAAGTTTAAACAAAACAACAATAATAAACAAATATTTATTAAACAAGAAAACTCTGAGGTGAGAGAATCATAAATTACACAGGGATTCATATTATATTCCCTTGTTTGGAATTGCCATCTACTTTGTAACGCATAAATACTGTACAAGCAACACAGATGTTGAATAAATACATGGGGTGCAATGAATTTGAAGACCTCAATATTGAGAATGATATAGTTCTTAGCGGAAATTGCAAAACAATGCAAGAAAATACAAACGTCTGACTTCAAAGGTTTGCACAAAGGAACTTTAAATCAACCAAAAGATCATTATATGGCATGACTGATAAGGTTGAATAAATAGTCACTGAGTTACTAAGAAAAATAATATAGCACAAATAAGACATCATAAGTATATGCTTTTATATTGAAGCTTTACAACAAATAAGTCTATGTCATTATTGTGAAGCTTTACAGAAAGTCTTCAGTGGATAGTTAACAGGACTACAAAGGAAAAGAGGTCAGGTTCGATCCTGACTGACGGCTTCCGGGTTCACCCAGCCTTAAATGGGTAACTGATTTGATTTTTTTCTAGGAAAGTAAGGCAGTACGGGCGTAATACCGACCACTTTACCCCAAAAATCATGTGCCAAAGGTCTGTAAAATTTATGGTCACTAACATCATATTCCCTATACGCCACTTGGCGTGATGGGGGCTCTTACTACAAAGGACAATAGGTAGGGTTCAATGCCAACCGACGGCTTCTGGTTCACCCAGCCTTTAATGGGTATCGGATTTTTTTATGGGAAAGTAAAGTTGCACAAGCGTAATACGACCACATTACCCCAAAAATCATGTGCCGAAGGTCTGTAAAATATATGGTCACTAACACCATATTCCCTATACGCCACTTGGCGTGACAGGGGCACACAACAGAAAGTCTACACAAACTTTTATTTACAAAAATAAGCAGTCTTGTTCCTAGAAATAATGGTGAAACAGAAATAAATTAATTTGTTTTCATATGATATATTAATTATGTACTAACCTTTCTAAACTATCTATTTATTAGCTTTTGTTAACGCCACTTTAAGTTTAGTTTGGAGCTTCTTATGATTATAAAGACTGTAACTTAGCTAGCAAGTCTGTAACTTAACAAACAAGTTTGTAACTTAACAAACAAGTTTGTAACTTAACAAACAAGTCTGTAACTTAACAAACAAGTCTGTAACTTAACAAACAAGTCAATAAATTAACACTTAACTACAGTAGTTATGTAGCTGAGCAGTAGAGTAAAGTATAAAAAAAAGTAAGCAAAGTACCCCCGTTATGCCAAGTGGCGTAAAGGGAATATGGTGTTAGTGACCATAAATTTTACAGACCTTCAGCACATGATTTTTGGGGTAATGTGGTCGGTAATACGCCCATGCTGCTTTACTTTCCCAGACAAAAATCCGGTGCCCATTTAAGGCTGGGTGAACCGGAAGCCGTCAGTTGGGATCGAACCCTACCTCTTATCCTTTAAAGTCCAGTTCACTAACCACTGAGCTATCGCAGCTCAAAGTAAAGTATACATCAAAATAATCATACATTCAATCAATCATTTACTTGTTAAAGAATGTTTTTCTTCACTTCAAATCAATCAATCATGTATTGTCACTTCATAACAGCTACTACACAACTAGAGTCTACAGTTTCATATAGGAATCAATGATGTTAAAATTAATTTAATCAATTCAAATAAATTACTCCATTGTGATATATCTATATATATATATGATGTGAATCATGGACAATGGGACAGCAGAAAATCACTGAGGCCATAGAAATTGTGTTTTACAGAAGAATGTTTAGAATACCAAAGACGAATAATGAAAACGTTCTTATATATAATTTTGTGCCGAATATAATGTAAGCTTTATAGTTAAATGCAGCAGGAGGTCGACGCCTGGGAATCATGATTCCCATGCGGGCCCAGCTCCCTTTGAGTGCCAAGAAGTTGAAATGCTTGCTTGATGACACCCACTTCTGATTATCAGATTGCCTCCTGCTGCGAAGCTCTGTCAAAAGTAAAGAGTTTCCTATTACTTATATGTGTTTCCTATTACTTTATATGTGTTTCCTATTACTTATGATAATGTTATATATATCATCATCAAATACCATGTCTGCTAACGTATGTGATCATGTAGCTCAATAACTTTTGATCTCGACAGTTATTTGTTATTTCTATTGTTACCTTCTGCCAAGCCATTCTCTTAAGCTGTCTGGTATCTTTTCTCTTTTCTTCCCTCTACCTCTTTGTCCCTCAATTATCCCAGTTATCACAATATATTTCAGCCGTTCCCTTCTCATTACATGGCTACAAAATGATGATTGTTTCTTCCTAATATTGGAAATTAGCTCTCTTTTTGCTTTGGCCTCTTTCAGAACGTTTTCATTATTCTTCTTAGCTGTGTTTGGTATTCTAAACATTCTTCTGTAAAACAAAATTTCTATGGCCTCAGTGATTTTCTGCTGTCCCATTGTCCATGATTCACATCCACATGTTAAGACTGGCTCTACATAAAAATGTAAAGTACTCCCGTCACGCTAAGTGGCATATAAGGAATATGGTGTTAGTTTACAGACATTTGGCACATGATTTTTGGGGTAATGTGGTTGGTATTACGCCCGTGCCGCTTTATTTTCCCAGAAAAAAATCTGGTACCCATTAAAGGCTGGGTGAACCTGGAAGCCATCAGTTAGGATTGAACCCTACCTCTTGTCTTTTGTAGTCCAGTTCACTAACCACTGAGCTATTGCGGCTTCCACTGGCTCTACATAATTCTTAAGAATTCTTTTTCTTGTTTCTATTGTCAAAAATGGATTGCACAGTAACTTCCTCATTTTTTGGAAAGCTGCTTTTTGCATGAGCCATTCTGCATCTCACTTATGATCTACCTAGATCTTTAAAAGATATTTAAATTCATTTACCTGTTTTAATATTGTTCCACTTCTCTTTATTGTGTATAAAGGTGTTATTATTTATATGCATTTAATTCATTCTCTCTCAATTTAAAATGGCTATTTATTTTTTAAGGTCATCACAATTATCAGTATCATGAGTATCCAGTGAGTATCATTCTACTGAGACTGAGTGAGTCTGAAGTTCAGTGCAACATGGTCTCCCTCCATGCCCAACATTTTACTAACAGTAATCTATCTATCTATCGTCCTTTCGAGCCGAAGACGGCACATAGGGCAGAACCATAATCTCAAAAACAGAAACCTTGCATGCCAAAATGGCACATTCTGCAGAGATCACTGCTTCTAAAATCTATGGTTCTGTTTCCATAACAATACATTTTACAATGACAGCTTGTCAAGCCGTCGATCAACCTCCTTAGTCGCCTCTTACGACATGCCTGGAAGGTCACAGGAGTGTCACTATTCTTTACTTCCCACATAATGAGGCCCTGGTAACACACGGGAGAACATACTAAACACAGTAATAGTAGAACTAAAACTACTAAACCTTAAAAAAAAAACTGTCTAAATATCCGTCAAGTCAAATTGCAAAAAGACTGTCTAAATATCCGTAAAGTCAAATTGCATTTACGAGTCCAGGCTGAACTGTCACCAAGCTACACAAAAGTAACTCTAACTGACTGACTCTAACTCAGTAAAGTAGTAAAGCTAAAAGAAAAGAAAAAGAAATAGAAAGTCATTATCAAGAAACGTAGGACACCACCGTGTGACCATCTTATTAACAATATTCAAATCACGTCAATCCTGTCAAAAATTGTTATTAAATATTATTTTTAAATATAATTATCAGAGGTAATTTCCTAGTTTGATCAGATATAGTATTTCAGTTTGGAAGAGTGATGTCCCCTAAAATATGTCTGCCAAAATACAGTGGTTCTACGCATTCTTGGCGTTGGGGTCATTACGCCGATTGGTAATCAACCGAACAATTCACTTCGATCAGAAGATCATAATTAGGCCGAGTGGCGTCGTTTTTGTCACGCGTTATAATATATTTATAAATATTAACACTAAAGCTAAACCTAACCCCTGGACCCAACGCCCAATCAACAGATACTCCGAAATGATTACATGCCAGCGTAATGACCCAACGCCAAGAATGCGTAGAACCACTGTATTTTGGCAGACATATTTTAGGGGACATCACTCTTCCAAACTGAAAGACTATATCTGATCAAACTAGGAAATTACCTTATCAGAAATGTAGGTGGAATGCGGAAGGCTTTTTTTCGTTATTTTATAAACCGAAACTCATCAAACAAACGAAACCTACCTTCGGATAGAGCATATTTTGGGCGGTCATCTTTCAATTGTGAAATAATGGCAAGTAGACTAGCCTTCTCTTGTGATAGTGATAATGCATTCTTTCGCAGTTCTTCAACTCGGTCTTCTACTTCGTCCAGAAAGGACATGAACAAAAAAGAATCATTACCAGCATCCCATGGTCCGCACCATTAATTTCTTCATTATTACAATCAGTGTTGGCTGCCATCTTTTCTGTGTACTCTAGTTAACTGTTAACTATCTCAATGCTGAAGATTATAACCTCGACATTCATTATTATATATTACATGATCTGACCTGAAACAGTATCCCGCGATAGCTCAGTTGGTAGAGCGGAGACTGTAGCGGTACAACCATGGTAATCCTTAGGTCACTGTTCGAATCCGTTCGCGGGAAATTATTTTTTTTATATTAAAATGTCATCAAGTACCGGCCTACTGGCGTAGATGATCATGTCTCTCCACAACTTTCGATCTCGGCAGCTATTTATCATTTCTGTTGTTGACCTTCTGCCAAGCCATTCATTCTCTTAAGCTGTCTGGTATGTTTTCTCTTGCTTCCCTCTATCTCCTCGTCCCTCAATTTCTCCAGTTGTTACAATATATTCAAGTTATTTTTCATTACATGGCCAAAAAATGATGTTTCTTCCAAATATTGGAAGTTAGCTCTCTTTTTGCTTTGATCTCTCTCAGAACATCTTCATTACTCTTTTATATCTGTCCATGGTACTTCTACTTCTCTTCTTCTAACAACACATTTCTCTGTAAAACCACATTCTATAGACTCCAGTGATTTTCTGTCTGTTGTCCTATTGTCCCGTGTTCGCATCCATATGTTAAGACTGGCTCTACATAACATTTAAGAACTCTTTTTCTAGTTTCTATTGTCAAAAATGGATTGTATAGTATCTTCCTCATTTTTTGGAAAGCTGCTTTTGCCTGAGCCAATCTGCATCTCACCTCTTTTGTACATCTTCTGTATATATACACATATTAAAATGATAATAATATTTTTTAAATTATAAAATAATCATCATCATCGAGTGCCGTCTCCGCAACGAAGGTTGGCTACCATGGAGCGCCATTCTGCTTTGTCTCTTGCTTTGATGGTGTAGGTTGTCATAGGCTGATTTGTCCATTTTTTTTATGTTTACTCGTCCATGTTAGTCTTGGTCTGCCTCTGCCTCTTTTACCTTGTATTTTCCTCTCCATGATTACTTTTAGTAGGCTGTTGTGTCTTTTAACATGGCCCAAAAATCGCACTTGTCTTGTTTGAATTGTGCTTAGTAGTTCTCTTTTCATTTTTAGTTGTTTTAAGACTTCATCGTGTTTTCTTTTCCTTCCATTAAACTCTACCTATTCTTCTATATATCCACATTTCAAAGGTTTCAGTTCTCTGTTTTGTTTTCTTGTCTCTTGTCAATGTTTCTGCACCATATAGGAATATTGCTACGACGATCATCGTTTTCGGGAGGACGCGAACTTCCATGGTATATGGTGGATAGGCGGCGGGAACCATTGAAGGCTATGTCTGAAAAGTGTTCCTTCTTGCAGTTCCTCATATTCCAAGTCCGGCTTGTTGCAGGAGCTACTGAGTTAAGTGCTCTGTGCACACCGTGAGCTGTGTGTCTCATCCGTTTTGATCTTGTTTCGATATCCCGCTTGTTTACGATGAATGATGATATCGTACGACAGGGAACAGTTGGCTGTGTTCACTTTCTGTGCAGTTTCGCCTTATGTCTTTGGCGTGTGCTGAGACTGCTACGATGGGGACTACAGTTACCTTTTTTGTTTGGGAGATGTGTTAGTAATTCGATTAATTAAATATTAAAAATAACATCATATTATCGATAAATTAGATAAAAAGACCAATGAGGAAGTTCTCAAAGAGGCCAACACAAAAAGGGAGCTCTTAAAAAACATCAGAAAGAAGCAATCAACATTTTTTGGGCACATCATGAGAAGAGGAAAGTGGAATACTTGGTTACAACTGCAAAATAAAAGGAAAGAGAGATCGCAGACGACAAAGAGAGAAATACTGGATAGCTTGGTGTCATGGCATGGAAAACAGTCAACAAACAGAACTGATACGATGCACTGTAGATAGAAGATTGTGGAGGGACATGATCGCCTACTCCAACCGGCAGGGTACATGATGATGATGTTAGTAATTCGGATGATTCCACTGGCACGGGCGGTTGAGCAATTATGGATTTTAATTCGTTTGCTGTGAGACCTGAGACCGAGGCTTCCATAACAATAACAATAACAATAACCCGTGACAAATGTGGCATTAGTGTGCTTAACCCAGTTTGGAGACTCTCTTTTGTATATAAAGTATTAACTTGATTTTTAAAAGATGTTCTCATGCATAATATGGCTTCTTTTGCCCCACTATTTTTCCTAAATCCAATTGCTGCTCATCTAATTCAGTATTGATTTTATTCTGAATCCTTTCTTGTATAACTTTTAGCAAGATTTTTGCAATAGGCTCATTAGTACATGCGTACATTGCAGAGTGTATTATGGGTGGAATCTCCTCTACGATGTCATTTATGAAGATTAGAAAAAAAGCGTTGGGGATAGTACTCCGCCTTGTGGGACACCTTGTTCGATTTTGGGTTTCTTACTTAGTTGCCCATGTACTTGTACTCTGGCCTACTGTCTTGTAGGTGTTGAGATATCATCATCATCATCATCGTGTGCCTTCTCCGCAACGAAGGTTGGCTACCATGGATCGCCATTCTACTCTGTTTCTTGCTTTGATGGTGCAGGCTGTCATAGATTGACTTGACCATCTTTTGATGTTACTCGTCCATGTTAGTCTTGGTCTGCCTCTGCCTCTTTTACCTTGTATTTTTCCTTCCAATACTATTTTTAGTAGGCTGTTGTGTCTTTTAACATGCCCCAACAATTTCATTTGTCTTGTTTTAATAAACGGCCTCGGATGCCAAGTCTGAGAAGCTTGTTCTTTAATCATCTCTCCATATCCTATCAAAAGCCTTCTCCTTGTCAACCCACACTGTCAATGTTTGTTTATTTTCTTGTAGACGACGAAATCCAAACATCTGGTATCCTTAACCATGGGTCAATTTCTGGTTTCTGAAGACAAACATTTGGCAATCGACACCCGTGACAATTTATATTCGAGCTATGGACTAAGCAATGTTTACTTTGAATACCACGATAAATGTTGTGGCAGCGATTTGGCAGATTTTTGAAAATGTTATTCAGGGGTTTGAAACATAAATGTTTGTTCACAGTTCGTTAACCTTCGCTATAGATAAAGTCGTTAATTTGATGGCTTAGTTTGTGACATTGGTAGCTAAGGACCTAACTTGTGCAAACCGATGGCATTGGCAAGGATCATTTGAATCTATGAAGTGGACTCATTTTGTGTTGAACTCAAAAGCATATGTGCTTTTTAACCAAATAATTTTTTTTTGGGACTCAATGAAGATATCCCCGATGGAAGAATAAATTGTACTATTAGTCCATAAATGATTCGCTTTCAGAGGTTTATGATGTAAACATAGCAGTTTTGTCATTGCAAGTGAATAATGTCCACACCTATAATTGGTCAGGATTGTGTAGCAGCAGCAGCTTTATAGCGAACACAGAAAACATCACAGGATTGTGCTGTTCTGAAACAGCTATGCCATGCTACCCTAGAATTGCCTTTAATGGGATTACTGTGACCACAAACCACTCTCCATGTGTGTGCCACGTATTTACACCCCTGAAAGAAATTCTTAATATAACAACATCATGTGCCGTCTGTGATATTAATGACCACATACCAGGAGTCTCCACTATGATTGATACAACTGTTGCACCAAGCACTTCATCAGCAAAGCCATATCTATGGAATGTTCATCTGACATTGTTCTTGAATGATGTCCAAGTTAATGAGACATCAGAATCGTGTGGCGGCAGCTACAATAAGGGTGATGAGAACATCATCAATTGTGTTTTTACTAACTACAGTCATGTGGCTTCTGTTGGATTGGAAATGATAACTTACCACCACTGTGTGTCTATATGTTTGGAATTGGAGTCATCAATGATGGCCTAACATCATAAAGTGCTACGACGATCATCATTTTCGGGAGGACGTAAACTCCCATGTTATATGGTGGATAGGCGGCAGGAACCATTGAAGGCTATGTCTGAAAAGTGTTCCTTCTTGCAGTTTCCTCATATTCCAAGTCCGGCTTGTTGCAGACAAAGAAAGGCAACTGTAGTTAAGTGCTTTGTGCACACCGTGAGCTGTGTGTCTCATCCGTTTGATCCTGCTTCGATATCCCGCTTGTTTACGATGAATGATGATATCGTATGACGGGGAACAGTTGGCTGTGTTCACTTTCTGCGCGGTTTCGCCTTATGTCTTTTGGCGTGTGCTGAGACTGCTACGATGGGGACTACAGTTACCTTTCTTTGTTTGGGAGATGAGTTAGTAATTCGGATGATTCCACTGGCACGGGCGGTTGAGCAATTATGGATTTTAATTCGTTTGCTGTGAGACCGAGGCCTTCCAATAACAATAACCCGTGACAAATGTGGCATTAGTGTGCTTAACCCAGTTTGGAGACTCTCTTTTGTATATAAAGTATTAACTTGATTTTTAAAGGTCTTTTAAGGTCCGATTTAAAGTAGTATGAGCAAAATAACTGTTTTGCAATTCACTTACTACTACTTTTTTTTTATTTCTATCGGATAAATATAATGCAATTTGATAAATAAAATAACTATTGGACAACTATAAACATCACAAAGCGTAAGAGGTCTATCAGGTGAGGATGAGTAGTGCAAGATGATGAAATTACAGTCATTTTGTTGTTTTTAAAGATGAGCGCTGAGTATTCCTGAAAACGCGTTAACAATTTTAGCAAGGCTGGAATGTCCTCAGCTGTATAGTATGAGAACCGCTGTTCTTGAGCGCCCACAAGAAGAAGGGATTTCTGCCAGAATGAGAGGAATCATTGAACTGGTCTTTTCTTAATTTTGTATTTTCTGTTTCTATTGCATATAAAGTTTTCTTAATTATGAACAAAGCATATACGCAACATAGACTTAGATAAGCATAGGTTATATGTACAATTATAACTTGCAAACGTAGAGATTAATATTTACTGAATAATGACCAAATAAATACTCCCCATGAAATCCCGGAGGGGAAGAGGCACCAACTAGTCGATAGTTGGCAACTTTTCTTTTTCTTCACTGGAAATATAAAATGTAAGAGTCTGCAGTTTTGTGAAGTTTTTTTCTGCTAAAAGAAGCACAAATATAGTTATTATTTTATGTCACATCGTTTTGAAACAAATATATACTATAGAGTACGTAGATGAGGTAAGAATCTTTCTTCTTTAAACTTAAACACTTAAAAAATCTGTTTACTTCTTTTTGTTACTTTTTTTTTATTTTGATGTTAACTAACCGTAACGGAACAGAACGTAATATACTAAGTATAGTTAGACCAATGAGTGAGTGTCCAATGTTTACTTGTAAAATAAGAGTAAGACTAATTGACTTACGTCATAAGAACTTAGAATGCTAAGGGAAGTGTTTTAAATTTTTACTAAATTAGTAAATGTAAACTAACTTATTTATTAAGAAGAATAAACCCAAAGCCAAACTTGAAATTAAAATTAACGAATAGGTAAACTAAAACTAGTTATAGACAGTAAATAGTAGTAGTATAGTAGTATAGTAAATAAATAGAAGACTTACAAAGTAACAACTTATACAAACTAGTTATAGACTTCTCTTAGTCTACTAACCAACTCTTACTTACAAGTATTTGTTTTATTTATTATAAATTAAATTGGTAATTTACGAGTTTAAGTTAGCTTTGTACACGCAGCACTTTATTTGTTGTTTGAGTGAGGGAAGCAGTAGTATAACATCATTATTCATATCTATGTCAAACTGATAACATACACATAACAGTAGCATTATTAAAAGTAGCACTGAATCATTCACTGAATGTCGTCATGTTTTATAATTTCTTTATTTTTTTTAAAAATGGAGTATTATAATATATATATATATATATATATATATATATATATATATATATATATATATATATATACAAATGCCCTTGACGCCATACAATGTCTCCCTCCTTTTGAAGAGTTAGACATTGAACCAACCGTAAAGAAACTTAGCAAGGCCATAGATAGCTTAGCCACAGGCAAGGCTCCAGGACAAGATGGGATCCCTCTCGATCTGATCAAATTCTGCAAAAGTGCTTTGTTACATCTCCTGCTTGAAATACTACATCAATGATGTAAAGAGAAAACCATTCCTCAAGATATGAGAGACTCCGTGATCATAACTCTGTACACAAATAAAGGAGATAGAAGCGACTGCAACAACTACAGATGCATCTCCTTACTCAGCATCGTTGGCAAGACCTTCGCCAGAGTCATCTTAGGAAGGCTACAAAAACTTGTAGAGCGCGTATATCATGAATCGCAATGCAGCTTTAGATCCGGAAGATCAACTTCTTAAAGCCATTTAAGGCTGGGTGAACCCAGAAGCCGTCAGTTGGGATCAAACCCTACCTCTTGTCATTTGTAATCCAGTTCACTAACCATTGAGCTATTGCGGCTCCAAAGTACCTGAGTGTTTATAATAAATTTCAGTTATTCTTGTGGGCCAGTCAAATTGCTTTGCTGACCAGTTCTGGTCACCAGGCCAGCCATAGATATTCAAACTCTGTCTTAGAAACAACTGAGAAAAAAAAAGCTAGGAATAACCCCTGACATAGAATATATATGTATAAAGAAACAACAGATAAAATGGTTTAGCCATGTGGTAAGGCAGAAAGATCTAAACATAACACAACCGACCTTCAATAAGCCTTGCGAGAACACCAGATCCAAAGGTCGACCATAAAAAAGATGGATTGATGGAATATTAGAAATGCTAGGAAACGTAACAACAGTATTGGCAAATGGAAGAGCAAATGATCACAAATTATATCTGCCCTTGACACTGAAAGGCAAGTGAGGAAGGAAAGAACAAGAAAAAGTCTTAGAAACTATTTATAAAAGTTTTACAATCCTGTCATAGACTTTTTTTCTTGTGTAACACTTAAGCTGACAATAATAATAATGAAATGCCATAGACTTTTAATGAGGTTTCACTATCAATTAAATGCCATAGGGTTAGACATTTTTGAGTGAAGTGTAAGCTTCATGTTAAACACTTTTTCATGGTGATGTCATTGACTATGTGTATCTTCTTTCCTTCCTCATTTGCCTTTCTGCATTGAGGGGAAATATAATTTACGCTCTTTTGTTGGCCTCTGCTGCTGTTGTTTTCTAGTGTTTCTAATATTACATCTATCCATGATCTAATCAAACAACTCAGAAGAGACCAGTCTGATCTTTCATTGGAAACAAATGAGCATCTTTTAATAAACAACTAAAAGTCTAAATCTCCTGCATGAACTTAAATGAAGGAACTGCAACCACCATGAGGAAACAGTGGATCACCATTACTCCTCCAAATGGACCTGTAATGTTGGTATTTTTCACCTCATTCAACCATTGACAATATGCTCTTTTCACAAGCAGAACAAAGAAGCACATTCACCTTTATATAAGAGACATTGTCTGTAAAGGGAACTTTGCTTACAGTTGAAAATGATTCAGTCAAGTCAATGTACTGCTTTTCTGACTTGGAAAGCTTCATTGGTAGGACAAAACTAAGTTTCATCAGATGGGAAAAGACCATAAGCTTGATCCAGTGGGAAAAGACTAAGCTTTCTCCTGTGGGAAAAGACTGTAAGCTTTCTCCTGTGGGAAAAAAACTGTAAACTTCATCCTGTGGGAAAAGACTGTAAGCTTTCTCCTGTGGAAAAAAACTAAGCTTTCTCCAGTGGGAAAAGGCTGTAGACTTTCTCCTATGGGAAAAGACTGTAAGCTTTCTCCTGTGGGAAAAGACTAAGCTTTCTCCTGTGGGAAAAGACTAAGCTTTCTCCTGTGGGAAAAGACTAAGCTTTCTCCTGTGGGAAAAAGACTAAGCTTTCTCCTGTGGGAAAAGACTAAGCTTTCTCCTGTGGGAAAAGACTAAGCTTTCTCCTATGGGAAAAGACTGTAAGCTTTCTCCTGTGGGAAAAGACTAAGCTTTCTCCTTTGGGAAAAGACTAAGCTTTCTCCTGTGGGAAAAGACTAAGCTTTCTCCTGTGGGAAAAGACTAAGCTTTCTCCTGTGGGAAAAGACTGTAAGTTTTCTCCTGTGGGAAAAGACTGTAAGCTTTCTCCTGTGGGAAAAGACTGTAAGCTTTCTCTTATGGGAAAAGACTGTAGATTTTCTCCTATGGGAAAAGACTAAGCTTTCTCCTGTGGGAAAAGACTGTAAGCTTTCTCCTGTGGGAAAAGACTGTAAGCTTTCTCTTATGGGAAAAGACTGTAGACTTTCTCCTATGGGAAAAGACTGTAAGCTTTCTCCTGTGGGAAAAGACTGTAAGCTTTCTCCTATGGGAAAAGACTGTAGACTTTCTCCTATGGGAAAAGACTGTAAGCTTTCTCCTATGGGAAAAGACTGTAGACTTTCTCCTGTGGGAAAAGACTGTAAGCTTTCTCCTGTGGGAAAAGACTGTAAGCTTTCTCCTGTGGAAAAAGACTGTAAGCTTTCTCCTGTGGGAAAAGACTTTTAACTTTTCTCCTGTGGCAAAAGACTGTAAGCTTTCTCCTATGGGAAAAGACTGTAAGCTTTCTCCTATGGGAAAAGACTGTAAGCTTTCTCCTGTGGGAAAAGACTGTAAGCTTTCTCCTATGGGAAAAGACTGTAGACTTTCTCCTATGGGAAAAGACTGTAAGCTTTCTCCTGTGGGAAAAGACTGTAAGCTTTCTCCTGTGGGAAAAGACTGTAAGCTTTCTCCTGTGGGAAAAGACTGTAAGCTTCATGTTGATGACAAACTGCAGGTGTAGCAAGATAGTCACACGAACACAGAACAAAATTAAATCAAATTTAAAACAATTCAATCATTTGCACACTCACACTCAAATATAATATAAATATTTTTCATGCATTTTGTTGTTGTTCTGATAGATGACAGGGTAAGTTCACATGGAAGCTAGTTCTAAGTTATTACTATTCTAATGGAGCATGCTCTTTTCACAGTTAACAAAAAATGGCTTTCAATGGTCAAACGAAGTTCACAAAGATCAGCAGCCAAAACTATACAAACATTCTGTACTCAGATTCTGACAGTGACAGTGTTCCTGATCTAAAGTTACCACCTCTCCGGGGCAAGAAACTACAAAGGAGGTGAGTTTAGTCATGCTCTTATGTAATATATAGGTAGGGGAGGCTGGGTAGTCGAGAGGTAGGATGCCAACATGAGGCCTGGAAAGACTTAAGTTCTAAGGCCACTAGAAGTGGTGGTGATTTGTCAAAAATAGTACAAATTAATCTGGTTTCTTCATGGTATTACCCTCCCCTGATCTTTTGGGTAGTAAAATCTGATGTCTTGCCCTCTCGGATAATGACAATAAACAGGAGGTTCTGTGTGCATTTGCGCATGTTAAGGAACTCCTGGCACTTCAAATCAAAAAGAGTAGACCCTATATATAGCTGCTGCCTGGGCAAAATTGTCAGCAAAAAACCTACCCACACTGTGGATCCCAGGTCATACTTTGGAGTTTGTGCACATGGGCCAGGATTCTGCTTGTATTTTCTTGAGATTTTCCAGGGGGATATTGGAGCACCTATGGATTTGTCCTGTGTGCGGTAATGATGAATCCTAAGAATAAAATATAGGTATCATTAAGCATTATTGCTTATTTGGTTATGGAAGGCCCTCGGTATCACTGCAAACGAATTAAAATCCATAATAGCTCAACCGCCCGTGCCAGCGTAATCATCCGAATCTCATCTCCCAAACAAAGAAAGGTGACTGTAGTCCCCATCATAGCAGTCTCAGCACACGCCAAAAGACATAAGGCGAAACTGCACAGAAAGTGAACACAGCCAACTGTTCCCTGTCATACGATATCATCATTCATCGAAAGCAATTGGAATATCGAAACATGATCAAAACGGATGAGACACACAGCTCACGGTGTGCACAGAGCACTTAACTCAGTAGCTCCTGCAACAAACCGGACTTGGAATATGAGGAAACTGCAACAAGGAACACTTTTCATGCATATCCTTCAATTGTTCCTGCCGCTTATCCACCATACACTGGGAGTTCACATCCTCTTGAAAATGATGATCGTCATATTTTTTAAAAATGTAGAGCGCTTGATGATGTTAGGCCATCGTTGTTGACTCAAATTCCGAACATATAGACACACAGTTTAGTCGTCAGATTATCCCCATCGCACATAAAACAACCGACCGTAAGATTAGCGTATGGCCGGTCTAGAGTGTAGGGATGTACAATGAACCATTACGATGACGTAGCACACAAAAAATAAATGTTGTACACACAATTTCGCTCCCCTTCGATTTCTGATTACTCTAGTTAAAGCAGCCTAAGATGAACAAAACATTGTGCAAATTCTGTAAAGAGATAAAACTGCGGCTGACGAAGTAGTTTACATTGATAAGTGGAAATAACTTGCGTCAAGGAATTCCAACAACGGCCATGAACAGCATCAATGTGACGTAAAGCGCAGATCAAGTCTAGACGTTGGAAGGTCGCATTCACAACACTTGATTTGTCAAAAAGGAACTGTTGCTGGCATACAACATCGCTTTAGCGGCGCAGATGTAATAAGAAGATCATCACTTTTACTGTAACACAGTAAAGTACAACGGAGAACCGAAATTAATCAGATCCCGAATGCGCTTACTGCAGCGATCAAGAGAACGTGACCTAGATCCCACTTGAACATCTCTTGTGCACAATTTTTAAAGATAGGAGATAATACAACCCAGTGCTCTCTCTTTTTCTGAATACCTTTAGTTTCTTAACTAAAAATCTAGTACACATGCTTGTTCTCAGCTGGAGGACATTTTTTTGGACCTCAGTATTTAGGTGTGGAGCCACAAGTACATGGACTGAATCAGTCAGGTAATCATAGCTAAGTGCTCTGTGTCAAAATCATTGAACCTGAACTTATCAAGATCCTATGCTAATTGCAGGCTGTGGACCTGTTTATTAGAACCACCTCCCAGGACATCAAAGCACTTCGTCCCCCTAGACTTCGACATGTGAATCTCAGCCCTGAAGAATACCAGGTCCTTCAGAGCCTTCGCCAAGTCAATGACATTGTCATCAAGCCTGCCAATAAAGGTGGCAAGGGGATAGACAATTATGTGACCACACATTCTACCTACCCGCCTCCGATAATGCCACTGTCTCTAATAATGCTTTGGTACAGTGGATGATTCTTAAGTACATTCAGGAAGGACAACTTCCTGCTAGCTTGTCCCGTATGATACTCCCCGATCATGGCTTGGGCAGACCCTCTTTCTACATGCTGCCTAAGATACACAAACATGACTCATCCGGACGACCTATTGTCTCTTCCATCTCATGTCCCACAGTTCACATTTCGGACTTCCTTGGCAGTGTCTTTCAACCTTTAGTCATAGATCTCACTTCATATGACAAAGACACCAATGATACTCTGAACGTCTTTGCCTTTATCACTCTTTCTCCTGACCGTAACTACCGCCTCTTTGTCATGAATGTATGCTCCCTGTACACCTCTATTCCCCACGCCGACAGCCTTCGAGCTCTCAAATTTTTCCTTGGAGAGAGGAACCAATCTTCTATCACTACTGATGTCCTCCGTCTAGCAGAACTAGTTCTTAACCTCAACTCTTTTGAGTTCAGTGGCAACTTCTTCACCCAGATTAATGGTGTGGCGATGGGCACCATAATGGGCCCTAGCTACGCTTCTTTTTTCATGGGTTACCTTGAGCACCACATTATCCACACCAACCAAGGCCCTCTTCCCCTTACGTACCTTAGGTACATTGACGACTGCATCGGTCTGACTGACCTTTCCAAGGAGCAAATCTCTCTGTTCATTGAGTATATTGGACATATCCACCCCTTGATCCATACCACTTCTTACATTCCCACCTCCTCTGTCTCCTTCCTGGACATCACAGTTTCCTTAGGTGCTTCTGGTCTACTTACCTCAGTCTTCATACAAACCTACTGACTTCCATTGTTTCCTTCGCTACAACTCTTCTCACCCGGCATCCTGCAAGAACTCTCTTCCTTATTCACAATTACTCAGGCTTTGTCACCTTTGCCAGGACAATGAAGATTTCAAACATAATGCCCACTTGATGCTTGACTTCTTCCCGTCGAAGCCTCTATCCTGAATCAGCTCTCCTTCCTACTCTCCAAAGGGTTCTCTGCACCTCAAGCAGGGTGCTTTCACCCCCTTTATTCATCCCGCCTCAGACAGGGTAGTGCTTACTCTCACCCATCACCCTCACCACTACACTGTGATCAGAATCATTCACCCCTACCTCCCCATTCTCGGCTATGACTCCACTACCCGTCTTCTCTTCCCCAACTCTCCATTAGTGGCCTTTAAGCGTGTTTGCAACTTCCGTGATTTGCTTTTCAGGAGCCACCTTCCTGTCTCCCCCCACAGCCATCGGGGAACAATCTGCTGTAATCGCAGTCTATGTAAAATTTGTAACCACCTCCTCCAGACAGATACGGTTCTCTTCCCCAATGGTCCTTTTGAGATCAGAGAGGGATTCACTTGTACATCATGTAACATTACCTATGCCATCATATGTAAGCGATGTAAGTTGACCTACATCAGCAAATCAGGACACCGTCTCGCAGACAGATGCTATGAACATGTGTATAACATCATTTGGGATGCAAACACCCCTGTAGCATCCCACTTCAACACTCAGGGCCATCAAGGTAAGGCAGATGTCCTAGTGATTACTCTGGCATCATGTTCTTCTGACAGCCACAGCCGATTCACTTTAGAGAATAATGTGCACTATGTATGCACAACAAATGCCTAAGAAGAATACTCTATGTACAGTGAAATGAATTCAAGACTAATATAGAGATAAGAGAAATGGTCATGCAACCAACGATCTCATCTACAATTAGGAAGAGAAGCTGGAATATGTTAGGCATGTGCTGAGAAGAGACAACAAAAGAATTTCAAAACAGGCTCTTCAAAGGGAAACATCAGGATACAGGAAAAGAGGAAGAGCTAGAGAAACACTAAAAAGAACACTTATAAGAGAAGTAAAGTTGCAAGGTATAGACTCATTAGATAAGATCAAAATCTAGCCAAGAATAGAGATTAGATGGCGAAAACACTATGAACCCTATACGACATCTAGACGCGAAGGATCTAGATAAAGATCAAGTGTGTCTGTGGAGTTCACCAAAAATCTGAAAACAGATTTTAGATATTTTCTTTTCTAAAGTGGGATGGCCTGGTGTGGTTATGAACATTATCTGCAGCTATAGGTAAGACTGATAATCAAGGAACATTGTGGTCACTAAAATCACATTCCTCAAAGTCATCCATTGCAAATTATGATAACTACTGTTGTTTAGTTACACCATTGTTGTATTTATGGAAATAATCGACATTTTATTTTTCTGCTGCATTCGCTTGATGACTGTTTCTCTTGATTGTCAGTCTTTTCAAGGACATTAAATGAGCTAAGATGTGTTGTGTTCTCATTTTACAGCAAGGTGCAATATTTTGTGCATGTTAGCTCATCGAATTTCAACACAGCATTTGTGTGTATTGGGCTGTCTCCTCTCTTCTTTTCCCATTGCTTGGCCAGACTAGTTAATCTGATACCAGATCCACCCAATGAAGGTGGAGTAGGATCTTGATCAGCCATTGTTGCTGATCTTGATGCAAGCAGTCAGCTATGAGTCACTGACCACTTTCAGCCAAGATGCTGTTGAGCATCTAAAGTCTATTTTTGGCTTAGAATCCCCAGCCATAAGTGGGAGATGTGTAATCAGGGTATGGTATATGAGTTGTTTGTTCGGTCCATTTTGGCAGCGTGTTGTCATCATGCCCTGTTGATTTGTTCTATGTTCCCCAGACACTGGAGGCTGTGATGAGTATCCTTGTCTTTGTATGAAGTTAAACCATTTGCTCATCTCTGTTGTTTGTATCTTCAGGAAAAAAGGCTCTAGTGGGAAACATGAAGAGCCATTCTGCAACTTGTGGACTGTGCTGAAGCTGATCACAGCAGTTGTGATTGTCCTTGCTCTGACTTTTATGTCTGCTATTTGTTTTTTGACTTTCAGACAGATCAGGGAATTGCAGCAACAGATGACGGCAGAACGTAAGTCATAGAGTTTAATCACCAGCTGTTGATGGATACTTTTCTCCTTATGACAGTGAATTTTACTCGCACAGAATAAAAGGCTGGAAATAGCAGAACAAAATTACTAACATAGAATTATGGAAAAGTACCAGTCAAATACCAGTGGACAAAGAGATAAATGAAGATAATGGCGCTGGATAGGACACACTGCAGAAGCCAACTGAGAGTTTTACACAAAAGGCCCTTTTTTGGTATCCCCAGTGGAAGAAATAAAGAGGAAGACCAAAATATTCTTGGAGAAGACAGGTGAAAGCAGAGATGAAGATGACGGGAAAGACATGTAATGATCTTAAAAGAATGGTAAGAAACAGAATGGCCTGGAAAATGTTTGTTGAATACTTATGCTCTACATGGAGTTGAAAGGTAGAAGAAGAAAACAGTGGATACATGCTGTGTGTTTTTATTATTTTTGGGGCTGACAGTACCCAGTGTGATTAGAAGCCAGTGATAGGTTGTGTTCTTGCTACGGACCTGTAATTTTGGTAGCTATGCTTGAAAGACTGTATTTAGGCTACACAATCAGTACATGGGCCAGAATATGGATAGGGCTATAGAAAAACTATTATGGTGCAGATCCTTTATGTGGTCCAGATTGTAAGTGGTAGTTCTTGAGACACTTTACAACAGATCCACTATGTGGTCTAGAATGTTTGTACAAAGCACCATTGGGGCTGTGAAGTATGAGTACGGTGAAGTCAGATGTGCTAGCTCATCAATGAATCTGTCAGGCTCTTACTCTTATGTTCATAATCATTTTAATGTATGTCTCATATATTCTGTTTTAATTTGTTCTGTTCTTGATGAAGTCCTACTATTCAAGATATTGATTATATGAGTCACAGAGAGCTTATGTAAAACTAATACTTGTTAGTTTATGCATTCAGCAAAGAGCTTGTATTGTAAAGATGAACTTTATGCTGACTCTGCTGTTAATAAAATCAGCTCAGGCCAAAGCTTATTTGAGAGTTACTCATAACCAGAACAATCCACAAAATCATAGCCAATATAAAAGACTTAAGAATCAAATACCAGGAACGGAACCAGGTATTGAATACATTAAGTGACAACAGATCACGTGGTTCAAACATGTGATAATACATAAAGAACTAAACTTAATACAAGCAGTCACCATCAAATGATAGGAGAATACCAGACCACGAGGCTGACCAAGAAAAGGTGGATGAATGGAATACTAGAAGCACTCATAGGTATAATAGCAGAAGAGGCCAATAGAAGAGCAAGAAACCAAGAACCACAACTCCCCTCGATGCTGAAAGGTAAAGGCTAATGAAGAAGGAAAGAAAGAAAAGATAGAAAGAAGAATCAAAATAGGATGTCGTGGATAGCACTATTGAAAAATATGGTCATGTGGGTGATAAATATGGAGTCAATATTCATATTCTATGAAGTCGGCTGTCATCTAAGAGATGGAAAACTATCAGTTGTACTTGTTCTTAGCGGGGAGTGCAGATATTGATGCAATGAACAAAGTCCTTGAAATTAAATAGTTAAGTCAGTTCTGAAGATGGTGATGTTGTATACATTGATGAGCCTAAGCATGCTTGACTAGAAGTGAGGGGTTTCTTGGCTATAGTTGAGAAGTGAAGAATCATTGTAGATTGGAATCATAACTGGTGTTAAGGAAAGACAACATTGATAACATACAACTGCTGCTGTCTTAACGAATGGTCAAGGAAAATAGGGACCGGGGAAGTTGATGTTATAGCTAAGTGCTGACGGTGATGCCAGCTATGAATTGTTGACAGTGAAGCTAGCTATGAATTGTTGGCAGTGATGTCAGATATGAATTGTTGACAGTGAAGCTAGCTATGAATTGTTGACAGTGAAGCTAGCTATGAATTGTTGACAATGAAGCTAGCTATGAATTGTTGACAATGAAGCTAGCTATGAATTGTTGACAGTGAAGCTAGCTATGAATTGTTGACAGTGAAGCTAGCTATGAATTGTTGACAGTGAAGCTAGCTATGAATTGTTGACAGTGAAGCTAGCTATGAATTGTTGACAGTGAAGCTAGCTATGAATTGTTGACAGTGAAGCTAGCTATGAATTGTTGACAGTGAAGCTAGCTATGAATTGTTGGTAGTGATGTCAGCTATGAATTGTTGGCAGTGAGGTCAGCAATGAATTGTTGGTAGTGAGGTCAGCTATGAATTGTTGGTAGTGATGTCAGCTATGAATTGTTGGTAGTGATGTCAGCTATGAATTGTTGGCAGTGAGGTCAGCAATGAATTGTTGGCAGTGAGGTCAGCTATGAATTGTTGGTAGTGAGGTCAGCTATGAATTGTTGGTAGATAGGTCAGCAATGAATTGTTGACAGTGAAGCTAGCTATGAATTGTTGGTAGTGAGCTCAGCTATGAATTGTTGGTAGTGAGGTCAGCTATGAATTGTTGGTAGATAGGTCAGCAATGAATTGTTGACAGTGAAGCTAGCTATGAATTGTTGGTAGTGAAGCTAGCTATGAATTGTTGGCAGTGAAGCTAGCTATGAATTGTTGACAGTGAAGCTAGCTATGAATTGTTGACAGTGAAGCTAGCTATGAATTGTTGACAGTGAAGCTAGCTATGAATTGTTGACAGTGAAGCTAGCTATGAATTGTTGACAGTGAAGCTAGCTATGAATTGTTGGTAGTGAATCTAGCTATGAATTGTTGGCAGTGATGTCAGATATGAATTGTTGGTAGTGAGGTCAGCAATGAATTGTTGGTAGTGAGGTCAGCAATGAATTGTTGGTAGTGAGATCAGCTATGAATTGTTGGTAGTGATGTCAGCTATGAATTGTTGGTAGTGAGGTCAGAAATGAATTGTTGGTAGTGAGCTCAGCTATGAATTGTTGGTAGTGAGGTCAGCAATGAATTGTTGGTAGTGAGGTCAGCTATGAATTGTTGGTAGTGAGGTCAGCTATGAATTGTTGGTAGTGAGGTCAGCAATGAATTGTTGGTAGTGAGCTCAGCTATGAATTGTTGGTAGTGAGCTCAGCTATGAATTGTTGGTAGTGAGCTCAGCTATGAATTGTTGGTAGTGAGCTCAGCTATGAATTGTTGGTAGTGAGCTCAGCTATGAATTGTTGGTAGTGAGGTCAGCAATGAATTGTTGGTAGTGAGGTCAGAAATGAATTGTTGGTAGTGAGATCAGAAATGAATTGTTGGTAGTGAGCTCAGCTATGAATTATTGGTAGTGAGGTCAGCTATGAATTGTTGGTAGTGAGGTCAGCTATGAATTGTTGGTAGTGAGGTCAGCAATGAATTGTTGGTAGTGAGGTCAGCAATGAATTGTTGGTAGTGAGGTCAGCTATGAATTGTTGGTAGTGAGGTCAGCTATGAATTGTTGGTAGTGAGCTCAGCTATGAATTATTGGTAGTGATGTCAGCTATGAATTGTTGGTAGTGAGGTCAGCAATGAATTGTTGGTAGTGAGGTCAGCAATGAATTGTTGGTAGTGAGCTCAGCTATGAATTGTTGGTAGTGAGGTCAGCAATGAATTGTTGGTAGTGAGATCAGCTATGAATTGTTGGTAGTGAGGTCAGAAATGAATTGTTGGTAGTGAGATCAGCAATGAATTGTTGGTAGTGATGTCAGCTATGAATTGTTGGTAGTGAGATCAGCAATGAATTGTTGGTAGTGAGGTCAGCTATGAATTGTTGGTAGTGAGATCAGCAATGAATTGTTGGTAGTGAGGTCAGAAATGAATTGTTGGTAGTGAGGTCAGCTATGAATTGTTGGTAGTGAGATCAGCAATGAATTGTTGGTAGTGAGGTCAGAAATGAATTGTTGGTAGTGAGATCAGCAATGAATTGTTGGTAGTGAGGTCAGCTATGAATTGTTGGTAGTGAGATCAGCAATGAATTGTTGGTAGTGAGGTCAGAAATGAATTGTTGGTAGTGAGGTCAGCTATGAATTGTTGGTAGTGAGATCAGCAATGAATTGTTGGTAGTGAGGTCAGAAATGAATTGTTGGTAGTGAGATCAGCAATGAATTGTTGGTAGTGAGGTCAGCTATGAATTGTTGGTAGTGAGGTCAGCAATGAATTGTTGGTAGTGAGCTCAGCTATGAATTGTTGGTAGTGAGGTCAGCAATGAATTGTTGGTAGTGAGATCAGCTATGAATTGTTGGTAGTGAGGTCAGCAATGAATTATTGGTAGTGATGTCAGCTATGAATTGTTGGTAGTGAGCTCAGCTTTGAATTGTTGGTAGTGAGGTCAGAAATGAATTGTTGGTAGTGAGGTCAGCAATGAATTGTTGGTAGTGAGGTCAGCAATGAATTGTTGGTAGTGAGGTCAGCAATGAATTGTTGGTAGTGAGGTCAGCAATGAATTATTGGTAGTGATGTCAGCTATGAATTGTTGGTAGTGAGCTCAGCTTTGAATTGTTGGTAGTGAGGTCAGAAATGAATTGTTGGTAGTGAGGTCAGCAATGAATTGTTGGTAGTGAGGTCAGCAATGAATTGTTGGTAGTGAGGTCAGCAATGAATTGTTGGTAGTGAGGTCAGCAATGAATTGTTGGTAGTGAGGTCAGCAATGAATTGTTGGTAGTGAGGTCAGCAATGAATTGTTGGTAGTGAGGTCAGCAATGAATTGTTGGTAGTGAGGTCAGCAATGAATTGTTGGTAGTGATGTCAGCTATGAATTGTTGGTAGTGAGGTCAGCAATGAATTGTTGGTAGTGAGGTCAGCAATGAATTGTTGGTAGTGAGGTCAGCAATGAATTGTTGGTAGTGAGCTCAGCTATGAATTGTTGGTAGTGAGGTCAGCAATGAATTGTTGGTAGTGAGCTCAGCTATGAATTGTTGGTAGTGAGGTCAGCAATGAATTGTTGGTAGTGAGCTCAGCTATGAATTGTTGGTAGTGAGGTCAGCAATGAATTGTTGGCAGTGAGGTCAGCTATGAATTGTTGGTAGTGAGGTCAGCAATGAATTGTTGGTAGTGATGTCAGCTATGAATT
Organism: Megaustenia siamemsis; assembly: GCA_032433765.1. Lineage (NCBI taxonomy): Eukaryota > Metazoa > Mollusca > Gastropoda > Stylommatophora > Ariophantidae > Megaustenia > Megaustenia siamemsis. Next base: position 96,040,003 of record JAVIAB010000139.1, on the reverse strand, counting down.
GTTGGTAGTGAAGCTAGCTATGAATTGTTGGTAGTGAGGTCAGCAATGAATTGTTGGTAGTGAGGTCAGCAATGAATTGTTGGCAGTGAGCTCAGCTATGAATTGTTGGTAGTGAGGTCAGCTATGAATTGTTGGTAGTGAGGTCAGCAATGAATTGTTGGTAGTGAGGTCAGCTATGAATTGTTGGTAGTGAGGTCAGCAATGAATTGTTGGTAGTGAGGTCAGCTATGAATTGTTGGTAGTGAAGCTAGCTATGCATTGCTGGTAGTGATGTTAGCCATGAATTGTTGGTAGTGGTGTTAGCTATGAATTGTTGGTAGTGATGTCAGCTATGAATTGTTGGTAGTGAAGCTAGCTATGAATTGTTGGTAGTGAGGTCAGCAATGAATTGTTGGTAGTGATGTCAGCTATGAATTGTTGGTAGTGAAGCTAGCTATGCATTGCTGGTAGTGATGTTAGCCATGAATTGTTGGTAGTGGTGTTAGCTATGAATTGTTAGTAGTGATGTCAGCTATGAATTGTTGGTAGTGAAGCTAGCTATGAATTGTTGGTAGTGAAGCTAGCTATGAATTGTTGGTAGTGATGTCAGCTATGAATTGTTGGTAGTGGTGTTAGCTATGAATTGTTGGTAGTGAAGCTAGCTATGAATTGTTGGTAGTGATGTCAGCTATGAATTTTTGGCAGTGATGTCAGCTATGAATTGTTGGCAGTGATGTCAGCTATGAATTGTTGGTAGTGAGGTCAGCTATAAATTGCTGGTAGTGAGGTCAGCTATGAATTGTTGACAGTGAGGTCAGCTATAAATTGTTGACATTGAGGTCAGCTATGAATTGTTGGCAGTGAGGTCAGCTATAAATTGTTGGTAGTGAGGTCAACTATGAATTGTTGGCAGTGAGGTCAGCTATAAATTGCTGGTAGTGAGGTCAGCTATGAATTGTTGACAGTGAGGTCAGCTATAAATTGTTGGCAGTGAGGTCAGCTATAAATTGTTGGCATTGAGGTCAGCTATAAATTGTTGGCATTGAGGTCAGCTATGAATTGTTGGCAGTGAGGTCAGCTATAAATTGTTGATATTGAGGTCAGCTATGAATTGTTGGCAGTGAGGTCAGCTATAAATTGTTGGCAGTGAGGTCAGCTATAAATTGTTGGCATTGAGGTCAGCTATGAATTGTTGGCAGTGAGGTCAGCTATAAATTGTTGGCAGTGAGGTCAGCTATAAATTGTTGGTAGTGAGGTCGCTATGAATCTTTGATAGTGAGGTTAAATGTGAATTGATGACAGTGTTGTTAAATGTGAATTGCTGACTGCAAATAATTCATCTGCTGCATGTTTGTCCTAGATTATCTGCTACATGTTGGTCCTAGATCATCTGCTACATGTTGTTCCTAGATTATTTGCTGCATGTTTGTCCTAGATTGTCTGCTACATGTTTGTCCTAGATTATATGCTACATGTTTGTCCTAGATTATCTGCTACATGTTTGTCCTAGATTATCTGCTGCATGCTTGTCCTAGATCATCTGCTACATGTTTGTCCTAGATTATCTGCTACATGTTTGTCCTAGATTACCTGCTACATGTTTGTCCTAGATTACTTGCTACATGTTTGTCCTAGATCATGTGCTACATGTTTGTCCTAGATTATCTGCTGCATGCTTGTCCTAGATCATCTGCTACATGTTTGACCTAGATTATCTGCTACATGTTTGTCCTAGATTACCTGCTACATGTTTGTCCTAGATTACTTGCTACATGTTTGTCCTAGATTATCTGCTACATGTTTGTCCTAGATTATCTGCTACATGTTGGTCCTAGATCATCTGCTGCATGTTGGTCCTAGATTATCTGCTACATGTTTGTCCTAGATCATCTGCTACATGTTTGTCCTAGATTATCTGCTACATGTTTGTCCTAGATCATCTGCTGCATGTTGGTCCTCGATCATCAGCTGCATGTTTGTCCTAGATCATCTGCTGCATGTTTGTCCTAGATCATCTGCTACATGTTTGTCCTAGATTATCTGCTGCATGTTGGTCCTAGATCATCTGCTGCATGTTGGTCCTAGATTATCTGCTACATGTTTATCCTAGATCATCTGCTACATGTTTGTCCTAGATTATCTGCTACATGTTTGTCCTAGATTATCTGCTACATGTTTGTCCTAGATTATCTGCTACATGTTTGTCCTAGATTATCTGCTACATGTTTATCCTAGATCATCTGCTGCATGTTGGTCCTAGATTATCTGCTACATGTTTATCCTAGATCATCTGCTACACGTTTGTCCTAGATCATCTGCTGCATGTTTGTCCTAGATCATCTGCTACATGTTGGTCCTAGATTATCTACTACATGTCTATCCTAGATCATCTACTGCATGTTTGTCCTAGATCATCTGCTGCATGTTTGTCCTAGATCATCTGCTACATGTTGGTCCTAGATTATCTGCTACATGTTTATCCTAGATCATCTACTGCATGTTTGTCCTAGATCATCTGCTACATGTTGGTCCTAGATTATCTACTACATGTTTATCCTAGATCATCTACTGCATGTTTGTCCTAGATCATCTGCTGCATGTTTGTCTAGATCATCTGCTACATATGTTGGTCCTAGATTATCTACTACATGTTTATCCTAGATTATCTACTACACGTTTGTCCTAGATCATCTGCTGCATGTTTGTCCTAGATCATCTGCTACATGTTGGTCCCAGATTATCTGCTACATGTTTATCCTAGATCATCTGCTACATGTTTGTCCTAGATTATCTGCTTCATGTTTGTTCTAGATCATCTGCTACATGTTTGTCCTAGATTATCTGCTACATGTTGTCCTAGATCATGTGCTACATGTTGGTCATAGATTATCTACTACATGTTGGTCCTAGATCATCTACTACATGTTGGTCCTAGATCATCTGCTACATGTTGGTCCTAGATTATCTACTACATGTTGGTCCTAGATCATCTGCTGCATGTTGGTCCTAGATTATCTGCTGCATGTTGGTCCTAGATTATTATTTCATTGTACATTCACTTACAAAATAGAAATGACTCTCACAACTATATGGAAGTCTTTCACTAGTCAATAGCCTTTCCCCATATTAGAATTTCATTTTATGAACAATGAATTTCTCCTATACTATCCCTCACTACAGATGATAGCTCTGAGAAATTAGCTGCGGAAATAGTGAAACTAAAGTTGCAGCTAGCAGAAGTGAATGCCACTGCAATGAGTGTGAAGGGAGAGTTTAGCAGCTTGCCACAGATTACAGTCACAGTGACAGATGTTCAAAACAAGGTGTGTGTGGACTGTGTTTATCAGGATATTGTCATTTAACCCTAGTTTACGATACATATCATTGGGTGACATTTTCACGATACCATCGTAAAAATTACTGCCACTTAAATGTTACATTTGGGTTCCAAAAATAGTACTATCTTTGAACTTTTGCTACACAGCCGTGTGTTTACCTAAATAGACACATGGAAATTGGATGCTGTAAGCATTTCCTGGGTTGTGTTAGATTTATGGCCTGAAATTTGAATGCATTATGCCATGGCTATCGGAGGTGTTACATTGTCTATTTATTTGGCTGCTGTAAGTCTGTCAATTTAGTTTGGCTCCCTCAAAGCGTTGTTCACTGGCTATCCTGTGTTACAAAGGTGTCTTTTATGTTTTACCGATGGTCAAGGAGATTTTCCTCTGTTTTTGGGGAGAGGGGGGGGGGGGAATTCCTTGAAAATTTGAGAAATTTCTTAAAAAACAGCCCCCTTCCTTCGATATTGTCATACTTTTTGCAATGCACTTGGAAAAAAATCCAACATCAAAGGAAGTCAACTCAACAGTCACCAGAAATAGTAATTAGGAATTTATAGGTAGGAGGGAAATGTTTGCCTGTGGCAAACTCAAATTTCAAGAATTTGTATTTTTAGATGGTAGTTTTTACAATGGAACCGTAATATAGGGTTAATTGTTGTTGTTATGAGTAATGGCTTTTAGTTAAATTCTTTCTGTATTTAGTAATTCTTGTAATGAGGAATTCACTTCTTTGGTGTGTAGTGATTGTCAGAAAATGTGATAAACATGTTAAATGCTACATTAGTTCAGAGTGAAAATCTAATGACTCCACCTCAATCCAGACAGCAAAAAGAATGTTAGAATTCTTGTATCATTATACTCTTGCTGGTTCCCTGTAGTTGCAAGTACCACAGTAAAGAAAATTGAAGCCCTTTTAATGTGGATTTATAGAAGAATGGGAAAGAGTGGGTTGGACGGAAAAGAAAATGAAAACTGTTTTGAGTCAGCTGAAAATGGAGAGCTATTTAATGCATTTCAAACCAGCTAAATTGGGTATGAGTGGTCTAGAGGCAAGATATTGGCCTCTGGACAAGAATGTTATGGGTTTCAATTCCACCACAAGTTGTGGAAATTATTCGTAAATTAAATCGATGGTTTCTTCATGGCCTAGGTAGTGAGATTCAATGTCTGGCCCTTTTGGATTGTGGCAGAAAACAGGAGGCCACATTAAAGAACCCATGGCAGTTGGAAGTCATTTGGCCAAAAAGGACCATTGCCCAGGCAAAATTGATAGAAAAAAATGTACCACATTTTGCTTTCAGATTGTATAATTGTTCTATTTGAGTACTATCACATTTTTACTGTCAGGTTGTATAATTGTTCTATTTGAGTACTATCACATTTTTACTGTCAGGTTGTATAATTGTTCTATTTGAGTACTATCACATTTATATTGTCAGGTTGTATAATTGTTCTATTTGAGTGCTGTCATATTTTTACTGTGAGATTGTATAATTGTTCTATTTGAGTGCTATCACATTTATATTGTCAGGTTGTATAATTGTTCTATTTGAGTACTATCACATTTTTATTGTCAGGTTGTATAATTGTTCTATTTGAGTGCTATCACATTTATATTGTCAGGTTGTATAATTGTTCTATTTGAGTACTATCACATTTTTATTGTCAGGTATTCTATTTGAGTACTATCACATTTTTATTGTCAGGTTGTATAATTGTTCTATTTGAGTACTATCACATTTTTATTGTCAGGTATTCTATTTGAGTACAATCACATTTTTATCATCAAGGTATATATTTGTTCTACTTGTTATTCTACCACATTTTTACCGCCTGAGTTGTATGATTGTTCTGTTCATTATTATAACCATATTTTTATAAGGAGATTGTATGATTGTTCTGTTCATTATTGTAACCATATTTTTATAAGGAGATTGTATAATTGTTCTGTTCATTATTGTAACCATATTTTTATAAGGAGATTGTATAATTGTTCTGTTCATTATTGTAACCATATTTTTATAAGGAGATTGTATGATTGTTCTGTTCATTATTGTAACCATATTTTTATAAGGAGATTGTATAATTGTTCTGTTCATTATTGTAACCATATTTTTATAAGGAGATTGTATAATTGTTCTGTTCATTATTGTAACCATATTTTTATAAGGAGATTGTATAATTGTTCTGTTCATTATTGTAACCATATTTTTACAGGGATATTGTATAATTATTCTTTTTGTTGCTGTACTTAGTAGGAACAATAATAATTAAATATGTATAATTCTGCAAGGCAAATATAGAGCAGGTTTAGATTTCTAAAAAAAAATAATCATGATGAAGGTTTTATACCAAAATGTTGTTTAATTTCAATTCTATCATTTATCTATAAAACTTTAACATACAATTAATATATGTTTTTGTCCTTGCTGTGTCACATTTTTACTGCCACACTGTCTATCTACTGTATTTGTTATTATACCACTCATTTACCGTCTGTTTGTTTATGCGTTTTATGTTATTTTATCTTATTGATTTATATGTACAAAGATATATGATTTCAGTTTGATGAAATGGAAAATACTTACAAGAAACTACAAAAGTATTCTTCTGATTCAAATGAGTTGACAAGCAAAGTAGACATTTTGTCTCATGTGAGTATATATATCTGGCTGTAGTTATCTTATATGAGTGAAGTGATGTTATAGCTCGTTATGGTTATTCTATCTGTTTGTTGTGGACATAATCATTATGTTCAGTAAAGTAAGTTACTTACAAGCCACAAAATGTGGTGTTTGCAGAAGAATGTTAAGAACCTGGGCAACTGCAAAGAGGAATGAAGAAGTCCTGAGACAGACTGGTTAAGAAGAATGTGGACACTACAAAGAGGAATGAAGAAGTTATGAGACAGATTGGTTAAGAAGAATGTGGACACTACAAAGAGAAATGAAGAAGTTATGAGACAGATTGGTTAAGAAGAATGGGGACACTACAAAGAGGAATGAAGAAGTTATGAGACAGATTGGTTAAGAAGAATGTGGACACTACAAAGAGGAATGAAGAAGTTATGAGACAGATTGGTTAAGAAGAATGTGGACACAAAAAGAGGAATGAAGAAGTTATGAGACAGATTGGTTAAGAAGAATGTGGACACTACAAAGAGGAATGAAGAAGTTATGAGACAGATTGGTTAAGAAGAATGTGGACACTACAAAGAGAAATGAAGAAGTTATGAGACAGATTGGTTAAGAAGAATGGGGACACTACAAAGAGGAATGAAGAAGTTATGAGACAGATTGGTTAAGAAGAATGTGGACACTACAAAGAGAAATGAAGAAGTTATGAGACAGATTGGTTAAGAAGAATGTGGACACTACAAAGAGAAATGAAGAAGTTATGAGACAGATTGGTTAAGAAGAATGGGGACACTACAAAGAGGAATGAAGAAGTTATGAGACAGATTGGTTAAGAAGAATGTGGACACTACAAAGAGGAATGAAGAAGTTATGAGACAGATTGGTTAAGAAGAATGTGGACACTACAAAGAGGAGTGAAGAAGTTATGAGACAGACTGGTTAAGAAGAATATAAAGTACAAAGAGAAATGAAGTTATGAGACAGATTATTTAAGAAGAATGTGGACACTACAAAGAGGAATGAAGAAGTTATGAGACAGATTGGTTAAGAAGAATGTGGACACTACAAAGAGGAATGAAGAAGTTATGAGACAGATTGGTTAAGAAGAATGTGGACACTACAAAGAAGAGTGAAGAAGTTATGAGACAGACTGGTTAAGAAGAATATAAAGCACAAAGAGAAATGAAGTTATGAGACAGATTATTTAAGAAGAATGTGGACACTACAAAGAGGAATGAAGAAGTTATGAGACAGATTGGTTAAGAAGAATGTGGACACTACAAAGAGGAATTAAGAAGTTATGAGACAGATTATTTAAGAAGAATGTGGACACTACAAAGAGGAATGAAGAAGTTATGAGACAGATTGGTTAAGAAGAATGTGGACACTACAAAGAGGAATGAAGAAGTCCTGAGACAAGCTGGTTAAGAAGAAAGTGGGCAACTACGAAGGGGAATGAAGAAGTCCTGAGACAGGCCAAGTAAGAAAAACATGGACTGCTACAAAGAGCAATAAAGAAGTCTTGAAACAGGGTACAACAAAAATAAATCTGTTAAATTAGGCCATTGTAACCACATGGCTTCTTTCTTCTTCAATCCTTGATGACTTTGACAGTTTCTTCGTTCTGTCTATGGTTTGTATTAATGTTTAGATCTACTTTGGCCTTACAAATTTTTTACGGCATCTGTGATGGTTTCTTATTACAGTGTTTCTCTTATGTTTTTTTTTTGTGTCTATTTCTTTTTGTAGCTTTCTGTGTTAATACCTGAAGTGGTGTTTACTGTTTGCTTTCCATTGATGATTTGTGTAAGTTTATATGCTGTGCTTTGTCCATGTCATAGTGCTGCTGCCACTTCTGCTTGCTTTGTTAGTTCATCAGTAAATGTCCTTCTCTAGCATTACATGGGAATGTTAATTAATTGTCACAGGATTTTACTTTCTGGTATTGGCACTTCCACAAGACAAGCATCCTTTTTTCCTAAAAAAAATATGTAAACAAAAATATTCTTAATATATCAACACTTCAACAATTTAGATTCTATATAATGTCTTCAAGCTTGCTGTAGTAGCTTTAGCCAACAAATTAGAAATGTCTACTATCTTGCTGTAATAGTTTGAGCCAACAAATTAGAATTGTCTACTAGATTGGTGTAATAGTTTGAGCAAACAAATTATAAATGTCTTCAAGCTTGCTGTAGTAGCTTTAGCCAACAAATTAGAAATGTCTACTATCTTGCTGTAATAGTTTGAGCCAACAAATTAGAAATGTCTACTGGATTGGTGTAATAGTTTGACCAAACAAATTAGAAATGTCTACAAGCTTGCTGTAGTAGTTTTAGCCAATCAATCTTTTCTGTACAGTGGAGATTTCACACGATGATGTCATTTTTGACAATTCCAATTAGGGTTCGTTTTATAACATGGCACCATTTATTAATGCTTTGTCCTATTCTCTGTGTTATTAAAGTGCATGATTAAGGCATTGATTGTACTTATGAGCTAAGTGGGATCTTGTATAATTGTTCTCTGGGGTCTATCTCCTATAATGTAAAGCCAGACTTCTCCAGACAGAACACCGCTCTTTGACCGCTGTATAGACTGTACAGATTTGGGCAAACAAGTGTGGACAGCAATACACATCTATGGACAGCAAGACAAGTGACAACTACATGTAACATTTTTAAAGATTTGCTCCACTGTCCAATGCACCAAAGTTTGTCACCATCAAACAGGTTTAAGTGGGGAGGGTTCTAAAAAAAATAACAATAATTAGCACACATTTTCTCATGCCATACCGTCAAGTGGCATTTTCCTGTGTAATTAGCTTTGACTGGGTTTTACCTTAAGCAAATGTGACAGTTTTATGATGTGGCTGGCCACAAGGAGCAAGGCGCATGTGTTCAATTCAGTTTTCATTTGGGGAAATTCCAACTGAAACTCTTGATAAGTTTCTGTAAACTTTAAGGACTATGCTCCCAACACTCACATCTACGAGTGGTTTTCACACTATAACAATGGCAACATATCAAATAAGAAGGCCAAGATGCCTGACAGCAACAGAGCTGATGTTGCCAGCAAATTATAGCTGATAGCTTGTGCCAGGATTGGGGAAGCAGATCCATCCAAACCTTACTCCATATTTTCAGTTTGCTATACCTCTAGTAACAGACTAACCTATCTAGTTTGGCTGGGTAAATAGGGACTGAGAAGGAAGGCAACCCAGTGCACAAAAGTGCTGAAGTTGGTTGTGTTGGGCAGAAAGACACAAATATCACAGTTCTACTGGAAATCACAACACAACCCATACACGCCCACATAACATTCTTTTAAGATGGATGAAGAAGAGGTCTACTCCTTTAGTCATCGGGTGAATGCAAGCAAGCAATTATTAAATTAAATTAAAACAACAATGTGACCAGATTTCAACCAGCAGAATGTATGAAAATGTAACAGAATGTATCAGACAATCAGCAAAGATTGCTAGAACAACTAAATTTTTTGAGATTTTGATTTCATATAATGCTAAAAGAATTCTCCAATTTTCAGGACATTTGTCTGGTGTGAAATTTGCTTTGACCAGGGAAAAAGATTTCCTTGGTCATTGGCCGACATCAAACAATCCTTTGTAACTTGGAAAATGCAGTGAATAATGCTATGAGGTACCTGAACATACTGATGGACTTATGGGCGTCCATACCAAAAGACATTGTAACATGTCCGACCCCTGAGGTCAAATTCAGGTTATAAATCAACCTGAGACAGGAAATCCAAGTTTCTCTTGTCTGCCCTAGTGAAAACACACAAATCACATAAAGCTTTTACCATACAATTTTTTATATATTTTTAAAAAATTCTCTCTCACATTTAGCTTTACTGCAGCTTTGCATTTTTATGCATTCATTTGCATTTCTTTGCCTCAACCCCTGAAAACACACAGCTGTGTTTTAAAAAGTTCAAAGTAGACACTATTTTTAGAACTCCTAATGTTACAATTAAGTGGTAGTAATTTTTACCACTGTATCGTAAACACTTCGGCCACAGACAGGTATCATAGTTAAGAGTTAAGAAGAAATGGATTTGTCATAGAGTTTGTGCCAGCAAACTTTTATTAGAAAATTGTGAGAAAACGTGCAACTAAAAAATGCAGGAAGTGTGGAGATTGAGATGAAAGGAAAATAAAAACTTTCTGCCTCTGGAATATAAATGACAAATTGTTTTTGTTTCTTTATGTTTGTGACTATTTTCAGGATATGATGCTTGCTTTAGGTTGGCAATTATTTTAAAAAATACAAATTTGAAAGTTTTATTGTTTTCAGAGTTTGGATGCAATGAAAAGTGATATAGACCATATGAAGGGGACAGTATTGCTTCAACAGGTGAACTTTGAGAACAGTATAAGAGAAATTGAGGTAACTCCTTCCATTCTGCTGACATCTGTAGGAGGGAAACATAAGAGCTACATATTTCATGTTTTGTAGATACTTTTGTAGATGCATGTGGTTGTAAGAGAACATGCTGACTGGCTGATGTTGAGTGCTGAAGGGCAATGGATATCGCTGACACTCTGAATGACCTCAGGGACTCTGCACACAAAAAAATGATAAAAAAATTACCCTGAATCCGCAGCCATGAACAGACTTCACGAATATCGTGTCAAGGTGGGAGATGCCAGATAGGATTGCTACGTAGGAATATAAAAAAAATGTGTTAACTAATACAACACCGGTGTTGTTAGTCCCTACATGCTGATGGATATTCTTCAGAGGTGATCTGAGTACTTATGGACTTGTTTGATGTGCAATAAGGATGACCTGTCAACTAAACTGCGTCAAGTTATCTGAAAAATAGTTATTCTTTTATATTCTTCTTTCATTCTAAATGTAAAGTTCTGGAAATGAAATTGTGTTGTTTTTACTGACATAATGTTTCTGTCTTTGATTTTTGTTCTTCTATTTCTGATTGTATCATTGATTCTAATTCTTACATTTCTGGCTGTTTCTTTGGTCTTAATTCTTGTATTTCTGACTGTGTCTTTAATCTTAACTCTTGTATGTCTTTGTCTTTAATCTTAACTTTTGTGTTTCTGACTATCTTTGATCTTAATGTTTGTGTAACTAATTGTGTCTTTTATGTAAACTCTTGTATTTAACTGTGTCTTTGATGTAAACTCTTGTATTTTTAACTGTCTTTGATTTTAACTCTTGTATTTTTAACTGTGTCTTTGATCTTAACTCTTGTATTTCTGACTGTTTGATTATTATTTCTTGGAATGGTTACTATTATTATTTCTATGACTTGAATTCTTTGCTGGACTTTAATATTAAATCTGTGGATTTTGATGTGACTAGTCTTTAATATCTAGACTATGGAGTTTCATGTGACTAGACGTGACTAGTCTTTAATATCTAGACTATGAAATTGTTGTGACTAGTTATATGATGTGACTAGTTTTTAATACTAGTTAGCGGGGTAGAGTTCTGCCCTACCAAAGGAGGAGTAAGACGTCTCCTTTCGTCCGCTAGTCTTTGGGACACCCCTGGGCAAGGTGGAGCTCCTGCTCAGCCCCCCTATCAGGGTTATGTGAAGCCATTGGAGCAGGTGGTGGATGGTGTTGTGGGAGCAGCCGATAGGTAGTGCCGGTTATGGTCCCCACGCCGCGATGGCAGGCAGAGGATCTCATGTATAGAGACAATGGCTGCGATCTCTGACTAGTACAGTCACTGCCAAGAAGTAAATGAATGGCAAACTACCTTCTTAAATTGCCTGGAATAATCATGAACAATCACATAATCAATATGCTGGAGAAATTAAACATTGATGGCAAGGATCTGCGAATCATAAAAAACATGTACTGGCAACAAACAGCAGCTATACGAATTAACAACCAAACAGGACAATTCCAATATATAAAACAAGGAGTCAGACAAGGCTGTGTTCTGTCACCGGATTTGTTTTCACTTTACTGCAAATATATTATGAGATCAATAATAGACAAAAAAGGAATTGAAGTCAACGGTCACAACATAAATAATTTGCGATATGCGGATGACACAGTCTTAATAGCAGAGACCGAGAACGAACTACAAGAAATGATAGACATAATAATAAAAGAAAGCAACAAGAAAGGTCTCAGTCTGAATAGCAAGAAAACAGAAGTAATGGTTATATCGAAGAAACAACCATCACCATCATGCAGCATAAAAATAAACAAGACAAATCTGAAACAAGTGCAACGTTTCAAATACTTGGGCACAATAATATCAGATGGGAGATGCACCACAGAAATAAAAAGCAGAATAGCTCAGGCCAAAATAGCATTTCAGAAAATGAAAAATATCTTATGCAGCAAATCTATGTCAATAAAAATGAGAAAGAGAGTTCATCGGTGCTATATAGAACCAATTCTGACCTATGGAAGCGAATCATGGACAGTAGACAAACAAATGAAAAGACGATTAGAGGCCACAGAGATGGGATTTCTCAGAAAAATGTTGAAAGTTCCCTGGACAGCTAAAAAGACCAATGAGGAAGTTCTCAAAGAGGCCAACACAAAAAGGGAGCTCTTAAAAAATATCAGAAAGAAGCAATCAACATTTTTTGGGCACATCATGAGAAGAAGAGGAAAGTTTGAATACTTGGTTACAACTGGCAAAATAAAAGGAAAGAGAGATCGCGGATGACAAAGAGAGAAAATACTGGATAGCTTGGTGTCATGGCATGGAAAACAGTCAACAACAGAACTGATACGATGCACTGTAGATAGAAGATTGTGGAGGGACATGATCACCTACGCCAACCGGTAAGGCACATGATGATGATGATGAGTCTTTAATATCTAGGCTTTGGAGTTGTGACGAGTTATATGATGTGAATAGTCTGTGATATCTAGACTCTGGAGTTTGATGTGATGAGTTATATAATGTGACTAGTCTTTAATATCTAGACTATGGAGTTGTTGTGACTAGTTATATTGTGTTTGGTGTCTGTACATTTATACCAACTATGACATTTCTCTGACTCTACTTTAATGAATTTTGTTTTCAATTTTTCTACCAACATCCAGTCATTAGTGAGAAGCAAGAACTTTGGCAAGGCTGGGGATAGACAGGTCAGTGTGTGGCATGAGTGGTGTCTGTGAACTGAACTTTGGCTGGATGAGACAGGCTTATGAGAGATGTGCATCTTAAAGTTGCAGGAATTGTAGGGCTAGAGGAGTTACATTTTTCCAGAACACGTTTTAAGAGTTCCTAAAGTGAAGGGATTATAGATCCTTGATAGCGGAGTTCATTAAAGTGAGAGTGGTATATTGATTTTTGATGGTAGAGACTCCTAGAGAGAGAGAGACAGTGGTATATTGATTTTTGATGGTAGAGATTCCTAGAGAGAGAGAGAGACAGTGGTATATTGATTTTTGATGGTAGAGATTCCTAGAGAGAGAGAGAGAGACAATGGTATATTGATTTTTGATGGTAGAGATTCCTAGAGAGAGAGAGAGACGGTGGTATATTGATTTATGATGGTAGAGATTCCTAGAGAGAGAGAGAGAGAGACAGTGGTATATTGATTTTTGATGGTAGAGATTCCTAGAGAGAGAGAGAGAGACAGTGGTATATTGATTTTTGATGGTAGAGATTCCTAGAGATAGAGAGAGAGAGACAGTGGTATATTGATTTTTGATGGTGGGGATTCCTAGAGAGAGAGAGAGAGAGAGACAGTGGTATATTGATTTTTGATAGTGGATATTCTTAGAGGGAGAGAGAGAGAGAGACAGTGGTATATTGATTTTTGATAGTGGATATTCTTAGAGGGAGAGAGAGAGAGAGACAGTGGTATATTGATTTTTGATAGTGGATATTCTTAGAGGGAGAGAGAGAGAGAGACAGTGGTATACTGATTTTTGATAGTGGGTATTCTTAGAGGGAGAGAGAGAGACAGTGGTATACTGATTTTTGATAGTGGATATTCTTAGAGGGAGAGAGAGAGAGAGACAGTGGTATACTGATTTTTGATAATGGATATTCTTAGAGGGAGAGAGAGAGAGAGACAGTGGTATATTGATTTTTGATAGTGGATATTCTTAGAGGGAGAGAGAGAGAGACAGTGGTATACTGATTTTTGATAGTGAATATTCTTAGAGGGAGAGAGAGAGAGAGACAGTGGTATATTGATTTTTGATAGTGGATATTCTTAGAGGGAGAGAGAGAGAGACAGTGGTATACTGATTTTTGATAGTGGATGTTCTTAGAGGGAGAGAGAGAGACAGTGGTATACTGATTTTTGATAGTGGATATTCTTAGAGGGAGAGAGAGAGAGAGACAGTGGTATACTGATTTTTGATAGTGGGTATTCTTAGAGGGAGAGAGAGAGAGACAGTGGTATATTGATTTTTGATAGTGGATATTCTTAGAGGGAGAGAGAGACAGTGGTATACTGATTTTTGATAGTGGATATTCTTAGAGGGGGAGAGAGAGAGAGAGAGACAGAGCGGTATACTGATTTTTGATAGTGGATATTCTTAGAGGGAGAGAGAGAGAGAGACAGTGGTATACTGATTTTTGATAGTGGATATTCTTAGAGAGAGAGAGAGAGACAGTGGTATACTGATTTTTGATAGTGGATATTCTTAGAGGGAGAGAGAGAGAGAGACAGTGGTATACTGATTTTTGATAGTGGATATTCTTAGAGGGAGAGAGAGAGAGAGACAGTGGTATACTGATTTTTGATAGTGGATATTCTTAGAGGGAGAGAGAGAGAGAGACAGTGGTATACTGATTTTTAATAGTGGATATTCTTAGAGGGGAGAGAGAGAGAGACAGTGGTATACTGATTTTTGATATTGGGATTCTTAGTGGGAGGGAGAAAGAGTGGTATATTAATTTTTGATAATGGGGATTCTTAGAGGGAGGGAGAGAGAGAGAGAGAGAGAGAGAGTTATATTGATTTTTGATAGTGGGGATTCTTAGTGAGAGGGGGAGAGAGAGAGAGGTATATTGATTTTTGATAGTGGGGATTCTTAGTGGGAGGGAGAGAGAGAGAGGTATATTGATTTTTGATAGTGGGGATTCTTAGTGGGAGGGAGAGAGAGAGATAGGTATATTGATTTTTGATAGTGGGGATTCTTAGTGGGAGGGAGAGAGAGAGAGGTATATTGATTTTTGATAGTGGGGATTTAGTGGGAGGGAGAAAAAGTGGTATATTGATTTTTGATAGTGGGGATTAGAGGAAGAGAGAGTGGTATATTGATTTTTTATAGTGGAGATTCTTAGAGAGAGAGAGAGAGTAAGTGGTATATCGATTTTTTATAGTGGAGATTCTTAGAGAGAGAGAGTGGTATATTGATTTTTTATAGTGGAGATTCTTAGAGAGAGAGAGAGGGTGGTATATCGATTTTTTATAGTGGAAATTCTTAGAGAGAGAGTGGCTTATTGATTTTTGATAGTGGAGATTCTTAGAGAGAAAGAGAGTGGTATATTGATTTTTCCTAACAAAGATCCATGGAGTGGGTTACTGTCAATCTGTTTGAATGGTTGTTGTCTGTTTAAATGGTTGCTGCATGTTTGAATGGTTGTTGTCTGTCTGATTGGTTGCTGCATGTTTGAATAGTTGCTACATGTTTGAATGGTTGTTGTCTGTTTAAATGGTTGCTGCATGTTTGAATGGTTGTTGTCTGTCTGATTGGTTGCTGCATGTTTGAATAGTTGCTACATGTTTGAATAGTTGCTGCATGTTTGAATGGTTGTTGTCTGTTTAAATGGTTGCTGCATGTGTGAATGGTTGCTGCATGTTTGAATAGTTGCTACATGTTTGAATGGTTGTTGTCTGTTTGAATGGCTGTTGTCTGTTTGTTTGAATGGTTGTCTGTTTGAATGGTTGCTGCATGTGTGAATGGTTGTTGTCTGTTTGAATGATTGCTACATGTTTGAATGGTTGTTGTCTGTTTAAATGGTTGCTGCATGTTTGAATGGTTGTTGTCTGTCTGATTGGTTGCTGCATGTTTGAATAGTTGCTACATGTTTGAAT
This sequence comes from Megaustenia siamemsis, assembly GCA_032433765.1. NCBI lineage: Eukaryota > Metazoa > Mollusca > Gastropoda > Stylommatophora > Ariophantidae > Megaustenia > Megaustenia siamemsis. Next base: position 96,024,024 of record JAVIAB010000139.1, on the reverse strand, counting down.
AGTTGCTGCATGTTTGAATGGTTGTTGTCTGTTTAAATGGTTGCTGCATGTGTGAATGGTTGCTGCATGTTTGAATAGTTGCTACATGTTTGAATGGTTGTTGTCTGTTTGAATGGCTGTTGTCTGTTTGTTTGAATGGTTGTCTGTTTGAATGGTTGCTGCATGTGTGAATGGTTGTTGTCTGTTTGAATGGTTGCTGCATGTGTGAATGGTTGTTGTCTGTTTGAATGGTTGCTGCATGTGTGAATGGTTGTTGTCTGTTTGAATGGTTGCTGCATGTGTGAATGGTTGTTGTCTGTCTGAATGGTTGCTGCCTGTTTGAATAGTTGCTGCTTGTTTTAATGGTTGTTGTCTGTTTGAATGGTTGTTGTCTGTTTGAATGGTTGTTGTCTGTTTGAATAGTTGCTGCATGTTTGAATGGTTGTTGTCTGTTTGAATGGTTGTTGTCTGTTTGAATGGTTGCTGCATGTGTGAATGGTTGTTGTCTGTTTGAATGGTTGCTGCATGTGTGAATGGTTGTTGTCTGTTTGAATGGTTGCTGCTTGTTTAAATGGTTGCTGCCTGTTTAAATGGTTGCTGCCTGTTTGAATGGTTGCTGCCTGTTTGAATGGTTGTTGTCTGTTTGAATGGTTGCTGCCTGTTTAAATGGTTGCTGCCTGTTTGAATGGTTGTTGCCTGTTTAAATGGTTGCTGCCTGTTTGAATGGTTGTTGTCTGTTTGAATGGTTGCTGCCTGTTTGAATGGTTGTTGTCTGTTTGAATGGTTGCTGTCAGCTTGAATCATTGCTATTTGCTAAAATGCTTAGTATCTGCTCAAATGGTTGCTGTCTTTTTCAATGATTGCTCTCTGCTTGAATGGTTGCTGTCTTGCTTCATGATTGTTATCTCCTTTGATGATTGCTCTCTGCCTAAATTATTGTTGTCTGCTTCAATGATAACTGTCTGTCTTTTCAACACAATCACCTACTGTTACAGGAGACAATGACCTACAATGTGAGCCAAGTCTCAGTCCTCCAGAATCTCAGACAGTTACTGGATCAGCAATCAGTATGTTTATGGTGTTATCTGTTTGTCAATCTGTACATGACAATTATTTTTTATTTGTCTTTATGCTTTTGTATCTCTGTCCAAATTTCTGTGAATGTTTGTGTCTTTTTTGTGCAGTAGAAAAAAAGGATTATGCTGGTCCATGTAGAACAATGGGTGTTGTGGTTAGCTAAAGTCTCTACTGAAGACAAGATTTTGGGTTCAATAAAATAAGAATTGTGATCATCCACATAGAACAATGGGTGCTGTGGTTATTGAATTGGTCTACTGAGAAGACAAGATCAGTTTTAATCTTGTTAAATGGCCTTTACAATAGCCTAGCCATAAATAGGTACCAGAGTTTTTTTTTCTGGTAAAGAATGATTGCATTGTTTTTGTGCTGACTACATTGCCTAGAAATGTTTCCATGATAAAAAATATGGACACAGCACTATATACAACACATATCTATGGGGATGATTAGATTCCTTCTATATTTTCTATGTAGGACAGCTCTCACTATATATGATTGATTCTCCTCCACTGGGAATTTTTGGCAAATGTTAGCATCACAGACTGGCAAGATATAATTGTAAAACCTTTGTTGTTCCTTACATCACAGACTGGCAAGATATAATTGTAAAACCTTTGTTGTTCCTTACATCACAGACTGGCAAGATATAATTGTAAAACCTTTGTTTTTCCTTACATCACAGACTGGCAAGATGTGATTGTAAAACCTTTGTTTTTCCTTACATCACAGACTGGCAAGATGTGATTGTAAAACCTTTGTTTTTCCTTACATCACAGACTGGCAAGATGTGATTGTAAAACCTTTGTTTTTCCTTACATCACAGACTGGCAAGATGTGATTGTAAAACCTTTGTTTTTCCTTACATCACAGACTGGCGAGATGTGATTGTAAAACCATTGTTTTTCCTTACATCACAGACTGGCAAAATGTGATTGTAAAACCTTTGTTTTTCCTTACATCACAGACTGGCAAGATGTGATTGTAATACCTTTGTTTTTCCTTACATCACAGTCTGGCAAGATATAATTGTAAAACCTTTGTTTTTCCTTACATCACAGACTGGCAAGATGTGATTGTAAAACCTTTGTTTTTCCTTACATCACAGACTGGCGAGATGTGATTGTAAAACCATTGTTTTTCCTTACATCACAGACTGGCAAGATGTGATTGTAAAACCTTTGTTTTTCCTTACATTACAGACTGGCAAGATGTGATTGTAAAACCTTTGTTTTAAAACATGTAAAACCCAGTCTGTCATTTCAATAGTGAATTAATAGAGATACTTGCCATTTGATTTATTACAGATCACATGTTGGACAGTAAGGAAATGTGTCAGCTAACTTGTCAATGGGTGCTGTCTAAAACATACTTGGTATTTTCTAGACAAAGTAACAGACAATGAAGTGTTGGATTGTGCAGAGGTAGCAAGTGTGTTAACTATCCTCCAACAACGTTGTCTCAAATGGTTTGGTCACTTGAATTGAGTGCAGGTGGATAGATTCTGAAAGACACACACAGCTTGGAGGCACATGTTGTAAAATACACAAAAGGAAGACCCATTCTACACTACAAAGACATCTGTATATGTGACATGAAGGTTTTAATATGAATATAACTGACTGTTAATAGCAAAAAGACAGAGGTAAGGTAACAACAAAGAAAAAGACATCACCTCAGTGCAAAATAAAGACAAGTGGAACAATATTAAAACAGGTAAATGAATTTAAATATTTGGGAACTTTGTTAATCTCAGACGGAAGATGTACAAAAGAGGTGAGATGCAGAATGGCTCAGGCAAAAGCAGCTTTCAAAAAAATGAGGAAAATACTATGCAATCCATTTTTGACAATAGAAGCAAGAAAAAGAGTTCTTAAATGTTATGTAGAGCCAGTCTTAACATATGGATGCGAGTCATGGACAATAGGACAACAGACAAGAAAATCACTGGAGTCTGTAGAAATGTGGTTTTACAGAATAATGTTGAGAATACCATGGACAGCTAAGAAGAGTAATGAAGATATTCTGAGAGAGGTCAAAGCAAAAAGAGAGCTAATTTCCAATATTAGGAAGAGACAATCATCATTTTTTGGCTATGTAATGAGAAGAGAACAACTTGAATATATTGTAACAACTGGAAAAATTGAGGGACGAAGAGATAGAGGGAAGCAAAGAGAAAAAATAACAGACAGCTTAAGAAAATGGCTTGGCAGAAGGTCAACAACACAGAAATGATAAATAACTGCCGAGATCGAAGGTTGTGGAGAGACATGATCACCTACGCCTCTAGGCCTGGTACTTGATGATGATGATAACTGACTGGGAGTTGTTTGCTACAGATAGCTACAGCTGGAAGTAGGCAGTTGGTGTTGACCTTAAAGCATGTAAATTTAACTTAAAACTTAAGAAATGCTACCTGCTCTAGTCGCACACAAAGGAAGAAAAAACATCCGCTCAAATAAGACTGTACAAAAGAACTATATCTCTTGGAAGTGATAACATTCTGTTATTATATTACCACCACTATTACTTACTACTACTACTAGAAAGTTAAGTGTCTCAAACTGTCAATGGAATGTCTTAAGTACAAAAGTTACATATTAGCGAGTTAGTGTCTCTGTCAACCTTTCAATGGGCTGGTGTAAGTTACTAGTTCATATTAGAGAGTTAGGTTTCTCATTCCCTCTTGTTTTGAGGCTGTGCAGCAAAAGCCCATGCTCATTTCATAGTAGTAGGGTTGCCAGGTCTTATGTTTTTCCCGTAAGATTTACATTTTTTTATGTTTATATCTTTTTTTCCTGTTAACCGATTTCTTACGTTTTTCTCACATTCACAAAAATATTGGATAATTTTTTTTAATTTGCAGGAAAATGAATATGTTGCACCATTTTTGCTCATGACTAGTAAAAATGTAAATAATTTTGATATAGTAGGTTTGTGTATGTTGTTGAGCTACTTAGCCAACATAGTGTCCTAAAACTTAATGAGTCCCACTGATCTGATTTGTGGTGTGTAGAACTGTATTTTGGATGTTTGGATCTGTGTAGTTTGTAGTAGACAGTAGTTCACAATGAGTGGCCAAACCAGTCTTCTAAGAAAAAAGTGAAATTACATTATAGTCACATGTATTTGAAGAAATGGGAAGAGACTTTTAAGTGGCTGGATCCTGGACCTTCAAATTGACTTACATAAAGTATGTTATAAAGACTTTAGCATCAGCCTAGGCAGACAGTTAAAAGTACAAACAACATGCCTTGTATAAGGAGAAGGGAAAATGTACTTCAGGGTGCAGCAAATTATCTAGCTTTTTTGTAAATATCTTAAAAAGAAAGAAAAAAAAAGAATTTGCCACATTTGCAGCTTGTGAATCAGAACTTGTTTATCACTATGTTAAATGGGTAGCCTCAGTTAGTTATTAATGTGAGAGTAGTAGTAACAGCAGCAGCTTACATATCATGTGTAGAGCCAGTACCATAACATAAAGTATCATAAGTGGTTTACAATAAATCATTAACATCTCCCCTTTTTTTTCCTGACAAAATCAGAAAATTTTCCTTCATTTCCTGACAAAAACAGGGCAATCTACCTTTTTTTACCTGACAAAAACAGACAATCTTCCTTTTTTTTCCCTGACAAAAGCCTGGCAACCCTAGATAGGAGCTAGTCTGAACTTGTGGGAGAGAAGCAAATGGTAACATAATAGCATAATTGATATGAAGTTTGTGTATGTAAATATTTATGTCTGCTATCGCGACTCCCTTTTTACTTTACTATTTGCTATAGGCCAGGGTAAAGGCACTTGAGGATCAAACAAAGTCCTACCCCAACATCTCCAAACCGAGTCAAGACAGTGCCTGGGTAACAGATCTCGTGACCAGACTGCTACAGGAAAAGGTCAGCTCATTAGGAATAAATAACAATGGTATCTCATATGTCAGAGCATAAAGCAGCCTGAAGAAATACAACTAGAGAATCATGGTTGCTGGTGAAAGTGTTGTATGTGTTGAGTAGAACTGTTGCAAGATGTACATCCTTGATAGTAGAACTGTTGCAAGATGTACATCCTTGATAGTAGAACTGTTGCAAGATGTACATCCTTGATAGTAGAACTGTTGCAAGATGTACATCCTTGATAGTAGAACTGTTGCAAGATGTACATCCTTTATCGTTTCTATGCATCAACATCTTTTATAAAGTTGTTGTTCTACCTTTTTCTTTCTTCAGACAATCCAAATCCAATTTTATTTGTATCAAGTTATCATTCTACTTCAAACATTTTATTTATAACATGCTATTTATGTTTGTATATCACTACGTATAGTATGTGATATCCCTGGTCTCATCTACACACACACACACACACATACAAGGCATATAATGATGACCCTGACCTCAGCTGCCCACATAGAGTATGTGAGTGTGCCAGTGACAACACAAACATATAAACCACCAAAGATAAGATTGGCCATGTGGACTAGACTATAGAACAACCAACAATACACAAATCAGGTTCCACTCTATTCCTAGCATCAGTTAACAGTTTATTAGCTTCAAAGATTGCAACATAGTGAATAGGCCTGAATAGGGTCAGTGGAGATGCCAATCTTGTCTATTTCTTATATAAAGCCTTGAAGCCTGTGCTGTTCCTGATTTCAACTGCTCAGTCTTGGAGTTACATTTCTTGAATACAACTGCCAGTGAAAACAATCTATTTTTGTTCTGTCTCCCTCTTTAATTATGGGATTAACCTGTAATCTGTCTCTAAAAATGTTGATCCAATTCATCCAAGCCTGAATAGCAAAAAGGCAGAAGTAATGGTAGCAACAAAGAAAAAGACATCACCTCAATGCACAATAAAGACAAGTGGAACAATATTAAAACAGGTAAATGAATTTAAATATCTGGGAACAATGTTAACCTCAGATGGTAGATGTACAACAGAGGTGAGATGTAGAATAGCTCAAGCAAGAGCAGCTTTCCAAAAAGTGAGGAAGATACTATGCAATCTGTTTTTGACAATAGAAACAAGAAAAAGGGTTCTTAAATGTTACGTAGAGCCAGTCTTAACATATGGATGGGAATCATGGACAATAGAACTACAGACATGAAAATCATTGCAAGCTGTAGAGATGTTGTTTTACAGAAGGAAATTGAGAATACCATGGACAGCTGAGAAGAGTAATGAAAATGTTCTGAAAGAGACCAAAGCAAAGAGACAGCTAATTTCCAATATTAGAGAAAAAAAATCATTTTTTGGCCATGTAATAAGAAAGGAACAGCTGGAATATATTGTGACAACTGGGAAAATTGAAAGACAAAGAGATAGAAAGAGGCAAAGTGAAAAGACACCAGACAGCTTAAGAAAATGGCGTGGCAGAAGGTCAACAACAGAAATGATAATTAACTATCGAGATCGAAAGTTGTAGAGAGACATGATCACCTACGCCAGCAGGCATGGTACTCTCAGTTTATTGACAGGTTAGTAGAAGGCCCCGGTATCACTGCAAACGAATTAAAATCTATAATTGCTCAACCGCCCGTGCCAGTGAAATCCATCTGAATTAAAATTCATCTCATTGAAGCATCCAAACAAAGAAAGGCAGCTTCAGTCCCCATCATAGCAGCTACAGTACACGCCAAAAAGGCCAAGCGGCACTGAAAGTGAACGCAGCTGAAATGTCCTTCATCATACGATATCATCATTCATAATAAGCAATCGAAATATCAAAACACAATCAGGATGAAACACACAGCTCATGATGTGCACAGAGCACTAAACTCAGTAGCTCTGGCAGCAAGTCGGACTTGGGATATGAAGAAACTGCAACAAGGAATGCTTTTCAAACACAGACTCAACAGTTCCTGCCGCCTATCCGCCATATTTACCATAATGTTGATCATGCCTCAAACATCAGAATTGATGTTCAGTTTAGCTTAGCTATACAGGTTGATGTTAAGCTTAATTTAGCTATAAATAATTAATGTTGATCATATCTCAGGCATCAACATTAATTATTTATAGCTAAATTGACAATAATGAAGATACAGATTTTCATTATTTGAAGGCTTACGCAGAATAAAAGGATGGAAATGGCAGGACAAAATTACTAACATAGAATTATGGAAATGTACCAGTCAAATACCAGTGGATAAAGAGATACAGTGAAGACGATGGCGCTGTTTAGGACACACACTATGGAAACCAACTGAGAGTATTACACAACAGGCCCTTTTTTTGGAATCCCCAGGGGAAAAGACAAAGAGGAAGACCAAAGAATTCTTGGAGAAGACAGATAGAAGCAGAGATGAAGATGATGGGGAAGACATGGAATGATCTTAAAAGAATGGCAAAAAACAGAGTGACTTGGAAAGTGTTTGTTGAAGACCTATGCTCCATAGGGAGCTGAAAAGGTAGAAGAAGAAGGAGATATCTCAGACATCAGGATTTATAAGCTTATATATTTATAAGCTTGATTGAGGTATACAAATTAATGCTGAGTCAATCTCATTTCTTGTACAAGGTTCCCATTTTTAAAATGTATTTGTCCAGGCTGTGCCAACCATCAACCCATTGGACAATGGACAATTTCTGGCTTTCAGAGCAGATGCTTTAGGAAATTTTCAGGTATGTATTTATGGTATCACAGAAGACGGATAATTGTTCAAATTTGAAGGTATGTGTGTTATTGAAGACAGACTTTGTTCAAGTTTGAAGGTATGTGTGGTATTGAAGACAGATTTTGTTCAAGTTTGAAGGTATGTGTGGTATTGAAGACAGACTTTGTTCATGTTTGAAGGTATGTGTGGTATTGAAGACAGACTTTATTCAAGTTTGAAGGTGTGTGTGGTATTGAAGACAGACTTTGTTCAAGTTTGAAGGTATGTATGGTTTTGAAGACAGACTTTGTTCAAGTTTGAAGGTATGTGTGGTATTGAAGACAGACTTTGTTCAAGTTTGAAGGTATGTGTGGTATTGAAGACAGACTTTATTCAAGTTTGAACGTATGTGTGGTATTGAAGACAGACTTTATTCAAGTTTGAAGGTATGAGTGGTATTGAAGACAGACTTTGTTCATGTTTGAAGGTATGTGTGGTATTGAAGACAGACTTTGTTCACGTTTGAAGGTATGTGTGATATTGAAGACAGACTTTGTTCATGTTTGAAGGTATGTGTGGTATTGAAGACAGACTTTGTTCTTGTTTGAAGGTATGTGTGGTATTGAAGACAGACTTTGTTCAAGTTTGAAGGTATGAGTGGTATTGAAGGCAGACGTAGTTCATGTTTGAAGGTATGTGTGGTATTGAAGACAGACTTTGTTCATGTTTGAAGGTATGTGTGGTATTGAAGACATACTTTGTTCTTGTTTGAAGGTATGTGTGGTATTGAAGACAGACTTTGTTCTTGTTTGAAGGTATGTGTGGTATTGAAGACAGACTTTGTTCTTGTTTGAAGGTATGTGTGGTATTGAAGACAGACTTTGTTCTTGTTTGAAGGTATGTGTGGTATTGAAGACATACTTTGTTCTTGTTTGAAGGTATGTGTGGTATTGAAGACAGACTTTGTTCTTGTTTGAAGGTATGTGTGGTATTGAAGACAGACTTTGTTCATGTTTGAATGTATATGTGGTATTGAAGACATATTTTGTTCATGTTTGAATGTATATGTGGTATTGAAGACAGACTTTGTTCAAGTTTGAAGGTATGTGTGGTATTGAAGACAGACTTTGTTCATGTTTGAATGTATATGTGGTATTGAAGACTGACTTTGTTCATGTTTGAATGTATATGTGGTATTGAAGACTGACTTTGTTCAAGTTTGAATGTATATGTGGTATTGAAGATAGACTTTCTTCATGTTTGTTTGAAGGTAGGAATGGTTTAATGGTAAGCTGCAATATCAACACTTTTTGGCCTGACATGTCTGACATCAGCATAGTTCATTGCAGCAAGTTATTGAGATGGTTGCATTATCATTAGCATTAAATTAATGAGATATTACCTGTATTTCTGGTAGACAGTTAATTAGATACTATCAGTAGCATTGACAGTAAATTAATGAGATATTACCTGTATTTCTGGCAGACAGTTAATTGGATGCTAGCAGTAGCATTGACAGTTAATTAATGAGATATTACCTGTATTTCTGGCAGACAGTTAATTAGATACTAGCAGTAGCATTGACAGTTAATTAATGAGATATTACCTGTATTTCTGGCAGACAGTTAATTAGATACTAGCAGTAGCATTGACAGTTAATTAATGAGATTTTACCTGTGTTTCTAGCCGGCAGTTAATTAGATACTAGCAGTAGCATTGACAGTTAATTAATGAGATTTTACCTGTGTTTCTAGCAGGCAGTTAATGAGATACTAGCAGTATCATTTTCAGTAAATTAATGAGGTATTACCTGTATTTCTGGCAGACATTTAATGAAATGTTATCTGTTATTCAAAGCACCAAATTAAAGAGACACACAACCAATATTCTTGGCAGTAAATTTTAAAAAATGCTACTTATATTTGGCAGCAAATTAATTGCAACTTGTGTTCTTGGCAACACGTTAGTTAATTGCTATCTGTGAACTGCAAACATATTAATTAGTTGCTATTTGTGTTTCTGACAACATGTTAATTATGTTTCTTGCATTTATTGTAGAAAATTATTGACATACTGCTTTTATTCTTAACAGCTAATTAATGAGACACTAGACACTTTGAATCTTGAACTGGAGGAGGTATCTAGTCTGATAACTACCCATGACAAAGCTTTAGCAAACCTCATTATAGCAGTTAAGAACATCACAAGCAAGGGAGTTACACATTCTCCGAACATCACAAGCGAGGGAGTTACACATTCTCCGGAACACCCTGATGGTGTAGCATCAGTGACCATGACCCCAGGCAGCACAGAAAGGACTTCAGCAGAAAGCACCTCACCAACCACCAGTAGTTTACAGAAAGGGACATTGGCAGATGGTAGGCACCACATTCCTTTATGTTCTGTATGTGGTCTCTGTGAGTGTAGACTTTCTCTTTACTGCTATCTTGTTTGTGGTCTCTATGAGTGTAGACTTTCTCTTTACTGATATCTTGTTTGTGGTCTCTCTGATTGAAGACTTTCTCTTTGATCTTCTCTTGCTTGTGGTCTCTCTAATTGAAGACTTTCTCTTTGCTGTTCTCTTGTTTGTTGTCTCTATGAGTGTAGACTTTCTCTTTACTGCTATCTTGTTTGTGGTCTCTCTGATTGAAGACTTTCTCTTTGCTGTTCTCTTGTTTGTGGTGTCTATGATTGAAGACTTTCTCTTTGCTGTTCTCTTGTTTGTGGTGTCTATGATTGAAGACTTTCTCTTTGCTGTTCTCTTGTTTGTAGTCTCTCTGATTGAAGACTTTCTCTTTGCGTTCCATTGTTTGTGGTCTCTCTGATTGAAGACTTTCTCTTTGCAGATCTCTTGTTTGTAGTCTCTCTGATTGAAGACTTTCTCTTTGCTGTTCCCTTGTTTGTGGTCTCTCTGATTGAAGACTTTCTCTTTGCTGTTCTCTTGTTTGTGGTGTCTATGATTGAAGACTTTCTCTTTGCTGTTCTCTTGTTTGTTGTCTCTATGAGTGTAGACTTTCTCTTTACTGCTATCTTGTTTGTGGTCTCTCTGATTGAAGACTTTCTCTTTGCTGTTCTCTTGTTTGTGGTGTCTATGATTGAAGACTTTCTCTTTGCTGTTCTCTTGTTTGTTGTCTCTATGAGTGTAGACTTTCTCTTTACTGCTATCTTGTTTGTGGTCTCTCTGATTGAAGACTTTCTCTTTGCTGTTCTCTTGTTTGTGGTGTCTATGATTGAAGACTTTCTCTTTGCTGTTCTCTTGTTTGTGGTCTCTCTGATTGAAGACTTTCTCTTTGCTGTTCTCTTGTTTGTGGTCTCTCTGATTGAAGACTTTCTCTTTGCTGTTCTCTTGTTTGTGGTGTCTATGATTGAAGACTTTCTCTTTGCTGTTCTCTTGTTTGTGGTGTCTATGATTGAAGACTTTCTCTTTGCTGTTCTCTTGTTTGTGGTGTCTATGATTGAAGACTTTCTCTTTGCTGTTCTCTTGTTTGTAGTCTCTCTGATTGAAGACTTTCTCTTTGCTGTTCTCTTGTTTGTGGTCTCTGTGAGTGAAGACTTTCTCTTTGCTGTTCTCTTGTTTGTGGTCTCTATGATTGAAGACTTTCTCTTTGCTGTTCTCTTGTTTGTGGTCTCTCTGATTGAAGACTCTCTTTGATCTTCTCTTGTTTGTGGTGTCTATGATTGAAGACTTTCTCTTTGCTGTTCTCTTGTTTGTGGTCTCTGTGAGTGAAGACTTTCTCTTTCTTTGCTGTTCTCTTGTTTGTGCTCTCTGTGAATGCAGACTTCCTCTTTACTGCTATCTTGTTTGTAGTCTCTGAGAATGCAGATTTTCTCTTTGATCATCTCTTGTTTGTGGTCTCTGTGAGTGAAGGCTTTCTCTTTTTTTGTTCACTTGTTTGTGGTCTCTGTAAGTGAAGACTTTCTTTTTTTGTTGTTCTCTTGTTTGTGGTCTCTATGAGTGAAGAATTTCTCTTTTTTTGCTGTTCTCTTGTTTGTGGTCTTTGTGAATGAAAACTTTCTCTTTTTTTGTTCACTTTTTTGTGGTCTCTGTGAGTGAAGACTTTCTTTCTTTGCTGTTCTCTTGTTTGTGGTCTCTGTGAGTGAAGAATTTCTCTTTTTTTTTACTGTTCTCTTGTTTGTGAATGAAGACTTTCTCTTTTTTTTTTTCACTTTTTTGTGGTCTCTGTGAGTGAAGACTTTCTCTTTTTTTGTTCACTTTTTTGTGGTCTCTGTGAGTGAAGATTTTTTCTTTTTTTTTTGTTCACTTTTTTGTGGTCTCTGTGAGTGAAGACTTTCTCTTTTTTTTTGTTCACTTCTTTTTTGTGTGGTCTCTGTGAGTGAAGACTTTCTCTTGGATGTTCTCTTTTTTATAATTTTCTTCAGATTTTCTTGTTCATCTTCTCTTGTATGTGGACCCAGTGGATGAAAGTTTGCTGTTATCCTGTTTTGTGTGACTTAGTGAATGAAAGTTTGTAGGAAGATCATTGAGGAACAATCACAAGTAGAGGGTAGACAACGGTCTTTGAGAGAAATGAACTTTAATTCATAGAGGAAGAAAATCTTGAACTCAAACAAGACTTTAACTTCAAGTGAAGAACAGGATATTGATTCTGGAGAACCAATACTTAGATTCAAGGGGTGATCAAAACATGAATATGGTAGAGATAGAGAGGAACTTTACTGAGAAAATCAACTCACACATTTAGAAAGAAACAAAAATCAAATAGTTAGATTAGCGAAGATTTTCCAGACAAATATATTGCTACCAGACAGAAGCATTGCTAGAGTAATCATGATAGATGTCAGAGAAGATTGTTTCATGATAAGAGAAGATTGTTTCATGATAAGAGAAAATTGTTGGGTTTAAAGAGGAAATTGTTTCACGTTAAGAGAAGATTGTTTCATGATAAGAGAAGATTGTTTCATGATAAGAGATGATTGTTTCATGATAAGAGATGATTGTTTCATGATAAGAGATGATTGTTTCATGATAAGAGATGATTGTTTCATGATAAGAGATGATTGTTTCATGATAAGAGATGATTGTTTCATGATAAGAGAAGATTGTTTCATGATAAGAGATGATTGTTTCATGATAAGAGATGATTGTTTCATGATAAGAGAAGATTGTTTCATGATAAGAGATGATTGTTTCATGATAAGAGATGATTGTTTCATGATAAGAGAAGTGACCAGAAACAGTTAAGTCTATAACCAAGATAAACTCTTGTAGAAATAATTGCTGCATTGGCAAAACAAAAAAAAACCCATAGAGTAGATCTCATAGAAGAAAGCAGTGGAAGTGAGAGTAGTGGTTAGTTGATTTACTCAAACACTTCCAGATGCTGTAATGCAGTTGACAACCATAGTAACAAGAGAGAGATTTACAGAAACTCACATTGACACATTACTGCTGGCAATATTGACCCAAGTCCAGCATCAGGGGGCTATGCTGAGTAGCAACCCAGTACTGAGCCTTCATGACTGTAGGGTTTAACAAGTAACAATGAAATAGAGTTGGAGGCCATGATGAAGTCTTCATATTTTGTTTGTGTTTTTTCTGTATTTGTGTTCAGATACTTTTTTACAATAAAGGACTCATGGCTGGCTTTTCTCCCCAGTTAATAGGTTTCCTCATTGTTCTATGTGTTTTCATAATTTAATATTATTTTCCTCATTGTTCTATGGGTGTTCATAATTTACTGTTAATTTCCCAATTTTTCTTGTTTGGTTTATTGTTTACATATGGTTTCTGCTTCCTTGGTATTGTTCTTATTACAACAACGAACACACAGCACAAATGAGATACCATAGAAAGTGTTTAACTGGTGCTGTACCCAGTAACGAATGAACAATATGATAACATCATAAAGACTTCCAAGCCTTTCTGTCACTATTTTCTATTTCTGGTATCATAACTGTTTTCAAACCATTCCCTTGCTAGTTTCTTTAGGCTTTCAAGCCTTTCTTTCACTAGCTTATTAATTCTGTATCATAACTGCTTTCAAAGAAGGAGCCACAGAGAAAGAAATAAGAATCAGAACAACAAAGGTACCAGTGACTTTCAGAAACCTTGATAAAATTGAGTTATCAAGTTATTTGCGGGTTATCATCATTGCACTCCGAACATGTCCATAGGTGCTCAGATCCCCTCCTCAGCAATTCTTGCAGTGTCCAGTGACTGACGACTCCAGTTCTGTGTTGGTTGATTAGTCTTCTTACACGCCCACTAAGTTTCTCATTTCTGGCTGTGCCCATATTAGCTCCCATCTCTTTCATCTGAAGGAGTGACGTGGACTCATGGTTGTTGAAGTCCTGTGCCCTTCCAACCTGTGGATGGTCTAGACTCACGTGCACTCACTCAGTCGCACAGTCCAGAACCCGTTTCCATGTTATAGACTGGCCAACCTCCATATGATAAAGAATGGAAACTCAATGATAAAATATGGAAATCAAAATTACCAAGCACAAAAACAAAGCTCAGGATTTTCAAATCAAGTATATTATTCACTCTTATATGCATGCTAGAGCAGGAAAATAACTGAAACACTAGAAAATAAACTGAATGCATTTGAAAACAGATGCCTGAGGAAATACTTTGTATATCATGGAATGAAATCAAGACTAGTGCAGAAATAAGAGAAATGACAAAGCATCTAACAATTTCATCTATAATCAAGAGAAGGTGGTCATGTGTTGGTCATGTTATGAGAAGAGACAAGAGAATCTCAATGCAGGCCCTCAAATGAGAACTAGAGGGTGAAAGAAAAAAAGAGGCTGACCTAGAGAAATATTGAAAAGACCATTGAGGCGAGAGGCAACATCAGCTCCCTCACCAAGATTGAGCAGCTTGCCCAGAACAGACCAGTGTGGCGAGATGGGTCCTGTGCACGGTGTGACACTTGATAATATCATCGGACAAAACAAGTCTAGAATTTGTTCCCTATGTGCGGTCTTCGGCTCAAAAGGACAATAGAAGATAGATAACTGCTTTCAACACTTTCTCTTTCTAATTTCTTATTTCAAGCCTTTCTTTCACTAGCTTCTTATTTCTACTATCATACATAACTGCTTCCAACCCTTTCTCTTGCTGTTTTTTATTTCTGGTTTAAGGAAGAGATTCTCTTGAGTCTATTAGCATCAAACTCATGTGGCTGGTTTCTTTATTTATAGATAACAAGGGAATATTTTTGTGGTTGCACATTTTTTTATGAAATAAGAACTGCTTTTATAAATTAAATCTTTGTGTATTGTTGTTAGTGACCCAGAAGCCTATGAGCTGACCTCATTTGGTCAATTTTTTGTGTAAAATTGAAGAGGGATGTCTTGACACATATTAATATATAAATGTAATCCTAATCACAGAAAGCAACATGACAAGTGCTTTCATTCATATTGAAGGAATCAATAATATGGAAGGTAAGACATTTTCCTTGCTACATAGTTTGTGTTGTTTGATGTTGACAATTTTATGTAGTGATTTGTAGGGTGGATTTATTTTGCCTTTAGATGTGATATGGTGCTGATTTGATTGAATTTATTTTGTCCTTTGATGTCACTTGGTCGTGTTGTTGAATTGGTTGCATTTATTTTGTCTGGATGTAATGATTTTATTGAATTTATTTTATCAGTGGAAGTGATAAGTGGTGATTGATTGAATATATTTTGTCTGTAGAGGTGATTTAGTGGTGATTTAAAAAAAAATTATTTGTCTTTTGATGTGATTTAGTGGTGATTTATTTGAATTTATTTTGTCCTTTGATGTCACTTGGTCGTGTTGTTGAATTGATTGAATTTATTTTGTCTGTGGATACCGCTTTGTGGTGATTTGTTGACTGAATTTATTTCATCTGTCTGTCCTTCCGTCCGTCCGTCCGTCCATCCATCCACATACCTACCTTCCTACCTACCTACATACATACATACCTACCACTCACCCACCTACCTTCTTCCTACCCACCCACCCACCTACGTACCACTCACCCACCATTTGCCTGAAGTATTGTCTTTATACTGGGAGCCGCGATAGTGCAGTGGTTAGTGAACTGGACTACAAAGGACAAGAGGCAGGGTTCGATCCTGACCGTCGGCTGCCATGTTTACCCAGCCTTAAGTGGGTACCAGATTTTTTTCTGGGAAAGTAAAGCATTACCCTAAAAAATCATGAGCTGAAGGTCTGTAAAATTTATGGTCACTAACACCATATTATGTGCCATTTTGGCATGCAAGATTTCTGTTTTTGAGATTGTGGTTCTGCCCTATGTGCCGTCTTCGGCTCAAAAGGACAATAGTTAGAACACCGTATTCCCTATACACCATTTGATGTGATGGGGCTCTTAACTTTTTTTTTTTTTACTTTATTGTCTTTATACGTAATGTTGTTTCTTGTATAAATTTTATTGTTTAATCGAGTTTCAAGTCATTTTGTATCATTTGAGCTTATCACTTGCATATTTTCAGTTCTCTATAAAGATATTCCGTTTCCGGTTGTTTCCAAAATGGAGGAATTTAATCGAGTTTCAAGTCATTTTGTATCATTTGAGCTTATCACTTGCATATTTTCAGTTCTCTATAAAGATATTCCGTTTCCGGTTGTTTCCAAAATGGAGGAATTATTTTTCTCCGGCTTGGTATTGAACCGTTGATCAGAGGTTTAACAAGCCGCTATCGTAAAAACGATGTTGTTAATGAAACGTAGACCTGATACAGAATGTGTAAATTAGCAGTAGATAATAGTGATAGTTTTTTCGGCCCCAAAACAACAACAAAAATAGGATTCTGGAATGTGCGAACAATGGCCGCTCCGACGAAACATGCACAGGTCGCGAGCGAGATGGACAGATACGATCTAGATATTTTAGGATTAAGCGAAATGCGCTGGCTTGGAACAGGTAGGAGATCTATTGATAATAAAATAGTAGTTTTTTCTGGAAGGGAAGATGGAAAACACCGTGAAGGAGTAGGCATAATGATGACAGACAAAGCTGCAAGAAGTTTATTAGAATGGGAACCGGTAAACAGCCGTCTGATACGAACACGATACAAAACAAAACATGGAAGACTTTCAATTATTCAATGTTATGCGCCTACTAACGAAGCTGATGATGAAGTTAAGGACGATTTTTATAACCAACTGCAACAACTTATAAACAAAATACCAAAACACGATCTTCTAATTGTAATGGGAGACTTCAACGCCAAAGTGGGACAAGATAACGCAGAAGTGGAACATGTGATGGGGAGAGAAGGCTGTAATACAACAAGTCAGAATGGAGAAAGATTAATAGAATTATGTTTAATAGAAAATTTAGTTATAGGTGGGACATTATTTCCACACAAAAATATTCACAAAACAACATGGATATCTCCTGATGATAGAACCTCAAATCAAATTGACCACCTATGTATTAAACAACAATTCAGATCATCATTAATAGATGTAAGAGCTTACAGAGGTGCTGATGTTAATAGTGACCACAACTTGTGCATTGGGAAAATAAGATTAAAATTTAGAAACCAACAGAAGAGGTCAATTACACATAAAATTGATAGTCATAAACTGAAAGATGAAGCCATAAAGGAAAAGTTTAACATAGAGCTAAGTAATTGTTATTCAGCACTCGGTGAAATAGACTTAGATATCAATGAAATGTGGGACTCACAGAGCAAAATACTAATGACAGCAGCAGAAGCAAGTGCCGGACTGAAGAAAATGGAAAAACGAGCTTGGATCTCAGACACCACATGGAAATACATCAAAGAAAGAAGAGAAGCAAAGAGAGCCGTGACTAATGTAAAGACAGATCTTGGAAAGGTTCTGGCAAAAGCAACATACAAAGAATTAGACAACAAAGTGAAAAGTTCGGCAAGAAGAGATACAAGAGCTTATATAGACAACTTGGCAGAGAAAGCAGAGACAGCTGCAATTACAGGAGACAGCAGAACTCTCTATACTGTACAAAAGATGCTGACAAACACCTATACATCCAGTGGAACACCAATTCTAGACAAATCTGGATTAATGCTAACAACAAGCGCAGACATAAAAGCCCGTTGGGCGGAACACTTCAAAGAAATTCTTAACCGTCCACTACCTCACAGTTTAATAGATTTTGAAGCTGAAACACCAGCAGCAGAATTAGATGTAAATTTAGATGACTTCACCTTGAGTGAAATAGAAACCACCTTAAAGCTAATGACCAATAACAAGGCTGCTGGAGAGGATAAGTTAACAGCTGAGATCCTCAAGGCAATTGATAGCCATAATTTAATACATCTCCAAAAAATGTTCAACATCATTTGGAAAACAGAGAAGACGCCTCATAAATGGAAAAAAGGAATCATTGTTAAGATCCCAAAAAAGGGCAATCTTAGAGATTGTAACAACTGGAGAGGCGTGACACTTTTGTCAGTTGCCTCAAAGTTATTCTGTAAAATCATCCTAAATAGAATAAAGGATTCAATAGATACAGTAATGCGTGAAGAACAGGCTGGGTTTAGAAAAGGGAGAAGCTGTCTTGACCACATTTTCACTCTACGACTTATATTGGAGGAACACATTGAAAAGCAAAAACCTTTTGTACTTAACTTCATCGACTTCAAAAAAGCATTTGATAGTATTCATAGAGATTCTTTGTGGAAAATTCTGAAGCAATATGGTTTACCATCAAAAATCATAAATATTATCAAAGACATGTATGATGGTTACACATGTGCAGTTCGAACAGAGGAAGGACTGAGCGAATGTTTCCCAATAGAAACTGGGGTTAAACAAGGATGTATTTTATCGCCCTTGTTATTTGGAATTGTTATGGACTTCATAATGAAGAAATGCTGCACTGGTAATAAATGCATCGAATGGATACAAGGAGACCATTTGGAGGACCTGGACTTTGCTGATGACATAGTTCTCATCAGCAGTCAGATAAAAACGATGCAGGAAAACACAAATGAACTATCATCAATAGCCAGCAAAATTGGACTTGAGGTCAATCATGAAAAGACTAAAGTCATGAAAAGTTTAATTCCAACAAGTGACAAAATATACATGGAAAACAAACCAGTAGAAGAGATCGATCACTTTATCTATCTTGGAAGTCACATTGATCGAGAAGGGGATACGAGCAAAGAAATTAGAATCAGACTGGCTAAAGCAGCAATGTCTTTCAGAAGCCTTGAAAAGTTGTGGAAATCAAAACTCATTAGCACAAACACAAAACTTAGGCTATTCAAATCAAATGTACTATCAACCCTTACGTATGCGTGTGAAAGCTGGAAAACAACAAGAGATATAGAAACAAAGTTGAACGCATTCGAAAATAAATGTCTAAGGAAAATACTTGGTATAGAATGGAATGAATTCAAAACAAACGAGGAAATTAGAGAAATCGCCAATCAACCACTAATATCTTCAGTAATAAAGAAAAGACGATGGTCATACGTTGGACATGTGATGAGAAGAGATAATAATCGAATAGCAAAGCAAGCCCTCATATGGGAAACAACAGGTAAAAGAAAAAGAGGAAGACCCAGGGAGACACTGAGAAGAACATTGATGAGAGAGGCAAGAGCAGCAGGAATCGGCTCCCTCAATGAGATAGAACTGCTTGCACAGAACAGAGACAGATGGCGAGATTTAATAAAATATCTTTAAAAGAAAACTGCTAGAACAAAAATTCATATAGGAGAAGGTGTATCTTGGTCTACGCCCTATGGGCCGGTTACGGCTCGAAAGGTCAATAGATAGATAAAGATATTTATCAATAACAAAGTCTCACTTGTACACTTTCAGTTCTCTATAAAGACATTTATCAATAACAAAGTCTCACTTGTACACTTTCAGTTCTCTATAAAGACATTTATCAATAACAAAGTCTCACTTGTACACTTTCAGTTCTCTATAAAGACATTTATCAATAACATAGTCTCACTTGTACACTTTCAGTTCTCTATAAAGACATTTATCAATAACAGTCTCACTTGTACACTTTCAGTTCTCTATAAAAACATTTATCAATAGCTAAGGCTAACTTGTCCACTTTCAGACCTCCACCAAGCCTACAAGAATCATTGGCCCCTGACAAATAATCAAGTGGATGTGGATACACTCAATGATATTGAGCGCTCTACGGTGGACAAGGATCAGCTTAAGCAGTTTGATGCTGACAATAATGGCCTCTACTCTGAAGATGAGATGGCTGAAGCTCTTGGCTTCCATCACTTCCCTAGATGTGAGTCCACTCTCATTACTCTTTCTTTCTATTGTTCTTTCTAATTTAAGATGGCGCACAAGTCAGAAATTCTAGACTATACATATTCAGTTGATTGTGTTCATCTGTACCACATTATGTCTTACCTCACATCCCTGTTCTGAATGAGCCTCTCAACCTCGACAAGAAAACTGATGACTGCTGTTGTTACCTCTCATCTCAGTGTTTTTTTTGTTAGTGTTTCTCCAGATCTGCTCTTCTTGTTTTACCCTCTGGTTTCCATTTGATGAATTGCATTGAGATACTTTTATTGCTTCTTCTCATCACAGGACCAACATATAACCACCTTCTTCTCTTAATTATAGTTAATATTTGTGGATGTTTCATCATTTCTCTTATTTCTGCACTGGTCTTGGATTCATTCCAGGGATACAAAGTAATTTCCTGAGACCCATTTGTTTTCAGATGCATCCATTTTATTTTATATTGCTCTAGTTGTTTTGCAACCCTCATATGCATACATAAGAGTGGATGATAATACATTTTACTTGAAAATCCTGGTCTTTGTTTTTGTGCTTAGTAATTTTTATTTCCATATTTTATCAAGGTTTCTGAATCCCTTGCTGCCTTTGCTGTTTTGATTCTAATTTCTTTCTTTGTGTCCCCTTCTTGATCTATACAACATCCAAGATATGTAAAGTGATCTACTTCTACTTCTTCCATTGCTTTTCCTTCGAGGTATATTTTTTTCTTCTGAACAAATTTCATTTTTCATTACTTTCATCTTTTCTTGGTTGATCTCTAGTCATATTTTACTAGTCATTGATGACAGGACATTTCTTTTTCCTTGTTTCACTTTCATATTGCTATTAATAAGAGCAGTGTTGTCCGCAAAAACAAGGTTCTCCAATTGGTATCCAAATGTCTTTTCAATGTCTTTGTTACCTGTGCAGCATTTCTGTATTATATGAAGTTGATGACAAGTCCAAATAACAAGGGAGATTGAATACAACTTTGTTTCGCTCCACTTTCAATTTTGAACCATTCAGTCAGAATCAGAATTGTGAAAAAAAAAAAATTACATATACATGTATATATATCTTCTTCTTATTTTTTCCTTCCTCATTTGCCTTTTAGCGTCATTCTTCTTCTTTTACCTTTTAGCTCCTGGTGGAGCATAGGTCTTCAACAAACACTTTCCAAGTCGTTCTGTTTTTTGCCATTCTTTTAAGATCATTCCATGTCTTCCCCATCATCTTCATCTCTGCTTCTATCTGTCTTCTCCAAGAATTCCTTGGTCTTCCTCTTTGTCTTTCCCCTGGGGATTCCAAAAAAGGGCCTGTTGTGTAATACTCTCAGTTGGCTTCCGTAGTGTGTGTCCTATCCATCGCCATCGTCTTCGCTGTATCTCTTTATCCACTGGTATTTGACCGGTACATTTCCATAATTCCACGTTAGTGACTTTGTCCTGCCATTTCCATCCCTTTATTCTGCGCAAGCATCCATTAATGAAAGTCTGTACTTTCGTGATTGTCAATTTTGTCATTCTCCATGTTTCACAGCCATATAATAGGACCGACTTAACATTTGAGTTGAAAATTTTTATTTTTGTATTTAGCCTAATTTCTTTGGATTTCCATATGTTTCCCAGTGCAATGAAAGCTCCTCTTGCTTTTGATATCCTTATTTTGGTATCATTTTCTGTTCCTCCCTCTTTATCTATATTACTGCCCAGATATATATAAGATTGTACGTCTAGTAGAGGTATTTCTCCTAGTTTTATATGGTTATTGCCAACTGCATTAATTCTCATAATATTGGTCTTATCTCTATTAATCTTTAGTCCTAGCTGTTGTGATCTCTCATCTAATATACTCATTTTATCCTGCATCTGTTGATGGCTGTGTGATAGGAGAGCTATGTCATCAGCAAAGTCTAAATCATCAAGTTGTTTGGTCAGTGACCACTGGATCCCATTTCTGTTGTTTTGAGTTATTTTCATAATCCAATCTATGGCCAGTAGAAAGAGAAATGGAGACAGGAGGCATCCTTGCCGTACTCCTGTTCTTATTTCAAATACTTCTGTAAGCTGTCCTTCATGCACCACACTACATTTTGTTCCTTCATACATTGTTTTTATCAGGTTAATAAACTTTATGGGGATTCCGTAATGACTCAGCAACTTCCAAAGCATTCTTCTGTCTAAACTATCAAATGCCTTTTCGTAATCTATGAATCCAATATATAGTGGGGATTTTAGTTCTAAACTTTGTTCAACTATTATACGTAGGGTAGTCATTTGATCAGCACATGATCTGTTCTTCCTAAAACCTGCTTGTTCATCTCTCAAGTGTTTCTCTATAGCCTCTTTTAGTCTCTCCAGAATGATTCTGCCTAATATTTTTCCTGGCACTGATAGTAGCATAATTCCCCTATAATTTGTGCACTCCTGTAAACTTCCTTTCTGTGGTAGTTTGATCATATAACCTTCTCTCCAGTCTTTAGGTATTTCTTCCCTCTCCCAAATTTTATCCAATAGATCCTGTAACATCTTGGTAGAGGTGTTAATATCTGCTTTGATGGCTTCCGAAGGAATTTCATCTGGTCCTGTGGCTTTACCATCTTTTAATAATTTGATGGCTTTCATTATTTCTTCTTTGCTTGGTTTTCCGCAGTTAACGTGTAACTCTTCTTCTGCTGGTAGTATATCTGGAGGATTATTTGAGCCGGGTCTGTTCAAAAGTTCTTCAAAGTGTTCTTTCCATCTCTCCATTTGTTCCCTTATATTACTAAGCAGATTTCCTTTCTTGTCTTTGATAAAGGCGTTGATCTGTTTGTATTTTCCACCTAATTTCTTTGTGCTGTTGTACAGTTCTTTCATATTCCCTTTATTTGCTGCTTCTTCTGCCTCTTTAGCTAGTTCATCTATATATTTCCTCTTATCCCTTTTAATGTATCTTCTCACTTCTTTGTTCACCTCTGTGTAAGCTTCCTGTGTCTTTATTACTTCTTGTTTTGCTTTTATTTATGTCTGCTTTCTTGTTCTTTCTTTCTTTAATTTTATCCAGGGTCTCTGCTGTCATCCATGCCTTATTCTGGCGTTCTCTTTTCCCCAGTGTTTCTTCGCATGTCTCTTTCCATATATTTTTTACCTGTTTCCAATGATCTTCTATATTTATTGTATTTTCTAGTTGTTGGAGGACTTGGTATTTGTTTGATATTGTGACTGCGAATTTATCTTTAATTCCTTGTTCTTTAAGAAACCCTACATTGAAATACTTTCTACCCTTATTCGTTGTATTATACCTTTTTAATTTAATTTTAAGTTTGGCTAACAGAAGATGATGATCAGAAGCTATATCTGCCCCTCTATATACTTTTACATCCTGTAAGGATGACTTAAACTTATTATTAATACATATGTGATCAATTTGATTTTCCGTTCTATGATCTGGTGACACCCATGTAGCTTTGTGTATTCTTTTATGTTGGAATATTGTTCCTCCTAGGCTCATTTGATTAAGGGCGCAGAAATTCACAAATATCTCTCCATTCTCGTTTATATCTCCAAGTCCATGTTTTCCCATAATCTCTTCGAAGCCTCTGTTGTCTGATCCTACCTTAGCATTTAGGTCTCCCATCAAGATTATAATATCCTTGGCTCGTCTTGCATCCATCTGCCATTGTAGCTGTTTATAAAAATCATCTTTAACTGAGTCATCTTTATCGTTGGTTGGTGCATAGCATTGTATAATGTGTAATTTTATTTTGTTTTTGGTTGTTCTAAATGTTGCTCTCACCAGTCTTGGTCCCACTGCCTCCCATTCTATTAGTGTCTTCTGTGCATTTTTTGATAGCATTATAGCTACCCCTTCGCTATGTTGTGCTCCTGGTTCCTGGTGTCCTGATGATAAAATCATCTCCCCTGTATTCAATTTTATTCTTTCTGCTCCCAGCCATCTTGTTTCACACATTCCCAGAATATCTATCTTATAGTTGGTCATTTCTGCTGCCACTTGTGCCGCTTTTCCCTGTTCGTTAAGGGTACGAACATTCCAGGTGCCAATTCTGGATGATTTCCTGGTAGACAAAGGGTGAGTCGGCAACCCGGACTCCTTTTAGCGTCATGGGGAGATATAATTTGCAGTCTTTTGCTCTTCTGTTTGCCTCTGCTGCTGTTATGTTTCCTAGTGCTTATAATATTCCATCTATCCATCTTTTTCATGGTCGTCCCTTGGGTCTGGTGTTCTCGCAACATTTATTGAGGGCTCGTTGTGTTGTGTTTTTATCACTGCCTTGTTACATGGCCAAACTATTTATCTGTTGTTTCTTTATGTATCCTATGGTGGGAGTTATTCCTAGCTTTTTTCTCAGTTCTTCATTTCTGATCTTGTCTCTCAGGCTGTTTCCTGTTATTCGTCTAACACATTTCATCTCAGTAGAGGTTATTTTTCTTATTGTTCTCGCATCTAGGGTCCAGGACTGACATTGGTAGCACAACGTTGGGATGAAGATTGTATTGTAGAGTGCCCATTTTGCCTCTAGAGTTATTTCCCTGTTGGACAATAATTGTGATAGCTGTCCAATGATTTGACAAGCTTTGATGCATCTTGAGTCTGTTTCTGATGTTTGTAAATTGTCATTTGTCACCAGACTTCCTAGGTATTTGAATTTCTCCACTTGTTTTAGTTGTCTGCCTTCTATAGTTATGTTGATGTTCTGTTTCTCTCTCTCTCTCTCTCTCTCTCTCTCTCTATCTATATATATCTATATATATATATATATATATATATATATATATATATATATAGATAGAGAGAGAAACAGATATAGAAAATATATATAGAGAGGGGGGGGGGGCGAAGAGTAGAGAAAGAGTGACGTATTGATAAGGCTTGACAAGTAGGTTTTTTTGTGTGTCATGTATGAAAGGTTGTGTATTGATAAATCTTGACCAGTAGGCTTTTTTATGTCATGTATGAAAGGTTGTGTATTGATAAAGCTTGACCAGTTGGCTTTTTTGTGTCATGTATGAAAGGTCATGTTTTGATAAAGCTTGACAGTAGGCTTTTTTGTGTCATGTATGAAAGGTTGTGTATTGATAAAGCTTGACAGGTAGGCTTTTTTGTGTCATGTATGAAAGGTCATGTTTTGATAAAGCTTGACAGTTAGGCTTTTTTGTGTCATGTATGAAAGGTTGTGTATTGATAAAGCTTGACAGGTAGGCTTTTTTGTGTCATGTATGAAAGGTCATGTTTTGATAAAGCTTGACAGGTAGGCTTTTTTGTGTCATGTATGAAAGGTTGTGTATTGATAAAGCTTGACCAGTTGGCTTTTTTGTGTCATGTATGAAAGGTTGTGTATTGATAAAGCTTGACAGGTAGGTTTTTTGTGTCATGTATGAAAGGTCGTGTATTGATAAAGCTTGACAGGTAGGCTTTTTTATTTCATGTACAAAAGGTCGTGTATTGATAATGCTTGACAAGTAGGCTTTTTTATTTCATGTATGAAAGGTCGTGTATTGATAAAGCTTGACAAGTAGGCTTTTTTATTTCATATACGAAAGGTCGTGTATTGATAATGCTTGACAAGTAGGCTTTTTTATTTCATGTACGAAAGGTCGTGTATTGATAAAGCTTGACAAGTAGGCTTTTTTATTTCATGTACGAAAGGTCGTATATTGATAAAGCTTGACAGGTAGGTAGGATTTTTTGTGTCATGTACGAAAGGTCATGTATTGATAAAGCTTGACAAGTAGGCTTTTTTATTTCATGTACGAAAGGTCGTGTATTGATAAAGCTTGACATGTAGGCTTTTTTATGTCATGTATGAAAGGTCGTGTATTGTTAAAGCTTGACCAGTAGGATTTTTGTGTCATGTATGAAAGGTCGTGTATTGATAAAGCTTGACAAGTAGGCTTTTTTATTTCATGTACGAAAGGTCGTGTATTGATAAAGCTTGACCAGTAGACTATTTTTGTGTCATGTATGAAAGGTCGTGTATTGATAAAGCTTGACCAGTAGACTATTTTTGTGTCATGTACGAAAGGTCGTGTATTGTTAAAGCTTGACCAGTAGGATTTTTGTGTCATGTATGAAAGGTCGTGTATTGATAAAGCTTGACAAGTAGGCTTTTTTATGTCATGTACGAAAGGTCGTGTATTGATAAAGCTTGACCAGTAGGATTTTTATGTCATGTACGAAAGGTCATGTATTGATAAAGCTTGACAAGTAGGATTTTTTATTTCATGTACGAAAGGTCGTGTATTGTTAAAGCTTGACCAGTAGACTATTTTTGTGTCATGTATGAAAGGTCATGTATTGATAAAGCTTGACCAGTAGACTATTTTTGTGTCATGTACAAAAGGTCGTGCATTGATAAAGTTTGACCAGTAGACTATTTTTGTGTCATGTACGAAAGGTCGTGTATTGATAAAGCTTGACAAGTAGGTTTTTTTGTGTCATGTACAAAAGGTCGTGTTTTGATAAAGCTTGACCAGTTGGCTTTTTTGTGTCATGTACAAAAGGTCGTGTGTTGATAAAGCTTGACCAGTTGGCTTTTTTGTGTCATGTACGAAAGGTCGTGTATTGATAAAGCTTGACAAGTAGGCTTTTTTGTGTCATGTACGAAAGGTCGTGTATTGATAAAGCTTGACAAGTAGGTTTTTTTGTGTCATGTACAAAAGGTCGTGTTTTGATAAAGCTTGACCAGTTGGCTTTTTTGTGTCATGTACAAAAGGTCGTGTATTGATAAAGCTTGACCAGTTGGCTTTTTTGTGTCATGTACGAAAGGTCGTGTATTGATAAAGCTTGACAAGTAGGCTTTTTTGTGTCATGTACGAAAGGTCGTTATTGATAAAGCTTGAACAGTGGACTTTTTTTGTCATGTGTGACAGCAACAAAGTTGCTCCACTTTACTCTCCACAAACAGCGAAGTTATCTTTTATATTAATCTTCTATATGTCCATTTCCTGTGTGTTACCGGGGCCTCATTATGAGGGATGTAAAGAATAGTGACACTGTGACCTTCCAGGCATGTCGTAAGAGGCGACTAAGGAGGTTGATCGATGGCTTGACAAGCTGTCATTGTAAAAAGTATTGTTATGGAAACAGCGCCATATATTTTAGAGCAGTGATCTCTGCAATATGTGCCACTTTGGCACGCAAGGTTTCTATTTTTAAGATTGTGGCTCTGCCCTATGTGCCGTCTTCGGCTCGAAAGGACGATAGATAGATAGATAGATATGTCCATGGTTAACTTTGTATTATTATCTCTCTCAGAAGGGACCAGAGTTAATGTTAGGACATCTGTTGGAAACCTACTTTTTAAATAATTTTTTAGATAAATGCGTATTCACTGTTTTTGTATTGTTATTTTTGAAACAAGTTTGTAGCTACCATTTTTGTATTGTTATTTTTGAGACAAGTTTGTAGCTACCAACTGTTTTTGTATTTTTGAGACAAGTTTGTAGCCACAATTTTTATATTGTTATTTTTGAGAC
Source organism: Megaustenia siamemsis (assembly GCA_032433765.1). Taxonomy (NCBI): domain Eukaryota; kingdom Metazoa; phylum Mollusca; class Gastropoda; order Stylommatophora; family Ariophantidae; genus Megaustenia; species Megaustenia siamemsis. The sequence continues at coordinate 95,996,664 of JAVIAB010000139.1, read as the reverse complement.
AAGTTTGTAGCTACAATTTTTGTATTGTTATTTTTTAAACAAGTTTGTAGCTACCGTTTTTGTATTTTTGAAACAAGTTTGTAGCCACCATTTTTGTATTGTTATTTTTGAGACAAGTTGTAGCTACCGTTTTTGTATTTTTGAGACAGGTTTGTAGCCACCATTTTTGTATTGTTATTTTTTAGGCAAGTTTGTAGCCACAATTTTTGTATTGTTATTTTTGAGACAAGTTTGTAGCCACAATTTTTGTATTGTTATTTTTGAGGCAAGTTGTAGCTACCGTTTTTGTATTTTTGAGACAGGTTTGTAGCCACCATTTTTGTATTGTTATTTTTTAGGCAAGTTTGTAGCCACAATTTTTGTATTGTTATTTTTGAGACAAGTTTGTAGCCACAATTTTTGTATTGTTATTTTTGAGGCAAGTTTGTAGCCACAATTTTTGTATTGTTATTTTTGAGGCAAGTTTGTAGCCACAATTTTTGTATTGTTATTTTTGAGGCAAGTTTGTAGCCACAATTTTTGTATTGTTAATTTTTGACACAAATTTGTAGCCACCAACAGTTTTTGTATTTGTGAGACAAGTGTTGCTACAAACTTGTTATTTTGCTTTATGACTATGAGATAATTGTTTGGGGCCTAATGTTCTCATTTATTTCTTCTCTTACCAGAGCCATCAACAACTAGATCCTGTTATTGACTGTATCTGGATGTTTGAGGACTCAACTTTGGCCTTTCAACGGACTTTATGCGATCTACAGACAAGACCTGCTATTTTTTGTCCTGTTATTTTGTATTGCGCTCAATATAGCATGGCCCTTTCATTTTGATAAGTGCTCTACAATGGCAGGCCTGTTTTGAGATCATCCCAAGTACTTTTGACTAGGTTTAATATGTCAATTATTTATAATTAATGTGATTATATAGAGCTCCAGCAGGTTTGGTATTATGCCAAATGTCATGTTGTCATTTAGATACCTTGTAGTTTTGATAAGATCTTAAATGTCATGTGGGTTTTATGGGGCAATAGTGCTTGGTTGCACTTAGTTTAGATGAGAAAATATTTTACCATTAATGTGAGATGATCAACTGTACCATGTTGAATGTGATCAATTGTAGAACATTGATTGTGTTCAGCTGTAACAAGTTGATTGTGTTCAGCTGTAACAAGTTGATTGTGTTCAGCTGTAACAAGTTGATTGTGTTCAGCTGTAACAAGTTGATTGTGTTCAGCTGTAACAAGTTGATTGTGTTCAGCTGTAACAAGTTGATTGTGTTCAGCTGTAACATATTGATTGTGTTCAGCTGTAGCATATTGATTGTGTTCTGCTGTAGCACATTGATTGTGTTCAGCTGTAGCACATTGATTGTGTTCTGTTGTAGCACATTGATTGTATTCAGCTGTAGCACATTGATTGTATTCAGCTGTAGCACATTGATTGTATTCAGCTGTAGCACATTGATTGTATTCAGCTGTAGCACATTGATTGTGTTCAGCTGTAGCTTTGTAAAGGATAAAATCAGCTCATTTATGAGTGGACAATATCACTGAAAGAAAAGTCAGTAAAAAATGTGTGTAAAGAGGACAAAACAAAATATGAAAATATTTCATTACCAGTGTTTTTGAGAAAATGCACTTGTGATCATCATGCCCACTAGACTGACTCACACAGATGATGTAACTTCTGACATGTACTACTGCTACTAGGATGTCACTTATAGCAGGAAATATAAGCTGAAATAGGCTGTTGGCTACAAAAACAAAGATAGAGAGGATATATGGTGACATTAAAAATGTGGTGTGCACTGTGGTTTGTGGAGCGGCACATAATTGATCTGTGAATGGGATTGTTTGTGATTTACTTGTGCCTTTATCTTTCATGTCTAGTTGTTACATTTTCCTGATGTTATGTGTCATTCATATCCAGATGTTAAGGTCTTCTGGGTGTTGATTTTAAACATTCATGATATTGTGTGAATGACTCTTCCATATCCAGATGTTAAACTCTACTGATGTTGTGTGAATGACTCTTCCATATCCAGATGTTAAACTCTACTGATGTTGTGTGCTTGACTCTTCCATATCCAGATGTTAAACTCTACTGATGTTGTGTGCTTGACTCTTCCATATCCAGATGTTAAACTCTCCTGGTGTTGTGTGCCTGATTCTTCCATGTCCAAATGTTAAACTCTCCTGGTGTTGTGTTCCTGATTCTTCCACATCTAAATGTTAAACTCTACTGATGTTGTGTGCCTGACTCTTCCATATCCAGATGTTAACTCTTCTGGTGTTGTGTGCCTGACTCTTCCATGTCCAAATGTTAAACTCTCCTGGTGTTGTGTGCCTGATTCTTCCATGTCCAAATGTTAAACTTTCCTGGTGTTGTGTGCCTGATTCTTCCATGTCTAAATGTTAAACTCTCCTGGTGTTGTGTTCCTGATTCTTCCATGTCTAAATGTTAAACTCTCCTGGTGTTGTGTGCCTGATTCTTCCATGTCCAAATGTTAAACTCTCCTGGTGTTGTGTGCCTGACTCTTCCATGTCTAGATGTTAAACTCTCCTGGTGTTGGTGTTAAAATTGTAATGTTGTGTGACTATACCCTTCATAACCAAATGTTTAAATTTATTTTAGAATTGATGTTAAACTCTCACAGTGCTTTGTGACTCTTTCATGTCCAAATGTTCAACTCTCTTGAGTGTTAATGTTAAGCTCTTTGATTTTCATCCCCTTTTATAATATTGTATAACCTTAATGTGACCTTGTAAGATAATATTTAATGTTTTGCTACAAAGTTTATGTATAGCCAGCCCTGTTTGGTGTCTGGTCAACCTGTGGCTTAGTGACAACATAAATGTACATTGACAAAACCAGACTTTTAGCATCCTTTATGCAGGATAACTTGAAATGAGTATGTGGCATCAATCATATGACTTTACAAAGCAATGGAATATAATAACCTCACAGCATTTGCTGCTTTTTCCTATTTTGACATCATTTTTGTCAAGTTGATCCTCATTCTCTAAGCTAGAGCATGTTCTTCTAATTTTGAGATCATGGCTTCCTTGTAACGACTGGCTTGTGACATGAGCTTATCTTGCAACGTCAGCTCAGTGAGTTGTAGATTAATTCTCTCATTCTGAGATCTCTTATGCACACCTGGTAGGAAATTATTGCCTCTCTTTAACTATCTCATCTCATGATCCTTATTATCATTTGTGGCTTCCTTTTTCTGTTATCTTTCCAGTTCCCCTTCATTTATCTTTTCTTTCCTGTTATCTTCCAGTTCCCCTTGATTTATATTCTCTTTCCTGTCATCTTCCAATTCCCCTTCATTTATCATTTCTTTCCTGTTATCTTCCAATTCCCCTTGATTTATATTCTCTTTCCTGTTATCTTCCAATTCCCCTTGATTTATATTCTCTTTCCTGTTATCTTCCAATTCCCCTTGATTTACATTCTCTATCCTGTTATCTTCCAATTCCCCTTCATTTATCTTTTCTTTCCTGTCATCTTCAAATTCCCCTTGATTTATATACTCTTTCCTGTTATCTTACAGCTCTCCTTGATTGATATTCTTTTTCATGTTATCTTTCCATTTCCCCTTGATTTGTCTCCTCTTTCTCTCACCTGTTTTGGTGTGAAAAAAAAAAAGAAAAAGTAAAGTAAAGAGCCCAGTCACGCCACATGGTGTGTAGCGAATATGGTGTTAGTGCCCATATTTTTTATAGACCTTCGGCACATGATTTTTGGGAAATGTTGGTATTGTGCTTGTGCTGCTTTACTTTTCCAGAAAAAAATCCTATACCCATTTAAGACTGGGTTAATCTGGAAGTCATTGATCAGGATCAACCCCAACCTCCTGTCCTTAGTAGTCCAGTTCACTAACCACTGAGCTATTGCTGCCCCTTTTTTGATGCAGTATGTTTAAGAGAGCCATGACTAATGTAAAGACAGATCTTGGAAAGGTTCTGGCAAAAGCAACATACAAAGAATTAGACAACAAAGTGAAAAGTTCGGCAAGAAGAGATACAAGAGCTTATATAGACAACTTGGCAGAGAAAGCAGAGACAGCTGCAATTACAGGAGACAGCAGAACTCTCTATACTGTACAAAAGATGCTGACAAACACCTATACATCCAGTGGAACACCAATTCTAGACAAATCTGGATTAATGCTAACAACAAGCGCAGACATAAAAGCCCGTTGGGCGGAACACTTCAAAGAAATTCTTAACCGTCCACTACCTCACAGTTTAATAGATTTTGAAGCTGAAACACCAGCAGCAGAATTAGATGTAAATTTAGATGACTTCACCTTGAGTGAAATAGAAACCACCTTAAAGCTAATGACCAATAACAAGGCTGCTGGAGAGGATAAGTTAACAGCTGAGATCCTCAAGGCAATTGATAGCCATAATTTAATCTATCTATCTATCTATTGACCTTTCGAGCCGTAACCGGCCCATAGGGCGTAGACCAAGATACACCTTCTCCTATATGAATTTTTGTTCTAGCAGTTTTCTTTTAAAGATATTTTATCAAATCTCGCCATCTGTCTCTGTTCTGTGCAAGCAGTTCTATCTCATTGAGGGAGCCGATTCCTGCTGCTCTTGCCTCTCTCATCAATGTTCTTCTCAGTGTCTCCCTGGGTCTTCCTCTTTTTCTTTTACCTGTTGTTTCCCATATGAGGGCTTGCTTTGCTATTCGATTATTATCTCTTCTCATCACATGTCCAACGTATGACCATCGTCTTTTCTTTATTACTGAAGATATTAGTGGTTGATTGGCGATTTCTCTAATTTCCTCGTTTGTTTTGAATTCGTTCCATTCTATACCAAGTATTTTCCTTAGACATTTATATAAAGGGAGAAGCTGTCTTGACCACATTTTCACTCTTCGACTTATATTGGAGGAACACATTGAAAAGCAAAAACCTTTTGTACTTAACTTCATCGACTTCAAAAAAGCATTTGATAGTATTCATAGAGATTCTTTGTGGAAAATTCTGAAGCAATATGGCTTACCATCAAAAATCATAAATATTATCAAAGACATGTATGATGGTTACACATGTGCAGTTCGAACAGAGGAAGGACTGAGCGAATGTTTCCCAATAGAACTGGGGTTAAACAAGGATGTATTTTATCGCCCTTGTTATTTGGAATTGTTATGGACTTCATAATGAAGAAATGCTGCACTGGTAATAAAGGCATCGAATGGATACAAGGAGACCATTTGGAGGACCTCGACTTTGCTGATGACATAGTTCTCATCAGCAATCAGATAAAAACGATGCAGGAAAACACAAATGAACTATCATCAATAGCCAGCAAAATTGGGCTTGAGGTCAATCATGAAAAGACTAAAGTCATGAAAAGTTTAATTCCAACAAGTGACAAATATACATGGAAAACAAACCAGTAGAAGAGATCGATCACTTCATCTATCTTGGAAGTCACATTGATCGAGAAGGGGATACGAGCAAAGAAATTAGAATCAGACTGGCTAAAGCAGCAATGTCTTTCAGAAGCCTTGAAAAGTTGTGGAATCAAAACTCATTAGCACAAACACAAAACTTAGGCTATTCAAATCAAATGTACTATCAACCCTTACGTATGCGTGTGAAAGCTGGAAAACAACAAGAGATATAGAAACAAAGTTGAACGCATAATTTAATACATCTCCAAAAAATGTTCAACATCATTTGGAAAACAGAGAAGACGCCTCATAAATGGAAAAAAGGAATCATTGTTAAGATCCCAAAAAAGGGCAATCTTAGAGATTGTAACAACTGGAGAGGCGTGACACTTTTGTCAGTTGCCTCAAAGTTATTCTGTAAAATCATCCTAAATAGAATAAAGGATTCAATAGATACAGTAATGCGTGAAGAACAGGCTGGGTTTAGAAAAGGGAGAAGCTGTCTTGACCACATTTTCACTCTACGACTTATATTGGAGGAACACATTGAAAAGCAAAAACCTTTTGTACTTAACTTCATCGACTTCAAAAAAGCATTTGATAGTATTCATAGAGATTCTTTGTGGAAAATTCTGAAGCAATATGGTTTACCATCAAAAATCATAAATATTATCAAAGACATGTATGATGGTTACACATGTGCAGTTCGAACAGAGGAAGGACTGAGCGAATGTTTCCCAATAGAAACTGGGGTTAAACAAGGATGTATTTTATCGCCCTTGTTATTTGGAATTGTTATGGACTTCATAATGAAGAAATGCTGCACTGGTAATAAAGGCATCGAATGGATACAAGGAGACCATTTGGAGGACCTCGACTTTGCTGATGACATAGTTCTCATCAGCAGTCAGATAAAAACGATGCAGGAAAACACAAATGAACTATCATCAATAGCCAGCAAAATTGGGCTTGAGGTCAATCATGAAAAGACTAAAGTCATGAAAAGTTTAATTCCAACAAGTGACAAAATATACATGGAAAACAAACCAGTAGAAGAGATCGATCACTTTATCTATCTTGGAAGTCACATTGATCGAGAAGGGATACGAGCAAAGAAATTAGAATCAGACTGGCTAAAGCAGCAATGTCTTTCAGAAGCCTTGAAAAGTTGTGGAAATCAAAACTCATTAGCACAAACACAAAACTTAGGCTATTCAAATCAAATGTACTATCAACCCTTACGTATGCGTGTGAAAGCTGGAAAACAACAAGAGATATAGAAACAAAGTTGAACGCATTCGAAAATAAATGTCTAAGGAAAATACTTGGTATAGAATGGAACGAATTCAAAACAAACGAGGAAATTAGAGAAATCGCCAATCAACCACTAATATCTTCAGTAATAAAGAAAAGACGATGGTCATACGTTGGACATGTGATGAGAAGAGATAATAATCGAATAGCAAAGCAAGCCCTCATATGGGAAACAACAGGTAAAAGAAAAAGAGGAAGACCCAGGGAGACACTGAGAAGAACATTGATGAGAGAGGCAAGAGCAGCAGGAATCGGCTCCCTCAATGAGATAGAACTGCTTGCACAGAACAGAGACAGATGGCGAGATTTGATAAAATATCTTTAAAAGGAAACTGCTAGAACAAAAATTCATATAGGAGAAGGTGTATCTTGGTCTACGCCCTATGGGCCGGTTACGGCTCGAAAGGTCAATAGAATAGAATGTTTAAGAGTTTTTGAGTAGTTCCGAATCCCTGAGATTCTAACTCTTTGATTGGTCCATTTCAATTACCAAAACATAAAGATAACCCATGTCTCAGCGGCAGCAAACATGACAGGTTTCCTTTTCATGTACAAATCTTCAAATCAAATCTGGTTAGATTCTTTTGTCCTCATGTGAGACAATATCACTGTTGACTCTTTCAGTACAAAAGGTTTTTTAACAATGCAATAAAAGAGATTTCAGAGGCAACATTTTTTCATGGGTTTAAATATCAATCTACTTGATTTATCTAACAAATAACATATTTGAATTTTTAGATAATTGAACAAGGAATTAGATTTTTCCAATACAAAAATGATACAAGACATGTAAAAAAGAATATGGTTTGATGATAGTGTATATGAATCAAATTGATAGTGACGCACTCTGCAGCTAAATGTACGTGACTGAAATTGGCATGACCTACAGTGTGTCCAAACGTAAGGAAAGAGTTAACTCTTCTGCTGCCTAGGTCATGTCCCATTAACAAATAGATCAGCTGGTCTCAACATCATTCTTCTACCAACCGATACTATAGCATATTATTTGGATTATTCTGGGCTTGAAGTATTATGGTAATATTTATAAATGAGTCACTGTTATATGAGAAAATGTTATGTATGTAAATATTCTTTATATATGTAGCTCATTGATGTCTACCTGATTGATGTCCAGTCTGGTGTGTCAAGCCTGCCTGTGGCTGAGAAAATATCACTTTTAAAGTTCAAGGCTCTGACCATTAATGTACTTAAAAGTTGTGGTTTTTCTGTTTACCCAGTAAAGTTTCTGTGTAGTCAGTGAAGTTTTTGTGTACCCAGTAAAGTTTCTGTGTAGTCAGTGGAATTGTCTGTGTACACTGTGAAGTGATCCACTGATGAGACAGTGCTTACTATATGTAGTGCCAGTATTGATCAGAACTGCTGCAACAGAAAATGCAATTTTACACTATTCTTGTGCATATTTGTTATTTCACACAACGAATGTTTTAACTGACATATCTGGCATGTGCAAGAATCTACTAATCACCATTCTTGACTCCCACCAATAACCACCTTGGATATGAACATGTTCATGGTATATATTGTATCAATAAGTACATACTCTGCATTGTTATATTGTCACACCATTATATTAACACTGTAACATACTGTCTTGTTAGCCTTGTTGTATTGCAGCTTTGTCTTTCACACTTGGTGGTGCCTTTTTATAGGTTTGTTGCTGTGAAATTGATGCTTCCTCCTGTCTGACTATAAGGTGCATGTTTTTATCATCAGTTATTTGTTGTCTTGATCAGCACGAGGGGCTGGGATATTGTCTCATTCTAGTGGCAGTCAAGTGATTATTGCTTGTGTGAATGAAGTATTGGGTGTTGCATGTGAGAATGATGTGTCAGGCATTGTTTTATCATCATATCTAATCCTAGCTGCACCACAATAGATGATTGCAGCACATTTGTACTATTTTAGCTAAGAGATGATTGATTACAACATATGGTATTGTTTTAGTTAAGGTGATTGATTACAACATATGGTATTGTTTTAGTTAAGGTGATTGATTACAACATATGGTATTGTTTTAGTTCAGAGATGATTGATTACAACATATGGTATTGTTTTAGTTCAGAGATGATTGATTACAACATATGGTATTGTTTTAGTTCAGAGATGATTGATTACAACATATGGTATTGTTTTAGTTCAGAGATGATTGATTACAACATATGGTATTGTTTTAGTTAAGAGATGATTGATTACAACAAATTGTATTATTTTAGTTAAGAGATGATTGATTACAACATATGGTATTGTTTTAGTTAAGAGATAATTGATTACAACATATGGTATTGTTTTAGTTCAGAGATGATTGATTACAACATATGGTATTGTTTTAGTTAAGAGATGATTGATTACAACATATGGTATTATTTTAGTTCAGAGATGATTGATTACAACATATGGTATTGTTTTAGTTCAGAGATGATTGATTACAACATATGGTATTGTTTTAGTTAAGAGATGATTGATTACAACATATGGTATTATTTTAGTTCAGAGATGATTGATTACAACATATGGTATTGTTTTAGTTAAGAGATGATTGATTACAACATATAGTATTGTTTTAGTTCAGAGATGATTGATTACAACATATGGTATTGTTTTAGTTAAGAGATGATTGATTACAACATATGGTATTGTTTTAGTTAAGAGATGATTGATTACAACAAATTGTATTATTTTAGTTAAGAGATGATTGATTACAACATATGGTATTGTTTTAGTTAAGAGATAATTGATTACAACATATGGTATTGTTTTAGTTCAGAGATGATTGATTACAACATATGGTATTGTTTTAGTTAAGAGATGATTGATTACAACATATGGTATTATTTTAGTTCAGAGATGATTGATTACAACATATGGTATTGTTTTAGTTAAGAGATGATTGATTACAACATATGGTATTGTTTTAGTTCAGAGATGATTGATTACAACAAATTGTATTATTTTAGTTCAGAGATGATTGATTAACATGAAATGTGTACTGTTTTTAATATGAGCTAATCTGATTAATGAATGTTAAATTGTACAGTTATTTAGTTTAAGTGAATAATTATTGCAAAATTTGTTTGTTTTATTTACAAGTTGATAATTTGCTTGTAACTTGTACAGTTTTAATTGTGGTTGATCAGATATGCTTAGCATCCTCTTATATGGATCTGAGACTTGAACTACTTACTCAAGGCAAAATGGAGACTTAACAGTTCTCATGTGCACTGTTTTCTAAAAATATTGCACACTAACTTATAAGACAGAAAAACTAACTCACATGTTTTGCAATTCAGTGTCTGGTTGAAGTGTGTACTGGAAGGATAAGTGTACACTCTGTGCACTGATTGTTAGAAAAAGCAGTGGAGCAGATATGGGATTATCAAGATTGCTGTGATGCTAACTCATGAAAACCCAAAGCAAGCCTTGCAGTTTGCTAACGCTTCATCCATGCAATTTTACAAAGACTGAGTGCTTGAGTCATGCCAGAAGAATGAATATCAATCGCATCCCTAGGAGAGTACTGTATAGAGAACTTAGGGATGTCAAGAGAGCGATGACCAGACCAAAGCTTTGGTATACAGATATTTGTAAAGCATCCTTGAGGGAATTCTCTATCTGGCAGCAGATCATGTCACCAGGAGAGTAGAAATAGAAATTTCAACCACATTTGAAAGGTTGTTGTTGTTAGGATCTTCATTACTGCATACTGAATCGATCCATAGGTGCTCTGATATCCCCCTCGAGAATCTCAAGAAAATCTGAGGATAATCCTATTCCACATTCACGATCCCCATAGCCTCTTCAATGCATCTTCAATGTACTCAGAGTTCTTCATTGTACTCAGAGTTCTTCATTGTACTCAGAGTTCTTCAATGTACTCAGAGTTCTTCATTGTACTCAGAGTTCTTCAATGTACTCAGAGTTCTTCATTGTACTCAGAGTTCTTCAATGTACTCAGAGTTCTTCAATGTACTCAGAGTCCATCCGGAACCTTTTGTTTTTCACTGTTATCCAAGAAAGCCTTCCTTTTATTTTGCCAGCTGTAACCAAGTATTCCAAAATAAGGATATCAAAAGCAAGAGGAGCTTTCATTGCACTGGGAAACATATGGAAATCCAAAGAAATTAGGCTAAATACAAAAATACAAATTTTCAACTCCAATGTTAAGTCGGTTCTATTATATGGCTGTGAAACATGGAGAATAACAAAATTGACAATCACGAAGGTACAGACTTTCATTAATGGATGCTTGCGCAGAATAAAGGGATGGAAATGGCAGGACAAAGTCACTAACGTGGAATTATGGAAATGTACCGGTCAAATACCAGTGGATAAAGAAATACAGCGAAGACGATGGCGATGGATAGGACACACACTATGGAAACCAACTGAGAGTATTACACAACAGGCCCTTTTTTGGAATCCCCAGGGGAAAAGACAAAGAGGAAGACCAAGGAATTCTTGGAGAAGACAGATTGAAGCAGAGATGAAGATGATGGGGAAGACATGGAATGATCTTAAAAGAATTGCAAAAAACAGAACGACTTGGAAAGTGTTTGTTGAAGACCTATGCTCCACTGGGAGCTAAAAAGGTAGAAGAACCAAGTATTCCAACTTTCCTCTTCTCATGGTGTGCCCAAAAAATGTTGATTGCTTCTTTCTGATGTTTTTTAAGAGCTCCCTTTTTGTGTTGGCCTCTTTGAGAACTTTCTCATTGGTCTTTTTAGCTGTCCAGGGAACTTTCAACATTATTCTGAGAAATCCCATCTCCAGCCAGATTACAAATCTAATATTGGTAGATTCTAGCATGAGAGAAGCTGTTCATTAAAAAATGCATCTGACAATATCTGTTGACATTTACTGGTTTGCTGGATACAGATCATCTATCAAGATAACAAAAATATCATTATATATATTATATAAATACTTAAACACACATCAGACTTGTACTGTAGATGACTGAGTATACCAAAATTGGTCTGGTGATGATTCTATTATATAAAAATTGTACTAGAGATGCTTCGGGTGTATCAAGTACTGGAGATGATCCGATGCATCAAAATTGTACTTGAAATGATCCGGTATATCAAAATTGTACTGGTGATGATCCAGTATATCAAAATTTTACAAGAGATGATCTGATACATCAAAATTCTACCGGTGATGATCCGATACATCAAAATTGTACTGGTGATGATCCGATACATAAAAATTGTTCTGGTCATGATACATCAAAATTGAACAGTTTTAGTTTAGAGGTGTTTGTTACAGCAAATGTCTACTCTAGAGATCTTTGATTACAGCCAATTATTTTATTAGAAATGGCTGGTTACAGTAAACTTGTGTTAAAGATGATTGGTTACTGTTCTTATTTAGAAATTGTATTCAGCATATTTGTATTGAAAATTGATTGTTTACAGTACTCTAGTGCTGTATTACCTAGTGATGTACTTTTTGCATTAAGCCTGTACTGTTTACTAATAACAACTCTATATGTACTGTTTGAGTGGAAGAGATGATTGTTTACAGTGAGACTATATCATTTGAGCAAGTGCTGTTCATGGCAGATATTTTGATTGTTAGAGTATCAGATATCTTGATAAATTTCCACCAAGGCTCTGCATCCATCCCCTCACCCACCCACCTGCCAGAATTTGGCATGAATTGATACTCATTACCTGTTGCATATTAGAGGTGCTATCAATTGTGTCTCAGCTGTGTGTATGTTTCTTTTGCATGTGTGGATGAGAGAGATAAAACGTACACAAATATCATCAAGTTTATTACTTTAGTCCATTCACAAATTTATGCCTAAACTAAAAATCAATTTTCTCTAAAACTGTTTGATGTATTGCTGTGAAATTGTGCATGCAGTCTTAGATTCTACCTGACCTTAATACAATATTGTTATTTAGTATAAAACTGATGTAGTTCAGAATTTTTGACCATCACCATGTGCCATACTGGTTGGCATAGGTGATCAAGTCCTTCTACAGTTTTCTATCCACAGTGCATCGTATCAGTTTTGTTGTTGACCATTTTTTTGTTGTTGACCATTTTTTTATGCCATGATACCAAGCTATCTAGTATCTTCTCTATTTGTTAGTCCTCGATCTTTCTTTTCCTGTATTTTTCCATTTGTAACCAAATATTCCAACATTCTTCTAATCAATGAAAAATGTTGATTGTTTCTTTTTGATGTTGTTTTAGGAGCTCCTATTTTGTGTTGGCTTCTTTGGGAATTTTCTTCCTGGTCTTTTTAGCTACCCAAGGAGCTCTCAACTTTCTTCTGAGAAATCCCATCTCCATGGCCATTTGTTTTTTATTTGTTTGTCTACTGTCCATGATTCGCTTTCATAGGTCAAAATTGGCCCTATATTGCACTGAGGAACTCTCTTTCTCACTTATATTGACATAGACTTGTTGCACAAGATGTTTTTCTTTTGATGTTATAGATTATGTAAAAATATATGAGGTTTTAAGGACAGAAATTTACAAGTTTTAAAGTCAATCCCCTCCCCTGTTTGATAAAATGCACACTTTTTAAAGTTGAAGTGCATAGATATAGATTTGTGAAAGGACTATAGTTGTCAGAAGCTCAGGATTTTCAAATCAAATGTATTATCCATCCTTATTTATGCATGCAAGAGCTGGAAAACTAAAGAAATAGGAAATAAACTGGATGCTTTTGAAAACAAATGCCTCAGGAAAATGCTTAACAAACCAGGGAATGAATTTAAGACTAATGCAGAAGTAAGAGAAATGGCAAAGCATTCAATAATTGAATCTATACTGATTAGAAGAAGGTGGTCATATGTTGATTATGTGATGAGAAGATAACAAGAGAATCTCAAAGAAAGCTTTCAAATGTGAACCAGAGGGTAAAAGAACAAGAGGCTGGCCTAGAGAAACACTAATACAATCATTGAGGCAAGAGGCAACAACAGCAGGTGTCAGCTCCCTCTCAGAAATTGACTCACCCAGAACAAAGCCATGTGGCGAGATGCAGTGCAGGTCCTGTGAAAAGTTGACACTTGGTAACAGATAGTGTCAAACAAATGAGTCTAGAATTTCTGAGCTATACGCTGTTTTCAGCTCGAAAGGATAATAGATATAGTTGTCAGACTTTAAGAGTCTTGCTGGTTTGAAGTTTGTGTGGGTTGTTGGTGGTTGCCATAGATATTTGTGAACTTATTTCTAGGTTATCATGCTGTTTATGTAGTCATATAGTTGAAGTAGTCCATAGCTTTTGTATTCACATCAACCATTTGTATCTGCACTTTGGGTGGTTGTTAGACTGATCAATGGAAATGATTGTTTGTTGGATAAATGGAAGCCAAAGATTGACTGTGTAAATGATAATAACAGGTGGTTGAGCTATTGTTGTCTCCCTTTTGTAAACAAAAGCTTTAGAAAAGTGTGTGTTTGTGTTACAAGAATGGCCAGATTTGAGACGAGACTCCACAGCACTTCTCTACTTGCACCATTTATCAATTTCAAGTGATCAAAATAAGTCAACAATTTATTGGTTTGTTGTGATGTGTTTTGCTTGAACAAATAAACTTATGCACTCCTTGCTTTTGTCATTTTTTTTCCTATCACTGGCTGTCATGCAGGTCGGTGTCAAGTCATCAGAAAACCTGTCAACCTCTGGCCATCATGCAGGTCAATGTCAAGTTATCAAAAAATTTCAAACCCTGACCATCATGCAGGTCAATGTCAAGTCAAGTCATTAAAAAAATGTCAACTTCTGGCCATCATGCAGGTCAATGTCAAATCATTAAAAAAATGTCAACTTCTGGCCATCATGCAGGTCAATGTCAAGTCATTAAAAAAATGTCAACTTCTGGCCATCATGCAGGTCAATGTCAATGTCAAGTCATTAAAAAAATGTCAACTTCTGGCCATCATGCAGGTCAATGTCAATGTCAAGTCATTAAAAAAATGTCAACTTCTGGCCATCATGCAGGTCAATGTCAATGTCAAGTCATTAAAAAAATGTCAACTTCTGGCCATCATGCAGGTCAATGTCAAGTCAAGTCATTAAAAAAATGTCAACTTCTGGCCATCATGCAGGTCAATGTCAAGTCAAGTCATTAAAAAAATGTCAACTTCTGGCCATCATGCAGGTCAATGTCAAGTCAAGTCATTAAAAAAATGTCAACTTCTGGCCATCATGCAGGTCAATGTCAAGTCAAGTCATTAAAAAAATGTCAACTTCTGGCCATCATGCAGGTCAATGTGAAGTCAAGTCATTAAAAAAATGTCAACTTCTGGCCATCATGCAGGTCAATGTCAAGTCAAGTCATTAAAAAAATGTCAACTTCTGGCCATCATGCAGGTCAATGTCAATGTCAAGTCATTAAAAAAATGTCAACTTCTGGCCATCATGCAGGTCAATGTCAAGTCATTAAAAAAATGTCAACTTCTGGCCATCATGCAGGTCAATGTCAAGTCAAGTCATTAAAAAAATGTCAACTTCTGGCCATCATGCAGGTCAATGTCAAGTCAAGTCATTAAAAAAATGTCAACTTCTGGCCATCATGCAGGTCAATGTCAAGTCAAGTCATTAAAAAAATGTCAACTTCTGGCCATCATGCAGGTCAATGTCAATGTCAAGTCATTAAAAAAATGTCAACTTCTGGCCATCATGCAGGTCAATGTCAAGTCATTAAAAAAATGTCAACTTCTGGCCATCATGCAGGTCAATGTCAAGTCAAGTCATTAAAAAAATGTCAACTTCTGGCCATCATGCAGGTCAATGTCAATGTCAAGTCATTAAAAAAATGTCAACTTCTGGCCATCATGCAGGTCAATGTCAAGTCAAGTCATTAAAAAAATGTCAACTTCTGGCCATCATGCAGGTCAATGTCAAGTCAAGTCATTAAAAAAATGTCAACTTCTGGCCATCATGCAGGTCAATGTCAAGTCAAGTCATTAAAAAAATGTCAACTTCTGGCCATCATGCAGGTCAATGTCAAGTCAAGTCATTAAAAAAATGTCAACTTCTGGCCATCATGCAGGTCAATGTCAATGTCAAGTCATTAAAAAGCCTGTCAACCTCTATGGAGTTCTCTTCTTCAGTATTCACCCATGAAGTGGACATATGTTGGTAGTTTACAGCGAGCCACAATAACTATGTTGGTAGTTTACAGCGAGCCACAATAACTATGTTGGTAGTTTACAGCGAGCCACAATAACTATGTTGGTAGTTTACAGCGAGCCACAATAACTTGGTTGGTAGTTTACAGCGAGCCACAATAACTATGTTGGTAGTTTACAGCGAGCCACAATAACTATGTTGGTAGTTTACAGCGAGCCACAATAACTATGTTGGTAGTTTACAGCGAGCCACAATAACTATGTTGGTAGTTTACAGCGAGCCACAATAACTTGACACATCTGTCATCAGTATGGGTAAATCTATTTGAGTTAATAGTTTTGCTGGTAGCCATTTTCTCCTATTTATTTTTAGACTTTTAAAAGTTCGTTAACATGTGCAGAGTGCACCTGAGACTGTTTGTTTTCTGCTACTATCCAAGAGTGCTAGATATCAGGTTTCACTACCCAGGGGAGGGTCAAAGCTGTGCAGAAACCATAAATCTGAAGAGAAAAACATTCACACTCCCCTTACCTGGCCATGAACCCAGGACCCTCATGTTCAGAGGCCAGTCATACCTGTAGGCCACCCAGCTGGGGAGTAAGTCATGTAGTTTACAACTTTCTTTTTCAAATATGTTAGTGTAAAATGTCAAGTATGTTAGTGTAAATTGTCAAATATGTTAGTGTAAAATGTCAAATATGTTAGTGTAAAATGTCAAGTATGTTAGTGTAAATTGTCAAATATGTTAGTGTAAAATGTCAAGTATGTTAGTGTAAATTGTAAAATATGTTAGTGTAAAATGTCAAATATGTTAGTGTAAATTGTCAAATATGTTAGTGTAAAATGTCAAATATGTTAGTGTAAATTGTCAAATATGTTAGTGTAAAATGTCAAGTATGTTAGTGTAAATTGTCAAATATGTTAGTGTAAAATGTCAAGTATGTTAGTGTAAATTGTCAAATATGTTAGTGTAAAATGTCAAATATGTTAGTGTAAATTGTCAAATATGTTAGTGTAAAATGTCAAGTATGTTAGTGTAAATTGTCAAATATGTTAGTGTAAAATGTCAAATATGTTAGTGTAAAATGTGAAATATGTTAGTGTAAAATGTCAAGTATGTTAGTGTAAATTGTCAAATATGTTAGTGTAAAATGTCAAGTATGTTAGTGTAAAATGTCAAATATGTTAGTGTAAAATGTCAAATATGTTAGTGTAAAATGTCAAATATGTTAGTGTAAAATGTGAAATATGTTAGTGTAAAATGTCAAGTATGTTAGTGTAAATTGTCAAATATGTTAGTGTAAAATGTCAAGTATGTTAGTGTAAAATGTCAAATATGTTCATGACTTGCTGCTATAACTTAAATTTTTTTTTAAATAAACACCCTAATACACTGATTATGACAAATTATGGAAGCCTCTTTACATTATTACAAGCTGTGGCTGCCCTCACTGAACTGATTATAACATATTGTGGCTGCCCTCACTGAACTGATTATAACATATTGTGGCTGCCCTCACTGAACTGATTATAACATATTGTGGCTGCCCTCACTGAACTGATTATAACATATTGTGGCTGCCCTCACTGAACTGATTATAACATATTGTGGCTGCCCTCACTGAACTGATTATAACATATTGTGGCTGCCCTCACTGAACTGATTATAACATATTGTGGCTGCCCTCAATGAACTGATTATAACATATTGTGGCTGCCCTCACTGAACTGATTATAACATATTGTAGCTGCCCTCACTGAACTGATTATAACATATTGTTGCTGCCCTCACTGAACTGATTATAACATATTGTGGCTGCCCTCACTGAACTGATTATAACATATTGTGGCTGCCCTCACTGAGCTGATTATAACATATTGTGACTGCCCTCACTGAATTGATTATAACATATTGTGGCTGCCCTCACTGAACTGATTATAACATATTGTGACTGCCCACACTGAACTGATTATAACATATTGTGGCTGCCCTCACTGAACTGATTATAACATATTGTGGCTGCTCTCACTGAACTGATTATAACATATTGTGGCTGTCCTCACTGAACTGATTATAACATATTGTGGCTGCCCTCACTGAGCTGATTATAACATATTGTGGCTGCCCTCACTGAACTGATTATAACATATTGTGGCTGCCCTCACTGAACTGATTATAACATATTGTGGCTGCCCCCACTGAACTGATTATAACATATTGTGGCTGCCCTCACTGAACTGATTATAACATATTGTGGCTGCCCCACTGAACTGATTATAACATATTGTGGCTGTCCTCACTGAGCTGATTATAACATATTGTGGCTGCCCCCACTGAACTGATTATAACATATTGTGGCTGCCCCCACTGAACTGATTATAACATATTGTGGCTGCCCCCACTGAACTGATTATAACATTTTGGCTGCCCCCACTGAACTGATTATAACATTTTGGCTGCCCCCACTGAACTGATTATAACATATTGTGGCTGCCCCCACTGAACTGATTATAACATTTTGGATACCCCCACTGCACTGATTATAACATATTGTGGCTGCCCCCACTGAACTGATTATAACATATTGTGGCTGCCCTCACTGAACTGATTATAACATATTGTGGCTGCCCCCACTGAACTGATTATAACATATTGTGGCTGCCCCCACTGAACTGATTATAACATATTGTGGCTGCCCTCACTGAACTGATTATAACATATTGTGGCTGCCCTCACTGAACTGATTATAACATATTGTTGCTGCCCTCACTGAACTGATTATAACATTATGGACGCTCCTTTACACTATACTGTTACAAAGTGTGGACAGTCCTTTACACTATACTGTTACAAAGTGCGGACAGTCCTTTACACTATACTGTTACAAAGTGTGGACAGTCCTTTACACTATACTGTTACAAAGTGTGGACAGTCCTTTACACTATACTATTACAAAGTGTGGACGGTCATTTACACTGTACTGTTACAAAGTGTGGATGGTCCTTTACACTATACTGTTATAAAGTGTGGACGGTCATTTACACTATACTGTTACAAAGTGTGGACGGTCATTTACACTATACTGTTACAAAGTGTGGACAGTCCTTTACACTATACTGTTATAAAGTGTGGACGGTCCTTTACACTATACTGTTATAAAGTGTGGACGGTCATTTACACTATACTGTTATAAAGTGTGGACAGTCCTTTACACTATACTGTTACAAAGTGTGGACGGTCATTTACACTATACTGTTATAAAGTGTGGACGGTCCTTTACACTATACTGTTATAAAGTGTGGACGGTCATTTACACTATACTGTTATAAAGTGTGGACAGTCCTTTACACTATACTGTTATAAAGTGTGGACAGTCCTTTACACTATACTGTTATAAAGTGTGGACGGTCCTTTACACTATACTGTTATAAAGTGTGGACGGTCATTTACACTATACTGTTATAAAGTGTGGACGGTCCTTTACACTATACTGTTATAAAGTGTGGACGGTCATTTACACTATACTGTTTTAAAGTGTGGACGGTCCTTTACACTATACTGTTACAAAGTGTGGACGGTCCTTTACACTATACTGTTATAAAGTGTGGACGGTCCTTTACACTATACTGTTATAAAGTGTGGACAGTCCTTTACACTATACTGTTTTAAAGTGTGGACGGTCCTTTACACTATACTGTTTTAAAGTGTGGACGGTCCTTTACACTATACTGTTTTAAAGTGTGGACGGTCCTTTACACTATACTGTTTTAAAGTGTGGACGGTCCTTTACACTATACTGTTATAAAGTGTGGACAGTCCTTTACACTATACTGTTTTAAAGTGTGGACAGTCCTTTACACTATACTGTTACAAAGTGTGGACGGTCATTTACACTATACTGTTATAAAGTGTGGACGTCCTTTACACTATACTGTTACTAAGTGTGGACGGTCCTTTACACTATACTGTTACAAAGTGTGGACGGTCCTTTACACTATACTGTTATAAAGTGTGGACGGTCCTTTACACTATACTGTTACAAAGTGTGGACGGTCATTTACACTATACTGTTACAAAGTGTGGACGGTCATTTACACTATACTGTTACAAAGTGTGGACGGTCATTTACACTATACTGTTATAAAATGTGGACGGTCATTTACACTATACTGTTATAAAGTGTGGACAGTCCTTTACACTATACTGTTATAAAGTGTGGACGGTCCTTTACACTATACTGTTATAAATTGTGGACGGTCATTTACACTATACTGTTATAAAGTGTGGACGGTCCTTTACACTATACTGTTACAAAGTGTGGACGGTCCTTTACACTATACTGTTATAAAGTGTGGACAGTCCTTTACACTATACTGTTATAAAGTGTGGACGGTCATTTACACTATACTGTTATAAAGTGTGGACGGTCATTTACACTATACTGTTATAAAGTGTGGACGGTCATTTACACTATACTGATACAAAGTGTGGACGGTCATTTACACTATACTGATACAAAGTGTGGACGGTCATTTACATTATACTGTTATAAAGTGTGGGCAGTCCTTTACACTATACTGTTTTAAAATGTGGACAGTCCTTTACACTATAAAGTTACAAATTGTAGATCCCCCCACAGACAATGGTTGATCCCTTCTATGTGCTAATATATTGTCTGTACCGACACCGTACATGGAAGCGAAACGTCGAAAATAATATTCCAAAAGACCAGGACTGAATAAAAAAGAATGGCCAGAGATAATATTAAAATATAACAGTACATGTCCGGCTGAGAACAGGTATGCGAGAACTGGCAGGTTTGAGTGGAATGGAAAGTGACATGTGGAACGATCGTTGGTGTTTTGAATTGTGATATTGGTAATGGACGTCCCGCCACGGATTTACTGTAGCAGTCGGTCATACGTGCTTTTCTAAGGGAGGTAACCAATCAGCAGATGAACTAACTGTCGGTGAGTTGTAGCGCTTGTTTTGTGTGTGTGTGTAATTATAATATCTCGCAGCAATAACTCAATGTTTATCTCTTATAGCAGATCTATCCACGTGTTATGGTTGTAGTGGTAGTTCAACAAATCTAACCATAAAATGTGGTATCTTGTAGTCAATATTGAGGTTTGATTAGTGTCACCGGATATCGTGTGCTTAAACTTGATGTCAAAATAAAATCGCTATGGCATTAATAAAATATAACAAAGAGAACTAACTCTACACCCATGGATATAAAAAGTAAGACAGGGATGCATCCTATCACCAAGCTTGTTCAATCTATACACTGAGCAAATCTTTAAAAACATCACAGAGATGCCAGGCATAAACATTAATGGAAAGATAATCAATAACCTAAGATATGCTGACGATACTGTACTACTAGCAGAAAATCATAAAGATCTACGACAATTACTTAATAAAATAAACATGACAAGCACAAAAATATGGACTAGATATGAATATAAAAAATATTAAAACTATGATCATGAACAAAGAAGATACTCAAAACCTACAAGTGGATATCAAAATAGAAGGAATAGACCTGGAGACAGTTCAGAACTACAACTACCTTGGACATAAATAACCAGTGATGGAAAATGTAAAACTGAAATAAACAAAAGAATAAGAATGGCAAAAAGTAATTTTATTGTCATGAAAAATATACTAACATCAAAACAAATAACACAAATAAATAAAATCTTAAAACAACTAAAAATGAAAAGAGAACTACTAAACACAATTCAAACAAGACAAATGCGATTTTTGGGCCATGTTAAAAGACACAACAGCCTACTAAAAGTAATCCTGGAGGGGAGTATACAAGGTAAAAGAGGCAGACCAAGACTAACATGGACGAGTAACATCAAAAGATGGACAAATCAGCCTATGACAACCTGCACCATCAAAGCAAGAGACAGAGCGGAATGGCGCTCCATGGTAGCCAAACATCGTTGCGGAGATGGCACCCGATGGTGATGATGATGATGATGGCATGTGTTATGTAGGGATTATACAAATGTGGACAAAAATGAAATCTTGAAGTGTAAGAGTTAGCAGTGACGCCCAATAGCCGCTTATTACTGCCACTTTAGTTGTCTTACTCATTTATCTCTTTTCAATATGAAATATATAAAGATATTTTTAAATATGAAATGTATTGAATTCTTGTTTCCACCATTTGCCTTTCAGTGTCGAGGGGAGATATAACTTGCGGTCTCTTGCTCTTCTGTTAGCCTCTGGTTGCTATTATATTTTCTAGTGTTGCTAACATTCCATCAATCTATCTTTTTCCTGGTCGGCTCTTGTGTCTGGTCATCTCGCAACAGTTATAAAGCCTCGTTATGTTTTAGTATTTATGTCTTATTATGTGACCAAACATTTTGTTTCTGGTAGACCTATATTTAATATAGGCCTACCGTACGTTTTTGTGTAATGGTAGACCCTTATTACATATTTAAAATGAAGAGGAAAGTTCGAATACTTGGTTAAACTAACAAAGTACGGGAAAAGAGAGATTGCGGACAACAAAGAAAGAAGATAGTAGAAAGCTTTCTGTCATGGCATGGAAAATAGTCAATAATTGACACTATACACTGTGGATAGAAAATTGTAGAAGGACATGATCGCCTACCCCAACCGGTATGATGATGATAATTAAAATAATTAGAAGATGTATTATGACGATATTTCAAATAATTAGAAGATGTATGATGACGATATTTCAAATAATTAGAAGATGTATGATGACGATAATTAAAATAATTAGAAGATGTATGATGACGATAATTAAAATAATTAGAAGATGTATGATGATGATAATTAAAATAATTAGAAGATGTATGATGACGATAATTAAAATAATTAGAAGATGTATGATGTCGATATTTAAAATAATAGAAGATGTATGATGATGATACTTCAAATAATAGAAGATGTATGATGATGATATTTAAAAAAAATTAAAAGATGTATCTTCTTCTTTCCTTCCTCATCTGCCTTTCAGCGTCGAGGGGAGATATAATTTGCGGTCTTTTGCTAGAAGATGTGTGATGACGATATTTCAAATAATTAGAAGATGTTATATCTCAAATTTTGGAGCAAGTTGGGTTTTAAAATTCAAAACTACAAATCATAAAGTGACAAATCTGTGAATTAAAAACAAAAACAACAGCTTGTTATTACAATGCTGATTCAGCTAAGATAAACATCACATCTGGGGCCTGGGTAGTCTAGTTGGGGATATCACCCGACTGGGCTACCGACCTTCGCACAACCCGTGTTCGACTCCCGTTGGAAGCAGTGTGAGTTTTACTCGTGGTTGGAAAATAAAATACCCCCGCAGTCGACCCAGCCGATGGCAGAAATGGGTACTAGGATAGTACTGGAGACAAATAATAATAAATGAATATTATTATAGAGGGAAACATCCGAGGCGATAATCAGTGAATCAATGCAGAGGAAGAGGTATGTTTACAGCACTCGGAAAAAATGACAAATAATCAACAACAGAAAAAAATATGGACCAAGGCAGGATCGAACCCGTACTCAGTGGCACAGCGCCTTGCCACGAAAAGCCAAACGCTAGGGAACACTGCCACTCAGCTAAAGTCATTTTTTCCGAGTGCTGTAAACATACCTCTTCCTCTGCATTGATTTACTAGGATAGTACTCTGGAAAGGGGAGGAATGCCGCCTTGCATCGTCAGTTTCGATGTTTGAAGCGACACTATCCTGAAGTCTCAGAAAACTTCAGACCGAGCACATATGGGTAAAAATTCGCGTTCTAAGACGCCAATTGAAGTCTCGTCCTTGACAACAATCACAGGACACAGATGAAATGATTCACGCGATGTTTTTTTCTGGGGTGTCGCAAATTGAAGCCACTCCACTCTACGAGATTCAGGACAGCTTCATCTATAAATGTTGTCAACGTTTCCAAGACTATAACTAAAATTTAACTTTTGGAAGAAAACAGCTGTGACCCTTCCTCATTCTCTCTCTCTCTCTGCGATCAGGACTCAATCAGAGTAAGGGTTCCAGACTCTCACATGAAGTCAGCTGTCAGGCTAAGTGTGTTGATCGCCCCCACAGACAGAACATCACAAGTAGAGTTCGCCAGATCCACTCTGATTGAACAGAATTAATGGATGGAGATATTGTGACTACAATATGATGTTGGTTGAAGACTAATGACTTTATGAGGAATTAATGGGTGGAGATATTGTGGCTGCAATATGATGTTGGTTGATGACTAATGACTTTATGAGGAATTAATGGGTGGAGATATTGTGACTGCAATATGATGTTGGTTGATGACTAATGACTTTATGATGAATTAATGGGTGGAGATATTGTGACTACAATATGATGTTGGTTGATGACTAATGACTTTATGAGGAATTAATGGGTGGAGATATTGTGGCTGCAATATGATGTTGGTTGATGACTAATGACTTTATGAGGAATTAATGGGTGGAGATATTGTGACTGCAATATGATGTTGGTTGATGACTAATGACTTTATGAGGAATTAATGGGTGGAGATATTGTGACTACAATATGATGTTGGTTGATGACTAATGACTTTATGAGGAATTAATGGGTGGAGATATTGTGACTGCAATATGATTTTGGTTGATGACCAATGACTTTATGAGGAATTAATGGGTGGAGATATTGTGACTACAATATGATGTTGGTTGATGACTAATGACTTTATGAGGAATTAATGGGTGGAGATATTGTGACTGCAATATGATGTTGGTTGATGACTAATGACTTTATGAGGAATTAATGGGTGGAGATATTGTGACTACAATATGTTGTTGGTTAATGACTAATGACTTTATGAGGAATTAATGGGTGGAGATATTGTGACAATATGATGTTGGTTAATGACTAATGACTTTATGAGGAATTAATGGGTGGAGATATTGTGACAATATGATGTTGGTTAATGACTAATGACTTTATTAGGAATTAATGGGTGGAGATATTGTGACTACAATATGATGTTCGTTGATGACTAATGACTTTATGAGGAATTAATGGGTGGAGATATTGTGACTACAATATGATGTTGGTTGATGACTAATGACTTTATGAGGAATTAATTGGTGGAGATATTGTGACTACAATATGATGTTGGTTGATGACTAATGACTTTATGAGGAATTAATGGGTGGAGATATTGTGACTGCAATATGATGTTGGTTGATGACTAATGACTTTATGAGGAATTAATGGGTGGAGATATTGTGACTACAATATGATGTTGGTTGATGACTAATGACTTTATGAGGAATTAATGGGTGGAGATATTGTGGCTGCAATATGATGTTGGTTGATGACTAATGACTTTATGAGGAATTAATGGGTGGAGATATTGTGACTGCAATATGATGTTGGTTGATGACTAATGACTTTATGAGGAATTAATGGGTGGAGATATTGTGACTACAATATGATGTTGGTTGATGACTAATGACTTTATGAGGAATTAATGGGTGGAGATGTTGTGACTGCAATATGATTTTGGTTGATGACCAATGACTTTATGAGGAATTAATGGGTGGAGATATTGTGACTACAATATGATGTTGGTTGATGACTAATGACTTTATGAGGAATTAATGGGTGGAGATATTGTGACTGCAATATGATGTTGGTTGATGACTAATGACTTTATGAGGAATTAATGGGTGGAGATATTGTGACTACAATATGTTGTTGGTTAATGACTAATGACTTTATGAGGAATTAATGGGTGGAGATATTGTGACAATATGATGTTGGTTAATGACTAATGACTTTATGAGGAATTAATGGGTGGAGATATTGTGACTACAATATGATGTTCGTTGATGACTAATGACTTTATGAGGAATTAATGGGTGGAGATATTGTGACTACAATATGATGTTCGTTGATGACTAATGACTTTATGAGGAATTAATGGGTGGAGATATTGTGACTACAATATGATGTTGGTTGATGACTAATGACTTTATGAGGAATTAATTGGTGGAGATATTGTGACTGCAATATGATGTTGGTTGATGACTAATGACTTTATGAGGAATTAATGGGTGGAGATATTGTGACTGCAATATGATGTTGGTTGATGACTAATGACTTTATGAGGAATTAATGGGTGGAGATATTGTGACTGCAATATGATGTTGGTTGAATTGTGACAATGTGCTTGAATAAGATCACATTGATTTGCTATATGAGGTCGTGAAGGTTGAATGAATGGACACGATGATTGTATGATATTGTGAGGGTTGATTGAATGAGGAAACGATGATTGTATGATATCGTGAGGGTTGATTGAATGAGGAAACGATGATTGTATGATATTGTGAGGGTTGATTGAATGAGGAAACGATGATTGTATGATATTGTGAGGGTTGATTGAATGAGGAAACGATTGTATGATATTGTGAGGGTTGATTGAATGAGGAAACGATGATTGTATGATATTGTGAGGTTTGATTGAATGAGGACACGATGATTGTATGATATATATTGTGAGGGTTGATTGAATAAGGACACGGTGATTGTATGATATTGTGAGGGTTGATTGAATTAGGACACGATGATTGTATGTTATTGTGAGGGTTGATTGAATGAGGACACGATGATTGTATGATATTGTGAGGGTTGATTGAATGAGGAAACGATGATTGTATGATATTGTGAGGGTTGATTGAATGAGGAAACGATGATTGTATGATATATATTGTGAGGGTTGATTGAATTAGGACACGATGATTGTATGATATTGTGAGGGTTGATTGAATGAGGACACAATGATTGTATGATATTGTGAGGGTTGATTGAATTAGGACACGATGATTGTATGATATTGTGAGGGTTGATTGAATGAGGACACGATGATTGTATGATATTGTGAGGGTTGATTGAATGAGGACACGATGATTGTATGATATTGTGAGGGTTGACTGAATGAGGACACGATGATTGTATGATATTATGGAATATGCTTCAAGCTTCTGGGCAACAACAACCTGAGAAAAAGACAAAACTCGACACTCAGAACAACCCTGGGAGCTAAGAAATGTACCCCCATCATAACAATGGAGAAAACAACAGGTCTTGAGCCTCCAGCACATCACAGAAAGTACACAACCTTCGTCTAGTTTGAAAGGTCCCAAAGATTATAAGATCACCCACTGCACCAACATTTCCAAGATATAACAAAAAGCAGGCTTCTAAGAAAGAGAACAAATAATGTGGCTAGGGAAACCTTGAGATAGCATATCCTAGAACCGAGCAAAGACCTGTGTGAAGATCTTATTCCCGAATCATGGTTCAGCTGCGAAAACAGAATAAAAACAATCCTCGATGTTCCAAGGTTAGTTTCCAAAAATGAGCAACCCGAGACAGAAATGCGAGCCCTATCACTCATCATGTTCCAGGAAAAATACCCCGGAGATATATCTGGACACGAGTATTCACAGATGGATCCGCAACGGAAGCATTAAAGAAGAGAGGCAGTGGCATCTGTATAACCTATAGAAGCACGTTCTCTTCCAGCCGGAGAAAGGTGATTTAAAAAAAAAAAAAAGTACCCCCGTCACGCCAAGTGGCGTATAGGGAATATGGTGTTAGTGACCATAAATTTTATCGACCTTCGCACATGATTTTTGGGGTAATGTGGTCGGTATTACGTCCGTGCCGCTTTACTTTCACAGAACAAAAAATGGGTACCCACTTAAGGCTGGGTGAACCCTACAGCGATCAGGATCGAACCCGGTCTCTTGTCCTTTGTAGTCCAGTTACCACTGAGCTATCGTGGCTCCCTCTCAACACTACAAGAACACAGATATGGCCCACAGCTCTGCATAATAAACTACGGAGAGTTGGTGACAAATTCAATTTCATTTCTTTGTTCGTGACCCATGTTGCCTTAAACGTCTGAATGTATAGCTGATAGCTGATCGCTGAAAATGTAACATTAAGAAGATAAGGGTGTGTAAATAGTCTTCATCAGCTGCTGATATATGTTGTGAGACCTATAGGGCTGTCTCGTGTACCAGCTGTGCTAATTAATTCACTAATCAATGTTGTCATAGAGTTCACAACAATCTAACCTACCCCTCCTTCTCCAATCCCAACTTGTTAATCATAATCTATATTACTGCCTGTATCATTTTTATTTATTGTTATTTATCATGTTGCCATTGGCAACGTGTTGCCCTTATGTCTGCTACTCTGTCGTATGTTAACTAGCTCACATTGTGTTTTTCACATCTGCCATCTCCAACGATAGTCTTGGGCGGCTAGTTCTAGTCAGTACATGCGACAGTAGAACGCCACCGTTTTGCTGGAGATTGTTCTAACCAGAGAAGACACGGTCAACATTTGTGGCTTCTCTTTGTTTATGGTCACAGACTGACGTGGCTTCAGGACACACGTGCAGGAAGTAGGGTATGTCCATGCGCGTGCTAGCATTCTATGGTTAAAATGTCACCCTTCAAAATGTAGACCAATACGACAAACTAATAATTCACTCATGCAAAATAATTCATGTGGTATAACAGTGTGCACATTGTTTTAACTATCTGAAAATTGTACAAGAAATGTATCATTACAAACATTTTTATTTCAAGTACAGAGAAAGTAATGGATTTTAACTAAAATAATTGTGCATAGATGTTGTAGATGAAACAATTCATATCACCTAGAATCTAAGGTGGCTTATAACTTCTTTATTAGCACATAACAATGATGGATTTTAACTAAAATAATTGTGCACAGATGTCGTAGATGAAACAATTCATATCACCTAGAATCTAAGGTGGCTTATAACTTCTTTATTAGCACATAACAATGATGGATTTTAACTAAAATAATTGTGCACAGATGTCGTAGATGAAACAATTCATATCACCTAGAATCTAAGGTGGCTTATAACTTCTTTATTAGCACATAACAATGTCTACTAATGTTTCAACAAGGTGCAGTAGGTCACTCTCGTTTCAGAATTTCAAATGTTCTTCTCCAGCGATCGGCTATTGCTATGTGTTTAGTTAGACCAGCTTGGCTCATGGACAAGGCGGTTTGTGGTCATCACCGGTGTTCCCACCCTCTTGTCATGTAGGGTTGTTTCCGTGGGTCATATTTGTGCTCTTGAATGGGCGTGTTCAACCAATTTCCGTGGTCCTTTTCGTCGCCAACCCTTTACGTTAGGTGGATTCATTGTGTTGTCGCTGTTCTTGTTCTTCACCAGTGAAGCGGTCGTGGGTACGTTGTGTCGCTTGTTTATGCTAAGCCGCAACATCTGTACTTTTCGGCCCGAAACATGTTTCTCTTTTGCGATATTCATGACTTCTGTTTTGCTGATGTTAGTTTTCATGTTCTATTGAGTGCACGTGTGTTTAAGTCTATTTAGATGTTCTTGTAGGTCTTCTATTTTTCCACGTATTAGTGCACGTTCGTCTGCAAATAAAAGCTATCTAATCTCCTCTGTCCCCAATGGGTTTGCTAACTTACGTATGTAGTACATGTATGTAATAGGCAACAAGAAGGAATGTACGCACCACTGTCTTACGCTTGATCTAACTTCGAAGTGGTCTGTGTAGCTTGCTGCTGCTCTGACTGTGCAGCTGCTGTTGATGTTGAGACTTTTAATTATATTGATAGACGTTGGCTTACTCCGCATATTGTTACTATCTCCCATAGTTGTTCTCTGTTTATGCGATCGAATGCTTTTTCCTGGTCAATGAAAGCTATGTACACATTTTGATTGTGTTCTGTCGCTTTTCTGCTAGCTGTTTTAGGGTGAAGTCAGTGCATCCTTTAATTTCTTCGGAACCCTATTGGAGAATTGCTGAACTGTAGTTTTATTACTGGCCTGAGTCTTTTCCCCACAATGTTGGCATACAACTTTCCTACATGGCTGAGAAGGTAGATACCTCTATATTGATTGCAGTCTCTTCTGCTACCTTTCTTTATTTATATTGGTACGATGATTGCTGTTGCCAGTCTTCTGGAGTTTTCTGTTGGTGTCATGCTGCATTGAATATTCTGTTCAGCCACGTAACTCCTGTTTCTCCTGCTGCTGTTGTTATTTCTACCAGTATGTTATCTATCCCCGGTGCTTTATTTCTTGGTGCATATTTGATGACTTCTTCGATTTCCTCTTTAATTATATTGGATTCAATGTTTGTGCATTCTTGTGTGGTCATGTGTTCAAACGCACATGTACACACACGGGTCGTTCAATAGGAAACCGAATATTTTATTAAAAATCGCGCGTACTACCGATATCATTACGTGTGTGTTGAACCACCAATAGACGGCATTGGCACGACTGCGACACACATATGAACCTGGGAAACACTTGGACAAGATCGTGGCACCCTTGCACCATCCAAGATCAGCGAATCGTTGTGAGAGATTCTTGTTGAGCGAAGACATGAAACCTGTAGAGATTCCTCATTGGATGAGAGATTCATTGGGTGACAGGAGTCGTTCACTAGTGTATGAATGGATTGAGGGGAAAAAAGGAAGAATTTGGGGGCGAGCATGATGGATTCGTGGAGTTAGATGGTCATCATCATCATCGAGTGCCTTCTCCGCAACGAAGGTTGGCTACCATGGATCGCCATTCTACTCTGTTTCTTGCTTTGATGGTGCAGGCTGTCATAGATTGACTTGTCCATCTTTTGATGTTACTCGTCCACGTTAGTCTTGGTCTGCCTCTACCTCTTTTACCTTGTATTTTCCCTTCCAATATTACTTTTAGAACGCTGTTGTGTCTTTTAACATGCCCCGAAAATTTCATTTGTCTTGTCTTAATTGTATTTAGTAGTTCTCTTTTTATTTTCAGCTGTTTTAAAACTTCATCGTTTGTTTTCTTTTCTTTCCATTCAATTCTACCTATTGTTCTATAAATCCACATTTCAAAGGCTTCAATTTTCTGTTCTGTTTTCTTGTCTAATGTCCATGTTTCTACACTATACAAGAATATTGAGAAGATGTAACATTTTGCCATTCTTAGTTTCAGCCCTGCTGATATTTGTTTTGTTGTTAGTATATTGTTCATGGCATTAAAATTACTTTTTGCCACACCTATTCTTTTGTTTATTTCAATTTTACATTTTCCATCATTGGTTATAGTATGTCCCAGGTAGTTGTAGCTCTGGACTGTCTCCAGATGTATTCCCTCAACTGTGATATTTAATTGTAGGTCTTGAGAATTTTCTTTGTTTATAATCACAGTTTTAATCTTTTTGATATTCATATCTAATCCATATTTTTTGCATGTTATGTTTATCACATTAAGCAATTGTTGTAGGTCTTTAGGATTGTCTGCTAGTAGAACAGTATCATCAGCATATCTTAGGTTTTTTATTATCTTTTCATTAATGTTTAGGCCTGGCATCTCTGTGATGTTTTTAAAGCTTTGCTCAGTGCATAGATTGAACAAGATTGGTGATAGGATGCAGTTAGATGGTAAGAGCACAAATAACACACGATGAGAAAATGGATAGGAGGAGCCCTTGAAGTAAAGACGGTTTGTAAATAAACGGAGAAGACATTGGTTGGCAATAGCCAGCAAGAATAAACCCAGTTGAAAGCTGTCAGTCTGTGAAACAAGTCAAGGTTGTGTGGTGTTACCTGATCGCTTGGCTCTATTTGGTGATATCTTTTTGTAGATCAATGACAATCAGCATTTTCATATTGATATGTATACGAGTTATTTCTATAATGTTAAATAGAAGGGTTATTTATATAATGTCAAATAGAAGGGTTATTTATATAACGCTGTGTAGAAGTTCCTGTTCTGATTCAAGATGGTGCGTTCACTTCTCTTGCAATGGACGGATGATCGACGGCCCAGCAGGCCACCTTTGTGCTGCATCGATTGTTACCGGAAGTCTAGTCCACCATGAAGCTGCGTGGAGAGTCACAGACCAATTTTAACGTAGGCTACTTGTTTATAGTAGAGTTCAGATTGGCTTCAGCACAATACAACCAACCACAGACTATGCAGTCAGGTTCATAATCATCTTATTGGAACAATCTCTGGCACGTAACTCGTATTAGTGGCAGCACTTACCTTTAGAATTACTGTTCTTAGTTATGGACAAAGTTCACGAGGTTAACACCGATCGTTATTGAGTTGTCCTCAAGTGCGTCTGTGACAAGTAAAATTCAATCTCTCTCACAACTTGTCTTAGGTTAAATATATTTGTCTACTTATTACTTGTTCTCTGGAGCACAACTTCGAAACACACTTTAAAATACTACACAAATAAATTATTACTGTCTCTAACTTATCCATATTCTGTACTGTTCTCTAGGTTTCCAATTCACTTGTTCTGGTTCTATCTACTTCTCAACTAACTGATGATTCTACTTAACTTGTACTAAGCTTGATAAATCAACATTTCTGATTCTTGACTCGCTCTGTGACTCTCTCACTGCCCTAACTAACTTTGTCTTTGTGTGTCGAAGATTAAATACTCAAGTCACATTCTTGCGTATTTTTTTCTCCAAACCAATGGAGTTGTTGCGAGGGGACAACCTGCGACACTCTGCGACCAACTGGAATTCGCGTTACTAAACTATACCTGACCTCAGTCTCATAATGACCAAAACAAGTTATTTTCATGACTCTAAAGTATCCTCTGGTCAACTTGACCTCTCATGAGTTTCAAAATAATGATATTTATTTCATGAAATTGACCTCAGAGTTTGTTTGTCACCGATTCTCTGGACATGTTGACGGATCAAGCCATGTTACCATTTCCACACCTTTTCACAATAACAGCTGGAAAGTTTCCATTCGCACAACCTGTCACTAATTACTGGCGGCCGCTATTCTATGCCACTGTTATAATCGGTTGAGAAATGGGTACCGACTGGGTTATCTGACCCATGCTTCACTCCACATATACTGTTACACACCATAACACACATATCACTACTATCAAATGCTCTCAATATACTGTTACACACCATAACACACATCGCACTACAATCAAATGCTCTCAATATACTGTTACACACCATAACACACATCGCACTACAATCAAATGCTCTCAATATACTGTTACACACCATAACACACATCGCACTACTATCAAATGCTCTCAATATACTGTTACACACCATAACACACATCGCACTACTATCAAATGCTCTCAATATACTGCTACACACCATAACACACATCGCACTACAATCAAATGCTCTCAATAAACTGCTACACACCATAACACACATCGCACTACAATCAAATGCTCTCAATATACTGCTACACACCATAACACACATCGCACTACAATCAAATGCTCTCAATATACTGTTACACACCATAACACACATCGCACTACAATCAAATGCTCTCAATATACTGTTACACACCATAACACACATCGCACTACTATCAAATGCTCTCAATATACTGTTACACACCATAACACACATTGCACTACAATCAAATGCTGTCAATATACTGTTACACACCATAACACACATATCACTACTATCAAATGCTCTCAATATACTGTTACACACCATAACACACATCGCACTACAATCAAATGCTCTCAATATACTGTTACACACCATAACACACATCGCACTACAATCAAATGCTCTCAATATACTGTTACACACCATAACACACATCGCACTACTATCAAATGCTCTCAATATACTGTTACACACCATAACACACATCACACTACAATCAAATGCTCTCAATAAACTGTTACACACCATAACACACATCGCACTACTATCAAATGCTCTCAATAAACTGACAAACTTCTGGAGATGTAAAGTTTACAGTAAGCGAACAAAACTTAGGTTGTTCAACTCCTGTGTGATAACAGTGCTAACATATAAATGTGAACGTTTATCCACCAAGACTTTAGATAGGAAAATAAATGGTTTTGGAAACAAATGCCTTCGTATGATCTCAAACATAAGCTGGAAAAAATACATTTCAAAAGAGGCTAATCAAAACAGGGATACGCGTCGAGCTTTGTAAGAATCATCATCATCATCGAGTGCCTTCTCCGCAACGAAGTTTGGCTACCATGGATCGCCATTCTGTTCTGTTTCTTACTTTGAAGGTGCAGGCTGTCATAGATTGACTTGTCCATCTTTTGATGTTACTAGTCCATGTTAGTCTTGGTCTGCCTCTGCCTCTTTTACCTTGTATTTTCCCTTCCAATATTACTTTTAGTAGGCTGTTGTGTCTTTTAACATGCCCCTTGTACATTGTAACATTGTAAGAATAAGTAGTAAAAGTAAAGTACCCTCGTCACGCCAAGTAGCGTATAGGAAAATGTGGTGTTAGTGACCCTATATTTTACAGACATTCAGCACATGATTTTTGGGGTAATGTGTTCGGTATTACGCCCGTGCCGCTTTACTTTCCCAGAAAAAAATCCGGTACCCATTTAAGGCTGGGTGAACCTGGAAGCCGTCGGTTGGGATCGAACCCTACCTCTTGTCCTTTGTTAGCCAGTTCACCAACCACTGAGCTATCGCGGCTCCCTTTACAAGAATAAAGCGTTGAAAATGCATCGGTCATGTGGTGAGAAAAGAAAGACTTTCCCATTCAGCATTCATGTGCAAACCA
The DNA here is from genome assembly GCA_032433765.1 of Megaustenia siamemsis. Lineage (NCBI taxonomy): Eukaryota > Metazoa > Mollusca > Gastropoda > Stylommatophora > Ariophantidae > Megaustenia > Megaustenia siamemsis. The sequence continues at coordinate 95,962,178 of JAVIAB010000139.1, read as the reverse complement.
TATGGTAAAAGAATACAAGGGAAACTAAAAGAGTCGTTAGACCGAACAATTACTATGAATGCTGAAACATGGGAATAAGAAACAACAAAGAACTGCAAGAACTAGCAGCAAATCGTCAATCATGGAGAACTATGACTTTCGTCTTATCTGCCGTCTTGGCCTCGAGAAGAAACTAAATGAATGAAGCTAGCATAGAAGCTATTTATTTGATTTATTTTCAAAGAATTAATCATGGGCATCATTAAACATACATCAAAGAACTAATCATGGACATAATCAAATCTGCAACTTCAATGGGCTAAACATAAACATCTACAACCTCAACGGACTAAACATGGACATCATCAAATCAACAACTTCAATGGACTGAACATGGACATCAACAAATCTACATCTACAATCTCAATGGACTAAACATGGACATCATCAAATCTACAACCTCAATGGACTAAACATGGACATCATCAAATCTACAACCTCAATAGACTAAACATGGGCATCATCAAATCTACATCTACAATCTCAATGGACTAAACATGGACACCATCAAATCAACAACTTCAATGGACTGAACATGGACATCAACAAATCTACATCACAACCTCAATGGACTAAACATGGACATCATCAAATCAACAACTTCAACGGACTGAACATGGACATCAACAAATCTACATCTACAACCTCAATGGACTAAACATGAACATCATCAAATCTACATCTACAATCTCAATGGACTAAACATGGACATCATCAAATCAACAACCTCAATGGACTAAACATGGACATCATCAAATCTACAACCTCAATAGACTAAACATGGACATCATCAAATCTACATCTACAATCTCAATGGACTAAACATGGACACCATCAAATCTACAACCTCAATGGACTAAACATGGACATCATCAAATTTACAACCTCAATGGACTAAACATGGACATCATCAAATCTACAACTTCAATGGACTAAACATGGACATCATCAAATCTACATCCTCAATGGACTAAACATGGACATCATCAAATCTACATCTACAATCTCAATGGACTAAACATGGACATCATCAAATCTACAACTTCAATGGACTAAACATGGACATCATCAAATCTACATCTACAATCTCAATGGACTAAACATGGACATCATCAAATCTACAACCTCAATGGACTAAACATGGACATCATCAAATCTACAGCCTCAATGGACTAAACATGGACACCATCAAATCTACAACCTCAATGGACTAAACATGGACATCATCAAATCTACATCAACAATCTCAATGGACTAAACATGGACATCATCAAATCTACAACCTCAATGGACTAAACATGGACATCATCAAATCTATAACCTCAATGGACTAAACATGGACATCATCAAATCTACAACCTCAATTGACTAAACATGGACATCATCAAATCTACATCTACAATCTCAATGGACTAAACATGGACACCATCAAATCTACAGCCTCAATGGACTAAACATGGACACCATCAAATCTACAACCTCAATGGACTAAACATGGACATAGTCAAATCTATAACCTCAATGGACTAAACATGGACATCATCAAATCTACAACCTCAATGGACCAAACATTCTTCTTCTTCTATCTTTTTAGCTCCCTGTGGAGCATAGATCTTCAACAAACACTTTTCAAGTCGATCTGTTTTTTTGCCATTCTTTTAAGATCATTCAATTTTTCCCCATCATCTTCATCTCTGCTTCTATCTGTCTTCTCCAAGAATTCCTTGGTCTTCCTGTTTGTCTGTTCCCCTGGGGATTCCAAAAAGTGCCTGTTGTGTAATACTCTCAGTTGGCTTCCGCAGTGTGTGTCCTATCCAGCGCCATCGTCTTCGCTGTATATCTTTATCCACTGGTATTTGCCTGGTACATTTCCATAATTCTATGTTAATTGGACTATACATGGACATCATCAAATGTACACCTACAACTTCAATAGACTAAACATAGACATCATCAAATCTACAACTTCAATGGACTCAACAGGGATATCATCAAATCTACATCTACAACTTCAATGGACTAAACATGGACATCATCAAATCTACATCTACAACCTCAATGGACTAAACATGGACATCATCAAATCTACAACTTCAATGGACTAAACATGGATATCATCAAACCTATAACCTCAAAGAACTAATTATGGACATCATCAAACTTACAGCCTCAAAGAACTAATCATGGACATCATCAAACTCATTCTCAACAAACCACTTTATTCTCCGAGACAAGATAAAGTGTGAGAACAGAACAGGAACTATGTGACGTAAGAAAGAACACTGAGAGATTGTCGATAAACAGATCTGAAGATCGTATACAGAGATACAAACTGAGACTGCTAGCGGCTTGAATTCTCAGTGAGGTCTGTCTATTGATGTCTGGAAGCAAACAGATCGTGCTTGATTGTTTTAGCCTGCTGACATAAAAATCCTATTTGAAATGTCCAGTTGACAAAGGGAAAACGTTGTTATTGACTCAGCCATTGCACACAGTCGGTCTGGCTGTTTCCCTATGATACGATCGTTTATATAATCGATAGCAACGTGACACAGGGTAAACATATAAACGTACAAGGGAGCTAACATATTCTAATTCCCTGTTAGAAAATGTAGAGTCTTGAAGGCACAAACATTGTCGTGTCAACATTCATGTGACATAAACATTACATGCCCTGTATAAAATCTGGCTCGTTTTGTGTACATGGTTACCAGGGGAATTTTTACCGATTGGAGTTGAAAAACGTTCATCTTGATTGACAAACTTCGATCGTCATCATCATCAAGTACCGGGCCTACTGGCGTAGGTGATCATGTCTCTCCACAATTTTGATCTCGACAGTTCTTTATCATTTCTGTTGTTGACCTTCTGCCAAGCCATTCTCTTAAGCTGTCTGGTATTTTCTCTCTTTGCTTCCCTCTATCTCTTCGTCCCTAAATTTTTCCAGTTGTTACAATATATTCCAGTTGTTCTCTTCTCATTACATGGCCAAAAATGATGATTGTTTCTTCCTAATATTGGAAATTAGCTCTCTTTTTGCTTTGACCTCTTTCAGAACATTTTCATTACTCTACTTAGCTGTCCATGGTATTCTCAACATTCTTCTGTAAGACCACATTTCTACAGACTCCAGTGATTTTCTTGTCTGTTGTCCTATTGTCCATGATTCATATCCACATGTTAAGTCTGGCTCTACATAACATTTAAGAACTCTTTTTCTTGTTTCTATTGTCAAAAATGGATTGCATAGTATCTTCCTCATTTTCTGGAAAGCTGCTTTTGCCTGAGCCATTCTGCACCTCACCTCTTTTGTACATCTTCCGTCTGAGGTTTACAAAGTTCCCAAATATTTAAATTCATTTACCTGTTTTAATATTGTTCCACTTGTCTTTATTCTGCACTGAGGTGATGTCTTTTTCTTTTTTGTTACCATTACCTCTGTCTTTTTGCTATTAAGGCTGAGTCCTTTATTTTTGCTTTCTTTCACTATAATGTCCAACATTTCTTGTAACTCATTTTCACTCTTAGCGATTAATACTGTATCATCAGCAACCTTAGATTATTTATACTATGACCTCCAATTGTTATTCCAGGCATGCCCCTTATGCATCTTAAAATAATCTCACTATAAATATTAAACAAATCTGGTGACAGCACACAACCTTGTCTAACACCCTGTTTTATTTGTTGAAACATTCCCAATTGGTTTCCAGTTCTTATGGCCGCTGTTTGTTGCCAGTGCATGTTCTTTATTATTCTTAGATCTTTGCCGTCTACGTTTATGCTTTTTAAAATTGTGATTATTTATTAGTGCGTTATTTTGTCAAATGCCTTGGTATAATCTATGAAACATAGGTATAGATCTGTTTTCACCTCTATGGCTTTTTCTACTAATGATCTTTATGACATTGCTCGTTCCTTTACCTCCAACAAAACCACGCTGTTCATCGCTAATTTATGGACTGATTTTGTTTCGCACTCTTCGCATGATGATTCTTAGTAATATCTTAGTCATATGACTCCTAAGGCTTACTGTGCGATGATCATCGCATTCAATCGCACGAGATTTCTTTGGTAGGCTATGAATATTGATTTGAACATGTCGTCTGGTATATATCCGCTGTTGTAGATATCATTCAATATTTTTGTTATTATTTCTATTCTAAAATCACCCATGGCTTCAATCTCTTCTTTAGTTATATTATCTGGTCCAGGAGCTTTGCCTGCTTTCATATTGCGCATGGCATCTTCCACTTCTTCTCTGAGTATTTCTGATCATTCTCCATTATCCTTAATATTTACTTCCGTTCGTTCATCATTATAAAGATCTTTAATGTATTCTGTCCATCGTTCACTTATGTTTTCTTGATCAATCAACAGTTCTCCTTCCTTTGATCTTAGACATCCATTTTTTGATTGCGTTTTTCTTCCTGTTAATTCCTCAATTTGCTTGTATATAGCTTTAGCATCTCCTTTTTATTGCATTTCAATCTCTTTGCATCTCTCTTTTCGCTCGTAGAGATGGCTATTGGTAGGGAGTGGGGATGGGTATAGCATCCAGACGAAGGAGAAGGAACGTTGCAAGAGATGTATATACAGAGACGTTTACGTGGCTGTAAGTTTGATTGATAGTTGTATCAGTTTACGTGTAGTACTGACGTGGCTGTAAGTTTGATTGATAGTGTATCTGTTTACGTGTAGTACAGACGTGGCTGTAAGTTTGATTGATAGTGTATCTGGTTACGTGTAGTACAAACGTGGCTGTAAGTTTGATTGATAGTGTATCTGTTTACGTGTAGTACTGACGTGGCTGTAAGTTTGATTGATAGTGTATCAGTTTACGTGTAGTATTGACGTGGCTGTAAGTTTGATTGATAGTGTATCAGTTTACGTGTAGTACTGACGTGGCTGTAAGTTTGATTGAGAGTGTATCAGTTTACGTGTAGTACAAACGTGGCTGTAAGTTTGATTGATAGTGTATCTGTTTACGTGTAGTACTGACGTGGCTGTAAGTTTGATTGATAGTGTATCTGTTTACGTGTAGTACAAACGTGGCTGTAAGTTTGATTGATAGTGTATCTGTTTACGTGTAGTACTGACGTGGCTGTAAGTTTGATTTATAGTGTATCAGTTTACGTGTAGTATTGACGTGGCTGTAAGTTTGATTGATAGTGTATCAGTTTACGTGTAGTACTGACGTGGCTGTAAGTTTGATTGATAGTGTATCAGTTTACGTGTAGTACTGACGTGGCTGTAAGTTTGATTGATAGTGTATCAGTTTACGTGTAGTACTGACGTGGCTGTAAGTTGGACTGATAGTGTATCAGTTTACGTGTAGTACTGACGTGGCTGTAAGTTTGATTGATAGTGTATCAGTTTACGTGTAGTACTGACGTGGCTGTAAGTTTGATTGATAGTGTATCAGTTTACGTGTAGTACTGACGTGGCTGTAAGTTTGATTGATAGTGTATCAGTTTACGTGTAGTACTGACGTGGCTGTAAGTTTGATTGATAGTGTATCAGTTTACGTGTAGTACTGACGTGGCTGTAAGTTTGATTGATAGTGTATCAGTTTACGTGTAGTACTGACGTGGCTGTAAGTTGGACTGATAGTGTATCAGTTTACGTGTAGTACTGACGTGGCTGTCTACTTCTACACCCAGCTGTGATGTTAGAGTTTATGAGTCCTTGCCGTTGCCACATTTATTGAATGCCTGCCCGCTGAGGGGAACCAACCAAAGGTTGTGACGTTTTCAGCATTGTGAGCTGGGGCGGTTGTGGGTAACATGACGTCAGCTGACTACAGCTCGCATAGTTGAAGACGTCACAAACTTTGGGTGTTTTCGGGAAAATTTTCTCAGCTCTTTGGCTTTAAATTTCGGTGGCAAATGGGTGGTTGTATCTTCTCAAGCTGGATCGCGTTACCAGTCAGTGCTGCACTGACCTACCTCTAGGGACGGTTAGGGTTAATTTCGGTGGCAAATGGGTGGTTGTATCTTCTCAAACTGGATCGCGTTACCAGTCAGTGCTGCACTGACCTACCTCTAGGGACGGTTAGGGTTAATTTCGGTGGCAAATGGGTGGTTGTATCTTCTCAAACTGGATCGCGTTACCAGTCCGTGCTGCACTGACCTACCTCTAGGGACGGTTAGTGTTAATTTCGATACTCAACGAATAATCCCTAACAGGGAACAAGAGGTCGTTTCTGGCATGTAGCACATTGTTTTGGATGTGAAAGACTTTTTAATTATTTTTTTAAAACTTATAAGTAGAAAGAGAGTTGAGTTTGTTATATCGATGTCAGATGTCAGATGTCATATGTTCATCGTAGACTCAAGGTTTGACTTCCATTAAGGACGGCCATTTCTTGTGTTCTGATTGGCCGTAAGTGTTTAGACAGTGAGATTTTGAAATTTCGCGTAAAAAATATCAATATAACGACTAGGGTGAATTAAGCAAAATAAGCACGTGCTTAGGGCATCAAGGGGAGGGAGCATCACAAAGCCCCCCCCCCATATTAAATGAACAAATAAATAAATAAATATATATATATATATATACAATAACAACAAGAGCACTGAGTGAGTGCAGACCTCCGCCAAGGGTCATGACATCGAAGGAAAACAAATCCCCCCACATAAAGGAAATCAACAAGACAGAATGGATGCCTTATCTTTATTAAGTATAGAAGCGGATGTGTTACATAAGATTAGTTTGAAGATCTCGTCAAAGACTGCATTTTTTTTTTAAAAAGAAGGAGAAAACTTGTTACAGATAAAGTGGAAGTAAACAAAAATAAACATAATTTTCCAAGTTGCTGTAAGTTTTTGTTTAATTTCGATCAATAAAATTTTATTTTGTTTTATTATTGTTTATATTTTGAATCACACACACACACACACACACACACACACACACACACACACACACACACACACACACACACACACACACACACACACACACACACACACACACACACACACACACACACACACACACACACACACACACACACACACACACACACACACACACACACACACACACACACACACACACACATATATATTTTAAAAAGTAAAGTACCCCCGTCACGCCAAGTGTCGTATAGGGAATATGGTGTTAGTGATCATAAATTTTACAGACCTTCGGCACATGCTTTTTGAGGTAATGTGGTCGGTATTACGCCCGTGCCGCTTTACTTTCCCAGAAAAAAAATCCGGTACCCATTAAAGGCTGGGTGAACCGGAAGCCGTCGGTTGGGATCGAACCCTACATCTTGTCCTTTGTAGTCCAGTTCACTAACCACTGAGCTATCGCGGCTCCTTTACATATTTATGGGGCACCAAATCTTGTAAGTGCTTAGAGCCTCTAAGGGTGTTAATCTGGCCCTGATAAGGACCCAATGTTGTATGTGTGGCCCGGCGATGCCGTAGCAGGCCTACATTAAAGGGGCTACCCCCGTTGCAATATTTAGGCGGACGAAATCTTGTCATCGCTGGCCGCTGCGCACTCGCCAAGTAAAAGGTAGCCATTACGTCATTCAAAGCCGCTATTCTTATTCTATCTCCATCCAGTGCACTCTCCCGAAAGGGCAGGCAATCGAGTAGGTGTTAAGGATGGACATGCAAGATCATAAGCTGTACAGCCGTCAGACCACCAAGAATGCAGGTGTGGACAGATTGACGTTGGACAGAGCAGATTCGTTGGTAACTAAGGTTGGTCATTGTCGTTTTGTCATATTCTGAAGTACACACTTTCGAGTCAATAAAATACCAGCTGACCTTGCCCTGTATTTTTGTTCAACCTGACGTGTGTTCATCACTGACCCAGCTGTGGGTTGCTACACACCAGTGTCGTGTGTTCTTTTTATATGATATTATCCCTGTGTTATTGCTTCATATAGTTCGTGTATTTATGTTTGGCAGTATCCGTATATTATTGCCTGATACTATTTGTATGTTCTTGCTTGGTACTATCTGAGTGTTATTGCTTTATGTTGTCCGCGTATTCTTGTCTGATATTGTCCGCCTATTCTTGTCTGATATTGTCCGCGTATTCTTGTCTGATATTGTCCGCCTATTCTTGTCTGATATTGTCCGCGTATTCTTGTCTGATATTGTCCGCCTATTCGTGTCTGATATTGTCCGCGTATTCTTGTCTGATATTGTCCGCCTATTCTTGTCTGATATTGTCCGCCTATTCTTGTCTGATATTGTCCGCGTATTCTTGTCTGATATTGTCCGCCTATTCTTGTCTGATATTGTCCGCGTATTCTTGTCTGATATTGTCCTCCTATTCTTGTCTGATATTGTCCGCGTTTTCTTGTCTGATATTGTTCGCGTATTACTTCCTGATATTGTCCGCATATTACTTCCTGATATTGTCCGCGTATTACTTCCTGATATTGTCCGCGTATTACTTCCTGATATTGTCCGCGTATTACTTCCTGATATTGTCCGCGTATTCTTGTCTGATATTGTCCGCGTATTACTTCCTGATATTGTCCGCGTATTACTTACTGATATTGTCCATGCATTCTTGTCTGATAGTGTCCGCGTAATACTTCCTGATATTGTCCGCGTATTCTTGTCTGATATTGTCCGCGTATTCTTGTCTGATATTGTCCGCGTATTACTTCCTGATATTGTCCGCGTATTACTTCCTGATATTGTCCGCGTATTCTTATCTGATATTGTCCGCGTATTACTTCCTGATATTGTCCGCGTATTACTTCCTGATATTGTCCGCGTATTACTTCCTGATATTGTCCATGTATTCTTGTCTGATATTGTCCGCGTAATACTTCCTGATATTTACCGCGTATTCTTGTCTGATATTGTCCGCGTATTACTTCCTGATATTGTCAGTTATATCTCATATCGTTATGTGCATGTCTATGTTAGGCATGTGTCATATCTTTGTGTGTGCAAATCTATGTTAGTCATATCTCATATCTTTGTGTACATGTCTATGTTAGTCATGTGTCATATCTTTGCGTGTATGTCTGTGTTAGTCATATCTTATATCTTGATGTGCGTCAGTGTTAATCATGCCTCGTATCGCTGTGTGCATGTATGTGTTAGTCACATCTCATATCTTTGTGTGTGCATGTCTGTGTTAGTCACCTCTAGTGACTCGGGCAGATGGTGCTCGTAAACGTAGGAGGGTCGACCGTCTATGGGCAGAATCCCCATACAGAAAAGACAATCTGCTGCCTTGCAGGAAGATTGGGGATAATCAAAGGCTAAGGAAAGCAAACCTGAATAAAATGCTGGCTGAAATCGGATGTACTGGGCCACTGGCGCAGAACACAGTGCAACGTTTTAACGGGTGATCAATCAGAGTAAATCTGGCAGACTGTAATTGTGATGTTCTGTCTGTGGGGGCGATCAACACACTTAACCTGACTTCATGTGAGAGTCTGGAATCCTACTCTGATTGAGTCCTGATTGCAGAGAGAGAGAGAGAGAGAGACTTCCTGATATTGTCCGCGTATTCTTGTCTGATATTGTCCGCATATTTTTGTCTGATATTGTCCATGTGTCCCTATCAATGTCATGCTGTCAGCAAACAATTCGGCAGGGTTATAATGCTCTTTGTTGAAAACAACTCTGAAATGTTATGTGTGGAAATGTGTGTTTGTGTGTTGGCGAGGTTTGTGCGATCAATGACTGTACTCTGAGCCAACTACAAGAGACCTACAGTAATGTCTAAAGCCATTTTACTTTGATCTTACGCTACATAGAACCAAGTCTGTGAACCAAATGGACAATAAAGCAAGTTTGAGACTCAATATAATGCCCTTTAAACGCCGGCTCTGGGAGATCGCATGGTCGCTGAATGGATGTGATGTTTTATAATTGTTAATAGAGCCAGTTGTATGTGGGATGTGGCAAACAGATGTCCCTAATCTAATCTTTCATAGATAATATGATGACAATCAGAGTCAACTGTGAGAGACATAACGATGACACGCAGAATCAGCTCTTAGAGACATAGGACAGAATGACAGATGGTTAAATGGAAAGAAACACAATTGGAGAAAGGACAAAGAATGAGAAGGAAGGAGAAAATGAAGGATAGAGAATGAGAGGACAGCCAGAGTATACCAGAGAATAAGAGAAATACAGAAACTGGAAGGAAGGCATAAAATTAGAGAATATGAGAGATATAATATGATAGAGCATGACAGAGGAATGTAGAAGAATGGAATGTCGAAGAGAGTGAGAGAACAAGTTAGATTATGCTAACAAGTGAGAGAAAAGGTTTAGATCATGCCAACAAGTGAAAGAAAAAGTTAAATGATGCCAACAAGTGAAAGAAAAAGTTAAATGATGTCAACAAGTGAAAGAAAAAGTTAAATGATGTCAACAAGTGAAAGAAAAAGTTAAATGATGTCAACAAGTGAAGGAAAAAGTTAAATGATGTCAACAAGTGAGAGAAAAAGTTAGATGATGCCAACAAATGAGAGAAAAAGTTAGATGATGCCAACAAGTGAGAGAAATAGTTAAATGATGCCAACAAGTGAGAGAAATAGTTAGATGATACCAACAAGCGAGAGAAAAAGTTAGATGATGCCAACAAATGAGAGAAAAAGTTAGATGATGCCAACAAATGAGAGAAAAAGTTAAATGATGCCAACAAGTGAGAGAACAAGTTAGATGATGCCAACAAATGAGAGAAATAGTTAGATGATGCCAACAAATGAGAGAAATAGTTAGATGATGCCAACAAATGAGAGAAATAGTTAGATGATGCCAACAAATGAGAGAAATAGTTAGATGATGCCAACAAATGAGAGAAATAGTTAGATGATGCCAACAAATGAGAGAAATAGTTAGATGATGCCAACAAATGAGAGAAATAGTTAGATGATGCCAACAAGTGAGAGAAAAAGTTAGATGATGCCAACAAGTGAGAGAAAAAGTTAGATGATGCCAACAAATGAGAGAACAAGTTAGATGATGCCAACAAATGAGAGAAAAAGTTAGATAATGCCAACAAGTGAGAGAAAAAGTTAGATGATGCCAACAAATGAGAGAACAAGTTAGAAAATGCCAACAAATTAGATAAATAGTTAGATGATGCCAACAAATGAGAGAAAAAGTTAGATGATGCCAACAAATGAGAGAAATACGAAAACTGAGAGTATGGTGGAGAATCAGAGGTGGATATGAAATGAAAGACAGAAAGAGAAGGAGGGTTGGACAGCGAATGAGAAACTGAGAGTAGGACTCTGACAGACAGAGAATGAGAAACTGAGAGTGGGACTCTGATAGACAGAGAATTAGAAACTGAGAGTGGGACTCCGACAGACAGAGAATGAGAAACTGAGAGTAGGACTCTGATAGACAGAGAATTAGAAACTGAGAGTGGGACTCCGACAGACAGAGAATGAGAAACTGAGAATGGAACTCTGATAGACAGAGAATGAGAAACTGAGAGTGGGACTCTGATAGACAGAGAATGAGAAACTGAGAGTGGAACTCTGATAGACAGAGAATGAGAAACTGAGAGTGGGACTCTGATAGACAGAGAATGAGAAACTGAGAATGGGACTCTGATAGACAGAGAATGAGAAACTGAGGATGCGACTCTGATAGACAGAGAATGAGAAACTGAGAGTAGGACTCTGATAGACAGAGAATGAGAAACTGAGAATGGGACTCCGACAGACAGAGAATGAGAAACTGAGAGTGGGACTCCGACAGACAGAGAATGAGAAATTGATAGTAGGACTCTGATAGACAGAGAATGAGAAACTGAGAGTGGGACTCTGATAGACAGAGAATTAGAAACTGAGAGTGGGACTCCGACAGACAGAGAATGAGAAACTGAGAATGGGACTCTGATAGACAGAGAATGAGAAACTGAGAGTGGGACTCTGATAGACAGAGAATGGGAAACTGAGAGTGGGACTCTGATAGACAGAGAATGAGAAACTGAGAGTGGAACTCTGATAGACAGAGAATGAGAAACTGAGAGTGGGACTCTGATAGACAGAGAATGAGAAACTGAGAATGGGACTCTGATAGACAGAGAATGAGAAACTGAGGATGCGACTCTGATAGACAGAGAATGAGAAACTGAGAGTAGGACTCTGATAGACAGAGAATGAGAAACTGAGAATGGGACTCCGACAGACAGAGAATGAGAAACTGAGAGTGGGACTCCGACAGACAGAGAATGAGAAATTGATAGTAGGACTCTGATAGACAGAGAATGAGAAACTGAGAGTGGGACTCTGATAGACAGAGAATTAGAAACTGAGAGTGGGACTCCGACAGACAGAGAATGAGAAACTGAGAATGGGACTCCATCAGACAGAGAATGAGAAACTGAGAGTGGGACTCCGACAGACAGAGAATGAGAAACTGAGAGTGGGACTCTGACAGACAGAGAATGAGAAACTGAGAGTGAGACTCTGACAGACAGAGAATGAGAAACTGAGAGTGGGACTCTGACAGACATATAATGAAAAACTGAGAGTGGGACTCTGACAGACAGAGAATGAGAAACTGAGAGTGGGACTCTGACAGACAGAGAATGAGAAACTGAGAGTGGGACTCTGACAGACAGAGAATGAGAAACTGAGAGCGGGACTGTGACAGACAGAGAAAGAGAATCGGACAGAGAATGAGAGGCAGAGAGAAACTGAGAGTGGGATAGCGAATGGGAGACAGCCAGAGAATGAGACGCATGCACAAAATGCGAGTCAGTCAGAGAATGAGAAACAGAGAAAAAAGTGGGACAAAGAATAGGAGACAGGCAGAAAGTTAGTGTTGGACAGAGAATGACAGGCAGTCCGACAGAAAATGAGAAGCGGAAATACAATGAGACGGACAGACAATGAGAGGCATCGACAGGAGATAGCAGATGGAATGAGAATATAAGAGAAAATACAAGAATAACAGAACGAGAGAATGACATAACTTTATGAATGAATATACCCAGTGACGTAAACAATTGTTATCACAAAATGTATCAATGTAACTATAGACATGACATCTTGGTGAGACGTGATTTCCTTGGCCAGTCGACACGGTACATGCTAGTGATGACGGTTCCATGTAAATTGCTGGTCAGACCTGACTGTCACTAGCTTTAATGTGAGATCACAAGGGTCCACGTTCGATCCCCAGAAGTGACCGCTTTTTTTTGGTCGGACCCACAAGGCTCCGGGGTTCGCCCAGCCTCTAAAAATGGATACCAGAAATTTTTCTGAGAAGTAATAGCGGCATGGCCTGATACCGACCATATAGCCAAAAAATATGCTGTGGTCATAGAAAAATATGATAACTAATAGCATATTCACCGTACGCTTAGCATGGCGTAGAGGGAACCTTTATGACTTGACTTGTTCCCGCAGATGTGTGACCTGCACGTGTACAAAATGTGATAACTAATAGCATATTCACCGTACGCTTAGCATGGCGTAGAGGGAACCTTTATGACTTGACTTGTTCCCGCAGATGTGTGACCTGCACGTGTACAAAATGTGATAACTAATAGCATATTCACCGTACGCTTAGCATGGCGTAGAGGGAACCTTTATGACTTGACTTGTTCCCGCAGATGTGTGACCTGCACGTGTACAAAATGTGATAACTAATAGCATATTCACCGTACGCTTAGCATGGCGTAGAGGGAACCTTTATGACTTGACTTGTTCCCGCAGATGTGTGACCTGCACGTGTACAAAATGTGATAACTAATAGCATATTCACCGTACGCTTAGCATGGCGTAGAGGGAACCTTTATGACTTGACTTGTTCCCGCAGATGTGTGACCTGCACGTGTACAAAATGTGATAACTAATAGCATATTCACCGTACGCTTAGCATGGCGTAGAGGGAACCTTTATGACTGGACTTGTTCCCGCAGATGTGTGACCTGCACGTGTACAAAATGTGATAACTAATAGCATATTCACCGTACGCTTAGCATGGCGTAGAGGGAACCTTTATGACTTGACTTGTTCCCGCAGATGTGTGACCTGCACGTGTACAAAATGTGATAACTAATAGCATATTCACCGTACGCTTAGCATGGCGTAGAGGGAACCTTTATGACTGGACTTGTTCCCGCAGATGTGTGACCTGCACGTGTACAAAATGTGATAACTAATAGCATATTCACCGTACGCTTAGCATGGCGTAGAGGGAACCTTTATGACTTGACTTGTTCCCGCAGATGTGTGACCTGCACGTGTACAAAATGCCCGCCGAGCTCTGGCGTCACGGCTTTAACAATGTCTTGAATAACGTGGTCACAGAGACAGTCTCTGTGGGCATTATCAGGTGAGACCATGTCACGATGTGCTGTATCAGTCTCTGTGGGCATTATCAGGTGAGACCATGTCACGATGTGCTGTATCAGTCTCTGTGGGCATTATCAGGTGAGACCATGTCACGATGTGCTGTATCAGTCTCTTGCTTGCCTGATCTTTGTGACCAGTCACGTCATGATGTCCATTTCGCCACCTCTATAACATAACGCCGTCTGTTGTCTGTCTCTCCTGCCTATTAAACGTATCCATCTGTTTATCTTGTTAACTATCCTGCCTCTTAGGTATATCAAGTTGTCTATTTAACTATCTCTCCCTCTTTCTCTGTCTTTTTCTCTCTCTCATTCCCTGCCTCTTAGATAGATCATATCTGATTGTCTCTCTCTCTATCTCATTCTTTACTGCCTTTAAGATATAATTTTTTGTCTGACTGTCTCTCTCTCTCTCTCTCTCTCTCTACTCTTATGATATTTATTTGTCTGACTGTCTTTTTATCTATCTCCCTCAACTCTTATATTATTTGTGTGACTGTCTCTTTCTATCTCTCTCTACTCTTATATTATTTGTCTGACTGTCTCTTTCTATCTCTCTCTACTCTTATATTATTTGTCTGACTGTCTCTTTCTATCTCTCTCTACTCTTATATCATTTGTCTGACTGTCTCTTTCTATCTCTCTCTACTCTTATATCATTTGTCTGACTGTCTCTTTCTATCTCTCTCTCTACTCTTATATTATTTGTCTGACTGTATTTTTCTTTCTCTCTCTACTCTTATATCATTTGTCTGACTGTCTCTTTCTTTCTCTCTCTACTCTTATATCATTTGTCTGACTGTCTTTTTCTTTCTCTCTCTACTCTTATATCATTTGTCTGACTGTCTTTTTCGTTCTCTCTCTACTCTTATATCATTTGTCTGACTGTCTTTTTCGTTCTCTCTCTACTCTTATATCATTTGTCTGACTGTCTCTTTCTTTCTCTCTCTACTCTTATATCATTTGTCTGACTGTCTCTTTCTTTCTCTCTCTACTCTTATATCATTTGTCTGACTGTCTTTTTCTTTCTCTCTCTACTCTTATATCATTTGTCTGACTGTCTCTTTCTTTCTCTCTCTACTCTTATATCATTTGTCTGACTGTCTCTTTCTTTCTCTCTCTACTCTTATATCATTTGTCTGACTGTCTTTTTCTTTCTCTCTCTACTCTTATATCATTTGTCTGACTGTCTTTTTCTTTCTCTCTCTACTCTTATATCATCTGTCTGATTGTCTCTTTCTATCTCCCTCAACTCTTATATTATTTGTCCCACTGGCTTTTTCTATCTCTCTACTCTTACATTATTCGTCACACTGTCTCTATCTCTCTTTACTCCTTTATTATCTGCCTGGCTCTCTCACTCTATCTCGGTCTACTATTATGATATTTTTGCCTCACTGTCCTTATCTCTCCCTACTCTTATGATATTGTTTGTCTGCTTGTCTCTCTCTACTCTTATAATATTGCTTGTCTGATTTCTCTCTCTCTCTCTTTCTCTCTCTCTCTCTCTCTTTTCTTATGATATTGTTTGTCTCACTGTGTCTCTCTACACTCTTATGATATTGTCTGACTGTCTCTTAATGTCTGATCTTCTTTCTCGAATGAGATATATACATGTATGTTAACGTTTGATGTATGTACCCGCCTCAACACGATGTCGTTTGTTGTTTTAGCCGTCGCTGCAGCATATCGCTACAAGTTTTAGCCGTCTTGACGTCACTTGATGTTCTAGCCATTGTTTAACATGTCACTTGATATTTTAGTGGACTACACTATATGCCATTTAATATTTTAGTAGTTTTTATGTTACTTGATGTTTTACGTTACTTGATGTTTTAGCCATCTCTAGCACAGATCACGTAATATTTTAGCCGTCTATAGCACAGGCCATGTGATGTTTTAGCCGTTTATAGCACAGGTCGTGTGATATTTTAGCCATTTATAGCACAGGTCAAGTGATGTTTTAGCCGTCCTTAGCACAGGTCATGTGATATTTTAGCCGTCTCTAGCACAGGTTCATGTGAAGTTTTAACTGTTTACAACACAGGTCACGTGATGTTTTAACCGTCTCTAGCACAGGTCACGTGATAATATATCTGCACCTTTCTGATTTTACCAGGGTGCCTGCCGAGCTGCGACTTAATGACGTCAGATCGGAGATGGCCCTGCAGCTGGCAGTTCAGCCTGGTCAGCTGGTGCCTGCAGAATACGTGTTCCTGAGGAGTGTGGGTAGGAGCTTGACCACGGTCAGTGTGTGTGTGGAGGAGAGAGGGGTGACGATTGAGTGTTTTGAATAAAGTGTGTTTGCAACCATATGTGTATATGTGTATGTGATAGTTTGTGAGTCTGGGAATGCCCGTTGCACGAGCTGTAGAGCTTGTGCTGGAAGGTCAGCAGATCTTGATGTTGGAAAACCACCCGCTACTCTTGCAGTACCCATGTATCTCCTCACGTGACACCCTCTTCATCGCCTCGACGCTTGAGAGCTCATTTCTGTAAAAGTAGTCCCTAGACTCGTGAACGTGGCCTTGAATTTGACCAGGACAGGGTAAAACGTCATCATTGTCTGCTCAGTCAGCAATTCAATTATACAGGGTTTCCGCAAAAATACTGTTTATATTTCACGTGGTTATCAAATTAAAACTTATAGAACACTCGTATACATCAATGGCTACAGCTGGGTCAAGTTGATTGTTGTATCAGTTGATGTGACACACGCTCGATGTGCCACTCAGCCGTTACTCAACAAACATTGAAGTGGTCATTTATCTCGGACCAGACTCTGCAGCATGCCCGGCTTGATCGAGCTTACGGCTTCAGTGATGCCTTCCTGCAGAGCATCCAGGTTTTCTGCTGGTGGTGGAGGTACATGCAACCTGACCTCCATGCATCCCCAACAAGAAAAATGTCACAAACAGTTAAGTCTAGTGATCTTAGGCGCATTTTCAGAACACCTGGTCATTTTGTCAGTGGAGGTAAGCACACATATAACATACTATATGGAACCGCGAGTAGAGCTACGGAGATCATGTAAAGTAAACATGAAAATGTATCTACCAGGGAAATATTACAGAGAAGAGGCAAGCAAAACGCTTTGGCAAAGCCTTTATCAAGTACAAAACAAAATATATATAGAGAGAGATTTGTCATTTTATTATCGAATTTAACTGTTACTTCCATCTCATTATCAATTGTATTTATCAATTCTATCTAATAAAAAACATCAACTTTTATAGCATTGCCTTAAAAGAATAGGGCAGTTGAATGCAGCGATTTTAGAACAATAAGCCTAATGAGCCAGGTAACAAAAATTTTACTAAAAGTTATACAAGGAAGGATTCAGAATGAAATTAATAATGAACTAGATGAGCAGCAATTCGGATTCAGGAAAAACAGTGGCACAAAAGAAGCCATATTCAGCATGAGGACATTGAGTGAAAAGTACACAGAAGTAAACAAACCAATATATGCCTGATTCATAGACTACACTACAGCATTTGATAGAATACACCATAAGCAACTTATAGACTGCCTAAAAGATATAAATCTGGATGGCACAGACATACGACTGATATGTAATTTGTATTGGGAGCAAACAGCAGTAATAAAATATAACAAAGAGAACTCTACACCCATTGATATAAAAAGAGGAGTAAGACAAGGATGCATACTATCACCAAGCTTGTTCAATTTATACACTGAGCAAATCTTTAAAAACATCAATGAGATGCCAGGCCTTAACATTAATGGGAAGATAATCAATAACATAAGATATGCAGATCTTACTGTTCTACTAGCAGAAAATCCTAAAGATCTACAACAATTACTTAATGTAATAAACATGACAAGCAAAAAATATGGACTAGATATGAATATAAAAAAAGACTAAAACTATGATCATAAACAAAGACAATTCTCAAGACCTACAATTAAATATCAAAGTTGAAGGAATACATCTAGAGACAGTTCAGAGCTACAACTACCTGGGACATACTATAACCAGTGATGGAAAATGTACAACTGAAATAAAAAAAAAGAATAGGAATGGCAAAAAGTAATTTCAATTCCATGAAAAATATACTAACATCAAAACAAATAACACCAGGGCTGAAACTAAGAATAGCAAAATGTTACATCTTCTCAATATTCCTGTATGATGCAGAAACATGGACATTAGACCAGAAAACAGAACAGAAAATTGAAGCCTTTGAAATGTGGATTTATAGAAGAATAGGT
Source organism: Megaustenia siamemsis (assembly GCA_032433765.1). Classification (NCBI taxonomy): domain Eukaryota; kingdom Metazoa; phylum Mollusca; class Gastropoda; order Stylommatophora; family Ariophantidae; genus Megaustenia; species Megaustenia siamemsis. The sequence continues at coordinate 95,943,578 of JAVIAB010000139.1, read as the reverse complement.
AGAATTGGATGGAAAGAAAAGAAAACAAACGAAGAAGTTTTAAAACAACTAAAAATGAAAAAAGAACGACTAAACACAATTAGAGACAAATGAAACTTTTTGGTCATGTTAAAAGACACAACAGTCTAATAAAAGTAATATTAGAAGGGAAAATACAAGGTAAAAGAGGCAGAGGCAGACCAAGACTAACATGGACGAGTAACATCAAAAGATGGACAAGTCAGCCTATGGCAATCTGCACCATCAAAGCAAGAGACAGAGTGGAAAGGCGCTCCATGGTAGCCAACCTTCGATGCGGAGAGGGCACTCAGTGATGATGATCTAATAATAGATCTTATCTATCGATTTCCTTTAATTATCGATCTCTTCTATCAATTCCATTTAATTATTGATCCTACAGGTCAATTTAATCTAATTATTTTATCTATCAATTTCATCTAAATATCGATATTATCTATAAATTTCACATAATTACCAATATTACCTATCAACTCGTTCTAATTATCGATCTTATCTATTAAATTCATCTAATTATCGATATTAATTGTAAACTCCATCTAATTACCGACCTTATCTACCAACACCATTTACTTACCAACCGTATCTATCAACTCCATCTAATTACCGACATTATCTATCAGCTCCATCTAATTACCAATCTTATGTATCAACTCCATCTAATTACCTACTTTTTCTAACAATTCCGTTCCAGCCCTTTTCACCATCTCTACTCTAGAATGTGTCAATCTTTTATCTTACAGCTTCGTGGACACCAAGAACAACAGTTAAAGGTGAAGCATTTCCTGCCACCCGTGGTAAGTTTGTTTAGCCTGGAGAAGTCACAACTTTGTTATTGTCTTAGTAGTGCTCGAGTACAACTTTGTTATTTTCCTAGTAGTGTTCGAGTACAACTTTGTTATTGTCTTAGTAGTGTTCGAGTACAGCTTTGTTATTGTCCTAGTAGTGTTCGAGTACAACTTTGTTATTGTCTTAGTAGTGCTCGAGTACAACTTTGTTATTGTCCTAGTAGTGCTCGAGTACGACTTTGTTATTGTCCTAGTAGTGCTCGAGTACAACTTTGTTATTGTCCTAGTAGTGTTCGAGTACAACTTTGTTATTGTCTTAGTAGTGTTCGAGTACAGCTTTGTTATTGTCCTAGTAGTGCTCGAGTACGACTATGTTATTGTCCTAGTAGTGTTCGAGTACAACTTTGTTATTGTCTTAGTAGTGTTCGAGTACAACTTTGTTATTGTCCTAGTAGTGCTCGAGTACAACTTTGTTATTGTCCTAGTAGTGCTCTAGTACAGCTCTGTTATTGTCCTAGTAGTGCTCGAGTACAACTTTGTTATTGTCCTAGTAGTGCTCGAGTACAACTTTGTTATTGTCCTAGTAGTGTTCGAGTACGACTTTGTTATTGTCCTAGTAGTGCTCTAGTACAGCTCTGTTATTGTCTTAGTAGTGCTCGGGTACAACTGTGTTATTGTCCTAGTAGTGCTCGAGTACGACTTTGTTATTGTCCTAGTAGTGTTCTAGTACGACTTTGTTATTGTCCTAGTAGTGCTCTAGTACAGCTCTGTTATTGTCTTAGTAGTGCTCGGGTACAACTGTGTTATTGTCCTAGTAGTGCTCGAGTACAACTTTGTTATTGTCCTAGTAGTGCTCGAGTACGACTTTGTTATTGTCTTAGTAGTGCTCGAGTACAACTTTGTTATTGTCCTAGTAGTGCTCGAGTACGACTTTGTTATTGTCTTAGTAGTGCTCGAGTACAACTTTGTTATTGTCCTAGTAGTGCTCGAGTACGACTTTGTTATTGTCCTAGTAGTGCTCGAGTACAACTTTGTTATTGTCCTAGTAGTGCTCGAGTACGACTTTGTTATTGTCTTAGTAGTGCTCGAGTACGACTTTGTTATTGTCTTAGTAGTGCTCGAGTACGACTTTGTTATTGTCTTAGTAGTGCTCGAGTACAACTTTGTTATTGTCCTAGTAGTGCTCGAGTACGACTTTGTTATTGTCCTAATAGTGCTCGACTACGACTTTGTTATTGTCTTAGTAGTGCTCGAGTACGACTTTGTTATTGTTTTAGTAGTGCTCGAGTACAATTTTGTTATTGTCTTAGTAGTGCTCGAGTACGACTTTGTTATTGTCCTAATAGTGCTCGACTACGACTTTGTTATTGTTTTAGTAGTGCTCGAGTACAACTTTGTTATTGTCTTAGTAGTGCTCGAGTACAACTTTATTATTGTCCTAGTAGTGCTCGAGTACGACTTTGTTATTGTCTTAGTAGTGCTCGAGTACAACTTTGTTATTGTCTTAGTAGTGCTCGAGTACAACTTTGTTATTGTCTTAGTAGTGCTCGAGTACAACTTTGTTATTGTCTTAGTAGTGCTCGAGTACAACTTTGTTATTGTCTTAGTAGTGCTCGAGTACGACTATGTTATTGTTCTAGTAGTGCTCGAGTACAACTTTGTTATTGTCTTAGTAGTGCTCGAGTACGACTATGTTATTGTTCTAGTAGTGCTCGAGTACAACTTTGTTATTGTCTTAGTAGTGCTCGAGTACAACTTTGTTATTGTCTTAGTAGTGCTCGAGTACAACTTTGTTATTGTCCTAGTAGTGCTCGTGTACAACTTTGTTATTGTCCTAGTAGTGCTCGAGTACAACTTTGTTATTGTCCTAGTAGTGCTCGAGTACAACTTTGTTATTGTCTTAGTAGTGCTGGAGTACAACTGTGTTATTGTCCTAGAAGTGCTCAAGTACAACATTGTTATTGCCCTTGTAGTGCTCGAGTACAACTTTGTTATTGTCCTAGTAGTGCTCGTGTACAACTTTGTTATTGTTCTAGTAGTGCTCGTGTACAACTTTTTTATTGTTCTAGTAGTGGTCGTGTACAACTTTGTTATTGTTCTATTAGTGGTCGTGTACACCTTTGTTATTGTTCTAGTAGTGTTCGAGTACAACTGTGTTATTGTCCTAGTAGTGCTCGTGTACAACTTTGTTATTGTTCTAGTAGTGGTCGTGTACAACTTTGTTATTGTTCTAGTAGTGGTCGTGTACAACTTTGTTATTGTTCTAGTAGTGCTCGATTACAACTTTGTTATTGTTCTGGTAGTGCTCGAGTACAACTTTGTTATTGTTCTAGTAGTGCTCGTGTACAACTTTGTTGTTGTTTTAGTAGTGGTCGTGTACAACTTTGTTATTGTCTTAATAGTTCTCGTGTACAATTTTGTTATTGTACTAGTGCTCGGGTACAACTTTGTTATTGTACTATTAGTGCTCGGGTACAACTTTGTTATTGTGCTAACAGTGGCCGGGTACAACTTTGTTATTATCCTAGCAGTGGCCGGGTACAACTTTGTTATTGTACTAACAGTGGCCGGGTACAACTTTGTTATTGTACAATATAACTTGTCAATAACTGATGTGACAGTAGGACACTGCTACCCGATAGTTTCCATTTATGACAGTAGGGCACTACCACCCGTTAGTTTCCTTTTATGACAGTAGAGCCCTGCCACCCGTTACTTTCCTTTTATGACAGTAGGGCACTGCTACCCGTTAGTTTCCTTTTATAACAGTAGGGCACAGTTACCCATAAGTTTCCTTTTATGACAGTAGGGCCCTGCCACCCGTTAGTTTCCTTTTATGACAGTAGGGCACTGCTACCCGTGAGTTTCCTTTTATAACAGTAGGGCACTGCCACCCGTTAGTTTCCTTTTATGACAGTAGGGCACTGCCACCCGTTAGTTTCCTTTTATGACAGTAGGGTACTGCCACCCGCGAGTTTCCTTTTATGACAGTAGGGCACTTCCACCCGTTAGTTTCCTTTTATGACAGTAGGGCACTGCTACCCTTGTGTTGCTTTTTAGGACAGTAGGACACTGCTACTCGTGAGTTTCCTTTTAGGACAGAAGGGCACTGCTACTCGTGAGTTTCCTTTTAGGACAGAAGGGCACTGCTACTCGTGAGTTTCCTTTTATGACAGTAGGGCACTGTTACCCTTGTGTTGCCTTTTAGGACAGTTGAGTACTGCTACCCTTGTTTTACCTTGAAGGAAAAGGGTATTCTGTCAGATTTGTTATTGTATCTGGTCAGTAAAAGCCACCAGCCATTATACATTGTACTAACGTAAGAAAGCCTGAATCATGGGTGATACCTGCATCTCATCAGTTCTCCGATCTCTTAACGGCTGCCCCTTAGTTGTACACACGTAGACATTGTATTACAGTGTGTATGATCCAGGAAGGATAAAATGGCAATCAGAGGAGGAATAGAAAAAGAATATGACGAACGTGAGATGAATGGCAATCAGATGAAGAATAGAAGAATAATATGACGAACGTGAGATGAAGAATAAGTTGTGGTTGGTGTAGAATAACAGAGGAAACCTAAGAATTAACGAACGTAAACTAGTCCACCGAACTCAGAACGATGAGACGTAACAAGCTATAAGATTAAGCGGGATGATCTGAATGCCGAAGCTCTCGGCAGATTTTCCACTAACCCGGGGAGGTTACGTAAGGCAACGGAGAATAGCGCTGGACTCAGTACGGACAGGTGTTTGAGATTAGGCAGGCTTAGACTGTCGGTACACCTTTGACATGAGATCGCTAGAGGGGCTCTGAAACATTCGGAGATAACCAGCCAACAACGTGACCTAATCACACGACCGCACGGAGGATTCCAGACGACGAGAAATCTTGTGATGTCCAGCGGTAGGAAGCGCTTAAGTTCTCTCTGACTGATATATGAGAGGTATTCAGTCTGATCAAAAGATAGAGAGACAGAGAATGAGAGTTCAAAGTAAATTCGGAGGAAACTTAGGTTGGTCTATGAAGCCAATGGATCTTCTAATAGGAGTGATTGACATATATTGTCGAGGCTTCACGGTAATTAACAGGCGGTGGACAGACAAGCAGCCAATGGGTTGATAGTCTTAGCAAGTTCTCAAGATAGACCACGCCTGTATCCAAGAATAGGCGTTGTTTTAGCGGGGAATAAAAAAAACCATGGGAAGACATTTTAGACTCGCTTTTCGCCCACGAAGTTCTGGGGACACACCTGACAGAATGTAGTAGAGGAGATTAGAAACCTGCCTCAAACCTGCAGAATGTAGGACTGGGAGTTAGTTTAAGATTCGCCCTCGAAGCTTTCACGAACTGTAGAAATATCAGGATAGAAACTAGAAATTCTTAGAGATTGATGGATGGAATTATTACAATAGATTATTTATCAACACGAGAGATTTTCTTAGAGATTCTATAACGCTCTTACGGACCACAAGCGAAGAGATGTGTGAATTGAACATAGAATTAGAAGCTAACCACTATAGATTATCAAAGAACTTTATTACGATCATGGAAGTTATTTGTTACAAACATCGCCGATTGGCTCTACAAAGTAACGCTAAAGTTAACATAAGAATTTATAGAATTATAGAACATTGCTGATTGAGTTAGAAGAATGTTGTTATGCAATATGGAGATTATGAATAAAGACTGTTGTATCTTGTTACTACAATGATGAGTTATGTGTCTATCTACCGAATAAACGTACTAATGACAAGATATACAAATAATATATATTGAACAACATACTGCAACAATTGTGTATAGTAATTGATATTGAATAACGCCACTGGGGCTATTCTACTAAATGTCAACAATGATGTATTTGTCAGCAACATTAATTCTTGTACTCAAGCTCGGGCCAAGGAGAGGTCGTAGGAGCGCTACAACATCCAGTCAACCATGCCTGACGGGGACTACTACTACCACTACTAAGAACTTCAATAATAAGAGTGACATTTGTTCTACTTTTGTTAACTACTTGATATTTGTGAAGATGCCTTTATTTCAACCCTGACAATCATGCGTGACGTGACCTCTATGCACGAAGGTATTCAAATTTTTCTTTAGGCCACCGTCCCCGAGCTGTACATTTTAGAAGCTACACCAGAGGTCAAGGAAATTCTGGCAGTTAGGGGGGATACACCTTCTGTTTCACCTGTTCTGTCTCCAGGGACGTCACCTTCTCACTATAGCCACAGCGGTCTCCAAGGTAAGTGTACACAGACAACTCACAACGGTCTCCGAGGTAAGTGTACACAGACAACTCACAGATGTATCCATGGTAAGTGTACACAGACAACTCACAACGGTCTCCAAGGTAAGTGTACACAGACAACTCACAGATGTATCCATGGTAAGTGTACACAGACAACTCACAACGGTCTCCGAGGTAAGTGTACACAGACAACTCACAACGGTCTCCGAGGTAAGTGTACACAGACAACTCACAACGGTATCCGAGGTAAGTGTACACAGACAACTCACAACGGTCTCCGAGGTAAGTGTACACAGACAACTCACAGATGTCTCCAAGGTAAGTGTACACAGACAACTCACAACGGTCTCCGAGGTAAGTGTACACAGACAACTCACAACGGTATCCGAGGTAAGTGTACACAGACAACTCACAGATGTCTCCAAGGTAAGTGTACACAGACAACTCACAGATGTCTCCGAGGTAAGTGTACACAGACAACTCACAGATGTCTCCGAGGTAAGTGTACACAGACAACTCACAGATGTCTCCAAGGTAAGTGTACACAGACAACTCACAGATGTCTCCGAGGTAAGTGTACACAGACAACTCACAACGGTCTCCGAGGTAAGTGTACACAGACAACTCACAACGGTCTCCGAGGTAAGTGTACACAGACAACTCACAACGGTCTCCGAGGTAAGTGTACACAGGCAGTTCACAGCGGTCTCCGAGGTAAGTGTACACAGACAACTCACAACGGTCTCCGAGGTAAGTGTACACAGACAACTCACAACGGTCTCCGAGGTAAGTGTACACAGACAACTCACAACGGTATCCGAGGTAAGTGTACACAGACAACTCACAACGGTATCCGAGGTAAGTGTACACAGACAACTCACAACGGTCTCCGAGGTAAGTGTACACAGACAACTCACAACGGTCTCCGAGGTAAGTGTACACAGACAACTCACAACGGTCTCCGAGGTAAGTGTACACAGGCAGTTCACAGCGGTCTCCGAGGTAAGTGTACATAGCAATACTAAAAAAAGAAGAAAAAAGTGGTATGGTGACAGCTTTACGTGGTAATGGACGAAACAAAAGTCGACGTTTCGGCCAAGTAGGTCTTCATCTGGACGAACAACAAACACAAAATTATATATAACGATATATTAACAAATCTAACTACATGGCGATAATATGCTAGATACTAAAGAGAGGAAAAATAAATTGGTCACTTCCCTGTGTTCCTGAGCTGGGTCAGTCTCGAAATGGACTGAATTGATACGACAGGGCCGATATAAATCTCTCTGACCAGGAAGTCAGGTAAGAAGACGGAAAGGAAGGGTTCTAAAAATATGGGGAGGTGGGTACAGGATATGTGTAAACTATGCACGTCTAACTCTGTGTATACAACCCGAACCGATGTGTAAACATAAGTATGTGTATGTAACAATGCATGCGTAAAAACATAAATCTACACATATATTGCCGCAAGGCCCACAAAAGAAAAACCCAAAGGAGCCCAAATGTGCCAATACATGTGCAGACAAATGTATCCAAATATATAGATTAAGTAGCGCATGGAGGTATGAAATATGTAGTGGGTGTCCTATGAGTATGAGAGTGATATGTTCATACCTTGGGGGACAGCGAACCCAATTGGGCAATAAGGCGATTCTCAAGGGCGAACCTGCTGCGATTGCTAGAGTGACATGAGACAATGCCAGTAACTTGCATGTCGAGTTTACCACTATGTCCAGGGGAATTGAAATGGGCAGACACCGGGCTGCCAGTCTTTTGTTCAACATCACGAAGATGCTCACAAAATCTTTCACTCAAGCGTCGTCCACTTTCACCCACATACGTCATCTGGCAGTGCTTGCATATTATGGTGTAGATGATATTCCGGGACACACAGGTGAACCCCTCCTTGATGTCAAATCGCTTATTAGGGAATAAGACCGAATCGGTGCAAAGCACGTAGTCACAAGTTCTGCAAACCCGACGTCCACAAGGAACAGTACCAAAGTGTTTGTGGTTTGAGCGGGGGAGGCGGCTAGTGACAAGAATGTCTCTCAGACTCTTGTCACGTTTGAAGGCGACCAATGGAGGATCACTGAAAAGTAGGCGGGTAGTAGGATCTGAGTGGAGAATGGAGCGATACCGGTTAAGGATCCTCACCGCAGCCAAGTTATGGGGGTGGTAGGTGAGGGTAAATATGGTCCTATCAGAGGAACGACGGGTGGATGGGGTGAGTGCCACCGAACGGGGAATATCGAGAGCTCTCTGGTCCTATCAGAGGAACGGCGGGTGGATGGGGTGAGTGCCACCGAACGGGGAATATCGAGAGCTCTCTTAAAGGCAGATTGGAGAACCGAATCAGGATAGAGACGACGCCTAAAGAAATTTAACATCAGGTGGGCCTGTTGAAGAAATTCGTGATCATCCTGGCAGATACGACGAAGTCGTAATAATTGAGAATATGGAATGGAATCTCTGCAGTGAGATGGATGAGACGAGGTGTAGAGAAGATAACAGTGGGCGTCCGTGGGTTTATAGAAGACGGAAGTGTGGAGGCTGGAGGTACCATGGGAGACGACCAGATCAAGAAAAGTGACGGACGAGGTAGAGATATAAGATGTAATCTTGATGGATTTGTGAAAGTTACCAATGTAGTCGATGAACCTGGAAATGTCATCTTCCGGCAAGTCAGTCAGTCCAAAGACATCATTTATTAGGCGGAGGTATTTAATGGGCAGGGGGCCACGGTATGAATTCAGTATTTAATGTTCAAGGTAACCCATGAACAGGCAAGCATAACTAGGACCCATCTTGGTTCCCATTGCTACACCACTGACCTGGTTATAGAATTGGCCATTTAATTCGAAAGTATTAAGGTTGAGAACAAGTTCAGTGAGACGGAGGAGAGTAGAAGTATCCACGGATGGATGTTTTCTTTGGTCAAGAAAGAATTTAAGAGCTATAAGGCCATCAGCATGAGGGATAGAGGTATACAGAGAGCATACGTCCAGGACGAAAAGTCGCTACGAGCGTTCCGGGGTAAGGGAAAGAGAAGAGAAGATAGTGAGAGCATGATTAGTGTCCTTGACGTAGGTGGGAAGGGATGTCCCTATGGGTTGGAAAATGCTGTTTTACGACTTCGTCGTATCTGCCAAGATGATCACGATTTTCTTCAACAGGCCCACCTGATGTTAAATTTCTTTAGGCGTCGTCTCTATCCTGATTCGGTTCTCCAATCTGCCTTTAAGAGAGCTCTCGATATTCCCCGTTCGGTGGCACTCACCCCATCCACCCGTCGTTCCTCTGATAGGACCATATTTACCCTCACCTACCACCCCAATAACTTGGCTGCGGTGAGGATCCTTAACCGGTATCGCTCCATTCTCCACTCAGATCCTACTACCCGCCTACTTTTCAGTGATCCTCCATTGGTCGCCTTCAAACGTGACAAGAGTCTGAGAGACATTCTTGTCACTAGCCGCCTCCCCCGCTCAAACCACAAACACTTTGGTACTGTTCCTTGTGGACGTCGGGTTTGCAGAACTTGTGACTACGTGCTTTGCACCGATTCGGTCTTATTCCCTAATAAGCGATTTGACATCAAGGAGGGGTTCACTTGTGTGTCCCGGAATATCATCTACACCATAATATGCAAGCACTGCCAGATGACGTATGTGGGTGAAAGTGGACGACGCTTGAGTGAAAGATTTTGTGAGCATCTTCGTGATGTTGAACAAAAGACTGGCAGCCCGGTGTCTGCCCATTTCAACTCCCCTGGACATAGTGGTAAACTCGACATGCAAGTTACTGGCATTGTCTCATGTCACTCTAGCAATCGCAGCAGGTTCGCCCTTGAGAATCGCCTTATTGCCCAATTGGGTTCGCTGTCCCCCCAAGGTATGAACATATCACTCTCATACTCATAGGACACCCACTACATATTTCATACCTCCATGCGCTACTTAATCTGTATATTTGGATACATTTGTCTGCACATGTATTGGCACATTTGGGCTCCTTTGGGATTTTCTTTTGTGGGCCTTGCGGCAATATATGTGCCGATTTATGCTTTTACGCATGCATTGTTACATACACATACTTATGTTTACACATCGGTTCGGGTTGTATACACAGAGTTAGACGTGCATAGTTTACACATATCCTGTACCCACCTCCCCATATTTTTAGAACCCTTCCTTTCCGTCTTCTCACCTGACTTCCTGGTCAGAGAGATTTATATCGGCCCTGTCGTATCAATTCAGTCCATTTCGAGACTGACCCAGCTCAGGAACACAGGGAAGTGACCAATTTATTTTTCCTCTCTTTAGTATCTAGCATATTATCGCCATGTAGTTAGATTTGTTAATATATCGTTGTATATAATTTTTGTGTTTGTTGTTCGTCCAGATGAAGGCCTACTTGGCCGAAACGTCGACTTTTGTTTCGTCCATTACCACGTAAAGCTGTCACCATACCACTTTTTTCTTCTTTTTTTAGTATTGCTATTATCATCAGCTTTACAGCAGCTTCGCATCTCTACGCATCTTGGTGCATCTTGATGCCTTTACCTCTAAGTGTACATAGGCAACTCACAGCGGTCTCCGATGTAAGTACATTATAGTCTACTCCAAATAACTGTCTGTAGTCTACTCCATGTAACGTTGTGTGTAGTCTACTGTATGTAACGTTATGTGTAGTCTACTCCATGTAATGTTGTGTGTAGTCTACTACACGTAACGTTGTGTGTAGTCTACTCTTTGGAACGTTATATATATTCTACTCTATATAAAATTGTCATTAGTTTAATTAGTGCACAAATTGCCCTGCATATACGGTTAATTAATTACTGAAACACCGGTGGTGGATACCGGTGCCTACGTCATTCAGAGGGACATTCTCGTGTATTGTCACACTCGACAGGAAATCTAGAGAACAGAACCCAATCGTGGTCAATGCGGAGGTCAACGGTCTCATCTGGGATAACACCGATGAGAAAGATGCAGTCATCTATACAGAACTATCTGTAATACGACACCAAAGGAGTGCATGGGCATTTACAGCACGCTCGGCGGGCAGAAAAGTCAAGGAAGACAGTGGTGCATACGTTTTGACCACGAGTAGCATGACGATGGAGGTGATGGCAGTGACCAGGGCATTCATCTGGTTAGCGTTACAAGACTACACCGAAAACCTGCATACTAAGTGATTCGATGAGTATGATTAAAAAAAAAAATGTGCAGACGGGCTCTATACGTATGCAATGGTTAGAGTCATTGCAGAAGTAAAAAAATACGAAAGGTCACCTTTGTCTATGTCCCAGGACATGCGGGAATACGGCTAAATCAAAGAGCGGACAAGTTGCCTAGCTGCGCTATCGTTGAGGACGGTCAAGCAATGGATTGGGCGGACATCACCAATGCCCTTCGAGACGTGGGAAGGGCACAAGACTTCGACAACTATGAGTCGACGTCACTTCTTCGGATGAAAGAGAAGTGAATTAATGTGGGTACAGCCAGAAACAAGAAACCTAGTGGGCGTGTAAGAAGAATTATCAACCAACATAGAGCTGGAGTCGTCAGTCGCTGGTCACTACGGGACTTGCTGAGTAGGAGATCTGATCACCTATGGACATGCACGTAGTGCAATGATGATGACCCGCAAATAACTCAATAACAAAGTTGATTTTAATCTTTTCAGAAAAAGATCGACGCCACGGTTTTCACTTGGGACCTACAGAGGGTCCTAGGGGACGACACAGAAATGAGTCTCAGAGTCCTCTCAGGTAGACCGTGAGTATGATGATAGTGCTGCTTTATTATAACAATCGCTGAGAGGAAACATTGTTATTGCTGAGTTTACTCTCTGATATGGGAATGTATAGCAACAGTAGATCGCGTAACAAACTGAAATATGGTGACCATGGAGACCAGAGACACAGTTAGAGACGCTTGCTAAGGTTCAGTGAGTGACTCAGTCATAACCGGACTATAGAAGTCTCTCCAAACTTGTGACGAATTTAAGACTCAGTCTATAGGTATTCGTTTACAGTGGGACAGATAGAGCCAAGATGGTGACTAAGACCTTAACTGTGTGTTGATGAAGACGGTAGCGCCATTAATTGTCCGAGAATGACTATATCTTTGTAAAGTAAGCGCCATTCAAGGAGACGTGCGATATGGGAGTCGATGTTTGTAGTTGAACAAATTGCGATGCTTGTATGTTCAGGAGAACGATGTGGAGGTCCATGTTTGTAGTTGAACAAATTGCGATGCTTGTATGTTCAGGAGAACGATGTGGAAGTCGATGTTTGTAGTTGGACAAATTGCGATGCTTGTATGTTCAGGAGAACGATGTGGAGGTCCATGTTTGTAGTTGAACAAATTGCGATGCTTGTATGTTCAGGAGAACGATGTGGAGGTCCATGTTTGTAGTTGAACAAATTGCGATGCTTGTATGTTCAGGAGAACGATGTGGAGGTCCATGTTTGTAGTTGAACAAATTGCGATGCTTGTATGTTCAGGAGAACGATGTGGAGGTCCATGTTTCTAGTTGAACAAATTGCGATGCTTGCATGTTTATGTGGACGAGTTATCCCTAATTCTACACGTTGGTTGTTATGTTCTGTCTTAAGTGTGAAGAACAAGCGACTTACGGATCTGGACAAACAAAGACAAGCTTGAACACTCGTACATTGTGATGTCTAGCTGAATATGGTCTGCGAAATACATATGTTCGGATTAGTTAGTAAAGGGACGCAATTTATCATTAATTCAAGGAAATGTGGCAAAGAGAAAGAAATGCGATGTGAGATTTAACAAAAATTAACAGAAGAGGAACGAGTTGCAAGAAGAAGGAGGTGTGTGTGTGTGTGGGGGGGAGAAGGGTGTTAGTATGGATGGAATACCAGAAGTTCCGACCTTATCTAAAATGTCAAATGCTTGGGTTAACTCTTTCACACTCCACCTTCCTGAGGCTTTATTGTGGTTATTGGTACACATTCGAAACACCAGAACTCAAACTCGTTCCTCTCGCCTGTACACATGCTGTACCCCGATTTCTACTTAAAGACATATCTATTCTAAAACGATTTGGAAGTTTTGACTGTAATTTTATGTTAATTTTTAATTGATAATTCTAAGTTTACACTTTTTTTTCTTTTTTTTTTTTCTCGCTCAGTAACGACTTTTTTTGGTCATAAATTGTCTGCCATTTCAAAGAATTAGATATTAGAGTTCGACAGACATTGTCTGTGCAGAACTCCAAAAGGAGAATCATGGGGACATCTCGATTCGGAAAGATAAAACATGACTCTCAGCTCCAGAAAACAGACGAATGTCATCTGTTATATCGATCTGTTTATCTACGAAAATCTCAAATAAAGAATTCACGTTAACGTTCAGGCAAGAATTCTGTGTTGTACCTAGTATCTTGGCCATCAACCAACAATTGCATCTTTAATGAAGAAAATGTAGTTACATATAACAACTACTTAAATGGGAAATAGCAAACAAAAGAAAAAGAGGCAGACCTAGATCAGCGCTAAAAAACACTGATGAGAAAAGCAAGATGGCGGACATTGACTTTCTTAGAGGCTCATTCGGAACAGAAACTTGTGACGAGAAACACTGCGGATCCTGTGCAATGTCTGACATTGGAAGGATAACAGAAACAAATCATAGGACATGGAGAGCTTTTTTTTTTATAATCTTTTCCTTTGTGCCATCTTAGCTTCAGGGGACCAGCTAATAAGTTTGGGGTCAAGTGTCTGTAGGCCACGACGTGTTTCTACGATTCGTCTGTTTTGTAGGTGGCCTTATTTAGATTATGTTTAAATACGTGTGTTATGGTAAACGGTTGTATACGAGAGAGGGTTGAGTCGTTTATAGAGCATGAACATGAATATTTGTTAAGGTATCTCAGATATTGCGTTAGCAGATCGGTTGTCAGTAGCAGACAAATCAATGGGTTCATTAGTCTCTGACCCAGTCAACGAGTTTCTTTAGAGCCCAAATTAATAGATTTCAACAAAAGATCATGAGTTTTTATAGAGACTAGCAGAATTGATTTGGGGAAGGGGGGGGGGGATGTTTCCAAACCAAACGTAACGAAACAGCTATAATTGATGTCTTCTATACAGATATTTCAGAATGTCTGAACATACAAGAGAATACTGGCCACAACATCTTAAAATGTACACATATGTGAATTATATAACCATTATTGATACTTATGGCCTTATAATATATGGTATTGTCTTAAAAAGTAAATAAATCAGGAGCCCCGCCCGTCACGCCACCTGGCGTAGAGGGAATATGACGTTAGTGTCCATATTTTGGAGAAGACATATATATATATAATAGAAACTCAGACCCGAACACCTCGCGGCGACTGCTCTGGACAAGCGGCATTGATTCCCCGGACCTACAATCGCCCCCCCCCCCCCCCCCCAACCCGCAGGTACCAGTAATGAGAAAATGTCGAAAAATATAGTTCGGCACATTGTTTTTGGGGTAATGTGGTCGGTATTACGGCCTTGTCTCTTTACTTTCCCAGAAAAAAAAAAAAACTGTTTGAGGCTGGGTGAACCTGGAAGCTGTCGATCAGGATCAAACCCGACCTCTTGACCTTAGGAGTCCGGTTCGATATTGTCTTTACGTGGGGTAAAGGCATTAGAATGCTTCAAGATGTTTACAACTGCGGTATTATCTTTACCTTGTTCCAAAGTAGTCACACATTTACGTCGTTATCAAATACTATGTGATTACTCTTATATTTTAGAATCTCAAACGTAAACAAATGTAGTATTATGAACCCAGTTATGAGTTTGTTGTGATGTTCAAGTCTCAATGAATGTAGCACATTTCACACAGGACAAACAGGGAGGGTCACCCTAGGAGACGGATGAGTTCAGGGAGTAGTAGCGACGAAAAGAGAAAGCAATCGCGACCTGCCCGCAAACATCAACAGGTTTCTATTCTGTGAAGTTTCTCTCTCTCTGTTTCCTGATTGAAGTCTGTGACTGTTTAGTCTAATGTCGTCGTTTTCATTGTTTGTCTGTTGTTCTAATGTCTGCTTTCATTTTCTATTTTGTCTTATTTCTTTTTCAGTGTTGTCTTATGTCTGCTTTCATTGTATGTTTTGTCTTATTTCGGCTTTTGATGTCTATTTTATTTTATTTCTGTTTAGATCGTGAGTGTGTGTGCGTGTGTTTGTGTGTGTGTTTATGTGTGTGTGTGTGCGTGCGTGTGTGTGTGTTAAGCTGACGTTTGCTTTCATTTTCCGTTTAACTAATTAATGTTGTCAAAGTATATCTTTTTGTTTTGTCTGACGTCTGCTTTCACCTTCTGTTTTATCTCATTTCTGCTCTCATTCTGTGTCTACTTTGTCTGATGTATTGTCGGACCAATGAGGACATTCTCAAAGAGGCCAACACAAGAAATTAACTCCTGAAAAACATAAGAAAGAAACAATGGACATTTTTCAGGCGCATCATGAGAGGAAGAAAGTTGAAATACTTGGTTACAACTGACAAACAACAGGGAAAAGAAGATCACGGACGACAAAGAGAGAAGATACTGGTAGCTTTGTGTCATGGCATGGAAAACAGTCAACAACAGAACTGATACAATGCACTGTGGAAAGAAAATTGTGGAAGAACATGGTCGCCTACGCCAACCGATATGGCACATGATCATGATTGTCTGGGTCGTGCTTTCATTGACTGTTCTCTCTGCAATCATTGTCTGCTTTTGTCTGATTTCATCGTGTGTATGTTTTCCCTTGTTTGCTTGTATTTTAGGTTTTTGTTTGCAGTTTGCTTCCGACGTCTATGTCCAAACACATGAACGTTGCAATAAATAGTTCAATTATTTCTTGCATTGACTACATGTCTTAGTTCATTGTGATTAACCAGAAATCTGCTTATATCTGCAGTACAATTAGAATATAGCAACTTGTTTATGTGTAGATCATGTATGTTGTCTGATCATAAGTTTCTGTTTAAAATGAAGTCAAGAGAGATCAGGTGTAAGAAAGGACTTTTCTTCCATTTTGTGATCTGAAGTTGGCTTTGTAAGCTGTGGTTTATTCATAATTGTAAGCTGGTTCGTTGGATAAACTTTGTAATAGAGAACTTTTTACATTCGATCTGGAACCTGATCAATTATTATAATTTCTTTGTGTTGTATTTATTCTTATTATTTTGCCGTCTCGTCTTTCTGTAACACATTCGTCAAGTCACTTCTCATCCTCGCCACCTTGACAGTCGACAAAGGCTTGGAGTGTACAATAACACCAACACATATTTATTTATATACTATTTACAGTTCGATGGTCACAAGTTACATTAACACATTTCATTATTTATTTTAGACATTCCTTCTATCATTCCTACTGTCAATATCCTTATTACTTGGTGGTTCGAATGACCGCTGAATTACACACTACTAGAATCATTTAACATATCGCAGGTTAAGCTTTTTGCTATCTATACGCAAGTCTCGTGTGGACTCACTAGATCAGTTAATCTATTCACTTGATCTAATATTGATTTTTTTCGAACGTCTTGTCTAGCTATACTCGTTGGCAGGCTTTCTACTTACTCTGTCCTGGTGAATAATTTGCTCCCTAACTTTCCTGACTGTCCTTCCTCGCTAATGTCCTCACTGGGACTAATTAATTTCTCTCGGTGCGTGAGTCGTCTTTCTCTCCGCGTGTGTGAGAGTGAGTCTCTCGGGGTATCTGCTTCGGCTTATCTTTCTCAGCGTCTCTTCCTGTGCCTAACTCTGTGTTAGTGTCTCACTTTTCGTATATATCGTTGTCTATCTCGAAGTACCCTCCGTGAGTCTGTAAGACTCCCTTACATATGCTGGCCACTTCCGACCTCTGCCATTGTCTATCTACCCACGTGTCTATTATTTGTGACCGTGTGTCTGTCCTCCTAGGCATCTGAATATATTTTTAAAATATCTTGTCCACCCTTTCTGATAGTAATTTTAACTTTCACGCCTACGCATGCCTTGACCTTGGTGTCAGTCATTGTATATATATATCCTGCTTTTCACGTTTATACAGGAGGATACATAAATATGTAGGGAGAACTTGAAAATAAGTTGTAGATTTATATTTAGATAGTCTGATAACAGATTTCTATTTAAAGAGAAATTATAATCTGAGCTAATTTCCAATGTTAGGAAGAGACAATCATCATTTTTTGGCCATGTAATGAGAAGAGAACAACTGGAATATATTGTAACAACTGGAAAAATTGAGGGACGAAGAGATAGAGGGAAGCAAAGAGAAAAAAATAACAGACAGCTTAAGAGAATGGCTTGGCAGAAGGTCAACAACAGAAATGATAAATAGCTGCCGAGATCGAAAGTTGTGGAGAGACATGATCACCTACGCCTCTAAGCCCGGTACTTGATGATGATAATCTGATAACAGATTTCTACTTAAAGAGAAATTAGCGCCTGATAAACCATTTAAATGTAAAGGAAAAACTAGTGTGACAACAGATTTATATATAAAAGCCATCTGTATATGGTAACGGATTCGTTCCTAGAAATAAATGAACAGAGAAACACATTTTATATAGATAAACGATCAAGATAACAGATTTGTGTGTCAATAATGATCGGATTTGATATCTAATTGAAACATTGCGATCTCCTTCACTATCCCCAGGATGGGCAAGGGATGTCGGCACAGGATAGTTCCTCGGTGAGGATAGCGTGGACCCTCGACAAACAGGAAGAAAGCATAAAAGTCAGTGCTAACGTGTTCTTGTCTTCAACAATATGTCTAAAATAACTCAAGTCCCACTCCCAGCACGGAAAATCTATGTGACACGCCCCATTCCACCAATTCTCGCTCCTCCCCCAATTCCAGTATGCAACACGATTTTTCTCACATCAGGTCTAGATTTTGTTAACACCGCCTTTTAGTGACAGAAATCAAGTTCTTAAACTGCATCTAATCTCTAGAGATTGTAAAGATCAGTTTCCTACTCAGAACTTGAGTTCGTAGTGTACATCTAATCTCTAGAGTTTGAAAAGACCAGTTTCCTGCTCAGAGCTTGAGTTCGTAGTGTACATCTAATCTCTAGAAATTGTAAAGACCAGTTTCCTACCCAGAACTTGAGTTCGTAGTGTACATCTAATCTCTAGAATTTGTAAAGACCAGTTTCCTACCCAGAACTTGAGTTCGTAGTGTACATCTAATCTCTAGAGTTTGTAAAGACCAGTTTCCTACTCAGAACTTGAGTTCGTAGTGTACATCTAATCTCTAGAGTTTGTAAAGACCAGTTTCCTACTCAGAACTTGAGTTCGTAGTGTACATCTAATCTCTAGATTTTGAAAAGACCAGTTTCCTGCTCAGAGCTTGAGTTCGTAGTGTACATCTAATCTCTAGAAATTGTAAAGACCAGTTTCCTACCCAGAACTTGAGTTCGTAGTGTACATCTAATCTCTAGAATTTGTAAAGACCAGTTTCCTACCCAGAACTTGAGTTCGTAGTGTACATCTAATCTCTAGAGTTTGCAAAGACCAGTTTCCTACCCAGAACTTGAGTTCGTAGTGTACATCTAATCTCTAGAGTTTGTAAAGACCAGTTCCCTGGTCAAAACTTGAGTTCGTAGTGTACATCTAACCTCTAGAGTTTGTGAATATGAGTTTACTCAGACAAAGAAATGTGTATCTACATGTTTGTGTGCACACATAATGCGTATATTTGCATGTTGTTTAATGTATAGTATCAGTCTCGAATCTTAGCCCCAGAATTGTGTCTCAGTTCCCGTTATGCTGTTATAGATATCTTGTCCAACCTTATATCTCAGTCCCAGTTATATACATTTTGTCCAGTCTTGTATTTCAGTCCCAGTTATACATATATTTCCCAGCCTTTTAGCTCTGTCCCAATCGTCTATCTTACAACTAATGTTCTGTCTCAGGTCTTTGCTTTGTCTAAGTGTTGACATATGTTTGTGTGAGAGTGTCTAGTCATCATCATCATGAGTCGTTAAGGCTCAGCTACAAATTTCTTTGCCTTGACAGAGAACCAAGAAGAGAGAGCTGTGGACAAGACGACAGAGAAGAAAGACGAACTGAAGAGAGCCAAACAGCTCCGTCATCAAAACATTCAACAGAGAAATGAAGGTAAATGCAGCAGAACATAACAGCCTCATGTGTTCTAGCAAGGGCCGACGTTTTCTAGAGTTTTGCGCCCACCACAACCTGCGCGTGTCTAATACTTTTTGCAAAACCAAATTTCAGCATAAAGTATGTTGGAGACACGCACGATCGAAACACTGGCACCATCTGGACTTGATACTTGCCAGACACCAACAATCTAAACATTGGCACCAGCTGGACTTGATACTTGTCAGACACCAGCGATCTAAACACTGGCACAAGCTGGACTCGATACTTGTCAGACACTCACGATCCAAACACTGGCACCAGCTGGACTTGATACTTGTCAGACACCAACGATCTAAACACTGGTACCAGCTGGACTTGATACTTGTCGGACACTCACGATCTAAACACTGGCATCAGCTGGACTTGATACTTGTCGGACACCCACGATCTAAACACTGGCACCAGCTAGACTTGATACTTGTCGGACACCCACGATCTAAACACTGGCACCAGCTAGACTTGATACTTGTCGGACACCCACGATCTAAACACTGGCACCAGCTAGACTTGATACTTGTCGGACACCCACGATCTAAACACTGGTACCAGCTGGACTTGATACTTGTCAGACACCCACGATCTAAACACTGGCACCAGCTGGACTTGATACTTGTCAGACACCAACGATCTAAACACTGGCACCAGCTGGACTAGATACTTGTCGGACACTCACGATCTAAACACTGGCATCAGCTGGACTTGATACTTGTCAGACACCCACGATCTAAACACTGGCACTAGCTGGACTTGATACTTGTCAGACACCCACGATCTAAACACTGCCACCATCTATACATGATACTTGTCGAAACCCACGATCTAAACACTGCCACCAGCTAGACTTGATACTTGTCGGACACCCACGATCTAAACACTGGCACCAGCTAGACTTGATACTTGTCGGACACCCACGATCTAAACACTGGTACCAGCTGGACTTGATACTTGTCGGACACCCACGATCTAAACACTGGCACCAGCTAGACTTGATACTTGTCGGACACCCACGATCTAAACACTGCCACCAGCTAGACTTGATACTTGTCGGACACCCACGATCTAAACACTGGTACCAGCTGGACTTGATACTTGTCAGACACCCACGATCTAAACACTGGCACCAGCTAGACTTGATACTTGTCGGACACCCA
This sequence comes from Megaustenia siamemsis, assembly GCA_032433765.1. Classification (NCBI taxonomy): domain Eukaryota; kingdom Metazoa; phylum Mollusca; class Gastropoda; order Stylommatophora; family Ariophantidae; genus Megaustenia; species Megaustenia siamemsis. The sequence continues at coordinate 95,923,162 of JAVIAB010000139.1, read as the reverse complement.
CGATCTAAACACTGGCACCAGCTGGACTTGATACTTGTCAGACACCCACGATCTAAACACTGGCATCAGCTGGACTAGATACTTGTCGGACACCCACGATCTAAACACTGGCACCAGCTGGACTAGATACTTGTCGGACACCCACGATCTAAACACTGGCACCAGCCGGACTTGATACTTATCGGACACCCACGATCTAAACACTGGCATCAGCTGGACTAGATACTTGTCAGACACCCACAATCTAAACACTGGCACCAGCCGGACTTCATACTTGTCAGACACCCACTATCTAAACACTGCCACCAGCTGGACTTGATACTTGTCGGACACCCACGATCTAAACACTGGCACTAGCTGGACTAGATACTTGTCGGACACCCACGATCTAAACACTGCCACCAGCTAGACTTGATACTTGTCGGACACCCACGATCTAAACACTGGCACTAGCTGGACTTGATACTTGTCAGACACCCACGATCTAAACACTGCCACCAGCTAGACTTGATACTTGTCGGACACCCACGATCTAAACACTGCCACCAGCTAGACTTGATACTTGTCGGACACCCACGATCTAAACACTGGCACCAGCTAGACTTGATACTTGTCGGACACCCACGATCTAAACACTGGTACCAGCTGGACTTGATACTTGTCGGACACCCACGATCTAAACACTGCCACCAGCTAGACTTGATACTTGTCGGACACCCACGATCTAAACACTGCCACCAGCTAGACTTGATACTTGTCGGACACCCACGATCTAAACACTGGTACCAGCTGGACTTGATACTTGTCAGACACCCACGATCTAAACACTGGCACCAGCTAGACTTGATACTTGTCAGACACTCACGATCTAAACACTGGCACCAGCTAGACTTGATACTTGTCAGACACCCACGATCTAAACACTGGCATCAGCTGGACTAGATACTTGTCGGACACCAACGATCTAAACACTGGCACCAGCTGGACTAGATACTTGTCGGACACCCACGATCTAAACACTGGCACCAGCCGGACTTGATACTTGTCGGACACCCACGATCTAAACACTGGCATCAGCTGGACTAGATACTTGTCAGACACCCACGATCTAAACACTGGCACCAGCCGGACTTCATACTTGTCAGACACCCACTATCTAAACACTGCCACCAGCTAGACTTGATACTTGTCGGACACCCACGATCTAAACACTGGCACTAGCTGGACTAGATACTTGTCGGACACCCACGATCTAAACACTGGCACCAGCTAGACTTGATACTTGTCGGACACCCACGATCTAAACACTGGTACCAGCTGGACTTGATACTTGTCAGACACCCACGATCTAAACACTGGCACCAGCTAGACTTGATACTTGTCGGACACCCACGATCTAAACACTGGTACCAGCTGGACTTGATACTTGTCAGACACCCACGATCTAAACACTGCCACCAGCTAGACTTGATACTTGTCGGACACCCACGATCTAAACACTGCCACCAGCTAGACTTGATACTTGTCGGACACCCACGATCTAAACACTGCCACCAGCTAGACTTGATACTTGTCGGACACCCACGATCTAAACACTGGCACCAGCTGGACTTGATACTTGTCAGACACCCACGATCTAAACATTGACACCAGCTGGACTTGATACTTGTCAGACACCCACGATCTAAACACTGGCACCAGCTGGACTTGATACTTGTCAGACACCCACGATCTAAACACTGGCACCAGCTGGACTTGATACTTGTCGGACACCCTTTCCTCGGACAACTTGTGCAAAGCAAGAGAAAAGGCTAAATGAATTCCATATGCAATTAAAAAAAAAAAAAAAAGTAAAGTGCCCCCGTCACGCCAAGTGGCTTATAGGGAATATGGTGTTAGTGACCATCAATTTTACAGACCTTCAGCACATGATTGTTGGGGTAATGTGGTCGGTATCACGCCCGTGCCGCTTTACTTTCCAAGAAAATATCCGGTACCAATTAATGGCTGGGTGAACCTGGAACCCTACTTTTTGTCCTTTGTAGTCCAGTTCACTAACCACTGAGTTATCGCGGCTCCCTCCATATGCAATGCTAGCGCAGTATTATTGGTATCACCTGGAAGGACAAGTGACAAACGTGGATGTTTTGTAGCAAAGACAAGACTAGACAGTTCCATAGCAAAGACAAGACTAAACATCTATATATATATATATATATATATATATATATATATATATATATATGTTTAGTCTTGTCTTTGCTATAGAACTGTCTAGTTTGGTCTTTGCTACATAACTGTCTAAATAGTTCTATAACAAAAACTAAACTAAAACAGTTTTATAACAAAGACAAGATCAAACAGTTCTATAACAAAAACAAAACTAAACAGTTATGTAGCAAAGACAAGACTGGACAGTTCTATAACAAAGACAAGACTGGGCAGTTCTATAACAAAGACAAGACTGGACAGTTCTATAACAAAGACAAGACTGGACAGTTCTATAACAAAGACAAGACTAAACATGAACCACATTTCTTATTATTTCTGCACGTTCAGTTGCTCGATATGAATGTTAACATTTGTCAACTGTAGCTTGTAAGACCGCAATGACAACACTGACATTTACCCTGCTCAATTATTGAAAACTGAAGTAACCTTCTTCCGGACGTTCTTCAAGTGTTCCTTAGAAATCAGTGTGTGACATTGTATGTGTTGTAATGCTCAAACAATGAGCCTGCTGTGCGTCATTTACACATTCTGCATTGCTGGCACATCAAATCGCACTGGGCCTTGCTTTTTCTGACCATTATTGTTAATTGCATTATTTGGAAAGGCTGAAATAATAATATTTATAATTCTACAACATAACTCTCACAGGAAATTCCTCAAACGAAAAGGGAGCTCTTAAAAACATCAGAAAGAAACAATCAACATTTTCTCTGCACATCATTAGTAGTATACAATGTTCCATTTAAGGGTATTTTGAGCTACGATTCGGTGCAGCCCGATGCAGCACGATGCAGTACATGCTGCACCATACATCTGCGTAGTATGAACGGCTCAAAAACCCTGTCCTCACTACTAGTTTTTTGTTGATTTTTTGATGGAGTTTGATATGTAGGGGTGTCAAATATTATGTTTGGGGTATGCCTTGAGGTTATATTTCAATTTTTTATCGATTTCAGGGGCGTAACCCTCAAAAATGGTAAGGGGGGTTACAATTTCAAAAGTGATTTTTAAGTGCATTTTTGGTATGGGGATGTCTAAAATAAAGTTTTAGGTAAGCCTGCGTGCTAAATTTACGCTTTTTATCGATTCCATGGGCGTAACCCTCAAAAAATGATAAGGGGGTAAAATCCTAAAGTGGGGTAAACTCATAAAATTACCATCATACGTCAAAATCTATTTTTAGAAACTCCACGGGCATTGCGTCAGCGGTCAAAAACTATTTTTAGTAACACATCCGGTATTGCCTCACAGGTCAGTTCTATTTTTAGTAACACCTCTAGGGTTTCAAGTGTATATATCTGAGAAGCTTGTAATCAGACATACGCTTACAGTTGTTGACGATGGATGTGTCTCGTACCTTCAAAACACATAAAAGTAAGTGTTATCTTAGATCTTTAATGTTATAGTATGTTACTTTAGTAACCTATTTTCGATAAGTTGGTTGTTTAGTATCCACGTGTTATTTTAGTAACCTATTTTCGAAAAGTTGGTTTTTTAGTATCCACGTGTTATTTGTGTAACCTAAAATTATAGTCATCATCTAGTTTTAAGACATAGAGAGACACAGGGGGCTGCGTTACTTTCGCGCAAGCTCAAATAACGTGACAGGGTTAGACAAACCCTTGTTAGTTAACAACAGAAATGACTTTGAAACGTTTATCGATAGATTAAATGAAAGTGATATATTAGGTTATGCAGACAAAAATAGGGAGACAACCAAATACACCTTGGAAGCCTTAGTCAGTACGAGTGTTTATGTTTATAAACTTCAAGATTATTCTATAGGGTGTCTGCTAGATATCCCACACTACATTGCATCAAATCAAGGTATTAATATCCTTCAAACCGATTCCCATTCTAAAGTTTACAATGATAATCTCTGCTTCTTCCGTTGTCTAGCTGTCCATCGAGGTGCCTTCTAGGTTTCTGCCCTTGCCTCCTAGGTTTCTGACCTTGCCTCCTAGGTTTCTGCCCTTGCCTCCTAGGTTTCTGCCCTTGCCTCCTAGGTTTCTGCCCTTACCTCCTAGGTTTCTGCCCTTGCCTCCTAGGTTTCTGCCCTTGCCTCTTTGGTTTCTGCCCTTGCCTCCTAGGTTTCTGACCTTGCCTTGTAGGTTTCTGACCTTGCCTCCTAGGTTTCTGACCTTCCCTCCTTGTTTTCTAACACAGCTTCCTAGATTTCTGACCTTCCCTCCTTGTTTTCAGCCTTTGCTTCCTAGTTTTCTGTCCTTGCCTCCTAGGTTTCTGACCTTGCCTCTTTGGTTTCTGCCCTTGTCTCCTAGGTTTCTGACCTTGCCTCCTAGGTTTCTGACCTTGCCTCTTAGGTTTCTGACCTTCCCTCTTTGGTTTCTGACCTTCCCTCCTTGGTTTCTGACCTTGCCTCCTAGGTTTCTGTCTTTGCCTCTTAGGTTTCTGCCCTTGCCTCTTAGGTTTCTGCCCTTGCCTCCTAGGTTTCTGCCCTTGCCTTTTTGGTTTCTGACCTTGCCTCCTAGGTTTCTGACCTTCCCTAAATTGACGAAGACAACTTTTGAAATAGCATATGAGGGACAAAAGTTCCGATAGGTGACCATGTCCTTTCTGACCTTCCCTCCTTGTTTTCTAACACAGCTTCCTAGATTTCTGACCTTCCCTCCTTGTTTTCAGCCTTTGCTTCCTAGTTTTCTGTCCTTGCCTCCTAGGTTTCTGCCCTTGCTTCCGAGGTTTCTGCCCTTGCCTCCTAGGTTTCTGTCCTTGCCTCCTAGGTTTCTGCCCTTGCCTCCTAGGTTTCTGCCCTTGCCTCCTAGGTTTCTGACCTTGCCTCCTAGGTTTCTGCCCTTGCCTTTTTGGTTTCTGCCCTTGCCTCCTAGGTTTCTGACCTTGCCTCCTAGGTTTCTGACCTTCCATCTTTGGTTTCTGACCTTCCCTCCTTGGTTTCTGACCTTCCCTCCTTGGTTTCTGACCTTCCCTCCTTGGTTTCTGACCTTCCCGCCTTGTTTTCTGCCGTACAGTGGACGACTTTTCAACTTGCCTCCTAGGTTTCTGCCCTTGCCTCCAGGGTTTCTGACCTTGCCTCCTAGGTTTCTGACCTTGCGTCCTAGGTTTCTGCCCTTGCCTCCTAGGTTTCTGCCCTTGCCTCCTAGGTTTCTGACCTTGCCTCCTATGTTTCTGTCTTTTCGTCTTAGGTTTCTGCCCTTGCCTCTTAGGTTTCTGCCCTTGCCTCCTAGGTTTCTGCCATTGCCTCCTAGGTTTCTGACCTTGCCTCCTAGGTTTCTGTCTTTTCGTCTTAGGTTTCTGCCCTTGCCTCTTAGGTTTCTGCCCTTGCCTCCTAGGTTTCTGCCCTTACCTCCTAGGTTTCTGCTCTTGCCTCTTTGGTTTCTGACCTTGCCTCCTAGGTTTCTGACCTTGCCTCCTAGGTTTCTGACCTTGCCTCCTAGGTTTCTGACCTTCCCTCTTTGGTTTCTGACCTTCCCGCCTTGTTTTCTGCCGTACAGATGCCGACTTTTAAATTGACGAAGACAACTTTTGAATTGACAAAGACAACTTTTGAAATAGCATATGAGGGACAAAAGTTCCGATAGGTGACCATGTCCTTTGACAATCCATCGTATCAGTTCTGTTGTAATCGGAAGAGAATTTGGAGAGTGGTTACTAAAAGAAGGTGGTTCGGAAAATTTTTTTTCTAGACCTCTCTCTTGACGGGTAATGTGTCTCGCGCCTTCAAACACATAAAAAGTAAGTGTTATTTTAGTTCTTCTTTAATATTATAGTGTGATACTTTAGTAACCTAATTTGTGAATCTCGTTGATCACATTTACTGGTTTTATTTCCTTGTAATATTTATTGTTTGTTATTCTTTAGTTGCAATGTTTCAATTTTATTTTCTATAGATGCCTAACACTTCTCATCTGTGCTCCAAAACTTTCAACCGGAGCCGAGACATAAAGCGACATGTTGTTAGTGTACATATGCGTCCGGAATACAAATGTGATGTTTTTGAACATGGTTTTCCAATATTTAAAATAACCTCCTTTAATTATTTTCAGTCAGCATTTAAAATACCACATTCTTGACAACAATAAGCGATTAACTTCACAACAATAAGCGATACCCCACGCGGTTTTCCTAACAATGACCATCAACAAATACATCGCCACGTCATAAACATTTTAACCACTTTCAATACATTAGTCCACATTCTTAACAACAATAAGCGATACATCACGAGACGATCAGTCAACCATTGAACACCGACATTCCTCAACAATAAACACATGAAACAACAACTACGCGTCACCGATCACGAGGGTCACGAGGCACGCGGAGCGCCGAGGGGTCACACCGACCGCAGCCGACGAGGGGTCACGCGCCCGCCGCACGAGGGGTAACGCCGTCGCATGACCGATTAACTCCCCTTGTCTCTCGTGTACATTTCGCGCAAAATGCGCCTGCTATATATCTTTGTTAATTTACGCCTAAATTCGACTTAAATAGAACATTGTATACTACTATCATTAGAAGAGGAAAGTTGGAATACTTGGTTACAACTGGAAAAATATAGGGAAAGAGAGGTCGCGGACGACAAAAAGAGAAGATACTAGATAGTTTGGTGTCATGGCATGGAAAACAATGAACAGCAAAAATGATACGATGCACTGTTGATAGAAGGTTGTGGAAAGACATGATAGCTTACGCCAACCGGTATGGCACATGATGATTGTTACTACATACGTAAATGATTATGGTAGCTAACGTTATTTATCAAGTTAATATAGACTGACACACGTCAATGATTATGGTAGCTAACGTTATTTATCAAGTTAATATAGACTGATCTGGGCAGTTTCTACAACTTAAGTGAAATGTCGCATAATCTATGGGAGATGTCAAACTAGTTTACAGGCTGCACATAGTGTTTCCTTTTTATTATTGTTTTAATGCACACACGCACACACACACCCGCAGACAGGGCAGGGCAGGGCAGACCAGACCAGACCAGACCAGATCAGACCAGATCAGACAATGGTCAATTTGGCGTCACCAGATGCTGCGCCTGGTGACAGATGTCCTCCCATGTCCCCCTTTAGCTACTGAAATAGAGTGGTGGGGGGGGGGGAGAGAAAGAAAAAGGGGGGGGGGGCGCTGGAACCTAGTACTTCAAACATTCAATTTTTTTTCTTTAGATCCGGAGTTTAAACGATGGTTCTATGATCGACCTAGGCGTTTGCAGATGAGAACTAATATCGTTTGTAACAGTGTTCCAAGCCGTCTCGTGCATTACGTTTGTGTGTGTGTTCTGCTGTGCTTTCTTTCCTTAATTTTTTCTGTTTGGTTATATACAACCACTACCTATACTCACAGACAAAAAGTTAGTGTACAACACCATATAGATGGATGTGCGTGGTTTTTTGGATATGAGATCAAACGTGCAGCACAGTGTAGTCGAATATTGAAGCAAGAGATCACTTTAGTTGTTATGAAAGTATCCAGACAGATCACAGCTAAAAGTAAATGTAGCAGCCCCAACTTTGTATCACAGTCCCGTTCTTGTATCTTACTTCCAACCTCGCATAATTCCAGATCTTAGTCCCAGTACCTTATATCTTAGTCCCAGTACCTTATATCTTAGTTCCAGTACCTTATATCTTAGCTCCAGTACCTTATATCTTAGCTCCAGTACCTTATATATTAGCTCCAGTATCTTATATCTTAGCTCCAGTACCTCTTATCTCCAGTACCTTATATCTTAGCTCCAGTATCTTTTATCTTAACTCCAGTATCTTATATCTTAGCTCCAGTCGTGTATTTCAGTCCATTATCTTGTATCTCGACTTATGATTTCGTACTGCAGCTCGCGACACTTGGAAGAAGCGCTACTTTGATGAGAAGAGGAGGAGCACTCCCCTGGAGGAGATGAGCAACAGACTGGAGAACGAGCTTGATGCCCTGCATGCTAAACAGATGAGCATGCTCGAGGGCTCCAAGGGGAAGAGTTTCAAACCGAGTGATGGGGCAAATGGGCCCTCAGAGAAGGTAGGTGTGTCAATACAAAGGAAACATGTCGTGTTGATGTATGCACACTTAATTAATCATTAATACAAACATGTCGCGTTGATGTACGCATACTTAATCATAATACAAACATGTCGCGTTGATGTACGCACCCTTAATCATTAATACAAACATGTCGCGTTGATGTACGCATGCTTAATAAGAAATACAAACATGTTGCGATGATGTACGCACACTTAATCATTAATACAAACATGTTGTGTTGATGTACGCACACTTAATCATTAATACAAACATGTCGCGTTGATGTCCGCACCCTTAATCATTAATACAAACATGTTGCGATGATGTACGCACACTTAATCATTAATACAAACATGTCGCGTTGATGTCCGCACCCTTAATCATTAATACAAACATGTCGCGTTGATGTACGCACACTTAATCATTAATACAAACATGTTGCGATGATGTACGCACACTTAATCATTAATACAAACATGTCGCGTTGATGTCCGCACCCTTAATCATTAATACAAACATGTCGCGTTGATGTACGCACACTTAATCATTAATACAAACATGTCGCGTTGATGTACGCACACTTAATCATTAATACAAACATGTCGCGTTGATATCCGCACCCTTAATCATTAATACAAACATGTCGCGTTGATGTACGCACACTTAATCATTAATACAAACATGTTGCGATGATGTACGCACACTTAATCATTAATACAAACATGTTGCGATGATGTACGCACACTTAATCATTAATACAAACATGTCGCGATGATGTACGCACACTTAATCATTAATACAAACATGTTGCGATGATGTACGCACACTTAATCATTAATACAAACATGTCGCGATGATGTACGCACACTTAATCATTAATACAAACATGTTGCGTTGATGCCCGCACCCTTAATCATTAATACAAACATGTCACGATGATGTAGCCTAAATCCAAATGTGTCTGCAAACAGAAGATGTGCAGGTTGACTGCTTGCGTTCGCTCGATGACTAAAAGAATACACATCTTAGTCATCCGCCCTTAAAGGACGTTAAGTGGCGTGTATACGGTGTGTTGTGGTATGCATTAAAACTATTGCGCTTTTCGGCCCATCACATCCGACTTTAACATGTTATTTTTGAGTACCGGGTTGTCTACTCACTTTGAGCCCTGCTAACTTGGCCAGACTAGAAGGGTCAGTCTTGTTTCCCGAGGCATCGCGACGAGGGGCAGTAGGGTCTCGATGGTTCTGGTTGACTAATCCAAGCACGAGCCATCATCTGTGGGTGGCTGACAGCTTCCAGTTCTGTGCTGTGAGGCGCCTTGCCATCGATGTACAGGATGATTCATAACTTAATTAACAGAAAACATATCGCTTTGATGTTTATACTTAGCTCATCATCATAAAGGATGTCACGTCGGTGTGTGCACGGGCGCCTTCATGCGTAAAGATATAACGTGTGATGTGAAATATTTGATTCATTGAACGTCTCGATGATGTTTTTTTCCTGATCGCAGCCTGCCTTTACTTCCTTCTTACTGGTGCTAGTTTTGTCCCATTGATTTAGTAGCTGAGTTGCGCGTGGCCGTGCGGCTAAACCACTGTTCCGCTGGTTGAAAAGCCAACGTACAGTGTTCAAAGCCCGCGGTAGACAGAAATGATTTTTTCTATCGGGGGTGAAATAAAAATCCTGAGTCTCACACGTCGTGGCGACTGCTTTGACCAAGCGGCCTTTATCCCTCTGGTTCTATCGTTGCCCTCCCCCCCCCCCCCCCCCCGACATACACCAGCAATGGTACTATGTGTCGTAAAGATAGATTTAGTAGCAGCTTGACCTACTTCCTTTGGTCTATTTCTGGTACAGAACAATCACGTCATCCAGTGCGCGAGGTTGCAGCACGAGATAGAAGAACTCCAGCGGCGCGTGGACAAGACCAGGACGAGGCTGACGGCTGAAATGAAGGCGAGTCCTCCTTTGTGAGTCTTCTCTTGTCTTCGCTACCTACTTCTGTATTGCTCCGCTTGGTGATCCCCTTTACCCCAGTCCTTTAAAAACTTCAGATGAACGTTAAGTGGGTGTAGATAAGTTTTGTTATGTTTTACAGAAGCTGCAATATCTGCGCTGCCAACACATCAGCATGGAGCTTAGGGGCACCTCGTTTACCATCCATATCGATCTGTTTACCCACACTAACAAACCTGTTACCGTCTCCGGAAGGTGTATTCGACCTTGGTCAACTGTTGGCACTGACGCAGACATGTTATCCTCTTTCAGCCCAAATTCTCTTCAGCGTCCAGCGTTCATCACATAAGTTTTCAAATTGAGGAAGCTTATGATGTTTTATTTCCTGTAAAAAAAAGTAAATTTTTTGTTTCTTCATACTAGAAGACGATCAGAAACAGGCAGAACTAACATTGGAACTACAATGGTAATGATCGAATGAGACTCTGATTGATATGCGCGTATCTTCGGTTCTACCAATGTTAATGTTCATGCCACAATTGGCTGCTTATCTATTAGTCCAGGTATTAATGCAGGATTTCCTTGTTTTCGTTGCTGAAAGCTTAGCAGTCTGCCAATAAGAATTCGGTTGTTTCTTCTATATCGTGTGTATTGACCGTTCTTCTTGTATGGGTCTATGTGTAACTCTACAATACGATCTTCATCCCAACGTTGAGCTACCAATGCCAGACCTGGACACTAGACTCAAGAACAATAAGTAAAATAACCACTACCGAGATGAAATGTGTTAGACGAATGACAGGAAACAGCCGGAGAGATAAGATCAGAAAGGAAGAAATGAAAAAAATAGAAATAATCCCCGCCATATATAATAAACGGGAGCCGCGATAGCTCAGTGGTTAGTGAACTGGACTACCACGGACAAGGGGTAGGGTACGATCCCAACCGACGGCTTCCGGGTTCACCCAGCCTTAAATGGGTACCGGATTTTTTTCTGGGAAAGTAAAGCAGCATGGGCGTAATACTGACCACATTACCCCAAAAATCATGTGCTGAAGGTCTGTAAAATATAGGGTCACTATACGCCACTTGGCGTGACGGGGGTACTTTACTTTTTTATATATATATATATATATATATATAAAATAAAGAACAGATAAAATGGTTTGGACACGCATAAGGGTTCAAAACACAACACAACGAACCTTCAAAGAAAAAGATGGATTGACGAAATATTAGAAACACTAGGAAACATAACAGCAGCAGAGGCGAACAGAAGGGCAAAAGACCGCAAATTATATCTCTCCTCGACGCTGAAAGGCAAGTGAGGAAAGAAAGGATAAGAGGAGGTGGAGGAGAGGAAGAAGAAGGAGAAGGACGTGTGTAATGAAATGCTGAGTATAGTAAACAGAGTAAAGTGTTCGACAGAGTAAACTGAGAGCAACTTTGGGACAGACTGACACAGAGTAGATCAACACCTAAAGTCTCCACAGCAACAACAGCTGCACTGAAAGAAGAGATGCACGATATACATAATGCGTTTATGTTAAGACTTCGGTTAAAGAGCAAACATTGGCTCAAAGATATCAGGACGTCAAGACTGGGGTTAAGGAGCAAACATTGGCTCAAATATATCAAGACGTGAAGACTGGGGTCAAGGAGCAAACATTGGCTCAAAGATATCAAGACGTGAAGACTGGGGTCAAGGAGCAAACATTGGCTCAAATATATCAAGACGTGAAGACTGGGGTCAAGGAGCAAACATTGGCTCAAATATATCAAGACGTGAAGACTGGGGTTAAGGAGCAAACATTGGCTCAAATATATCAAGACGTAAAGACTGGGGTTAAGGAGCAAACATTGGCTCAAATATATCAAGACGTGAAGACTGGGGTCAAGGAGCAAACATTGGCTCAAATATATCAAGACGTGAAGACTGGGGTTAAGGAGCAAACATTGGCTCAAATATATCAAGACGTAAAGACTGGGGTTAAGGAGCAAACATTGGCTCAAATATATCAAGACGTGAAGACTGGGGTCAAGGAGCAAACATTGGCTCAAATATATCAAGACGTGAAGACTGGGGTTAAGGAGCAAACATTGGCTCAAATATATTAGGACGTGAAGACTGGGGTCAAGGAGCAAACATGGGCTCAAAGATATCAAGACGTAAAGACTGGGGTCAAGGAGCAAACATGGGCTCAAAGATATCAAGACGTAAAGACTGGGGTTAAGGATAAACATTATCTCTAATATATCAAGACGTGAAGACTGGGGTTAAGGAGCAAACATTATCTCTAATATATCAGAACGTGAAGACTGGGGTCAAGGAGCTAAGATTATCTCTAATATATCAAGACGTGAAGACTGGGGTTAAGGAGCAAACATTATCTCTAATATATCAAGACGTGAAGACTGGGGTCAAGGAGCAAACATTATCTCTAATATATCAAGACGTGAAGACTGGGGTCAAGGAGCAAACATTATCTCTAATATATCAAGACGTGAAGACTGGGGTTAAGGAGCAAACATTATCTCTAATATATCAAGACGTGAAGACTGGGGTTAAGGAGCTAACATTGTCTGAAAGATATCAGAACGTGAAGACTGGGGTTAAGGAGCAAACATTATCTCTAATATATCAAGACGTAAAGACTGGGGTTAAGGAGCAAACATTATCTCTAATATATCAAGACGTGAAGACTGGGGTTAAGGAGCAAACATTATCTCTAATATATCAAGACGTGAAGACTGGGGTTAAGGAGCAAACATTATCTCTAATATATCAAGACGTAAAGACTGGGGTTAAGGAGCAAACATTATCTCTAATATATCAAGACGTGAAGACTGGGGTTAAGGAGCAAACATTATCTCTAATATATCAAGACGTAAAGACTGGGGTTAAGGAGCAAACATTATCTCTAATATATCAAGACGTGAAGACTGGGGTCAAGGAGCAAACATTATCTCTAATATATCAGGACGTAAAGACTGGGGTCAAGGAGCAAACATTATCTCTAATATATCAAGACGTAAAGACTGGGGTTAAGGAGCAAACATTATCTCTAATATATCAAGACGTGAAGACTGGGGTCAAGGAGCAAACATTATCTCTAATATATCAAGACGTCAAGACTGGGGTCAAGGAGCAAACATTATCTCTAATATATCAAGACGTGAAGACTGGGGTCAAGGAGCAAACATTATCTCTAATATATCAAGACGTCAAGACTGGGGTCAAGGAGCAAACATTATCTCTAATATATCAAGACGTCAAGACTGGGGTCAAGGAGCAAACATTATCTCTAATATATCAAGACGTCAAGACTGGGGTCAAGGAGCAAACATTATCTCTAATATATCAAGACGTCAAGACTGGGGTTAAGGAGCAAACATTATCTCTAATATATCAAGACGTGATGACTGGGGTTAAGGAGCAAACATTATCTCTAATATATCAAGACGTCAAGACTGGGGTTAAGGAGCAAACATTATCTCTAATATATCAAGACGTGATGACTGGGGTTAAGGAGCAAACATTATCTCTAATATATCAAGACGTGATGACTGGGGTTAAGGAGCAAACATTATCTCTAATATATCAAGACGTGATGACTGGGGTTAAGGAGCAAACATTATCTCTAATATATCAAGACGTGATGACTGGGGTTAAGGAGCAAACATTGTCTCAAAGATACCAGGACGTGAAGATTAGCATGTAACAACTGACGGACACAAACACTAAAACTGCATTTAGAACAAACATAAGGATACGTTAGCCTGAAGCTGAGAATAAAAAATATTTCAACATGAATCAGGTCTCTGAAGACATCTCATCCACAGAGATAATAGAGAGAGGAGAGAGAGCAGTGAAATATGTCTGTGATTCGGAGAGAGAAAGAGAGAGAGAGAGAGAGAGATTACAGCGAAGAACTCCAGAAACATTGAAGATCATAAAGAAACATAAAAAAGCAAAGATGGATCTGAAAGTCACGACTAAAATAGCAGTGCAGCAACAGGACTGCGAGGATCGTAAAAAAGAATGTAAAAATGTATTAGAAATAATTAAAGGGCATTCAGAGACAATCTTGCAAGACATGCAGAAGAAAAAGCACAAAGACGCAGACAACACAAAAAAATGAACAAAAACATAATTCGTAGCTTATGTAACATACTACATCACCACAAGTGGGAACCAGCAAAGACATCAACAAAATGATAAACAAACAGAATAGATGTATCTGTTTAAACATCTGTAGATCAACTGAGTACAGCACAAAAACCAATCAGAGTGTGTGAAAGCTGAGCTCAGTCAGCATTTCTTTTACAGTTCTAAATGCTGGAGAACAGCAAACAAGTAAATGTCGAAACCTCCAGCATTACACACATCGATGTACTAGCTGAAAACTAAGATTGTCCCATGCGACCAGGTATGGCAGTAGATTCGATCAGAAGTGTTGCCCAGGACTTAGTCATTACAAATGACTCCTGGCTACGCTGACTGACTCCTCGCAAAGCTGACCAACACCTGGCTTTGTTGACTGACACCTGACTTAACTGACTAACTACTGGCTAAGTTGACTAACTCCTGGCTAAGCTGACTAACCCCTGGCTAAGCTGCCTAACTTCTGGCTACGCTGATTGACTCCTGGCTAAGCTGACTAACTCCTGGCTACGCTAACTCATGGCTACGCTGACTGACACCTGGCTAAGCTGACTAACTCCTGGCTACGCTGACTGACTCCTCACTAAGCTGACTAACTCCTGGTTACGCTGACTGACTCCTCGCTAAGCTGACTAACTCCTGGCTACGCTGACTGACTCCTCGTTAAGCTGACTAACTCCTGGCTATGCTGACTAACTCCTCGCTAAGCTGACCAACACCTGGCTTTGTTGACTGACACCTAGCTTAACTGACTAACTACTGGCTATGCTGACTGATTCCTGACTAAACTGACTAACTCCTGGCTAAGCTGACTAACTCCTGGCTACGCTGTCCGACTCCTGGCTAAGCTGACTGATTCCTGGCTAAGCTGACTAACTCATGGATAAGCTGAATGAACACCTGACCAAGCTGACTAACTCCTTGGTAAACTGACTGACTCCTGACTAAGCTGACTGACTCCTGGCTAAGCTGACTGACTCCTGACTAAGCTGACTGACTCCTGGCTAAGCTGACTAACTCCTGACTAAACTAACTCCTGGGTAAGCTGACTAACTCCTGACTAAGTTGACTATCTCTTGACTAAGACAACTCCTGGCTAAGCTGACTGACTCCTGACTAAGCTGACTGACTCCTGGTTAGGCAGACCAATTTTCCGTGAGACAAACACGGGACATTGAGGAATGAGAAAAACGAGGCAGACTGGGATTACGTCACATTATTTATGGAAGTAAAAGTAAGACAAGAATGGTACAGTTGAATGCAGTGACTTTAGAACAATAAGCCTAATGAGCCTCGTGACACAAATCTGGCTAAAAGTTATACAAGGAAGGATTCAGAATAAAATCAATACTGAATTAGATGAGCAGCAATTTGGATTTAGGAAAAATAGCGGGACAAAAGAAGCCATATTCTGCATGAGAACATTAACCGAAAAGTACACAGAAGTAAACAAACCAATATATGCCTGCTTCATAGACTACACCAAAGCTTTTGATAGAGTACAACACTAACAACTTATAGAATGCCTAAAAGAGATACATCTAGATGACATGGACATACGACTAATATGTAATCTATATTGGGAGCAAGCAGCAATAATAAAATATAACAAAGAGAACTCTACACCCATTGATATAAAAAGAGGAGTAAGACAGGGATGCATCCTATCACCAAGCTTGTTCAATCTATACACTGAGCAAATCTTTAAAACATCACAGAGATGCCAGGCCTACAAATTCATCATCATCATCATCATCATCATCATCGAGTGCCTTCTCCGCAACTAAGGTTGGCTATCATGGATCGCCATTCTACTCTGTTTCTTGCTTTGATGGTGCAGGCTGTCATAGATTGACTTATCCATCTTATGATGTTACTAGTCCATGTTAGTCTTGGTCTGCCTTTGCCTCTTTTACCTTGTATTTTCCCTTCCAATATTACTTTTAGTAGGCTGTTGTGTCTTTTAACATGGCCCAAAAATTTAATTTTTTTCATAATGGAAAGATAATCAATAACCTAAGATATGCTGACGATACTGTACTACTAGCAGAAAATCCTAAAGATCTACAACAATTACTTAATGAAATAAACATAACAAGCAAAAAATATGGACAAGATATGAATATCTAAAAGACTAAAACTATGATCATAAACAAAGGAAATACTCAAAACCCACAAGTGGATATCAAAATTGAAGGAATAGACCTGGAGACAGTTCAGAACTACAACTACCTTGGACATACTATAACCAGTGATGGAAAATGTACAACTGAAATAAACAAAAGAATAGGCATGGCAAACAGTAATTTTAATGCCATGAAGAACATACTAACAACAAAACAAATAACACCAAGGCTAAAACTAAGAATAGCAAAATGTTACATCTTCTCAATATTCCTATATGGTGCAGAAACATGGACATTAGACACGAAAACAGAACAGAGAATTGAAGCCTTTGAAATGTGGATATATAGAAGAATAGGTCGAATTGGCTGGAAGAAAAAGAACACAAATGATGAAGTCTTAAAAGAACTAAAAATGAAAAGAGAACTACTAAGCACAATTCAAACAAGACAAATGCGATTTTTGGGCCATGTTAAAAGACACAACAGATTTCTAAAAGTAATCCTGGAGGGGAAAATACAAGGTAAAAGAGGCAGAGGCAGACCAAGACTAACATGGACGAGTAACATCAAAAGATGGACAAATCAGCCTATGACAACCTGCACCATCAAAGCAATAGACAGAGCAGAATGACGCTCCATGGTAGCCAACCTTCGTTGCGGAGACGGCATTCGATGAGGATGAAAAGTAAGACGATAACAAGTGAGTTTATTTACATAAACATTGGCTTGGCGTTATTATTTAGTAACATAACCCATACAATATAGTAGGTAGACGTAGATGTGAACTTTATTACACCATAATTGTTACATAAATATTTCTCAAATGACGTCATCTTACTCAGCGAGTTCCAGTCTATAAATATCTTCTCATAAAGCTTTACAAACTAACTTAAGGAGGAGACTTCCGGCTGGTGTGGCGGCCAAGCCCCAAGATGGCCGCTTAGTCGAATCAGTTCAGGGCATTATAATGGCATTTTTGCTGCAATGTTGTCTATCTATCATTCGTTCGCCTGAAAAGTATTGTCTATATCTACAATGTCGTTTCCTGTATAAATTTTACTGTCTTTTGTAATTCTTGCAGTAGCCCATATAGTTTTGTCTGTAATGTTGTATCTATGGGCCAATGGATTTTCCTCAGTCTACTATATTCAGTGCAATCTTGAAGTAGTGTTTAGCAGTCTGGGGCGCCTGTCCACATGTACAAGTAGTTGAGGTACCGATCTTGAATTTTGTATACATGTGGCTATGGAGTCGATTGTGTCCTGTTCTTATGCGTATAATGATAACTTGTTCATATCTATTCATATTATGAAAGTCATCCTGATTTGGGGCTTGTTTGAGGCACTCTGATTGATTTGATTATCTGTTTCTTATGATGGTAGGTAACCGGTGCATCTGGTTGTGTGCCTGTTGAACCTTCCTTTGCCAACTGATCTGCTTTCTCATTTCCTGGTATTCCACAGTGAGATGGGATCCACTGCAGGACAACCCTGTGGTGCTTGCAGAGTTCAGTCAATAAGGTCCTCAGATGTGGTAATTTTCTGGATTTTGCCCGTGCATTGTCTCGGCGTTGTTATCCTTCACAATTTCTCCATCTCCAATATTGGTGTTGATTTCATTGCTCCTGTGATGACCCTAAGTGCCTGGTTTTGTACTTTATCCAGCTCTTGCAGTGTGGTGTTTGATGCTGAGTACCACACAGATGATCCATATTCTAAATGTGGGCATATACTTTGTTCGTAAACTTTACTGAGTATTTTCCCACTCACACCCCATGTAGTTCCACACAGCTTTCTTAGAATAGCCAACTTCCTCTTTGCTTTTTGGGTTGCCTTATTTATCTTCTGTTTCCAAGATAGTTTGTTATCAAATGTAACTCCGAGATATGTAGCTTGTATGTCTTCTTTCACAGGCTCATTGTTTATGTAGATGGGTCCTGCTTTTTGTTTTGGGGAGAGAGTGAAAAGTGTAGTGCTGCATTTGTCTGTATTGATGTTGATCATCATCATCATTGGGTGCCGTCTCTGCATCGAAGGTTGGCTACCATGGAGCGCCATTCCACTCTGTCTCCTGCTTTGTTGGTGTAGATTGTCATAGGTTGACTTGTCCATCTTTTGATGTTACTCGTCCATGTTAGTTTTGGTCTGCCTCTCTTACGTTGTATTTTCCCTTCCAATATTACTGTTATTAGGCTGTTGTGTCTTTTAACAAGCCCCAAAAATTTCATTCGTCTTGTTCTAATTATGTTTAGTAGTTCTCTTTTCATTTTTAGTTGTTTTAAAACTGCATCGTTTGTTTTCTCTTCTTTTCACCCAATTCTACCTATTCTTCTACAGATCCACACTTCAAAGGCTTAAATTTTATGTTCTGTTTTCTTGTCTAATCTCCATGTTTCTGCACCAGACAGGGATACTGAGAAGATGTAACATTTTGCTATTCTTAATTTCAGACCTGATGTTATTTGTTTTGATGTTAGTATATTTTTCATGGCATTAAAATTACTTTTTGTCATTCCTATTCTTTTGTTTATTTCAATTTTACATTTTCCATCACTGGTTATAGTATGTCCCAGGTAGTTGTAGCTCTGATCTTGATGCTGATACACCATCTATTTGTCCATGAATTCAGTGCATTCATAGCTCTTTGTAACAATTTGGAGGCCACTGTTGCATACTCCTCTGTGCACCACATTACCAAGTCATCTGCATACATTGCCACTTTGATACCATGTGGTAGTTCAGTACCTAGGTCATTGATGTAGACTAGAAAAAGTGTTGGAGATAGTACCCCTCCCTGTGGAACGCCCTGACGCAGTAAGACCTTCTTACTCTTAAGACCATCCAGTTGCACTCTGGCTCTCCTGTTATGCTCGTATGCTTTGACCCATTTGTACATCCTGCCATTTACTCCATAATTTCTCAGTTTCTTCAAAAGCCCTTCCTTCCATACCTTATCAAATGCTTTCTTTAGGTCTATCCATGCTGCTAGTGCCAGTTTCTTTTCTTGAAACGCACCCTCAATTTCCTGGGAAGATAGGAAGAGAAGATCTGAGAAGATCTGCAGTAGTTTTGCTTTAGCTGCAGTTCCCAAGTTCTTAATCATTTCATTGGACACTCCATCATTGCCCGGTGACTTTTTCATTTTTTATTTGGATATTGCCAGCTCTACCTCTTTTTGTGTAATGGGTGTTTCCATGACTTCATGTGCGGTCTCTTCATGTCTTGGATTTTGTTGTTTTAAACGGGTCTCTTGTCGTTTCTCTAGGCTAATTTCAATATTATTGTCATTTGCAAATGAGTCTGCAAAGTGATTTGCTGCATGCTTACCTGTTAGGATGTTTCCATCCTTCTTAGTGTAATTTTGGTGTTCCTTTCTGTACCCTCATCATTCAGCTGTTTTACAAGCTTCCACACTTTTCTTGTGTCTCGTTTAAGATTCAAGGACTCTGTTTTCTCTTTCCAGCTTCTCCGTCTGGCTTGTAGTTTAGCCCGTTGAAATTTGTCTTTAGCATGCTGATAGTTATTGTGGTGTTCCTGGCAAGGGTTATTTTCTGCTTGCTTTCGAGATGTTTCCATGTCATTGTGCAGTTGCTTTAGTTCACTACTCCAGTATGGTTTGTAGTGTTTCCGTGCCCCTCTAGGTATTGTTTCACTGGCAGCTTGTATTATTAGTCTACTGAATTCATCAACTATTTTGTTTATGTCTCTATCTGTATTTATATCTTTATTCAGTACACTGGTGTAGTGTTGATACATTTTCCAGTCTGCCTTTTTGTAATTCCATCTGGAGAGAGTGCTGCTCTCCCTGACGGCGCTGCTTTCCCTGACGGCCTCATTTTGTACCACTAAAAAGACTTGTCGATGGTCGCTGCCTCCATGTTGTTTCTTGACAATATGTGTAATATTCCAATCCAGGTCTGGTGAACGGAAATCAATGTCTGGTGTAGATGTGGTATGCCATGATCTGGAGTAGAATGTTGGTGGATCTGTTGTCTGGTTTAGTTGTATAAGCTCATTGTCATCCTGCCAATTTTCAAGTTCTTCACCTCTCTTGTCAATATGTTCATAGCCCCAGCTCTGTGAATGGCTGTTAAAGTCTCCACAAACAATTATTCTTTCTTTTAATGGAATTGTGTCTAGTGCTAGTGGGCGGTCGCCCGGGCATTAGTAGTTAAGTAGATGAAAGTCTGTATTTTCTGTCTTGAGGTGCAGTATTTGATATTCCGCCCCATCCATATACACTTCAAACTGACATGCATTGCTGTTGTTCTTTACAAGTGTCAATATTCCGACCTTTTGTCTCTTTTTTCTGTCAGATCGGTAACATTGGTATCCCCTAATCTTCATGGCTATGTCTTTGTTTAGATGGATTTCCTGCAAACAACATATACTTACTTGCTATTCATGCAGGATATTTTCTAACTCTTATATTTTTACTGTATCCATCTCTTTTACTGTTGATGCCTTCAGCATTCCAGTGCATTATTTTAAGTGGTCTTAGTTTGGATTGGCCAGTAGCTCTATTCCCTCGCCCCCTGACTCCACAGAGCGGTTGAGAAGGACATCCAGTAATAGAGGTTGGGCCCTTTCGAGGCTGAGGGCCCGGCGCTGCACCTGCCTGAGTGTCCATCACAGGGCGAGTGTCATATCGATTTGCGGTTATAGACATTCTTCCCATTGGCGTGAGTGCGTCGCATCCTGATTGTTGTAGTGCGTCTTTTGGCTGGTTACCTCCGACTTCAGCACTTAAACTTGCTAGAGTAGACTGTGGTTGTACTTGGGTGTAGGAAGGCCTGGCCAGTCTTGGTATTCAGTCCCTGGTGTCTGATAAGCCCCATCTCCACGACAAGGAGCTGGCCTTGGTGGGGCTGCATTGTGGTCTCAGGTGGTTCTTTCTGGATTGGATTTTCGTTTGGGGAGATAGCGATAGTCCGGTCGCATTCACCTGACCACAAAATCGACATCGTTTTGGCGCCGCGCAATGTAGTAGAACGGTACTAGTTCTTGGCTTTGCTCTTTGGCGAGATGTATGATCTGTGTTCGACTGCAAATTTGCCACTAGCTGTACTGCTGTTTAATCGAACGTTTCACCGAAGTGGAGACGATTCTTGGGGTACATTCACAGATCATGAAGTGTAACCGGAAATGGCGCCAGACACATTGAGATTATGCTGCCGTTATGGCGACCCGGAAGTGTCCTTTCTGACCTGTGCGCCATTTATACACGCTCAAAGCAGCACGTTCAATAGAATAGCAAGAACGTAAAAACGCTCCATTTTTACAGAACGCGACACGTTCAAAAGAAGCGCATGAACGATCAGGATGAACACTTTGTTGCTTGCTGAAACCTAGGCTGAGCAGATACGGTAACGCCCCGTCTACAGTGAAGCCGTTCCGCTTCAAAGTCTATAGTCTCTAACAAAAATAATTTTTAAAATATAAGAAATGTAAATGAGGATTCTGCAACTGAAGAAAAAAAAGAATTACATTTTACCAGCAACTACAATAGCCTTTCTTGCTGCTGTGTTATCTCTTTCATAAGAGTTAAAACTTTCAACAATGATTAAATATTAACAATGTTTCGTTTTTTTTTAATCGGGCAAAGCTGACATTTTTATTTTAAGAGCGGGACAAAAATTGTTTTTCAGTTAAAATACAGGCACGGCTGGAAAGTGTGACAAATAACAAAACAAAACGGTATTGTCCCTGTTCTGAATATTATGTACTGGCAGCCTATATCTGGAAGATTACAATGGAGGCGTGAATAGGATTCGCTAGACACGACATATGTATCAATGTTTGGATAGCCTACAAGTAAATGTTGCCATCACTATTATCTTCTTGTTCGTCTTATTTCCTTCCTCATTTGTCTTTCATCGTCGAGGGGAGATATAATGTGCGCTCTTTTGTTCTTTTATTACCCTTTCCTACTGTTGTGGTTCCTATTGTTTCTAATATTCCATCAATCCATCATTTTCGTGGTCGTTCCTTGGGTCTGGTGTTCTCACAATGATTTTTGAGAGCTAAGCGTGTTGTGTTTTGATCTTTCTGCCTTTTCACATGGTCAAACCATTTTATCTGTTGTTTCTTTATATATTCTTTGGCGAGAATTATTCCTAGCTTTTTTCTCAGTTCTTTATTTCTTATCTTATATCTCAGGAAGTTTCCTGTCATTCGTCTAACACATTTCATCTTGGTAGTGTTTATGTTTCTTATTGTTCTTGCCTCTAAGGCCCAAGACTGACATTGGTAGCAAGCACAACGTTGGGACAAAGATTGTATTGTAGAGTGTCCGTTGTGCCTCCAGAGTTATTTCCTTATTGGACAATAGTGCTGACAGCTGTCCAATGATTTGACAAGCTTTATTGCATCTTGAGTCTATTTCTGCTGTTTGTGAATTGTCATGTGTCACTAGACTTCCTAGATATATAAATTCATCTACTTGTTTTAGTTGCATCCCTTCTATATTTATGTTTATGTTCTGTTTATTGTTTTGCGACATTCATGACTTCTGTTTTGTCGATGTTGATTTTCATGTTGTATTAAGTGCTGTTGAGTCTATTTAAGTGTTCTTGTGGGTCTTCTATTTTTTTCCGCGTACTAGTGCCTGATCGTCTGCACATAGAAGTTCATTAATATTATTATTTTAAAGCAAGAACATATATTTACTAGTTGTTTTTTTAATAATAGTGATGTCAACATTTGCTTGTTTGTTTTATCACTATTATCAAACAAGTAAATGTTGACATCAATTATAAAACAAGCAAGCGTTGACATAAATTCTAAAACAAGTAAGCGTTGACATCAGTTATAAAACAAGTACAAATTAACATCACCATTATTAAGCAAGTACAAATCAGCATCATTACTATCAAACAATGTTTCAATTACTCACTTCACGGAACCACCAAGCGTTTTATCTTCTTCTCTTTCCTCCTCTCATCGACAGTTGCGGGTGCAGGCAGAAGCTGACATGAAGGTGGTGCGCACGGAAGCCATGAGGAACAGGACATCACTACGGGCGGCCAGGACGTAGCAAGTTGACATCGTTTTCATCCGTTACATAGTTTATTAGAGACTATAGTTAGAAATTATATTAGAGACTACAGATAGATAGTATATTAGAGACTATAGTTAGATAGTATATTAGAGACTACAGTTAGATAGTATATTAAAGACTACAATAAGATGGTATATTAGAGACTACAGTTAGATAGTATATTAGAGACTACAGTTAGATAGTATATTAGAGACTACAGTTAGATAGTATATTAGAGACTACAGTTAGATAGTATATTAGAGACTACAGTTAGATAGTATATTAGAGACTATAGTTAGATAGTATATTAGAGACTACAGTTAGATAGTATATTAGAGACTACAGCTAGATAGTATATTAGAGACTGTAGTTAGATAATATATTAGAGACTACAGATAAATAGTATATTAGAAATTATAGTTAGATAGTATATTAGAGACTATAGTTAGATAGTATATTAGAGACTACAGATAAATAGTATATTAGAAATTATAGTTAGATAGTATTTTAGAGACTGTAGTTAGATAGTATATTAGAGACTACAGATAGATAGTATATTAGAGACTACAGATAAATAGTATATTAGAAACTATAGTTAGATAGTATATTAGAGACTGCAGATAGATAGTATATTAGAAACTACAAATAGATAGTATATTAGAGACTACAGTTAGATAGTATACTAGAGACTACAGTTAGTATATTAGAGACTACAGTTAGATAGTATATTAGAGACTATAGTTAGATAGTATATTAGAGACTACAGTTAGATAGTATATTAGAGACTACTCACTTTCACTCTGTGACGATTCAGATTGGCTAGAGCTAAAAATATCCCATGAAACCGCATACATCTAGCGGCAACAACCGGTATATTATTATGACGGAATTTTTGAATGTCAAGGGCGTTAAACTAGATTCGGATAGAGGAAAAATGTAACGATGGCTCCTAGAGGTTTCAATGTATAATAGTTGCGTTTCATTCACAAGCGTTATAGTGACCAGAGGAAAACCTTGCTTTAATAAATGCAAATCAAAGCAAATAAATCATATTGGCCTACGAAATGTGTAATAGAATATTCGAAAATTTGTAATATAATTATTTAAAAAATATAATAAATTATTATTTCCTTTTGTGTTTCGTTAATATGTTCAGGCTACTCGCGGTAGCTGCGGTATCATAGAGAATAAGCCACTGGTCGTTGTGTAGCTTTGCATAATGACAAGGTGATATTAATGGAGGTGTAGATTTGCGTGATGACAAGGTGATATCAGTGACAATTAAGATATATGTAGTAACTATATGTTGATATATTGATGCTCATTTAATCATTAGGGATTGCAGTGTGATATTGTTGTTGTTGTGGATCTTGCGGACTTTGAGCTGACGCCCATCGTACAACAATGTGATATTAATGATCATCTACATACAAATGATTACTGTGTGATATCATTCATTATATTGTTAGTGATAACATTTTGACATCCATTTTGTGGGAGCACTGGATTACACTTGGCAACGTTACCTGCTGGAATGAAATCGAGGAAAAAGGTTTCATGTTTTTGTGGAGAAAACTTCACAAACCCACCTCTACGTTATTTATAACAGGAATAGAAATAATGTTTTCCTTCTATGACATCATAAAAAACAAGAATTTCTTCTTTTGTAGGACATCACAACGTGAAAGAATGTCCTCATTAATCATGCATCACAATATGAAAGAATGTCCTCATTAATCATGTGTCACAACACGAAAGAATGTCCTCATTAATCATGTGTCACAACATGAAAGAATGACCTCATTAATCATGTGTCACAACATGAAAGAATGACCTCATTACTCATGTGTCACAATATGAAAGAATGTCCTCATTAATCATGTGTCACAATATGAAAGAATGTCCTCATTAATTATGTGTCACAACATGAAAGAATGTCCTCATTAATCCTGTGTCACAACATGAAAGAATGTCCTAATTAGTTTTATGTCACAACATGGAAAAATGTCCCTATAATCATAATAACATCATAATAAAAATTGCTCTACTCTGACATAATTTTTCTTATTTTTTTTTTTTACTATTGTTTTATTCTTCCATCTTTCTACCCGCTTGTTCTCTCTTCCCCCCCCCCCGGCGCCCCCCCCCCAAAAAAAAAAAAACAGCCATAGGTTGGATTTTTTTTTTTTTTTTTTTTTTGCAACCGTCATTTTTTAAAACCCAGATTGAGAGAGAAATTCTGCCTTGACTAATGGAACAACTTTACACTGGGGCTTACATGTCTCATGGTCTGACGCACTTCCATTGCGTGGCTAGTGAACTATGGACTAGGCACAGTCTCCAAATTGTTTTGATAAAAAACTTCAGAGCGACTTGCAGACGAGAGAGACCTTCCGCAAAAATAAACATTTTAGTTCATGAAAAGACAACTCAAGTGTAAAGAACTGTTGACCCAGATAAATAAAATGAGTTTCCTACCCTTATTCTTATTATTTACACTCCCTTTTGAAAGCGTCTATGCATAAAGCTAAAAGAAAAACAGATAATATATCACGTGATGCAAGGCTGGGCTTGGCCTCGGTGAGGTCCTGTGTTGTGCTGAATGAAACTTTGAGGTCCTGTGTTCAAGGAAACTCCGGAAGGTCTTTATTGTAGAATACAATATAAACAAAGGTGAGGTCCTGTGTTGTGCTGAATGAAACTTTGAGGTCCTGTGTTCAAGAAAACTAACTCCGGAAGGTATTTGTTGTAGAATACAATATAAACAAAGGTGAGGTCCTGTGTTGTGCTGAATGAAACTTTGAGGTCCTGTGTTCAAGGAAACTCCGGAAGGTCTTTATTGTAGAATACAATATAAACAAAGGTGAGGTCCTGTGTTGTGCTGAATGAAACTTTGAGGTCCTGTGTTCAAGAAAACTAACTCCGGAAGGTCTTTGTTGTAGAATACAATATAAACAAAGGTGAGGTCCTCTGTTGTGCTGAATGAAACTTTGAGGTCCTGTGTTCAAGAAAACTAACTCCGGAAGGTCTTTATTGTAGAATACAATATAAACAAAGGTGAGGTCCTCTGTTGTGCTGAATGAAACTTTGAGGTCCTGTGTTCAAGAAAACTAACACCGGAAGGTCTTTATTGTAGATTACAATATAAACAAAGGTGAGGTCCTATGATGTAGTTTACTTAGCCTACCCCTAAATATGGAGTCATCAAAACCTGTCAGGAAATGTGCTTAAAATGGGAAATAAGATCTTGAATCAGAGCTCTATATCTCTATTGTCTTTTCGAGCCGAAGACGGCACATAGGGCAGAAATTCTAGGGTCTTTTTGTCCGAGGATCTTTGTTATCAAGCATCAGACCTTGCACAGGACCCGCATTGTATCTCGCTACATGTCTCAGTTCTGGGCAAGTTGGTCGATATCGGTCGATATTCTCTTGTTGTCTCTTCTCCTCATATGGCCAACATATGACCACCTTCTTCTCTTGTTGTCTCTTCTCCTCATATGGCCAACATATGACCACCTTCTTCTCTTGTTGTCTCTTCTCCTCATATGGCCAACATATGACCACCTTCTTCTCTTGTTGTCTCTTCTCCTCACATGGCCAACATATGACCACCTTCTTCTCTTGTTGTCTCTTCTCCTCATATGGCCAACATATGACCACCTTCTTCTCTTGTTGTCTCTTCTCCTCATATGGCCAACATATGACCACCTTCTTCTCTTGTTGTCTCTTCTCATCACATGGCCAACATGTGACCACCTTCTTCTCTTGTTGTCTCTTCTCATCATATGGCCAACATATGACCACCTTCTTCTCTTGCTGTCTCTTCTCATCATATGGCCAACATATGATCACATTCTTCTCTTGTTGTCTCGCCTCTTCTCATTATATGGCCAGCATATGATCACCTTCTTCTCATGTTGCCTCGTCTCTTCTCATCATATGACCGACATATGACCACCTTTTTATCTTGTTGTCTCTTCTCATCATATGGCCGACATATGACCACCTTCTTCTCTTGATTATGGTTGAGAATTTGTGATGCTTTGTCGTTTCTCTTATTTCTGCTTAACTCATCATGTTTTAAATTCATTCCATGGTATACAAAGTACTTTTCCGATACATTTGTTTTCAAAAGCATCCAGTTTATTTCTAGTTCATTAGCTCTTGTACTCAGAAATGACAAATTTAAGAGAAATGAAAACACCACGAAACCAATAAGGTACTCAGTGAACGTACAAATCTGGAATAACAAAGGCAGCAACAAAGAATATAACACATACATAGATATTTCTCATGTAGAATGTGACACATACATAGATATTTCTCATGTAGAATGTGAAAGATATAGAAGCACTTCTCATGTACAATAGTTCTCACGAAGAATGTGAAACATGCAGAGATATTTCTCATGTAGAATATGACACATACAGAGATATTTTTTGTGCAGAATGTGACACGTAAAGAGATACTTTCATGCAGAATGTGACACATGGTGAGATATTTCTCACATAGAATGTGACACGTATAGAGATATTTCTCATGTAGAATGTAACACATAAAGAGATATTTCTCACGTAGAATGTGGCACATACAGAGATCGTCTCATATAAAATGTGACACACACAGTGATATTCACATATTGAATGTGACACATACAGAGATCATCATCATTGAGTGCCTTCTCCGCAACGAAGGTTGGCAACCATGGATCGCCATTCTACTCTGTTTCTTGCTTTGATGGTGCAGGCTGTCATAGATTGACTTGTCCGTCTTTTAATGTTACTCGTCCATGTTAGTCTTGGTCTGCCTCTGCCTCTTTTACCTTGTATTTTCCCTTCCAATATTACTTTTAGAACGCTATTGTGTCTTTTAACATGCCCCAAAAATTTCATTTGTCTTGTCTTAATTGTATTTAGTAGTTCTCTTTTTATTCTTATTGTATGTGACACGTACAGAGATATTTCTCATATAAAATGTGAGACATACATAGATATTCTCATATAGAATGTGATATGTACAAAGATATTCTCATAGAATGTGACACATACAGAGATATTTCTCACATAGAATGTGGCACATACAGAGATATTTCTCACATAGAATGTAACATATACAAAGATATTTCTCACATGGAATGTAACACATACACAGATATTTCTCACATAGAATGTAACACATACAGAGATATTTCTCACATAGAATGTAACACATGCAGCGAAATTTCTCTTATAGAATGTGATGCATTCAGAGATATTTCTCACATAATCTGTGACACATGCAGCGAAATTTCTCTTATAGAATGTGATGCATTCAGAGATATTTCTCACATAATCTGTGTCACATGTACAGCGAAATTACTCTTATAGAATGTGATGCATTCAGAGATATTTCTCACATAATCTGTGACACATGCAGCGAAATTACTCTTATAGAATGTGATGCATTCAGAGATATTTCTCACATAATCTGTGACACATACAGCGAAATTTCTCTTATAGAATGTGATGCATTCAGAGATATTTCTCACATAATCTGTGACACATACAGCGAAATTTCTCTTATAGAATGTGATGCATTCAGAGATATTTCTCACATAATCTGTGACACATGCAGCGAAATTACTCTTATAGAATGTGATGCATTCAGAGATATTTCTCACATAATCTGTGACACATACAGCGAAATTTCTCTTATAGAATGTGATGCATTCAGAGATATTTCTCACATAAAATGTTATGCATACAGACAAATTCCTCACGAAGAAAAAAGAAAATTATGCTACAATACTAGAATGACGATGTGTATATATGGTGACACTAAAATAGCGCCACTTATTCCTAAACCCAACCTTTAACTCCAGCCATAGCCCTTTAGATCAAGCTCCAACCCTAACGCAAACCCTTACTCTAAACACGTAACCACAACTTTAAAACCTGCACCCACTCCGCCCCACATCCAAACTTTAAAACCTGCACCCACTCCGCCCCACATCCAAACTTTAAAACCTGCATCCACTCCGCCCCACATTCAAACTTTAAAACCTGCACCCACTCCGCCCCACATCCAAACTTTAAAACCTGCATCCACTCCGCCCCACATCCAAACTTTAAAACCTGCATCCACTCCACCCTACATCCAAACTTTAAAACCTGCACCCACTCCGCCCTACATCCAAACTTTAAAACCTGAACCTACTCCGCCCTATATCCAAACTTTAAAACCTGAACCCACTCCGCCCTACATCCAAACTTTAAAACCTGCATCCACTCCGCCCTACATCCAAACTTTAAAACCTGCATCCACTCCGCCCCACATCCAAACTTTAAAACATGCAACCACACCGCCCTACATCCAAACTTTAAAACCTGCACCCACTCCGCCCTACATCCAAACTTTAAAATCTGAACCCAACCCCACCCTACATCCAAACTTTAAAACCTGAACCCAACCCCGCCCTACATCCAAACTTTAAAACCTACACCCAACCCCGCCCTACACACAAAAATAAAAACCTGCACCCACTCCGCCTACACCCAAACTTTAAAACCTGCACCCACTCCGCCCTACATCCAAACTTTAAGATATGAACCCAACCCCACCCTACATCCAAACTTTAAAACATGGAACCAGCCACGGCCCTACATCCAAACTTTAAAACCTGAACCCAACCCACCCTACATCCAAACTTTAAAACCTGAACCCAACCCCACCCTACATCCAAACTTTAACACCTGAACCCAACCCCCCTCTCCCCAAACATCCAAACCTGAACCCAACCCCAGCGTACATCCAAACTGTAAAACCTGAACCCAACCCCACCCTACATCCAAACTTTAAAACCTGAACCCAACCCCACCCTACATCCAAACTTTAAAACCTGAACCCAACCCCACCGTACATCCAAACTTTAAAACCTGAACATGACCCCGCCCTACAACCAAACTTTAAAACCTGAACCCAACCCCACCCTACATCCAAACTTTAAAACCTGAACCCAGCCCTGTCCCTGCATCAACACTTTAAAACCTGAACCCCCAACCCCACCCTACATCTAAACTTTAAAACCTGCACCCACTCCACCCTACATCCAAACTTTAAAACCTGAACCCAACTCCACCCTACATCCAAACTTTAAAACCTGAACCCAGCCCTGGCCCTACATCCAAACTTTAAAAACCTGAACCAAACCCCACCCTTCATCAAAACTTTAAAACCTGAACCAAACCCCACCCTTCATCAAAACTTTAAAACCTGAACCCAACCCCCACCCTACATCCAAACTTTAAAACCTGAACCCAGCCCTGGCCCTGCATCAAAACTTTAAAACCTGAATCCAACCCCTCCCTACATCCAAACTTTAAAACCTGAACCCAACCCTGGCCCTACATCCAAACTTTAAAACCTGAACCAAACCCCACCCTTCATCAAAACTTTAAAACCTGAACCCAACCCCACCCTACATCCAAACTTTAAAACCTGAACCCAGCCCTGCCCTACATTCAAATTTTAAAACTAACCCTTACAATTCTAAACCGAACCCTATCAAACCCAAGCCTACACCCTAACCCATCCTGAAACCTTACACAAGCCACACTCAACAGTTTAAATGGTAAGTTAACAGTTTAAATGGTAAGTTAACAGTTTAAATTGTAAGTTAACAGTTTAAATGTTAAGTTAACTCAACAGTTTAATTGGAAATTTACCTCAACAGTGTAAATGTTAAGTTAACTCAACAGTTTAAATGGTAAGTTAACTCAACAGTTTAAATGGTAAGTTAACTCAACAGTTTAAATGGTAAGTTAATTCAACAGTTTAAATGGTATGTTAATTCAACAGTTTAAATGGTAAGTTAAGTCAACAGTTTAAATGGTATGTTAACTCAACAGTTTAAATGGTAAGTTAATTCAACAGTTTAAATGGTATGTTAATTCAACAGTTTAAATGGTAAGTTAATTCAACAGTTTAAATGGTATGCTAATTCAACAGTTTAAATGGTAAGTTAATTCAACAGTTTAAATGGTATGTTAACTCAACAGTTTAAATGGTAAGTTAATTCAACAGTTTAAATGATATCTTAATTCAACAGTTTAATTGGAAATTTACCTCAACAGTGTAAATGTTAAGTTAACTCAACAGTTTAAATGGTAAGTTAACTCAACAGTTTAAATGGTAAGTTAACTCAACAGTTTAAATGGTAAGTTAATTCAACAGTTTAAATGGTATGTTAATTCAACAATTTAAATGGTAAGTTAATTCAACAGTTTAAATGGTATGTTAATTCAACAGTTTAAATGGTAAGTTAAGTCAACAGTTTAAATGGTATGTTAACTCAACAGTTTAAATGGTAAGTTAATTCAACAGTTTAAATGGTATGTTAATTCAACAGTTTAAATGGTAAGTTAATTCAACAGTTTAAATGGTATGCTAATTCAACAGTTTAAATGGTAAGTTAATTCAACAGTTTAAATGGTATGTTAACTCAACAGTTTAAATGGTAAGTTAATTCAACAGTTTAAATGATATCTTAATTCAACAGTTTAATTGGAAATTTACCTCAACAGTGTAAATGTTAAGTTAACTCAACAGTTTAAATGGTAAGTTAACTCAACAGTTTAAATGGTAAGTTAACTCAACAGTTTAAATGGTAAGTTAATTCAACAGTTTAAATGGTAAGTTAATTCAACAGTTTAAATGGTAAGTTAATTCAACAGTTTAAATGGTAAGTTAATTCAAGAGTTTAAATGGTAAGTTAATTCAACAGTGTAAATGTTAAGTTAACTCAACAGTTTAAATGGTAAGTTAATTCAACAGTTTAAATGGTAAGTTAATTCAACAGTTTAAATGGTAAGTTAATTCAAGAGTTTAAATGGTAAGTTAATTCAACAGTGTAAATGTTAAGTTAACTCAACAGTTTAAATGGTAAGTTAATTCAACAGTTTAAATGGTAAGTTAATTCAACAGTTTAAATGGTAAGTTAATTCAACAGTGTAAATGTTAAGTTAACTCAACAGTTTAAATGGTAAGTTAATTCAACAGTTTAATTGGTATGTTAATTCAACAGTTTAAATGGTAAGTTAATTCAACAGTTTAATTGGTATGTTAATTCAACAGTTTAAATGGTAAGTTAAGTCAACAGTTTCATTGGTATGTTAATTCAACAGTTTAAATGGTAAGTTAAGTCAACAGTTTAAATGGTATGTTAACTCAACAGATGACCACCTTCTTCTCTTGTTGTCTCTTCTCCTCATATGGCCAACATATGACCACCTTCTTCTCTTGTTGTCTCTTCTCATCACATGGCCAACATATGACCACCTTCTTCTCTTGTTGTCTCTTCTCATCATATGGCCAACATATGATCACATTCTTCTCTTGTTGTCTCGCCTCTTCTCATTATATGGCCAGCATATGATCACCTTCTTCTCATGTTGCCTCGTCTCTTCTCATCATATGACCGACATATGACCACCTTATTCTCTTGTTGTCTCTTCTCATCATATGGCCGACATATGACCACCTTCTTCTCTTGATTATGGTTGAGAATTTGTGATGCTTTGTCGTTTCTCTTATTTCTGCTTAACTCATCATGTTTTAAATTCATTCCATGGTATACAAAGTACTTTTCCGATATATTTGTTTTCAAAAGCATCCAGTTTATTTCTAGTTCATTAGCTCTTGTACTCAGAAATGACAAATTTAAGAGAAATGAAAACACCACGAAACCAATAACGTACTCAGTGAACGTACAAATCTGGTATAACAAAGGCAGCAACAAAGAATATAACACATACATAGATATTTCTCATGTAGAATGTGACACATACATAGATATTTCTCATGTAGAATGTGAAAGATATAGAAGCACTTCTCATGTACAATAGTTCTCACGAAGAATGTGAAACATGCAGAGATATTTCTCATGTAGAATATGACACATACAGAGATATTTTTTGTGCAGAATGTGACACGTACAGAGATACTTTCATGCAGAATGTGACACATGGTGAGATATTTCTCACATAGAATGTGACACGTATAGAGATATTTCTCATGTAGAATGTAACACATAAAGAGATATTTCTCACGTAGAATGTGGCAGGCACATACAGAGATCGTCTCATATAAAATGTGACACACACAGTGATATTCACATATTGAATGTGACACATACAGAGATCATCATCATTGAGTGCCTTCTCCGCAACGAAGGTTGGCAACCATGGATCGCCATTCTACTCTGTTTCTTGCTTTGATGGTGCAGGCTGTCGTAGATTGACTTGTCCGTCTTTTAATGTTACTCGTCCATGTTAGTCTTGGTCTGCCTCTGCCTCTTTTACCTTGTATTTTCCCTTCCAATATTACTTTTAGAACGCTGTTGTGTCTTTTAACATGCCCCAAAAATTTCATTTGTCTTGTCTTAATTGTATTTAGTAGTTCTCTTTTTATTATTATTGTATGTGACACGTACAGAGATATTTCTCATATAAAATGTGAGACATACATAGATATTCTCATATAGAATGTGATATGTACAAAGATATTCTCATAGAATGTGACACATACAGAGATATTTCTCACATAGAATGTGGCACATACAGATATATTTCTCACATAGAATGTAACATATACAAAGATATTTCTCACATGGAATGTAACACATACACAGATATTTCTCACATAGAATGTAACACATACAGAGATATTTCTCACATAGAATGTAACACATACAGAGATATTTCTCACATAGAATGTAACACATACAGAGATATTTCTCACATAATCTGTGACACATGCAGCGAAATTACTCTTATAGAATGTGATGCATTCAGAGATATTTCTCACATAATCTGTGACACATACAACGAAATTTCTCTATAGAATGTGATGCATTCAGAGATATTTCTCACATAATCTGTGACACATGCAGCGAAATTACTCTTATAGAATGTGATGCATTCAGAGATATTTCTCACATAATCTGTGACACATACAGCGAAATTTCTCTTATAGAATGTGATGCATTCAGAGATATTTCTCACATAAAATGTTATGCATACAGACAAATTCCTCACGTAGAAAAAGACAATTATGCTACAATACTAGAATGACGATGTGTATATATGGTGACACTAAAATAGCGCCACTTATTCCTAAACCCAACCTTTAACTCCAGCCATAGCCCTTTAGATCAAGCTCCAACCCTAACGCAAACCCTTACTCTAAACACGTAACCACAACTTTAAAACCTGCACCCACTCCGCCCCACATCCAAACTTTAAAACCTGCACCCACTCCGCCCCACATTCAAACTTTAAAACCTGCATCCACTCCGCCCCACATTCAAACTTTAAAACCTGCACCCACTCCGCCCCACATCCAAACTTTAAAACCTGCATACACTCCGCCCCACATCCAAACTTTAAAACCTGCATCCACTCCACCCTACATCCAAACTTTAAAACCTGCACCCACTCCGCCCTACATCCAAACTTTAAAACCTGAACCCACTCCGCCCTACATCCAAACTTTAAAACCTGAACCCACTCCGCCCTACATCCAAACTTTAAAACCTGCATCCACTCCGCCCTACATCCAAACTTTAAAACCTACACCCAACCCCGCCCTACACACAAAAATAAAAACCTGCACCCACTCCGCCCCACATCCAAACTTTAAAACCTGCACCCACTCCGCCCCACATTCAAACTTTAAAACCTGCATCCACTCCGCCCCACATTCAAACTTTAAAACCTGCACCCACTCCGCCCCACATCCAAACTTTAAAACCTGCATCCACTCCGCCCCACATCCAAACTTTAAAACCTGCATCCACTCCACCCTACATCCAAACTTTAAAACCTGCACCCACTCCGCCCTACATCCAAACTTTAAAATGAACCAACCCCGCCCTACATCCAAACTTTAAAACCTGAACCCACTCCGCCCTACATCCAAACTTTAAAACCTACACCCAACCCCGCCCTACACACAAAAATAAAAACCTGCACCCACTCCGCCCTACATCCAAACTTTAAAACATGAACCCACTCCGCCCTACATCCAAACTTTAAAACCTGCATCCACTCCGCCCTACATCCAAACTTTAAAACCTGCACCCACTCCGCC
This sequence comes from Megaustenia siamemsis, assembly GCA_032433765.1. Lineage (NCBI taxonomy): Eukaryota > Metazoa > Mollusca > Gastropoda > Stylommatophora > Ariophantidae > Megaustenia > Megaustenia siamemsis. Next base: position 95,887,502 of record JAVIAB010000139.1, on the reverse strand, counting down.
CTACATCCAAACTTTACAACCTGAACCTAACCCCGCCCTACATCCAAACTTTAAAACCTGCACCCACTCCGCCCTACATCCAAACTTTAAAATCTGAACCCAACCCCACCCTACATCCAAACTTTAAAACCTACACCCAACCCCGCCCTACACACAAAAATAAAAACCTGCACCCACTCCGCCTACACCCAAACTTTAAAACCTGCACCCACTCCGCCCTACATCCAAACTTTAAGATATGAACCCAACCCCACCCTACATCCAAACTTTAAAACATTAACCCAACCCGCCCTATATCAAAACTTTAAAACATGGAACCAGCCACGGCCCTACATCCAAACTTTAAAACCTGAACCCAACCCACCCTACATCCAAACTTTAAAACCTGAACCCAACCCCACCCTACATCCAAACTTTAACACCTGAACCCAACCCCCTCTCCCCAAACATCCAAACCTGAACCCAACCCCAGCGTACATCCAAACTGTAAAACCTGAACCCAACCCCACCCTACATCCAAACTTTAAAACCTGAACCCAACCCCACCCTACATCCAAACTTTAAAACCTGAACCCAACCCCACCGTACATCCAAACTTTAAAACCTGAACATGACCCCGCCCTACAACCAAACTTTAAAACCTGAACCCAACCCCACCCTACATCCAAACTTTAAAACCTGAACCCAGCCCTGTCCCTGCATCAACACTTTAAACCTGAACCCCCAACCCCACCCTACATCTAAACTTTAAAACCTGCATACACTCCGCCCCACATCCAAACTTTAAAACCTGCATCCACTCCACCCTACATCCAAACTTTAAAACCTGCACCCACTCCGCCCTACATCCAAACTTTAAAACCTGAACCCACTCCGCCCTACATCCAAACTTTAAAACCTGAACCCACTCCGCCCTACATCCAAACTTTAAAACCTGCATCCACTCCGCCCTACATCCAAACTTTAAAACCTACACCCAACCCCGCCCTACACACAAAAATAAAAACCTGCACCCACTCCGCCCCACATCCAAACTTTAAAACCTGCACCCACTCCGCCCCACATTCAAACTTTAAAACCTGCATCCACTCCGCCCCACATTCAAACTTTAAAACCTGCACCCACTCCGCCCCACATCCAAACTTTAAAACCTGCATCCACTCCGCCCCACATCCAAACTTTAAAACCTGCATCCACTCCACCCTACATCCAAACTTTAAAACCTGCACCCACTCCGCCCTACATCCAAACTTTAAAACCTGAACCCACTCCGCCCTACATCCAAACTTTAAAACCTGAACCCACTCCGCCCTACATCCAAACTTTAAAACCTGCATCCACTCCGCCCTACATCCAAACTTTAAAACCTACACCCAACCCCGCCCTACACACAAAAATAAAAACCTGCACCCACTCCGCCCTACATCCAAACTTTAAAACATGAACCCACTCCGCCCTACATCCAAACTTTAAAACCTGCATCCACTCCGCCCTACATCCAAACTTTAAAACCTGCACCCACTCCGCCCTACATCCAAACTTTACAACCTGAACCTAACCCGCCCTACATCCAAACTTTAAAACCTGCACCCACTCCGCCCTACATCCAAACTTTAAAATCTGAACCCAACCCCACCCTACATCCAAACTTTAAAACCTACACCCAACCCCGCCCTACACACACAAATAAAAACCTGCACCCACTCCGCCTACACCCAAACTTTAAAACCTGCACCCACTCCGCCCTACATCCAAACTTTAAGATATGAACCCAACCCCACCCTACATCCAAACTTTAAAACATTAACCCAACCCGCCCTATATCAAAACTTTAAAACATGGAACCAGCCACGGCCCTACATCCAAACTTTAAAACCTGAACCCAACCCACCCTACATCCAAACTTTAAAACCTGAACCCAACCCCACCCTACATCCAAACTTTAACACCTGAACCCAACCCCCCTCTCCCCAAACATCCAAACCTGAACCCAACCCCAGCGTACATCCAAACTGTAAAACCTGAACCCAACCCCACCCTACATCCAAACTTTAAAACCTGAACCCAACCCCACCCTACATCCAAACTTTAAAACCTGAACCCAACCCCACCGTACATCCAAACTTTAAAACCTGAACATGACCCCGCCCTACAACCAAACTTTAAAACCTGAACCCAACCCCACCCTACATCCAAACTTTAAAACCTGAACCCAGCCCTGTCCCTGCATCAACACTTTAAAACCTGAACCCCCAACCCCACCCTACATCTAAACTTTAAAACCTGCACCCACTCCACCCTACATCCAAACTTTAAAACCTGAACCCAACTCCACCCTACATCCAAACTTTAAAACCTGAACCCAGCCCTGGCCCTACATCCAAACTTTAAAAACCTGAACCAAACCCCACCCTTCATCAAAACTTTAAAACCTGAACCAAACCCCACCCTTCATCAAAACTTTAAAACCTGAACCCAACCCCCACCCTACATCCACACTTTAAAACCTGAACCCAGCCCTGGCCCTGCATCAAAACTTTAAAACCTGAATCCAACCCCTCCCTACATCCAAACTTTAAAACCTGAACCCAACCCTGGCCCTACATCCAAACTTTAAAACCTGAACCAAACCCCACCCTTCATCAAAACTTTAAAACCTGTACCCAACCCCTCCCTACATCCAAACTTTAAAACCTGAACCCAGCCCTGACCCTACATTCAAATTTTAAAACTAACCCTTACAATTCTAAACCGAACCCTATCAAACCCAAACCTACACCCTAACCCATCCTGAAACCTTACACAAGCCACACTCAACAGTTTAAATGGTAAGTTAACAGTTTAAATGGTAAGTTAACTCAACAGTTTAAATTGTAAGTTAACCGTGTAAATGTTAAGTTAACTCAACAGTTTAAATGGTATGTTAATTCAACAGTTTAAATGGTGACTTAAACTCAACAGCTCATGCCATGAACAAAACTCTAAATCCCGGCCTTTATCGTGAAGCTCAAACCCCAACCCTATCCCTAAACCCTAATTCTCTACACTTAACCACGACATTAAACCTCACAAAACATGCAGTACCGACTTCAACAACACAGTATCCAATAGTCTGGACCCCTGTTTAAAATATTCAAGAAACGCTAATTTTACTTTTCTCTGCAGACCTAAATGAGCTCACAAAAGAACATAGACACATCGCATCCAATTATCGAATGACAACTCAAACAGCAAATTACAAACAGTAAAATCACTGCACAAAGAAGAGGATTATTTTAAAAGCAGTGTGTAATGATATAAAAATGATATAAGGGAAGTAGAGAATAATGACACTGTGACCTTCCAGGCATGTCGTAAGAGGCGACTAAGGAAGTTGATTGATGGCTTGACAAGCTGTCATTGTAAAAAGTATTGTTATGGAAACAGAGCCATGGATTTTAGAAGCAGTGATCTCTGCAATATGTGCCATTTTGGCATGCAAGGTTTCTGCTTTTGAGATTATGGTTCTGCCCTATGTGCCGTCTTCGGCTTGAAAGGACAATAGATAGATAGATGTAATGATATAGAAAACGGCTGCACTTCACGTTTAACAACAGGGGGAGATCATGGAAAAGGCTTACTTTGACAAATGAACTTGATTAAAGTCACACATCGTTTAGGATGGACAATGTTGAAACGTAGCACGCAAGTATGATTATTCTTACACACCAAATCCGTCATCAAAGGCCAGTACCATGAACAATGGAAACAAGAACACACAAAGTATAACGAGAGGGACGGATACCTCCAACTATCAGAAGGGATCCAGTCATCATACTTCGTCTACGCACTGGTCACAATAGAATGAGAAACCTCATGTTCACCAAACTCAAAATAGGAACATAACAACAAAACACGTTTTACAGGATTGCGCCCCCCCCCCCCTTCCCCAAGTACACAGACCTGAGAAAGACAATGTGGCTCATCCCCACCTCACTGGAAGAGAAACTATACAGGACAACCGAATCACTTAAACAGACATCTGCATTCATAAGAGAGTCCAGAGTCCTAGTCTGTATGGGCCATGATCGCAGAAGAAGAAGAGATATTTTCATCAAAACTTGTACAGAAATGAGCGTCCATCTACAGATAAGATTATAAATAAAACCTTTACAAATAAATGATGGCTTTGGGCGGGATTTGAACAAAGATTTCAAAATTTGTGGATCTTTATTTATTTATTTTTTACATGACATTTAAGTCTATATTTTTTTTTTAAATACTATGTATGCATACACAAAATGTATAAATATTTCGACCTCACATATAAAATATGTAGTGAATCCTTTAAATACTGACACAAGAAACGAAATTGTAAAATTGGTGGTAGTTATATGTTGTTTATTAACAGCAAAATCGCATGTTAAATGTTTCTTTTTATTGAAATGTATCAACAGTAATTGTTTTTTGCGAAATATAATTAAAACATCATAATGACTTTTCATAACGTTAAGGTTGTTTCCCTAACTTAAGTACAAATTGTTGCGTCCCTCAATTAGACAAAATATATCAACAACGACATATAAATAAAAACGGGGACAAAATATTCCCGCTCTCCATTGAATTAAACTCTTATGATATGTAACTAAGATATATCTATAATTTGTGTGGCGTGAATTAAGTGGATTCATCATCATCATCCTCGTGTGCCTTCTCCGCAACAAAGATTGGCTACCATGGATCGCCATTCTACTCTGTTTCTTGCTTTGATGGTGCAGGCTGACATAGATTGACTTGTCCATCTTTTGATGTTACTCGTCCATGTTAGTCTTGGTCTGCCTCTGCCTCTTTTACCTTGTATTTTTACTTCCAATATTACTTTTAGTAGGCTGTTGTGTCTTTTAACATGCCCCAAAAATGCCATTTGTCTTGTTTCAATTAAGTGGATTAAATTAAATAAATGCAATTAAACAAATTACATTAAGTGGATTACATGACAATAGGTCCGTTAGATTCTACATCCATGTGTTTTCAATCACCCTGGGAAACGGACAGGAACGTAAATGGATACAACTCAAGTGATATTAAACCATTGTTTATTTCTGTAATTAACTCGTAATAAATATTTCTAACATGTAAATTGAATGTCAGTCAAGGATGTACTCTTCTATAGATAATAAATGTTATTAATGCGTGCCGTATTTTTATTCTCCATTTAAAACGGCGTCTCTTGCGGTGTGTTATAGTTTGTGACATTTTATTTGTCTACAATAATAATATAAGTACATCAAACAAACCTTCGCTTAAACTGAGACCTTAATAACCGCCTACTAATTCCCCACTCCCTCTACGTCACTTCCCGGTAAGGCGCGATGAGAGAGTAGTACTTTTCCGGTTAGTTTCAGTTCAGTTATTTGAGAGTGCTTCCTTGTGCGTCACTAAAGACCAGGTTTTTCTTGTTCAATTGGCAGCTTATTCTGCGTCAAAAACAAATGACGTCACCAAGACATTCATCATTTCTTGTTTTCGTGAACCCACCTCGACACTATTTCTCATGCCCAAACAGATTAAACTCCATACAGCCATCACAATTCACTCACAACCATCTATAAGTTTACTAAAACCTGCCGGCTCAGAGGGAAATTCTGGAATTACCCAAAGTTTGTGACGACTTTAGCTATGGGGGGTGTAGACGGTTGGGCGTAACTCTACCCACAATTGCCTTCAGTGACAAAAGAAACACGCTCTCAAAATTACTAGTTTCTTTGTTAGGTGCCTTGGGCCCATCGATAATGAGTTAGACAGAACATTGATTTTGAACATCGAAACAGTTCATTTGGTGAATAGTTTTATATAGGGAAGTAACCACGGTACTCAAAAGTAAAGTGAATTATATATATATATATATATATTATCAGTGGCGTATTCTCTATGATACCACAACTACCGCCGGTAGCCTGAACATATTAACGAAATACAAAAGGAAATGATAATTTATTATATTTTTAAAATAATTATATTACAAATTGTCGAAAATTCTATTACACATTTCGTAGGCCAATATGATTTATTTGCTATGATTTGCATTTATTAAAGCAAGGTTTCCTCTGACCACTATAACGTTTGTGAATGAAACCAAAACTACTATACATTGAAACCTCTAGAAGCCAGCGGTACATTTTCCTCTATCCGGATCTAGAATTAACAACCTTGATATTCAAAAATAGGAGTAAAAATATATAGGGGTGTTGCCGCTAGAGCAATGCGATTTCATGGGTTATTTTTAGCTCTAACCAGTCAGAATCGTCACAAAGTGAAAGTGAAACTATGTCTTATTACCGGAACTTCTTGAGCTATTTATAAATTCGTTATGCACTTCAGCATCTGTAGAAAGAACTTTTTCTGCTCTCAAGAGAATCAAATCTTATTGTCGCTCAACTCAGACACAATAACGCTTATCTGGTTTAGCATTAATGTCCATTGAGAAATCATTCCCTCAGAAACTTAGAAACCAACACGACAGTACTTTCAATGACAAAGTCATCAAAACATTTTCGTCCCAAACAAGACGGATATAATTAACATAAATAAGTAATTTAAAATGTAGTGATGCCATTAGAAAATATTACTTAATGTTAGCCTACTGAATATAATGTATGTTTTTATTTATTATGTCAACGGTAGCCCAGACCCCAAAACCAGCATAGGCCACCGATATATATATATATATATATATATATATATATATATGTGTGTGTGTGTGTGTGTGTGTGTGTGTATGTGTGTGATATATATATATATATATATGTGATATATATATATATATATATATATATATATGTGTGTGTGTGTGTGTGTGTGTGTATTTTAACTCCTTTTTAGTGGTAAAAAAAAGTCAAGTACCCCCGTCACGCCAAGTGGCGTATAGGGAATATGGTGTTAGTGACAATAAATTTTACAGACCTTCGGCACATGATTTTTGGGGTAATGTTGTCGGTATGACGCCCGTGCCGCTTTACTTTCCACGAAAAAAATCAGGTACCCATTAAAGGCTGGGTGAACCGGAGCCTTCGGTTGGGATCAAACCCTACCTCTTGTCCTTTGTGGTCCAGTTCACTAACCACTGAGCTATCGCGGCTCCCCCTTTTTAGTGGTGCGAAATGAATATTGTTGAACAAACTAACATTTATGAAACAGCATTTATCTCAGTAGCATTTACATTTAGAGTAAACGTTTAATAACAACAAAACACGTTTGTATATATCCCACATAAGACTTTTGACAGGGCGCATCAGATTAAGAGTAAATAATAGCTCTAAAGTGTGCCCATTGGTTAGAAGTACAAATTAGAGTTATTAGAATGTGTGATGATAATAAGCGTCCAGTTACATGATGCGAAGACGGAAAACTATGGCCCAACGGTGGAAGCAGTCATCAGCCGAGAGATGAAAAGCAAAGGACGGGAATAATGGGGAATGGCAAGCAGTTCTAGGGCTATTTAACGAATCTTGTTTAGCTTTCGGGGTTTAAGAATGAGACTCTTCTTCTTCTTCTTCCGCGACCATGACTCTGTCAGAGTAGGATTCCGGATTCTCTCACGAAGGCAGCTGTCTGTTGAAGAATGACACTCAGAAAACTGAGGCAGGTGAGATTTTAAAAAACCAACAAAGAGATGTGTTTGTATGAGGATCAGTCAAACAGGGGAGATTCAAAAATACCGTCAGAGAGCGATGTTAGTGTGAGGATCAGTCAAACAGGGGAGATTCAAAAATACCGTCAGAGAGCGATGTTAGTGTGAGGATCAATCAAACAGGGGAGATTCAAAAATACCGTCAGAGAGCGATGTTAGTGTGAGGATCAGTCAAACAGGGGAGATTCAAAAATACCGTCAGAGAGCGATGTTAGTGTGAGGATCAGTCAAACAAGGGAGATTAAAAAAGACCAACAGAGAGAGATGTGTTAATGTGAGGATCATTCACACAGGGGAGATTAAAAAATACCGTCAGAGAGCGATGTTAGTGTGAGGATCAGTCAAACAGGGGTGATTTTAAAAGACAAACAGAGAGAGATGTGTTAGTGTGAGGATCATTCAAACAGGGGAGATTTGAAAAGACCGACAGAGAGATAGATGTGTTAGTGTGAGGATCAGTCAAACAGGGGAGGTTTAAAAAGACCAACAGAGATAGATGTGTTAGTGTGAGGATCATTCAAACAGGGGAGATTTGAAAAGACCGACAGAGAGATAGATGTGTTAGTGTGAGGATCAGTCAAACAGGGGATGTTTAAAAAGACCAACAGAGAGAGATGTGTTAGTGTGAGGATCAGTCAAACAGGGGAGGTTTAAAAAGATCGACAGAGAGAGATGTATTAGTATGAGGATCATTCAAACATGGGAGATTTGAAAAGACCAACAGAGAGAGATGTGTTAGTGTGAGGATCATTCAAACAGGGGAGATTAAAAAATACCGTCAGAGAGCGATGTTAGTGTGAGGATCAGTCAAACAGGGGTGATTTTAAAAGACAAACAGAGAGAGATGTGTTAGTGTGAGGATCAGTCAAACAGGGGAGGTTTAAAAAGACCAACAGAGATAGATGTGTTATTGTGAGGATCATTCAAACAGGGGAGATTTGAAAAGACCGACAGAGAGATAGATGTGTTAGTGTGAGGATCAGTCAAACAGGGGAGGTTTAAAAGACCAACAGAGAGAGATGTGTTAGTGTGAGGATCAGTCAAACAGGGGAGGTTAAAAAGATCGACAGAGAGAGATGTATTAGTATGAGGATCATTCAAACATGGGAGATTTAAAAAGACCAACAGAGAGAGATGTGCTGGTGTGAGGATCATTCAAACATGGGAGATTTGAAAAAGACCAACAGAAAGAGATGTGTTAGTGTGAGGATCATTCAAACAGGGGAGGTTTAAAAAGATCGACAGACAGAGAGATGTGTTAGTGTGAGGATCATTCAAACAAGGGAGATTCAAAAAGACCAACAGGGAGAGATGTGTTTGTGTGAGGATCATTCAAACAGGGGAGATTTAAAAAGACCGACAGAGAGAGAGAGAGAGAGAGAGAGAGAGAGAGAGATGTGTTAGTGTGAGGATCATTCGGACAGGGGAGGTTTAAAACGATCGACAGAGAGAGATGTGTTAGTGTGAGGATCATTCAAACATGGAGATTTAAAAAGACCAACAGAGAGAGGGATGTGTTAGTGTGAGGATCATTCAAACATGGGAGATTTTAAAAGACCAACAGAGAGAGAGAGAGAGATGTGTTAGTGTGAGGATCATTCAAACAGGGGATATTCAAAAAGACCAACAGAGAGAGAGAGAGAGAGAGAGAGATGTGTTAGTGTGAGGATCATTCAAACAGGGGAGGTTTAAAAATACCGACAGAGAGAGATGTGTTAGTGTGAGGTTCATTCAAACGTGGGAGATTTAAAAACACCAACAGAGAGAGATGTGTTAGTGTGAGGATTATTCAAATAGGGGAGATTTTAAAAGACCAACAGAGGGTGATGTGTTAGTGCGAGGATCATTCAAACAGGGAGATTTAAAAAGACCAACAGAGAGAGATGTATTAGTGTGAGGATCATTCAAATAGGGGAGATTTTAAAAGACCAACAGAGGGTGATGTGTTAGTGCGAGGATCATTCAAACAGGGGAGATTCAAAAAGACCAACAAAGAGAGATGTGTTAGTGTGAGGATCATTCAAACATGGGAGATTTAAAAAGACAAACAGAGAGAGATGTGCTAGTGTGAGGGTCATTCAAACAGGTGAGGTTTAAAAAGACCAACAGAGATAGATGTGTTAGTGTGAGGATCATTCAAACAGGGGAGATTTGAAAAGACCGACAGAGAGAGAGATGTGTTAGTGTGAGGATCATCCAAACAGGGGAGGTTTAAAAAGATCGACAGAGAGAGATGTGTTAGTGTGAGGATCATTCAAACAGGGGAGGTTTAAAAAGATCGACAGAGAGAGATGTGTTAGTGTGAGGATCATTCAAACATGGGGAGGTTTTATAAGATCGACAGAGAGAGATGCGTTAGTGTGAGGATCATTCAAACAGGGGAGGTTTAAAAAGATCGACAGAGAGAGATGAGTTAGTGCGAGGATCATTCAAACACGGGGAGGTTTTATAAGATCGACAGAGAGAGATGTGTTAGTGTGAGGATCATCCAAACAGGGAGGTTTAAAAAGATCGACAGAGAGAGATGTGTTAGTGTGAGGATCATCCAAACAGGGTAGATTCGAAAAGACAGAGAGAGAGTGATGTGTTAGGTTCATTCACACATAATTGTTTCAAGGGAAGAGATTTAGTTATATGTAGATATTGTGAGATCAGTGGTTAAGTAAATCAGAGCTAGGAGTACACTTATTTTGTAGGAGTGCCTGTTGATACAAGTTGTGCTCAGAGCTCATATTATCGTGTGTGTGATTGTATGCTAAATAAAAGAAGTTACATGGAATTAGCTACAGAACCACAGAGAATGTCATAACGCCGGCGAAGCCGGTATACATATATAGATATTGAGTTATTTGCGGGTCATCATCACTGCACTCCGAACATAGGTGCTCAGATCCCTTCGTCAGCAAGTCCCGCAGTATCCAGCGACTGACGACTCCAGTTCTACGTTGGTTGATAAGTCTTCTTACATGCTCACTAAGTTTCTCATTTCTGGCTATGCCCATCTTAACTCCCATCTCTTTCATCCAAAGGAGTGACGTGGATTTGTGGTGGTCGATGTCCTGTGCTCTTCCCACATCTCGGAGGGCATTGATGATGTCCGCCCGATCTATTGGTTGACCGTCCTCAACGACAGCGCAGCTAGCCAACCTGTCCGCTCTTTCATCTCCCCGTACTCGCGAATTTCCAGGGACATAGATAAAGGTGACCTTACGTATTTTTACTTTTGCAATGACTCTAACCATTGCATGCGTACAGAGCCCACCTCCACTTTTTTTAAATCATGCTCATCGAACCACTCAGTACACAGGCATGGGTGTAGTCTTGTGACTACATATATATGTGTATATATATATATATATACATGTATATATATAATATATATATATATATATATATATATAGAGAGAGAGAGAGAGTGAGAGAGAGTGAGAGTGATACACATATATAGAATTTTGACCATTGATATAGCGTGATAGATGTTTTGAAGACCACTGCCAACAATATGTGTAATTAATGATTAGTGTTATATTCGTCACTTTTTACAAAAAGCGTGTACAATATTATCCGCATGTAGGAAAATATATTTCCCTTTCTTTCTTCGCTGAAGAATTTCTACTCTCCGATTTGGTAGATCACATTTACATGTATATAAATAGAACAAGTGACGTGTCTGAGAAAACGGAAACTAATCAGACTAGTCAATTCAGCAAATGACGTTAATGATAGCTGAATAGAGGTCAAAGTTGCAACCTTAACAAGGGGCGTGGTCGCAAGGCACCACAATCCTGCACGCAGTCTGTGAAAGCTCAAGCTTTACAGGGCTTAAAAAGAAATTATTCCTGTTTTGGGTGGAGTTAGGTTCGTGTAAGCGTTAAATTCGTTCTCATGTCACATTTGAGAAGGTAGGTCAGTGGAGCTATCGTCTGTGTGTGATTTATAGTGCCACATTTAAGTACGTGCCTAAACATGGTCGGTAGTTTTCCTTTTCTAGTGGGCCTAAACTCGCCCAAACCCTGACAGCACAGACACACACCCATTGCTTTAGTTCCATGACCTAGATTCACAGAGAAAACAACTTTTGACATCACCTTTACATTAAAGCCTCCTTAAAGTTAACATAGTTATAGTTATTCCAAGGCCCCGGTATCACTGCAAATAAATGAAAATCCATAATTGCTCAACCGCCCGTGCCAGTGGAATCAACCGAATTAACATCTCATTGGATATCCAAACAAATAAAGGCAGCTACAGTCCCCATCATAGCAGACACACAGGCCAAAAGACAAGGCGTTACCGCACCGAAAGTGAACGCAACTGAACTGGCCTTCGTCATATGATATCATCATTCATCGTAAGCAATCTGAATATCGAAACACGATCCAGATGAAACACACAGCTCACGGTGTGCACAGAGCACTACACACAGTAGCTCCGTCAGCAAGCCGGACTTAGAATATGAGGAAGCTGCAACAAGGAACATTTTTTAGACAGTGCCTGACCGGTTCCGGCCACCTATCCGCCATATTGACCGGAAGTCAATGACAAAAATTAACATACACAGTAGTAACTTAAAACTACATATTCTTTTAATAGCAGAAGCGTTGTAATAAAATATAGAAGACATGCTATGCGATTTAACTGATCGTGAAAGAGCGGTAAAAGCAGCAAACTTTGTATATCTAATAACATCAGATGGAAGATGCACCACAGAAATAACTTTGTATATCTACTAACATCAGATGGAAGATGCACCACAGAAATAACTTTGTATATCTAATAACATCAGATGGAAGATGCACCACAGAAATAACTTTGTATATCTAATAACATCAGATGGAAGATGCACCACAGAAATAACTTTGTATATCTAATAACATCAGATGGAAGATGCACCACAGAAATAACTTTGTATATCTAATAACATCAGATGGAAGATGCACCACAGAAATAACTTTGTATATCTAATAACATCAGATGGAAGATGCACCACAGAAATAACAAGCTGAATAGCTCAGGCCAAAATAGCATTTCAGAAAATGAAAAACATCTAATGCAACAAGTCTATGTCAAAAGAAGTGAGAAAGAGAGTTCATCGGTGCTAGATAGAGCCAGTTCTGACCTATGGAAGCGAATCATTGACAGTAAACAAACAAATGAAAAGACGATTAGAGGTCACAGAGATGGGATTTCTCAACAGAATGTTAAAAGTTTCCTGGACAGCTAAAAAGACGAATGAGGAAATTCTCAAAATAGTCAACAACAGAATTGATGCGATGCACGGTGGGTGGATAGAAGGTTATGGAAGGACATGATCGCCTTCGCCAACCGGTATGGGACTGATTATGATATACAGTGTATATATATATTTATTTATTTATTTACAATACATCTTAATTTTCTTGCATTATACTCTACAAAGTGCCAATACATTCAACAGCACTAGGGCAGAAATTGGTCTGCGAGTCATAGCTGATCGCTTGTGAGAGAATCAAAAGAAACACTTGACCAAAAGTCTACATTATCTCCCCTCGGCGGCTGATTAAACAGATTATCCAATCGAAACAAGCGAGCAGAGCTGAGTGTCAACCTGGTGTCTAAAAGTGTCTAGCTGAAGTTAGATGTGTGGAGTTGAAGTGCGCAGACACCACACATTGGGTTATTGAGTTGTTTGCGGGTCATCATCATTGCACTCCGAACATGCCCATAGGTGCTCAGATCCCCTCCTCAAGAAAGTCTCGCAGTGTCCAGTGTGTCCAGTGATTGACGGCTCAAGTTCCGTGTTGGTTGATACGTCTAGGAACAGGCACATAATTAGTGGGAGTGGATGATGCTCATATTTTAGTAATGGAAACACTGAGAGTGGGAGTGGATGATGCTCATATTTTAGTAATGGAAACACTGAGAGTGGGAGTGGATGGTGCTCATATTTTAGTAATGGAAACACTGAGAGTGGGAGTGGATGGGGCTCATATTTTAGTAATGGAAACACTGAGAGTGGGAGTGGATGATGCTCACATTTTAGTAATGGAAACACTGAGAGTGGGAGTGGATGGTGCTCATATTTTAGTAATGGAAACACTGAGAGTGGGAGTGGATGGGGCTCATATTTTAGTAATGGAAACACTGAGAGTGGGAGTGGATGATGCTCATATTTTAGTAATGGAAACACTGAGAGTGGGAGTGGATGGTGCTCATATTTTAGTAATGGAAACACTGAGAGTGGGAGTGGATGGTGCTCATATTTTAGTAATGGAAACACTGAGAGTGGGAGTGGATGGTGCTCATATTTTAGTAACGGAAACACTGAGAGTGGGAGTGGATGATGCTCATATTTTAGTAATGGAAACACTGAGAGTGGAAGTGGATGGTGCTCATATTTTAGTAATGAAAACACTGAGAGTGGGAGTGGATGGTGCTCATATTTTAGTAACGGAAACACTGAGAGTGGGAGTGGATGATGCTCATATTTTAGTAATGGAAACACTGAGAGTGGGAGTGGATGGTGCTCATATTTTAGTAACGGAAACACTGAGAGTGGGAGTGGATGGTGCTCATATTTTAGTAATGGAAACACTGAGAGTGGGAGTGGATGGTGCTCATATTTTAGTAACGGAAACACTGAGAGTGGGAGTGGATGATGCTCATATTTTAGTAAGGGAAACACTGAGAGTGGGAGTGGATGGTGCTCATATTTTAATAATGGAAACACTGAGAGTGGGAGTGGATGGTGCTCATATTTTAGTAACGGAAACACTGAGAGTGGGAGTGGATGGTGCTCATATTTTACTAATGGAAACACTGAGAGTGGGAGTGGATGGTGCTCATATTTTAGTAATGGAAACACTGAGAGTGGGAGTGAATGGTGCTCATATTTAGTAAGGGAAACACTGAGAGTGGGAGTGGATGGTGCTCATATTTTAGTAATGGAAACACTGAGAGTGGGAGTGGATGGTGCTGATATTTAGTAAAGGAAACACTGAAAGTTGGTTAATAAAACACGCGCCACCAGTCTGTAAACTGTTGACATTTCTACGAGATCAAAAGAATGTTGTAGCTGTGTCTTTATACTGGCAGGGGGAAAGTGTCGTGGAGTTAATGGTATATACGCAAGGAAGACAGTGAAAGTTGATAACCAATAGTCAAGACTCACTTACACAATGGCACAAAGAAGTAAAGAAAAGTAGATACAGAATTGCGTACTTGCCGCGGACGATTTCCTTGTCTATTTTTACTAACCCGCGTGTCTATATCTGTTGTGTGATGAAAGCACAATCCTCTATTTTTACTACCCCGCGTGTCTATATCTGTTGTGTGATGAAATCACAATCCTCTATCAGACAGGTAAACTCTTCATCTCTCCCTCTTGCGCACATTCCACTCCCCTCTCTATTGTTCAATTTCCAATTTTTTTGCTAATATGGTCTCTATATATCACAGTAGAGCGTGCATACAAATTAAGTAATTTTTTTTCAATGCTTTAATATATGACAGTATCCGGTTCTTCTTGTATACTTAGCCCTAAACATATAAAAGTACGTGCAATTCTGCTGCTGCTGCAACTAAATACTTGTGACACGGATCCAAGTTTTACGGGTGTTGTCGACAGATTTGACAATTTAATTGTGTGCAGTGAGAGACATATTTGTTTGAAGAAAGACAGCCGTTGGTAGTGTAACCAGAGAGTTGTCTCAATACAAGTTCGGAGCGTAATCAAGACGGTGTCTATCATCACGTAAAGTGCCAAAACTAGTAGTCGCCAACGATGTCTTGCCGATTCTGTGTTATAATCATCATATGTTCTTTACAGGCATAATTTACTAGCTCACAATCGTGACTCCATCATGTCATCGTAACTCAATCATACAATCGTAATTCCATCATGTCATCATAACTCCATCATACAATCGTAATTTCATCATACAACCGTAACTCCATCACGTCATCGTAATTCCATCATACAATCGTAATTTCATCATACAACCGTAACTCCATCACGTCATCGTAATTCCATCATACAATCGTAATTCCATCATACAACAGTAACTCCATCATGTAATCGTAACTCCATTATACAACCGTAACTCCATCATGTAATCGTAACTCCATCATACAACCGTAACTCCATCATGTAATCGTAACTCCATCATGTAATCGTAACTCCATCATACAACCGTAATTCCATCATACAACCGTAACTCCATCATGTAATCGTAACTCCATCATACAACCGTAACTCCATCATATCATCGTAACTCCATGATGTTATCGTAACTCCATGATATAATCGTAACTCCATGATATAATCGTAACTCCATGATGTTATCGTAACTCCATGATATAATCGTAACTCCATGATGTTATCGTAACTCCATGATATAATCGTAACTCCATGATGTTATCGTAACTCCATGATATAATCGTAACTCCATGATGTTATCGTAACTCCATGATATAATCGTAACTCCATGATGTTATCGTAACTCCATGATATAATCGTAACTCCGTGATATAATCGTAACTCCATCATGTACCGCTTTAAATAGCATATTCTTTTCCCCATATCCGGTCCACCCACTTGTCGCAGCATTTCACAAAACGCATCCTAAAATTCCGTTGACAATGTGGCTCAGTGCACGTCCTGTTCGCTGCACGGGCGACAATTCAAAACCTCATTGATCACCCCCTACGACACACGTGTCTGGTAACCGTGGCTCTATTCTTTTCTCCCCTTTCCGATATTTTATAGAACTAAAAAAAAAAAATAGCCACTTTTTTTATATTTTCAAGGTACATAGATCGTATCAGTCGCATGCATAACCGCCGTGTATTATCATGTCATAGAGCACACAATATTGGCGGATATCATCGCCGTGTTACGGATTGTAATGTGAGGCCTTACAGCACCGTGATACAAGTATCGTCCGTCACTGAAGGGTATGCGGTCCTTCAGCTGATCAAGCTCCGGCCGCCCATTCAGCTTTCCTTAAACAACAAAACAAGATGGCTGAATGGGGCGAGGATCACCGTGTTCCCAGTAGTGGTGGAGCTGTTGGTATAGAAGACCTAGTTCTCCCTGAGAATCAGTAACTTCAGCTTGATAAAACAATTGGCGTTTCAATAGTCTCTGTGAAGTCATTGTAGGCAATCCTTATTAGGCATGAGTGAGCCTAGATTTTCGATGCAGGGATGGGGTAAGTTCAACATTTTTTGAGGCCCAAATCAAACTTGTCAGTTGACTTTTATCTTGAAAATTTGGGATTTCTGCAGTTGACGCTTTGTAGAATAGTTCATCAAATGTTGCCTAAAATTATCACAATGACAAAATAATATCTTTACTATTTGCGTCATGAAAAAGCATCGCTTTGCTGCTAATTAACATCTCTTATAGTTTTCATCATGTACACACACACAAAACAGACGCAACGTGGTGATTTAAGGATGTACTTTTAAACGTTGCAATATCGATAGATGTCGTTGTGATATAGTAGATGTGATCTCCATAGACATAAGAGCGTATTTATTAGTAACGGCTCGAATGACTGGAACTCGCTCACGGTTATACTAGGGAATACCGTGACTGCTTGTATATATTGAGCTCATTGTGCTGGAATGTGATTGTGAGAAGTATATTACAGAAGTCGTGGCCTCCGTTGTCTACTCTGAATATCCGCCGTTGATTCGTTATTGTTGTTACTTGCAACTTGTTGTTTGTGATTGCTATCCCTAAAGTTTTGCAGGTCTCATTGTTTGGCTTGCTCTGTGTATTTTTTTCATATTGAGAAATGTGTTTTACAAGTCACCGTGTTCCTGAGTTGATAACATGCGTTGTGTGGGGCGGAACTAAAAAGCCACATGGCACCAAGATTGCAAGCAGCCAGCGACTCATAGCTGCTGGAGTCACTTCGCCTCTAGTCTCTAATGGATATGGTAACAACCAGTCTGGCCAGGTGTTTAAGGGATATAGTAACAAACAACCAGTCTGGCCAAGTGTGTTAGGGATATAGTAACAACCAGTCTGGCCAGGTGTTTAAGGGATATAGTAACAACCAGTCTGGCCAGGTGTTTAAGGGATATAGTGACAACCAGTCTGGCCAGGTGTGTTAAGGGATATAGTAACAACCAGTCTGGCCAGGTGTTTAAGGGATATAGTAACAACCAGTCTGGCCAGGTGTTTAATGGATATAGTAACAAACAACCAGTCTGGCCAAGTGTGTTAAGGGATATAGTAACAACCAGTCTGGCCAGGTGTGTTAAGGGATATAGTAACAACCAGTCTGGCTAAGTGTGTTTAAGGGATATAGTAACAACCAGTCGGCCAAGTGTGTTAGGAATATAGTAACAACCAGTCTGGCCAGGTGTTTAAGGGATATAGTAACAACCAGTCTGGCCAAGTGTTTAAGGGATATAGTAACAACCAGTCTGGCCAGGTGTGTTAAGGGATATAGTAACAACCAGTCTGGCCAGGTGTTTAAGGATAAAGTAACAACCAGTCTGGCCAGGTGTTTAAGGGATATAGTAACAAACAACCAGTCTGGCCAAGTGTGTTAAGGGATATAGTAACAACCAGTCTGGCCAGGTGTGTTAAGGGATATAGTAACAACCAGTCTGGCCAGGTGTTTAAGGGATATAGTAACAACCATCATGGCCAAGTGTGTTTAAGGGATATAGTAACAAGCAACCAGTCTGGCCAAGTGTTTAAGGGATATAGTAACAAACAACCAGTCTGGCTAAGTGGGTTTAAGGGATATAGTAACAAACAACCAGTCTGGCCAAGTGTTTAAAGGATATAGTAACAAACAACCAGTCTGGCCAAGTGTTTAATGGATATAATAACAAACAACCAGTCTGGCCAAGTGTTTAAGGGATATAGTAACAAACAACCAGTCTGGCCAAGTGTGTTAGGGATATAGTAACAACCAGTCTGGCAAGGTGTTTAAGGGATATAGTGACAACCAGTCTGGCCAGGTGCGTTAAGGGATATAGTAACAACCAGTCTGGCCAGGTGTTTAAGGGATATAGTAACAAACAACCAGTCTGGCCAAGTGTGTTAAGGGATATAGTAACAACCAGTCTGGCCAGGTGTTTAATGGATATACATGTAGTAACAACCAGTCTGGCTAAGTGTGTTTAAGGGATATAGTAACAACCAGTCTGGCCAAGTGTGTTAGGAATATAGTAACAACCAGTCTGGCCAGGTGTTTAAGGGATATAGTAACAACCAGTCTGGCCAGGTGTTTAAGGGATATAGTAACAACCAGTCTGGCCAGTTGTGTTAAGGGATATAGTAACAACCAGTCTGGCCAGGTGTTTAGGGATAAAGTAACAACCAGTCTGGCCAGGTGTTTAAGGGATATAGTAACAAACAACCAGTCTGGCCAAGTGTGTTAAGGGATATAGTAACAACCAGTCTGGCCAGGTGTGTGAAGGGATATAGTAACAACCAGTCTGGCTAAGTGTGTTTAAGGGATATAGTAACAACCAGTCTGGCCAGGTGTGTTAAGGGATATAGTAACAACCAGTCTGGCCAGGTGTTTAAGGGATATAGTAACAACCATTATGGCCAAGTGTGTTTAAGGGATATAGTAACAAGCAACCAGTCTGGCCAAGTGTTTAAGGGATATAGTAACAAACAACCAGTCGGGCTAAGTGGGTTTAAGGGATATAGTAACAAACAACCAGTCTGGCCAAGTGTTTAAAGGATATAGTAACAAACAACCAGTCTGGCCAAGTGTTTAATGGATATAATAACAAACAACCAGTCTGGCCAAGTGTTTAAGGGATATAGTAACAAACAACCAGTCTGGCCAAGTGTTTAAGGGATATAGTAAGAAACAACCAGTCTGGCCAAGTGTTTAAGGGATATAGTAACAAACAATCAGTCTGGCCAAGTGTGTTTAAGGCATATAGTAACAACCAGTCTGGCCAAGTGTGTTTAAGGGATAAACAAACAAACAAACAATCAGTCTGGCCAAGTGTGTTTAAGGGATATAGTAACAACCAGTCTGCCCAAGTGTTTAAGGGATATAGTAACAACCAGTCTGGCCAAGTGTTTAAGAGATATAGTAACAACCAGTCTGGCCAAGTGTGTTTAAGGGATATAGTAACAACCAGTCTGGCCAAGTGTTTAAGGGATATAGTAACAAACAACCAGTCTGGCCAAGTGTTTAAGGGATATAGTAACAAACAACCAGTCTGGCTAAGTGTGTTTAAGGGATATAGTAACAAACAACTAGTCTGGCCAAGTGTTTAAGGAATATAGTAACAAACAACCAGTCTGGCCAAGTGTTTAAGGGATATACTGTAGTAACAAACAGCCAGTCTAGCCAAGTGAGGAAGAATCGAAATGGGAGGAAACACGGTTAAAAAAAAAATCAACGTTGAAATCGAATAATTTGAACTGGAAGGGAAATATAAATAACAACTATAACAAATTAATGACAAAACATAAAACAAAAACGCCCACTTAACGTCTTTTTACGTGTGGACGACGATGTGTAGTAGTTGACCCTCGAGACTAGTGGACAGAAGAGTGCTGACATATAGGCCAGAAATGTTGAACATGTTCACAATGTTATTGTTGAAATAAGTGTCAGAGTAGTCCCAACATTTCATCACTAGTAGCGAGCAACCTTGACTTCAAGCTATCGATTTTGTGAGGATTATGAAATTAACAATATACACCGCTGTTTATTTTCATCTAAAAGTGGAAGTGGACATTTTAGTTCTAGTCTAGAAATTGTACATAGTTTATGGATGATGTCCTGAGTCTAATACATTTTCTTCGTCCTTATAATTGATGTTCTATAGTAGTGGTTTCAAGTTGTGAGAATAGGCTGATGACATATTTCTCCTCTCAAACAATGCAGAAGGATTCCAATAGACAGTGGGTGTGATTAAAAAATACAGAGAAGAGCACAACCTTTATCTAAACATAGACAACTAAAACAATGTCCATTAACAAAACAAAATGCCAAACTAAAATCATCATCAACAGTGAAGAACTTGAAATTGTAACAAACTACGAATATCTGGGATCTGGAGTAACTAACAATGGAGACTGTCAGAAACAGATAAAGAAAAGATTAGCAAATGCAACACACAAATTAAATGCCACGAAGAATATGTGACACAATACCAGCAAGGCAGTAAAATTCTATTTAAAAATTACTGAGGACATGTATCTTTCGAATAGTTACATGTGGTTGTGAATCATGGACAATCTCGCAAACAGCAAGGAAGCAGATCGATTCATTCGAAACAAAATGCTACATAAAAATCCTTAAGATACCTTCTTCTTCTTCTTTCCGTCCTTATCTGCCTTTCAGCGTCGAGGGGAGATATAATTTGCGGTCTTTTGCTCTTCTGTTCGTCTCTGCTGCTGTTATTTTTCTTAGTGCTTCTAATATTCCATCGATCCATCTTTTTCGCTGTCGACCCTTGGTCTGGTGTTCTCACAACGTTTGTTGAAGGCTCGTTGTGTTGTGTTTTGATCTTTCTGCCTTGTCATGTGGCCAAACCATTTTATCTGTTGTTTCCTTATATATTCTATGGCGGGGGCTATTCCTAGTTTTTTTTAATCAGTTCCTCATTTCTGATCTTATCTCTCAGACTGTTTCCTGTCATTCGTCTAACACATTTCATCTCTGTAGAGGTTATTTTTCTTATTGTTCTTGCATCTAGGGTCAAGATCTGGCATTGGTAGCACAACGTTGGGATGAAGATTGTATTGTAGAGTGCTCGTTTTGCCTCCAGTGTTATTTCCCTGTTGGACAATAGTGGTGTTAAGTGTCCGATGATTTGACAAACTTTGTTGCATCTTGATTCTATCTCTGCTGTTTGAGAATTATCGTTTGTCATTAGACTTCCTACCTAGGTATTTGAATTCCTTTACTTGTTTTAGTTGCCTTCCTTCTCTAGTTATGTTGATGTTCTGTTTATTTTTGGCGACATTCATGACTTCTGTTTTGTTGATTTTCATGTTGTATTTTGTGCCTGAGCTGTTGAGTTTGTTAAAGTGTTATTGTATGTCTTCTATTGTTTCATGTATTAGTGCCTGATCGTCTGCAAATAAAAGCTCGTTGATCTCCTCTGTCTCTGATGGGTTGGCTAGCTTGCATATATAGTCCATGTATGTAATAAACAGTAAGGGGGGGGGGATAGTACGCACCCCTGTCTTACACCTGATCTAACTTCGAAATGGTCTGTGTAGCCTGCTGCTGTTCTGACCCTGCAGCTGCTGTTGATGGAGCGACTTTTAATTAGGTTGGTTAGATGTTGGCTTACTCCGTATGTTGTTAGTACCTCCCACAGTTGTTCTCTGTTAGATGTTGGCTTACTCCGTATGTTGTTAGTATCTCCCACAGTTGTTCTCTGTTAGATGTTGGCTTACTCCGTATCTCTCTCTCTCTCTCTCTCTGCGATCAGGAATCAGTCAGAGTAGGATTCCAGACTCCCACATGAAGTCAGCTGTCAGGTTAAGTGTGTTGATCGCCCCCATAGACAGAACGTCACATTTAGAGTCCGCCAGATCCACTCTGACTGAACACCCGTTAATACGTTGCACTGTGTTCTGCGCCAGTGGCCCAGTGCATCCGATTTCAGCCAGCATTTTTTCAGGTTTGCTTTCCTTAGCCTTTGATTGTCCCCAATCTTCCTGCAAGGCAGCAGATTGTCTTTTCTGTAGGGGGATTCTGCCCTTAGATGGTCTACCCTCCCAGGTTTACGAGCACCATCTGCCCGAGTCACTAGAGGTGACTAACACAGACATGCACACACAGAGTTACTCCGTATGTTGTTAGTATCTCCCACAGTTGTTCTCTGTTAGATGTTGGCTTACTCCGTATGTTGTTAGTATCTCCCACAGTTGTTCTCTGTTAGATGTTGGCTTACTCCGTATGTTGTTAGTATCTCCCACAGTTGTTCTCTGTTAGATGTTGGCTTACTCCGTATGTTGTTAGTATCTCCCACAGTTGTTCTCTGTTAGATGTTGGCTTACTCCGTATGTTGTTAGTATCTCCCACAGTTGTTCTCTGTTAGATGTTGGCTTACTCCGTATGTTGTTAGTATCTCCCACAGTTGTTCTCTGTTAGATGTTGGCTTACTCCGTATGTTGTTAGTATCTCCCACAGTTGTTCTCTGTTAGATGTTGGCTTACTCCGTATGTTGTTAGTATCTCCCACAGTTGTTCTCTGTTAGATGTTGGCTTACTCCGTATGTTGTTAGCATCTCCACAGTTGTTCTCTGTTAGATGTTGGCTTACTCCGTATGTTGTTAGCATCTCCCACAGTTGTTCTCTGTTAGATGTTGGCTTACTCCGTATGTTGTTAGTACCTCCCACAGTTGTTCTCTGTTAGATGTTGGCTTACTCCGTATGTTGTTAGTACCTCCCACAGTTGTTCTCTGTTAGATGTTGGCTTACTCCGTATGTTGTTAGTACCTCCCACAGTTGTTCTCTGTTAGATGTTGGCTTACTCCGTATGTTGTTAGTACCTCCCACAGTTGTTCTCTGTTAGATGTTGGCTTACTCCGTATGTTGTTAGTACCTCCCACAGTTGTTCTCTGTTAGATGTTGGCTTACTCCGTATGTTGTTAGTACCTCCCACAGTTGTTCTCTGTTAGATGTTGGCTTACTCCGTATGTTGTTAGTATCTCCCACAGTTGTTCTCTGTTTACTCTGTCGAATGCTTTTTCCTGGTCAATGAAGTAAGATACCTTGGATTGAGAAAAAGAGTAATGAAAACATATTGCAAGGTTTGAAAATTAAAAAGAATTGGCTTAAAAACACTATTTTACACAGGAAATTAAAATATTATGGCCACTTCAAAAGACACAGCGAGCTGGAAAGAACAATAATGGAAGAAATGGTTCCTGGGCGACGCATAAAAGGCAAACCAAGAAGAACATGGTTTCAAGACATCAAGGAGACATTGAAGATGACAACAGAAGAAGTGGGAGATCTGGCTAGAGATAGAGATTCTTTCAGACGGGCTGTGGTGAATGCAACGTTCTGCAAAAGGCAAGCGACAAGATGATGGTTTTATGACACCGTACACTAAGCCTCATATTTGTTGCTAAATTCAATATTTTTGTAGGAATGACAGTAGAGTAGTTACTATTCGTAACAAAAGTTCAAAGATTACCAACTCTGAGAGTTGCGGGGGCTGCAATATTCAACTCATAACCACAACGGTTGTTATCATCCATTTGAAGACAGGTCTGTAGAGCTTCTTGTGAATGATTGGATAAAACCCGCAAACAACAAAGAAGTCAATAAGTTAATTTGTAACAAAACGTTACAGAAAACATTCTTGTATCTTTGATATTGAAAAAGAGCACTGACACCACATTAAAAGTCATTAGAATGAACTGGCTTGTAGACACCATTCTACAGAGGAAATTAAAATACTATGGTCACTTCAAAAGACTCACAGGGCTGGAAAGAACACACACAAAAATTGATGGCACCGTTCTAGGAATGCGAGACAAGAGCAGACCAAGAAAAAGGTCCAAAAGACCTTGAATACGAAAACAGAAGGAGTTGGAGATTTTGATAGAGCGAGATTCTTTCAGATGTGCTGTGGTGAATGCAACGTTCTACTAAGGACGTGCGACCTGATGATGCAATTATTCTAAGGGAGGATACTTTGAACGTACTGATAGAAGTATGTGTATTTTATCTCCATGGAAAGACATACATGATCAAATCAACTAAAGTATCCGTGACAAACAACTGTGTATATAATTTGAGACTTCAGTTAAAGAGCTGAACGTGTGCCTCCACCCCTCTATCTTCACCTCCACCCACAAAGAGAGAGAGAGCGAGAGACAATCCCAGTAAATGTGTTTGACTTGTTACGTCACGACCCGGATTGCGCTCCCGAGTCCCGAGTGCCCTCACTGTCGGCTCGCGACACACTCGCCTGGCCGGATTCAGGTACACCCAAGCTGTGGTAATGGTCAGACAAGGTCGCTGTGACGTGACCATCACTCGTTCAGTAGCGTTGTCGCCTAACTTGCGACATAGAGAGATACCAACCTGGGCTGTCGTTGAATAGTTCCTACCTGTGTTGAGGTCGGCGTGTGTGTAGTGTGTGTTGTCAAGGTGTGAGACCGGCGTCAATCTAGTCACACAGTAACCTTGTTGTTGTTGGTGGTGAGGGACATCAGCAGAAATGATTCTCACAGGTAGGTGCTGGAATTGGGATCATAAACTAGTACCAAATGTTTAGCTTTAATAATATCGGAATCCTTCATCGGTAATTATCGGTAGTTTAGACAAACCTAGTCTAATCATTATAATAAATATAATATGAGATATCAGTAATATCACATCTGAATCTTTCTTCATCTTTTGTCTTAAAAACAGTCCGTCTTGAGTGTTCTGTAACTTTAAAGTTTACTATATAAAGTCTATATTAACTAACTTATTAATATTGTAATTAAACTAATTTGCTTATTATAATTAAATTATATCCACAGTTATAATTATTACCTTCAGTGTCACTATGATTATCAATAACCATGACTCATGGACACTACACGAGAGGAAACGGTCTTAGTCTAGTCCTATTATTTAGTAGTCCAAAACTAATAATGTTTTATAATAAATTTAATTACTACTTAACTTATAGATTGAAACTACACTGACTATAGGAGAACTGTATAACTGTGTTTATATGTTCAAAATTGGAGTCAACAACAATGGCCTAACAATACTAACATCATCAAGCGCTATACATTTTTAAAGAAATATGACGATCATCACTTTCGGGAGGACGTGAACTTCTGGTATATGGTGGATAGGCGGCAGGAACCATTGCAGGTTATGCACGAAAAGTGTTCCTTGTTGCAGTTTCCTCATATTCCAAGTCCATGGAGGACTGGTTGGTCTCGAGGCAAGACGCCGGCCTCGGGATAGAGAGGTTGTGGGTTCAAATCTCGGCTCCACCGGTTGGGATTTTTATTTATGATTTCTCTCTGCGACAACCACCCCTGGTCTCAGTAGTGAGGCCCGGCTTGAAACGTCAGTTACTCATCGACGGATAAAACATGAGTACCTCTGAAGTCTGAGTTATCTGCCTGTGCGGCGAGGGACCCCTGTGCACACGGCTGCCAGGGAAAAATGGATTAACACGCAAAATTCAGTTCCTGGTCTCTAGGGACTTCGTCAGAGTTGAAAGCTGGCGAACGCAACAACAACAATATATATATATAACTACACTGACTATAGTAGAACTATATACATAGCTGTAATTAGTATAATATATATATAATTACATTGACTATCATCATCATCATCTAGTTCATCATAATAACTAGTATTATATA
This sequence comes from Megaustenia siamemsis, assembly GCA_032433765.1. Classification (NCBI taxonomy): domain Eukaryota; kingdom Metazoa; phylum Mollusca; class Gastropoda; order Stylommatophora; family Ariophantidae; genus Megaustenia; species Megaustenia siamemsis. The sequence continues at coordinate 95,861,506 of JAVIAB010000139.1, read as the reverse complement.
TATAACTACACTGACTGTAGTATAAGGCCACAATCGAATGCTAATGAGCCTAACCCAATTTTACTAATAAAAACGGAACTATGTCATATGGTACAGTAACAGTAACAATTGTTGGTAATTACGAGTTTAGCATCGTAAACAAGTGATCTCCTTTGATTGAAGGTATTTGAATGAATGAATCAACTGCTTCTAGTTTTTGTGCATTTAATTTCATTTCTTTTTCAACAAAGTCTAGGGTTGGGTTCAGGGTATTCTTAATCCTGGAGTCTTCTAATGGCAGATGACAACCAAATTAAATGCAAGGGGACTTTACTCAGAACAGAAATAATTTACGATACTAAATTCGTAAATACCCAATTCTTAACACTTATGTATCAGCAGTGTTTTTTTTAATTAGTATAATAAAATAATGATTTATAATAATCCTTAGCCTTTAGACCTTTTATGACTTGATAAGTATCAGTGGTTTTTAGCCAATCTTACCTTTCTAATCCTTCCTGGGTATCACCTTTAGTAAGTGCATGGGCATTGATAGCACACTGGGCAGGCAGAATAGTCAAAGAAGACAGTGGTGCATAAATCATGACCACGAGTAGCATGACGATGGAGGTGATGGCAGTGACCATGGCATTCAACTGATTAGAGTCACAAGACTACACCCACACCTATATACTGAGTGGTTCAATGAGCATGATAAGAAAAGTGGAGGCGGGCTCTGTAGGCATGCAATGGGTAGAATCATTGCAGAAGTCAAAAATACGTAAGGTCACCTTTGTCTATGTCCCTGGACATGCGGGAGTACGGGAAAAATAAAAGAGCGGACAAGTTGGCTACCTGCGCTGTCGTTGAGGACGGTCAACCAATAGATCGGGCGGACATCATCAATGCCATCCGAGATGTGGGAAGAGCACATGACTTCGACAACCACAAATCAACGTCACTCTTTCTGATGAAAGAGATGGGAATTAAGATGGGCATAGCCAGAAATGAGAAACTTAGTGAGCGTGTAAGAAGACTTATCAACCAACGTAGAACTGGAGTCGTCACTAGCTGGACTTGCTGAGGAGGGGATCTGAGCACCTATGGACATGTTCAGAGCGTAATGACGATGACCCACAAATAACTCAATCCCTTTAGTGATGATTATTTCTATGTTCATCACTAACAATAGCCAGCACATATTTGAATTTATCTCTTGCTTCTTGTTCTTGTTCATTTTATTTATTTTTGCAACAGCCCTATAATTAGGGATTTTTTAATGCCGGATTAGAGTACAGGGGATGTTACTCTTTCAAACAAAAATAATTGTACCTAAACTCTTAAATTACTGACTTCCTGTACTCAGTACAACTCAGCAACTGCCTATCCTGTCCACACTCACAATTATTTGTTATGACACACACCATTCATGACTACCTACCTGTCCCAAACAGCTACTTCTTATGATAACACACCATTTATGGCTACCTACCTACCTGTCACTAACTGCTACTAGTTATGATGACACACAATTCATGGCTACCTACCTGTCCCTAACTGCTACTTGTTATGATGACACACAATTCATGGCTACCTACCTGTCCCTAGACAGAATTTTAGAAAGCATAAACGTACACAGCAAAGATCTAAGAATAATAAAGAACATGTACTGGCAATAAACAGCGGCCATAAGAACTGGAAGCCAATTGGGAATGTTTCAAAAAATAAAACAGGGTGTTAGACAAGGTTGTGTGCTGTCACCAGATTTGTTTAATATTTATAGTGAGATTATTTTAAGATCCATAAGGGGCATGTCTGGAATAACAATTGGAGGTCATAATATAAATAATCTAAGGTATGCTGATGTTACAGTTTTAATCGCTAAGAGTGAACATGAGTTACAAGAAATGTTGGACATTATAGTGAAAGAAAGCAAAATAAAGGACTCAGCCTTAATAGCAAAAAGACAGAGGTAATGGTAACAACAAAGAAAAAGACATCACCTCAATGCAAAATAAAGACAAGTGGAACAATATTAAAACAGGTAAATGAATTTAAATATTTGGGAACTGTGTTAACCTCAGACAGAATATGTACAAAAGAGGTGAGATGCAGAATGGCTCAGGCAAAAGCAGCTTTCCAGAAAATGAGGAAGATACTATGCAATCCATTTTTGACAATAGAAACAAGAAAAAAAGTTCTTAAATGTTATGTGGAGCCAGTCTTAACACATAGAACAACAGACAAGAAAATCACTGGAGTCTGTAGAAATGTGGTTTTATAGAGGAATGTTGAGAATACCATGGACAGCTAAGAAGAGAAATGAAAATGTTCTGAAAGAGGTCAAAGCAAAAAGAGAGCTAATTTCCAATATTAGGAAGAAACAATCATCATTTTTTGGCCATGTAATGAGAAGAGAACAACTGGAATATATTGTAACAAGTGGAAAAATTGAGGGACGAAGAGATAGAGGGAAGCTAAGAGAGAAAATACCAGGAAGCTTATATACCTGAAAATGCAGATAAGTTATCTAAACTAAAAAACATCATTGCTCAGGACATTCAGCACTGTGCAGACATCAACAAAGCCAAACCGACATGTACCAATCAACTAACTTAAAAAACAAGACCAAAGTCTGATTTTCCAACTGGAAACAGGACATGCCTCTGTGCAAACACATGACAGCTGAAAGGATTTAATCTTGTCACACAAATTGAACTCAGAGTTTGTCTATCTGACTGTGTTTACCTGGAATTTCTGTTTAAAGTTGATCTTTTTTTGTCTGTATTGATATTACCTGTCTGTATGTAGATATACTGAGATTACCTGTCTGTATGTAGATATACTGAGATTACTTATCTGTATGTAGATATACTGAGATTACCTGTCTGTATGTATATATACTGAGATTACTTGTCTGTATGTAGATATACAGAGATTACCTGTCTGTATGTAGATATACTGAGATTATCTGTCTGTATGTATATATACTGAGATTACTTGTCTGTATGTAGATATACTGAGAACTTAACCTTTCTGTATGTAGATATACTGAGATTACCTGTCTGTATGTAGATATACTGAGATTACCTGTCTGTATGTAGATATACTGAGATTACTTGTCTGTATGTATATATACTGAGATTACCTGTCTGTATGTAGATATACTGAGATTACCTGTCTGTATGTATATATACTGAGAACTTAACCTGTCTGTATGTAGATATACTGAGATTACCTGTCTGTATGTAGATATACTGAGAACTTAACCTTTCTGTATGTAGATATATTGAGATTACCTGTCTGTATGTAGATATACTGAGATTACTTATCTGTATGTAGATATACTGAGATTACCTGTCTGTATATAGATATACTGAGATTACCTGTCTGTATGTAGATATACTGAGATTACTTGTCTGTATGTAGATATACTGAGATTACCTGTCTGTATATAGATATACTGAGATTACCTGTCTGTATGTAGATATACTGAGATTACTTGTCTGTATGTAGATATACTGAGATTACCTGTCTGTATGTAGATATACTGAGATTACCTGTCTGTATGTAGATATACTGAGATTATCTGTCTGTATGTAGATATACTGAGATTACCTGTCTGTATGTAGGTATACTGAGATTACCTGTCTGTATGTAGATATACTGAGATTATCTGTCTGTGTGTAGATATACTGAGATTACCTGTCTGTATGTAGATATACTGAGATTACCTGTCTGTATGTAGATATATTGAGATTACCTGTCTGTATGTAGAAATACTGAGATTACCTGTCTGTATGTAGATATACTGAGATTACTTGTCTGTATATCTTTTTTCTGTTTTTGAGATTGTGGTTCTGCCCTATGTGCCGTCTTCGGCTCGAAAGGACAATAGATAGATAGATGTAGATATACTGAGATTACCTGTCTGTATGTAGATATATTGAGATTACCTGTCTGTATGTATATATACTGAGATTACCTGTCTGTATGTAGATATACTGAGATTACCTGTCTGTATGTAGATATACTGAGAACTTAACCTTTCTGTATGTAGATATACTGAGATTACCTGTCTGTATGTAGATATACTGAGATTACTTGTCTGTATGTAGATATACTGAGATTACCTGTCTGTATGTAGATATACTGAGATTACCTGTCTGTATGTAGATATACTGAGATTATCTGTCTGTATGTAGATATACTGAGATTACCTGTCTGTATGTAGATATACTGAGATTATCTGTCTGTATGTAGATATACTGAGATTACCTGTCTGTATGTAGATATACTGAGATTACCTGTCTGTATGTAGATATACTGAGATTACCTGTTTGTATGTAGATATACTGAGATTACCTGTCTGTATGTAGATATACTGAGAACTTAACCTTTCTGTATGTAGATATACTGAGATTACCTGTCTGTATGTAGATATACTGAGATTTTCTGTCTGTATGTAGATATACTGAGATTACTTGTCTGTATGTATATATACTGAGAACTTAACCTGTCTGTAGTTAATATGTACTGAGAACTCAATCTGTCTGTAGTTATTACATGTGCTGGGAGCTCAAAATCTGTTTATAGTTAACATGTACTGAGAACATTTGTCTGCCTTCTACTATAGCCCCCACCCCAATATTGGCAGACGATTATGTGCTTGTGACTGGTGGGGCAGGCTACATAGGTAGCCACACAGTACTTGAGTTGCTCAATCACAACCATCATGTGCTGGTGCTGGACAACTTGGCTAACGCTAGCATGGGTGAGTATGTTGGTGTTCAGGTGTGTGTATGGGTGTGTCTGTGTCAAAATGTGTGTGTCAGTGAGCATATCTGTCTATATAGGGACATGTATATTGGTATGCAAATATATATGTGTGCTATAATGTCTGTTTGTATACAAACTTGCTTGTGTGTGAATAGTGTGTTGACTTTTACATCTTCATGTGTGTTTAGACATTTTTGTCTTGTGTGATGTATCTAAATGTGTATGTGAACTTGTGTCTGCACATATCTCTATGTGAATATATTTCTCTGAGCACCGACATGTGTGTTTAATAGTGTGGATGTGTCATTCTGCTGCTATTATATGTGTGTGTATGTGGACTTGGGTGTTATGAACATGATCTGATGTAAAATCACAGTGTCCATATCATACAACTCATACAATGTCTGCCTACAATATCCCATCCCACTGTCTACAATATCCCATCCCACTGTCTACAATATCCCATCCCACTGTCTACAATATCACATCCCACTGTCTACAATATCCCATCCCACTGTCTACAATATCACATCCCACTGTCTACAATATCCCATCCCACTGTCTACAATATCCCATCCCACTGCCTACAATATCCCATCCCACTGTCTACAATATCCCATCCCACTGTCTACAATATCACATCCCACTGTCTACAATATCCCATCCCACTGTCTACAATATCACATCCCACTGTCTACGGTGTCACATCCCACTGTCTACAATATCACATCCCACTGTCTACGGTGTCACATCCCACTGTCTACAATATCACATCCCACTGTCTACGGTGTCACATCCCACTGTCTACAATATCACATCCCACTGTCTACGGTGTCACATCCCACTGTCTACAATATCCCATCCCACTGTCTACAATATCACATCCCACTGTCTACGGTGTCACATCCCACTGTCTACAATATCACATCCCACTGTCTACGGTGTCACATCCCACTGTCTACAATATCACATCCCACTGTCTACGGTGTCACATCCCACTGTCTACAATATCCCATCCCACTGTCTACAATATCACATCCCACTGTCTACGGTGTCACATCCCACTGTCTACAATATCACATCCCACTGTCTACGGTGTCACATCCCACTGTCTACAATATCCCATCCCACTGTCTACAATATCACATACCACTGTCTACAGTGTCACATCCCACTGTCTACAGTGTCACATCCCACTGTCTACAATATCACATCCCACTGTCTACGGTGTCACATCCCACTGTCTACAATATCACATCCCACTGTCTACAATATCACATCCCACTGTCTACGGTGTCACATCCCACTGTCTACAATATCACATCCCACTGTCTACAATATCACATCCCACTGTCTACGGTGTCACATCCCACTGTCTACAATATCACATCCCACTGTCTACGGTGTCACATCCCACTGTCTACAATATCCCATCCCACTGTCTACAATATCACATACCACTGTCTACGGTGTCACATCCCACTGTCTACAATATCCCATCCCACTGTCTACAATATCACATCCCACTGTCTACAGTGTCCCATCCCACTGTCTACAATATCACATCCCACTGTCTACAATATCACATCCCACTGTCTACAATATCCCATCCCACTGTCTATAATATCACATCCCACTGTCTACAGTGTCACATCCCACTGTCTACAGTGTCCCATCCCACTGTCTACAATATCACATCCCACTGTCTACAATATCACATCCCACTGTCTACAATATCCCATCCCACTGTCTATAATATCACATCCCACTGTCTACAGTGTCACATCCCACTGTCTACAATGTCACATCCCACTATCAATAATATTTCTGTTGTGCCCAGTATGAGCACGCAAGAAAATCATCTGTCTGTTGTACCCAGTATGAGCACGCAAGACTTTCATCTGTCGTTCCCAATATGAACACATAAGATCCCTCTCTCCCTCTTGTACCCAATATGAACACATAAGATCCCTCTCTCCCTCTTGTACCCAGTATGAGCACGCAAGACTTTCATCTGTCGTACCCAATATGAACACATAAGATCCCTCTCTCCTTCTTGTGCTCAATATTAAGCAGACAAATATTAATATGGGTATATGTATATTCCACTACTTGACACACTATAATGTAGAATGTTGCACCACAAGCAACATGTAGCAGATCAAACAAAATGTCTTAGCTGTTAGAGAGCTCACTTGACAGATGCTTTTCAGAATTTGGTGTAAAAGTTATTGTAATGGAGAGAATTGTCAACAATTGTTTGTGCAGAAAGCATCTCAAGAGTTGAAGAGATCACTGGAAAGAAAGTACCATTTTTTAAAGTTGATCTACTGGACAAGAGTGCCATCCGAGACATTTTTCAAAAGGTATTTTAGTCAAATTTGTGTTGCAAAATGTGTATTTGTAGTATGCATTGCTTTAACTTGTATGATTAGTTAATAAGTTTTTGCAATAATTATGTTTGCAATATGTGTATTTAAAATGCATGGTGTAAGAACGTAATTGTAAGGAGATAATCCCTAGCTTTTATTATGGTTGATTAGATTCCCATTTTTATTTGAACACAGAGCAGATCCCCAGTTGTATTTGTAACACACAACAGATCCCCAGTTGTATTTGTAACACACAGCAGAACCCCAGTTGTATTTGTAACACACAGCATATCCCCAGTTGTATTTGTAACACAGAGTAGATCCCCAGTTGTATTTGTAACACAGAGCAGATCCCCAGTTGTATTTGTAACACAGAGCAGATCCCCAGTTGTATTTGTAACACAGAGTAGATCCCCAGTTGTATTTGTAACACAGAGCAGATCCCCAGTTGTATTTGTAACACAGAGCAGATCCCCAGTTGTATTTGTAACACAGAGCAGATCCCCAGTTGTATTTCAAGTATTTGTAACACACAGCATATCCCCAGTTGTATTTGTAACACAGAGTAGATCCCCAGTTGTATTTGTAACACAGAGCAGATCCCCAGTTGTATTTGTAACACAGAGCAGATCCCCAGTTGTATTTGTAACACAGAGCAGATCCCCAGTTGTATTTGTAACACAGAGTAGATCCCCAGTTGTATTTGTAACACACAGCATATCCCCAGTTGTATTTGAACACACAGCAGATCCCCAGTTGTATTTGTAACACACAGCATATCCCCAGTTGTATTTATAACACAGAGCAGATCCCAGTTGTATTTGTAACACAGAGTAGATCCCCAGTTGTATTTGTAACACACAGCATATCCCCAGTTGTATTTGAACACACAGCAGATCCCCAGTTGTATTTGTAACACACAGCATATCCCCAGTTGTATTTGAACACACATCAGATCCCCAGTTGTATTTGTAACACAGAGCAGATCCCCAGTTGTATTTGTAACACAGAGCAGATCCCCAGTTGTATTTGTAACACAGAGCAGATCCCCAGTTGTATTTGTAACACAGAGCAGATCCCCAGTTGTATTTGTAACACACAGCATATCCCCAGTTGTATTTGAACACACAGCAGATCCCCAGTTGTATTTGTAACACAGAGCAGATCCCCAGTTGTATTTGTAACACAGAGTAGATTTCTAGCTGTGAATTATGAGAACCATGCAACTCATATTTGGTTGCAATCTTTCATACATAAACCAGATTGAAAAACACCATTGAGGTATGCAGAAGAGTTTTTGCTTCCCAGAAAGCATTGACAGGAGTCAAATGGAAGCAAATGTTTTCTTTTTTATTATGTGTATCAGCAATTGATTTTGTCAGTGATCAATTATTGGTATTTGCACTGTCCATGTCACAGCATATATGTCTAGTGTGCATTCAGAAATAGGCATGAGTATATCATGTCTAATTGTCATACAAACATGCTTGGCAGCAGTAAAGTTGAGCTGATGAGTGAAAAGTTAATACAGAAGTGTATGTTGCAGCTCTAGCATGTTACTAAAAGATGAACCCTGAATAACCTTAGCTGATGAAATCAATTCACAAAAATTTCTGCTCCAAAAACTGGATTTGTACAGATAGATTAGCTGAAGGGACAGTAAACAAATGGGGGCGGGGGGGGGGGGGCATATACATATGTTATCCCGATGGAAAAACCAGCACAGAAACCTTCCCAACCAGTCACATCTCATCAAATCATTTCTGAGCAGAATTGACCGCACTACTCCAAGCTACAGAGATCTTATAAATCATATAAACAGATCATATTTTTAACTGACTGTAAATCACTCAACATTATACAAAACACAGCAAATGACCAAACAGTTAAAAAAAAACATATGAAAGGAACAAACAAAACTGTCCAAAAAACACAACTGCAATCCAGTGGCTGCCATCCCACTGTTGAACTGGCTGTAATGAGAAGGCAGATAGACTATCCAAAACAGGCAGCAAAATGGAACAGTTCTGCAACCATGTGACCTACAGAGAATCCAAAACCATTAAACACAACAAAAATTCCACTCAGAGTGGGAAAGAAAATTGGACATCAGCAACTATGATGACCCCGTTCACCAATTACAGTGATTCCAACAGACCATCATCTTCCAAAGTGAGAACTGGACATTTTAGACAACTAAGTCATCTCAAACTGTCCCACATCAATGAGTACCCATGTGGAACTGGTATCCAGGATCGAGCCCACATCCTCCATCTGTGTTCAGCCCACAGGGAACCCACGGTATCACATCTGGCCAGAGGGTGCTGAATTAGGCAGAAACTAGAGGGCAGCTGTCACAACCTGGAAAGAACTGTCAGTTTCATCTTGGAAAAGGGACTTCAGATCTGACCTCATGAACCAAAGACCAGATGGAAGGCCTCTCCTACCAGGACAGGGTGGGTATAACAGGTGGAACTGTTGGTCCAATTAAAAAACACCCCATATGTCCAACGATGGGACAAGCCATGCACATAAGAGCCATGTACCCATGTGGAACTGGTATCCAGGATCGAGCCCACATCCTCCATCTGTGTTCAGCCCACAGGGAACCCACGGTATCACATCTGGCCAGAGGGTGCTGAATTAGGCAGAAACTAGAGGGCAGCTGTCACAACCTGGAAAGAACTGTCAGTTTCATCTTGGAAAAGGGACTTCAGATCTGACCTCATGAACCAAAGACCAGATGGAAGGCCTCTCCTACCAGGACAGGGTGGGTATAACAGGTGGAACTGTTGGTCCAATTAAAAAACACCCCATATGTCCAACGATGGGACAAGCCATGCACATAAGAGCCACATTCAAAGCTCTACCCTCTTACTAGAACCAGTCATTATCTAGTGTCCACTCACAGTTTTTTAGTGATACACTTGACCATTTTGTAAGATCATTTGCTGTGTCATGATATTACGTAAGAGGATAACTGTTCTGACATTCGGTATAGTCCCAGACTTCTCATAATTGTTTTATTTGTTTCATAGTTTTGTTCAATGTGCTGATGAAGGCTAAAGTCAAAACATTCTGTTTTTTACTCTTGAAGCAGTAACATAGACTTTTGCTTTATTTTGCATAGTGTGCATTCAGTATAAAGGAATGTGAACAGTGATTGGCACCAACATTTTCATAGGTGACATTTATACCAGGTCCGTTGTCAATAAAATCAATGGCATTTTGGTTGCGGGCCATAAAAACAATAAGAGAGTCACTGATAGGCAGAGATATCCACTGTGCAAATACATGGACCAGGCAAAAGAATCAAGTTAGAAATGGAGTTGATGACACAGGCCGAAAGTCAATAACACTGGCAACAAATGATTTAAACAGGTAATATGTGGCATTATTGCACTGGCCACCTCACTCGGGTTATAATGGAAATATCTAGGGAGGTGGAGAGTTAGTAGTTGAGTTGAGTAAGATGAGATTATAATGAATACAGTTTGGTAAAGAAAGTTGAAAAAATAGACATGGATTATAATGTTTTGGCCGCAGGTCTATGTCAAAAACCAGACAACAAATAAACATGACATACTTCTTGTTCAGTAAGTCAAGTAAGTACCTCATAGAATGGATAGGTGTATCTGAGAACTGCCCATAGACCCTATTTATCTGGCACTGAGTGTGGCCTTACTATGGACAAAGAAGACATTGCCAAGTTTATTCTTTATTCCTAAGAGAAGAGGTGGAGTATGGGTGTGACAATGAGACTGGGGAGTAGAAAGGGGGTCTGGTTGATCTGGAGTACTTAGTGGGAAAAGCAGATGTGGCTACAATCAACACTTTACAGAAACAATCAATCTGTATACACTTTGAGAAATGCTGAAACAGGCGGTGGAGCGGATATGGGTGTGCCCAGACTGAAATGAATCTGATTCCTTGAATAGAATATAGAATAAAATATGATAGCTTTTTGTATAACATGATTAGTCTGGAAGTGGCAGAAGTTTAGAAGACCGACCATTGCTCTTTATGTTGGACAAGAAGCATGTTTATTTGTTCTTCTACTTCTCATGACACCCTTAGCCGAAACATTATATTTGGTTTTGTTTTCTTATTAGTTTGGCTGCCCAATACAATTTTTACATTTATATTTTCAAGTTTTCCTGCTTTACTTATGGCCTCACAAGATATTTATATTAAGTTATTGAGTTATTTGCGGGTCATCATCATTGCACTCCGAACATGTCCATAGGTGCTCAGATCCCCTCCTCAGCAAGTCCCTCAGTGTCCAGCGACTGACGACTCCAGTTCTATGTTGCTTGATAAGTCTTCTTACACACCCACTAAGTTTCTCATTTCTGGCTGTGCCCATCTTAACTCCCATCTCTTTCATCCGAAGAAGTGATATGGATCTGTGTTTGTCGAAGTCATGTGCTCTTCCCACATCTCGGAGGGCATTGATGATGTCCGCCCAATCCATTGGTTGCCCGTCCTCAACGACAGCGCAGCTAGCCAACCTGTCCGCTCTTTCATTTCCCCATACTCCTGCATGTCCAGGGACATAGACAAAGGTGACCTTACGTATTTTGGATTTCTGCAACGACTCTACCCATTACATGCGTACAGAGCCCGCCTCCACTTTTTTTTATCATGCTCATCGAATCACTCAGTATACATGCGTGGGTGTAGTCTTGTGACTCTGACCATTTGAATGCCTTGGTAACTGCCATCGCCTCCATTGTCATGCTACTCGTGGTCATGACGTATGCACCACTGTCTTCCTTGACTATTCTGCCTGCCGAGCGTGCTGTAAATGCCCATGCACTTCTTTGGTGTCATCTTACAGATCCGTCTGTATATATGACTGCATCTTTCTCATCGGTGTTATATTTGTATTTATATTATAGGCAGTTATTTATATATTTGTGCCTATCTTTAAAGGGGAGTTAACACTATTTATTTGATCAGCAGATTGTGCGTTTGGAGTTGCAGTCACTGAAGAGACGTAGATGGGGACAAAAGGACTGATTAGGGAGGATGTATTGGTTGGGGGAGGGAGGGGAATTCAGCTTACACTTTTTAGGGAAATAAATAATTGAAGTGGGTAGTCAGTTGGGATTTGCAAGAAAGACATTTATAACACAGAGAGTTGAGCATCTTGTTAATGTAGGTAGGGAGGAGAATATTCTTGGGAAACAGTGAGACTGATGTTTATAATGTAGAGATCAGAGGAGAGTTTCTTTCTTCCTTCCTTTCTTTCTAATTGGTGTTCACCCGATGGCTACTAACGGAATGAATAGTTCTCTTTGTTATCCACCCTTATAAGGACATTAAGTGTGCGCAAATGTGTTATGTTTATTTGCACCTTTTGACCCAACACATTTGACTTCGGCACAGTATTTTTGATTACGAGGTTACCTTCCATCTTCAATCCCTACCCGCTTGACCAGACTGGATAATTTGTTTCCAGGAGCATCACTGAGAGGTGGAGCAGGGTTTTGATCAGCTCTAGTGTTTGCCAATCGATGGTATATATATATATATATATATATATATATATATATATATATATATATTTATATATATATATTTATATATATATATTTATATATATATATATATATATATATATATATATACTATAGAAAATATCCACAGCCAAGTTAATGTGTAGCCAGTATGTTGCAGCCAATGATAAACAGCCATCACTATATTCACGCATACACATTTGCTATCTTGATGATTTAAATATAGCTGTCAATTCTGATGAATGTAAAGATAAAGTACAAGATTTGAATCTGCGTCTTAGCATGCGAGTTTTCACCCATATGTGATCTGCCGCCTATTCTCAAGTGTTCGTAGGCTTCTGGATAGTGTCGCTTCAAGCATCAAAACTCACGATGCGAAGCAGCATTCCTCGCCTTCCTAGAGTAATACCCTGGTACCCAATTCTGCCAGCGGCTGGGTCAACTGGGAGGATATTTTGTTTCCAACCACGAGTACAACTCACACTGCTTCCAGCAAGAATTGAACACAGTTTATCCAAAAGTCGAAAGCCCAGTTGGGTGGTTTTCCCAACTAGGCTACCGAGGCCCCCATTGTGATGAAGATGATGTTGCTATAAACATCTCCTTCTGCTATGAACACCTCTTGACTTCATTGTTGCTATATACATCTTCTGCTGTGAACACCTCTAGACTTCATTGTTGCTATATACATCTTCTGCTGTGAACACCTCTAGACATCAGTGTTGTTATAAACATTGGAATTCAAGATGGAGTTTCTCAGTTTGAACCAGGAGCAAAATTATTGCAGTGAAAAACAGCACTTTGTACTACCAGTCTCTAGTATGAGGGTGGATGGTGAAGCAGATGTTGCTGTCCTTAAGTGGACTCCAAATGCCACAATTACTTTACTGAGTTTCAGTCGATGCTTTGGAAGATCTAGAGTTGATGTTTCTGGCTTCAAACCTTAAAAAAACTGGTTTGGCAATACTGCTTTGACCACATTGGGGTTTGTAGGCAAAAATGCTGGTCTGAGGTATGACTATAGCGGGTATGATAGACATGCACAAGGTCAATGTCTTGAAGGTTCTTAGTGATTGTGTGTTGGGCATCAATATGACTATCATTAAGGACTATCAGTCTTAAGATTGCAACAATTTAAAATAAATTTGCAAACATGTAGTAATGACAACTTGCAGGATGAGCTGGGTATAATATATGCACAAGTAGCAAGCTATTAAAAGTATTAATGTGTTTTGTCATCTGCTGAAAGTAACTGAGCACCTATTGGTTTGCCCAGAGTGCTGTAATGCCAGTTTAGCTTAGCCAAAGGATCATCTTCATTACACAATGTATGTCTCCATAATGCTCAGATCCTCTCTTTGACATGTTCCCTGGTGCGAAGCATGGCTGCCACACTCTAGTTTATGCAAAGAAAGCTATGGCTCCAGCTCAGATGCACAAATTCTGTAGCACCAGTGGCGACCTTCTCCTCAAAATGGCATTAATTGCCTCTCACTCAAAGTCTGACATTTTTGTAATATCAACTCTAGCAATAATGAACAATGTGTATTGTAGGTGAATGCCTAATTTTGCAATTTAAAGACTATAGGCCTGTTGATGTGTGTTGTGACAAGTCTAGGTCCCTAGATGTATTATGATAAAGAGTTAATGTCTAGTTGTATTTTATGACAGAGAGCACATCTCTAATTTGTGTGTTTGCTTGTGTTTGTTTATTCCTCTACTTTCCTTCCATTCTTCTTAAAACAACATCTCTAAATACATATGTATGTGTGTATGTCCTAGTATAAGATCTCCATTGTCATGCACTTTGCTGGATTGAAAGCAGTAGGAGAGTCAGTGGCTCTGCCTCTAATGTACTACCACAATAATGTTGGAGGGACTGTCAACCTAATGGAGGTATGTTATTACTGTTCTGCAAGTTTGAAGCTTTTCTTGTTTATTATTGTACAACAAAAGGCAGTACTACCATAATGTTTTGAAAATATGATCTCTTGTCTTAAATGTCTCTTCTACTTCATTCATTGGGTGCTGTCTCCACATCAATGGTTGGCTACCATGGAGCGCCATTTTACTCATCTCCTGTCTTGATGATACACATTGTCATTAGTTCCATTTGATCACTTTTTGGTGCTATCAGTCCACTTTAGTCTTGGTCTACCTCTGCCTCGACTACCTTGTACCTTCCACTTTAAGACTTTTACTAGGGTATTGTGTCTCTTTACATGCTTAACAAATGTCAGTTGTCTTTTCCTAATTGTGTTAAATAGTCATTTTTCATTTTCAACTGATTCAGAACTTCTTTGTTTGTCTTCTATTCCTTTGACCCAATTCTCCCCATTTTTCTATCGGTCCACAAAGACTTAAATTTTCTATTCTGTTTTCTTATTTAGTGTCCATTTTTCTGCACCATACAGGAATGTTGAATAAATATTACATTTTACAATTCTGTTCTGCTCTTGAAACACTGTATTATTATTCTACAATTATTGTTTTATTTGTTCTAGAAAGTAAACAATTAATCCATTACACCCTAGAATATATAGGAAATGTGTTAGCTCCCATATTTTGATGACAAACTACAGCATTATCAGTAAATGGTCAGTACTGTTTCTCTTTCCCGGGAGAGAATCCTATACCTATTAAGCTGGATTTGTTGTAGAAGTACAGTTCCATTATTTTAGGAGTATGAGGAAAGCAATTGTGAAGACATTGACTGTGTGCATGATTCCAGCAAGCTAAGAGTAGAAATACCCTGATTTCAGGAATACAGCTGGCTGAGAGTTAGGCTATACCAACTTCAACCTAACAATGGGCTGGCTGAACCAACACAACAACCGGCACGGGCGTAATATCGACCACATTACCCCAAAAATCATGTGCCAAAGGTCTATAAAAAGTATGGTCACTAATACCATATTCCCTATACGCCACTTGGCGTGACAGGACACTTTATTTTTTTTTATGGTCTGTCATAGAAGTACAGTTCTATTATTTTAAAAGTATGGGTCTGTTGTTCTAGAAATACAGTTTTATTATTTTAGAAGTATGAGTCTGTTGTACTAGAAGTTAAATTTTAATGTTCTTCAAATATAGTATCGATGTTCTAAAAGTTTGGAGCTAGTATTTTAGAAGTATTATATTATATAAGAACTTCAAATTAAATTGTTTGAACTCCATTATGCCCTATCCCTTCATACAACAAAATACAAAAGCTAAATTGTGGAAAGTACTTGTAAAGGATTATATTCCTACTTCCAAGAAAAACTCTACACTTGTGCTCTATATTTGAAAGTACACACCTTCATGAGATAGTATTTTCATGAAATTTATCATATCCAGGACAAGAAACTGGTCACTCTCTCTCTGTCTGGAGTTCACCTGATGGCTACTAAAATAATGAATAGTATGGTTGATTTACGCTTTTTGGCCCAACACATCAGACTTAAGCATGGCACATTTTAGTACTGGATTGCCTTCCCTTTTTGATCCCTTTTCGCTTGACCAGAGCGGATAGTCTGTTTCCAGGAGTACTACTGGTAGGTGGAGCAGGATTTTTAACAGCTCGACTGTTCGCAGATCCTGGCACCTGCTGTCAGTGGCTGACTACGCTCAACTCACTTTCTGGACAGGCATCTTAAAAGTATTTTGCCCAAAGTTGTCTGTTAAACTGTAGAATAAAGGCTGCCTGCCCAATGTAGTTGTCCAAGTTGTGCTCAAGTCAGCATTACTTTCATCAACAAAAAAAATTGGAAGTAAAACCACCATTCACCTATTTGGCAAAGGGCGGTATTTAATATGCTTTCACTGTTGCTTTCTTTCTCTAACCCCACCCCCCCCTCCCTTCCCATCATAGTAAGAATATTGAAAGATAATCAAAATGTACTGTTTGTCACTTTGTTTTCCTTGTTATTGTCTTTAATGGTGTCATGTGATGCTTCCAGGTAATGAAGGAGTTTAATGTGAAGAATATCATCTTCTCAAGCTCTGCAAGTGTTTATGGGCTTCCTCACTATTTACCTGTTGATGAGAAACATCCTGTAGGAGCCTGCACAAATGCCTATGGCAAGACCAAGTTCTTCATTGAAGAGATCATTCGAGACCAATGCATAGCAGACAAGGTATGATCTCCATTCTCATACTTTTGTCTCACAAATTGGTCAGGTTTTTAGTGTTTCAATGATGTTTATTTATGTCATTATTCCTATACTCTATCTGAACAAAAATCATGATTTATGTACCACAAACTGTACACACCCTAGTGAGGGTTGCTGTAGTAATGCGTTTGCTTCACAGTCTGAAGGTGTCTGGTTTAAACCACATATGTGGAGATCCTACATTGTGCTGACATCGTCTGACTGTAGTGATAATGACCCTAACATGAAGACAATAGTCCCAATTATTTCTCCTGGTCTTAAGTAATAACCTTATTGCTCAACTTGTCAGATTTGTACATTGGGAGACATCTGTAATGGTTAACTTGTGATTGGAAAGATGTCACAAAAATGTTCTTAATTATATAAACATAACTTAGTGATAGTAAATGGAAGAAATAGTTGTACGTTAGTTGTCCTTTTTCAAACCAAAGTGAATATTTATTACTTTCAGGCCAAAATGATAGTTATAGACAACACATGTCAGGTCTACTTAGAATAATTGTGCCGCACAATAAGGTAGACAAAGAAAGCAGTGAAGTGAGAATGGTTTGAAGTATCATCTTTTTAACTGCTTAAGGGTAGGAACCTCTGATGAAAATGATTGTAAAAAAAAAAACCAAGAAAAGAGCCATGCCACGTGGCATCAAGGGAACATAGTGTTGGTGCCCACATTTTTATTTAGGCTTTTGGCACATGTTTTTTGGGTTAATGGGGGTTCATTTTAAGTTGCTTTTCTTTCACAGAACAAATCCGGTAGCCATTTAAGGCTGGGTGAACCTGGAAGCTGTCAATAAGGATTAAACCTGACCTCTTGTCCTTAGTAGTTCAGTTCACTGAGCTATTGTGGCACCTGTAGTCCAGTTCACTAACCACTGAGCTGTCACTATTCTCAACATGGCTGTTGCAGAGATCAAATGGTTGCTGAACGTTTGCTACAATCATCACCAACAAATGATGAACAGAGAAGGCTGTCGCAAGAGAGCTGTGAAGAGGTCTCAGCCATGAGCTGACCAATGCTTTCTTTAAATTTAAGACTGACATGTAGAGGTGTGCAAAGAAGAAGAAGATAATAGAGAAACAGTTGGAAGATCAGTGACTGAATCACATATGTAAGTGTCAGTGAAAACTGAAAGTTAATAGCTGCTTCCATTGATTTAACACAGTGACCAAATGGGATTGATGAAGTGAGTCTAAATATAGACACAATCTACAACATTATACGGGGATGCCCTGGCAATATAACTGATTCCATGGATAGACAAAATCTAGACAAACAAAAATGTGGACACATTGAACTTTGCATCAGACATGGACATGTCCCCAGTCAGCGCCTTCTTCGTCTCATAAAAGATTTATCAATTTTACATGTAAAGTTAGCAGGGGCTTGCTGTCAGCTTTTCTTATTGCTAAACATTTTGTCTGTCTGGTAGTTCAAATTGTTGTACACAAATACTGTGCCGGATCATCTTTACACCGACTCAGCTGAGAGGGAATGTTGCACATGACATATAATCCAAGTGCAAACATCAGAAATAACAGCCGTCTAGTCTCAATCATCCGTCATATTAACATATAAATTAATATTTGTAGTATTCTGTTCATTCATCACTGTTGCGCTCTATCTACAGACATGGAAGGGGGTGCTCCTTCGATACTTCAACCCCATTGGTGCCCACAAATCTGGAAAGATTGGTGAAAACCCTCAGGGCATCCCAAACAACTTAATGCCTTATGTATCCCAGGTAGCTGTGGGCAGAAGACCTTATGTGACGGTGTACGGGGGTGATTATGACACACCAGATGGAACAGGTAAGTCTGTTTGAGACTTATTCCTCCTACAACTTGACTGGTTAGCAAAAAGGTCATGAATGAAGGTCAACTTTAAATTAATGTCTGAACTGTGTAAATAAGTGTCCGTACTGTGTAAATTAATGTCTGGACTGTGTAAATAAATGTAAATTTCTCTGTTGTCTAGCCTTTCTCTGTGTTATATGTATGTAGTCACATCTTGAAAAGAATGGGAAATAAATGTTCTTTTTTCAGCATTGCATATACTTGTGTTTAAATTTTTTTAAAATAACTGTCATTCACTGCTGTATCATCGGACTTTTCACACGTATACCATCAAGTGACAATGTCACCCCCAGATGAGCTGAGACAAACTGCTGCAGAATGTGGATATCTTGTGAAGACAGAGAAAGCTTTAGAATAGCTGTCTTGGGAGACAAGTTGCAACATGGACAAGCTTGATGATGATGTGTGACACTGTGTCACTCACAGTGACATTTATTTTTATTTTTTATAACATGCCATGTCAAATTAATGACAGAAGTAATTTTTGTGTAGTTGCAGTCACATTGAGATGTTACAATTGTGAACTGAAAATTAAAACAAATAATAAATTAAAAACTACTTTATAATGTACTTTTTTTCTTCTGCGTTAATTGGCAATATTTTTACATTTTTCTGTAAAAATTATACACATTTTAATAATACAAACATTGATTCAAGAGATTTTCATCCTCTCTTGATTGTCAATTATTAAATGGCCATTAAGTTTGTCTCGATGTGCCATTTATTCTCACCTTGTGCTGTGAGTGCCAAACATGGGTGCTCACAAATAAACATAAAAGGAAGCTTGTCATCAAAGAGATGAGATGTTTGATTAGAGATTAGGTGCTTGGGGTGTCCAGGGGAAGCAGAATTGAAAATCATGTCACCAGAGAGAAATTGGGTATTGAATAAAAAATTCTGAGTTACATACATCAGCAACAAATGGTTTGCTCATCTGGAGAGAATGTCAGCAACAAATGGTTTGCTCATCTGGAGAAAATGTCAGCAACAAATGGTTTGCTCATCTGGAGAGAATGTCAGCAACAAAAGGTTTGCTCATCTGGAGAGAATGTCAGCAACAAAAGTTTTGCTCATCCAGAGAGAATGTCAGCAACAAATGGTTTGCTCATCTGGAGAGAATGTCAGCAACAAAAGTTTTGCTCATCCAGAGAGAATGTCAGCAACAAATGGTTTGCTCATCTGGAGAGAATGTCAGCAACAAATGGTTTGCTCATCTGGAGAGAATGTCAGCAACAAATGGTTTGCTCATCTGGAGAGAATGTCAGCAACAAATGGTTTGCTCATCCAGAGAGAATGTCAGCAACAAATGGTTAGCTTATCCAGAGAGAATGTCATGATGATCTTTAGAATAGAATGGCATCACTGTAGGCAGGGCATCCTCATATCTGCTAAGCCCTTGTTGCAGGAACCAAGAAAGTATTCATCCTGATCATTGATACTGTTCTAGTGAACATGTTGCATTCTGAATTAAGGTGCACAACTCAAGGTACACACTTCTGGGTCACTGTAATAGTTGCTGCAGGCAGGATGACCATCATGCACCTGCACCGAATTCATGTAGACTTTGTGGTCAGTGAGCATATCCTAAGAATTGCTAACAAACAAAGTCAGGCTTCCACTCAAGTAAAACACTCGCTTCCACCACAGTCCAGCAGATGGTGAATTTGCTATCAACTCTTGTTCACTGATCATTGTGAAGTAGAATCTTGATCATCTCTTGTTCACTGATCATTGTGAAGTAGAATCTTGATCATCTCTTGTTCACTGATCATTGTGAAGTAGAATCTTGATCATCTCTTGTTCACTGATCATTGTGAAGTAGGATCTTGATTAATTTGTGTTTATTGATCATTGTGAAGTAGAATCTTGATTAATTCTTGTTCACTGATCATACTGATCATTGTGAAGTAGAATCTTGATTAATTCTTGTTCACTGATCATTGTGAAGTAGAATCTTGATTAATTCTTGTTCACTGATCATTGTGAAGTAGGATCTTGATCAATTCTTGTTCTTTGATCATTGTAAAGTAGGATCTTGATCAATTCTTGTTCACTGATCATTGTGAAGTAGGATCTTGATCAATTCTTGTTCTTTGATCATTGTAAAGTAGGATCTTGATCAATTCTTGTTCACTGATCATTGTGAAGTAGAATCTTGATTAATTCTTGTTCTTTGATCTTTGTGCAAGCATTCATAGAGACACAGACCACTTTCATCTCAGGTTCTGTTGAGAGTCTTGAGTCAGTGTGACTTGTACTTTCTCCACTCCGAATGTCCAGACAATGTCAAGCTATAGATTATAAACAGAGAACAGAGCAAGGCTGACATTGCACAATTTTCGACACTGAAATCCCATTTGTATGCATTTCACTTTGTCATCAAATAAATTACTAGCATTGGCCAAACACAGAAACAATAGCACAATCTGGCATAACAAACATACACTCAATAATACGTAGATGACAGCTGAAATGAACTAGTCATATAATTCACATGTGTGAACAATATCTACTAAAGAAATTATTTGATGGTAAACTGCAAAAGGGAAGAATACCCTGTCATCTTTTACATCTGTATGATCTATATGTCACACCCTGTCTTTTACTTAAATGTTTTCTATATGTCACACCCTGTCTTTTACTTAAATGCTTTCTATATGTCACACCCTGTCTTTTACTTAAATGCTTTCTATATGTCACTTATACAGGGGTTAGAGACTACATTCACATTGTTGATCTTGCTAAAGGTCATGTGGCTGCTATAAATAAACTGAAAACTGACTGTGGCTGTGTGGTAAGTATGACTGACTGTGTGGATCCTTCTGTTGCCCTGTAGCATCATTTCAACTATGAAGGTTGTTCAAGTCAAATAATTTATTTTGTTTATTTACAATGACAGAACACATTTAAACATATAGAAAAGACTTAATTCTCAATGTAATCTTCCCCCCCCCCCCCCCAAACCTGATGTATTTATGGTCAGTCGAAGGCGTATCACTGCAGGCGAATTAAAATCCATAATTGCTCAACCACCCGTGCTAGTGGAATCATCCGAAATAAAACTCATCTCATTGAGGGATCCAAACAAAGAAAGGCAGCTGCAGTCATCATCATAGCAGCTATAGCACACGCCAAAAGACATAAGGCCAAGTGGCACAGAAAGTGAACGCAGCTGAACTGTCCTTTGTCATATGATATCATGATTCATCGTAAGTAATCGAAATATCGAAACATGATCCGGATGAACAACACAGCTCACGTGTGCACAGAGCACTAAACTCAGTAGCTCTGACAGCAAGCCGGACTTGGAAAATAAGAAAATTGCAACAAGAAACACTTTTCAGACTGAGCCTCAATGGTTTCTACCGCCTATCCACCATATTGACAGAAAGTCCTGATGTCTTTATTTCAGTGTATCAGTAAAGCTTTGATACCCCAGAAAAGCATCATGCCAGAGCCATGATTTGACTTCACCTCACCATCACTACAGAGACCTGTCCTGGAACCCAGCTGGCACTAAATTCTGGAACCATAGTTGTTATTGTTTTCAAAGGATCCACAGAAAGATGTTTCTGTTCTACAATGTTATCTGTCAAGTGTCAGACATTTACCCATTGAATTTTGCACAAGAGCCACTACATTGGGCTTCTTCAAGCCACCTCGGTTGAGATCATCTTGCACTGATGTATGGCTGTCTTTACATTTGTAACATTCAAATGTTTTGCTGTAGTCACTCATAACCATACTGTTCTTGAAGTCTTCATTAAATTTTACTTTTTATATCTTCATTTACAAGATATTTAATAACTACATGCTGTTCCATGCTTGCACCCACATGGTTTGTCTACCATCTTGTTTAACAGGTTATTAGCATCCCCCCCCCCCACATTACCAAATTATGCAATAATAGTAGTTGCTTGTCTCTTATAAGCAACCTTAACAATATGAGCTTTATACTCACGTCTCTTATACTGAGACAAAAAGTTGACTTGAGCAACACTGTGTAATGATCCTGTAACCTGACACTCAAATCTAGTAATCCTCTAACTTAATTATAAGGTCTATATAATAATAATTTTACAGTACAATAAGTATATTGTACTGTAAAAAAAAAGAAAAAAAGTAAAGTGCCCCCGTCACGCCAAGTGGCGTATAGGGAATATGGTGTTAGTGACCATAAATTTTACAGACCTTCGGCACATGGTTTTTTGGGGTAATGTGGTCAGTATTACGCCCGTGCCGCTTTACTTTCCCAGAAAAAAATCCGGTACCCATTTAAGGCTGGGTGAACCGGAAGCCGTCGGTAGGGATCAAACCCTACCGCTTGTCCTTTGTAATCCAGTTCACTAACCACTGAGCTATCGCGGATCCCATTGTACTGTAGCTTCAGACTAAATGTATTGATCCTGTAGATTAACTGTAAAGTTCTTCTATTGTCCAGTAACATTACCTTCAATGATATTAATCTTGAAGCTTAACTATAAAGTTCTACTATTGTTGTTCTGTAGCCTCATATTATATTATAAACATTGATTATCTTTCCTACAGACATACAACCTTGGTACTGGTGTAGGATATTCTGTCCTCGACATGATCAAAGCTCTAGAGAAGGCATCTGGCAAATGTGTAAGTAGCTGCAGGGGACATGCCTGTTGTAATAGGAGAAGAGTGAAGTAGGTTAAAAATAGAATAGAGGCATTACAATAATCAGGTTAAAATAAAATTGACAGGTTTGGGATAAAGAATGCTAAAAATAGATAAAATAACAATGGGCTAGTCAGTTATGTGTAAAAGGTTAAGAAGAGAACAGCAGAAAAGTGGAGTGTCTACACTAGGATACATAACACCAAGGGATCGGTACTTCCTTTGACAATGCCTTCTTTTTTTAATCAGCCATTCATACTTTTGGTAACACTCCCCTCTTCATTTTTCTGAAATTCTTCACTGATATTTAACATACAAAGCTTCATTATAGTGGTAGAGAGGTAAGATGTTGGCCTCTGGGTAAGAAGGCCGTAGGTTTTAATCCCACCACCTGTGGTAGGAGTTTTTCTCTTTAGATCCCTAGTTTTTCATAGCTTTACCCACCTCTAGTCTGTGGACTATAACATTCAATGTCTAATCCTCTCATAAATGGCAACAAAATAGGAGATCCTGCACTCATTAAAGAACCTTTGACAGTTAAAAATAAACAAAGAAAAAGCCAAAATGGCTGTTGCCCAGACAAAATCTGTTAAGCAATTAAAAGTCTATCCAAGCTCAAGACAAATGTGTTGAGTCAAAGGTGCAGCTATGATTGCTTACCTAGTAAACTAGTGAGACACAGCATCCGCACCCACTCAGTGGGTGAACATTGTGGGAGAAGCTGCCTTCCTTGATGACTTAGACATCATGTGGTCTACACTGATGAATTAGATATCAACTGTTAAAGACAGGGATGATAAAATCACCCATAACTGATGTCAATGATTTGATATCACATGATGTTAATTAGTGCCCTCTGTTTCTATGTGCAACATGATGATAGGAAACACCTGGTTTAAGCAACATCCAAGACGTCTGTGGGCATGGAAAAGCCCAGGGTTACGCACGTAATCAAATTGATTACATAATGATAAGCAATAGATTTAGAAACAGTCTGGTGTGTGTGAAAACTAGACCAGGGGCAGATTGCAATAGTGATCATGTACCAGTTGTGGGAAAGCTTAGAGTAAAATTAAAAACAACAAAATGAGCCTCAGTTAACATCAAGTTAAATTTGGATTTACTCAAATCAGACAAGAAGCTGCAAGACGAATATAAAATCACAATTCAGAACCGGTACAATGCAACAGAGAAGATACAAAGCATTGATGAACAGTGGGAAATGCTAAAGAATCAATGCAACAAACATCAAAAGAGTTCATACCACCAGTGAGGACAAATTCAAGAAAGAAATGGATGACAGATGACATTTTGCAACTAATGGATACAAGAAGAAGAAATAAAGAAAATATAGATGAGTATAAGAGATTAAATAAAGAAATTGTAGTAAAATGCATTGAAGCAAAAGAAGCATGGCTAAAACAGAAATGCAAAAAGATTAAAATGCAACAAAAGGAGATGCTAAAGCTATATACAAACAAATTGAAGAATTAACCAGAAGAAAAACGCAATCAAAAACTGGATGTTTAAGATCAAAGGAAGAAGAGCTGTTGATTGAACAAGAAAGCATAACGGAACGATGGACAGAATATATTAAAGATCTTTATAATGATGAACGAACGGAAGTAAATATTAAGGATAATGGAGAAGGACCAGAAATACCCAGAGAAGAAGTGGAAGACGTCTTTTGCAATATGAAAGCAGGATAATATAACTAAAGCCATAGTTGATTTTGGAATAGAAATAATAACAAAAATATTGAATGATATCTACAACAGTGGATATAAACCAGACGACCTGCTCAAATCAATATTCATAGCCCTACCAAAGAAATCTGGTGTGATTAAATGTGATAATCATCGCACAATAAGCCTTATGAGTCACATGACTAAGATATTACTAAGAATCATCATGCGAAGAGTGCGAAACAAAATCAGTCCAGAAATTAGCGATGAACAGTGTGGTTTTGTTAAAGATAAAGGAACGAGCAATGCCATATATATCATAAGATCTTTAGTAGAAAGAGCCATAGAGGTGAAAACAGATCTATACCTATGTTTCATAGATTATACCAAAGCATTTGACAAAGTAAAGCACCAAGATATAATCAAAATTTTAGAAAGCATAAATGTAGACAGCAAAGACCTAAGAATAATAAAGAACATGTACTGGCAACAAACAGCGGCCATAAGATGGAAACCAATTGGGAATGTTTCAGCAAATAAAACAGGGTGTTAGACAAGGTTGTGTGCTGTCACCAGATTTGTTTAATATTTATAGTGAGATTATTTTAAGATCCATAAGGGGCATGCCTGGAGTAACAATTGGAGGTCATAATATAAATAATGTAAGGTATGCTGATGATACAGTCTTAATCGCTAAGAGTGAAAATGAGTTGCAAGAAATGTTGGACATTGTAGTGAAGGAAAGCAAACATAAGGGACTCAGCCTTAATAGCAAAAAGACAGAAGTAATGGTAACAACAAAGAAAAAGATATCACCTCTGTGCAAAATAAAGACAAGTGGAACAATATTAAAACAGGTAAATGAATTTAAATCTTTGGGAACTTTGTTAATCTCAGACGGAAGATGTACAAAAGAGGGGAGATGCAGAATGGCTTAACAAAAGCAGCTTTCCAGAAAATGAGGAAGATACTATGCAATCCAGTTTTGACAATAGAAACAAGAAAAAGAGTTCATAAATGCTATGTAGAGCCAGTCTTAACATATGGATGTGAATCATGGACAATAGGACAACAGACAAGAAAATCACTGGAGTCTGTAGAAATGTGGTTTTGCAGAAGAATGTTGAGAATACCATGGATAGCTAAGAAGAGTAAATGAAAACGTTCTGAAAGAGGCCAAAGCAAAAAGAGAGCTAATTTCCAATATTAGGAAGAAACAATCATATTTTTTGGCCATGTAATGAGAAGAGAACAACTGGAATATATTGTAACAACTGGAAAAATTGAGGGACGAAGAGATAGAGGGACGCAAAGAGAGAAAATACCAGGCAGCTTAAGAGAATGGCTTGGCAGATGGTCAACAACAGAAATGATAAAGAACTGTCGAGATCGAAAGTGTATTTTACAAACTTTGCAACACTAAGCTCTCCAGATTGACCAGACCTCTTTTCTACCTTTGGACTCCTCAGTCTCGCAATATATGCATCCTTGTCCAGAGTAGGGCCACATTCAGTTCAGAGCTGCAAGCGAGCTTATCAGCTATCTCATTGCTGTGCACACCAGCGTGCCCTGGACAGTACATCCAGGTTAATGCACTTACTTTAGAGTCATCCAAGGGCTGCATCCCTCCTGCCGCAAAGACTGTCTGGTCAATTTTCTGTAGCATGCTTTGTGGATCAGTCACCAAGACTGCATAATCCACATTCTGTGTAACCAGCCATGTTACCAAGGCCATTGCTGCTTCTGTCTCTTTTCTCATGCTGGGCACCATAATGCTGCAATTGCCAGATTCCCTACCCATTTCTCTGCCCTGTTGGTATGCCACAAAACACCCATTCATTTAGATGATGGGATCCTGAGGTGATGTCACTTTTTTGGTGTATTCCCTTATTACGACCTCAGGAGCTTTATTAGCCCAGTTGTGACACCCCCTGTTGAGCTGAACGATTACTTTGGTTGGCCTCTTTTTATCTGGTGTTACTTCTGTCTAATCCTTGCCAGCCCTAGTGTCATTCAAATCAAATACTCTTCTTAGGGCTCTTCCACCTCAGTCATCCAGGATTTTCCACGCTGGAGGCGCCTGCCCTGAGTCACACCCATTTCTGAATGCAAGGGATGTTTCTGAACAATTAGTCCACATACGCTTCAATAAATGCTGGGACAGGCACTGGAGTGGGTTTGGGGATGCCCCGACTGCAATAAAAATGTATTCTATGAGTAGGGTGAACATGACAACAGAAGAAGTGGGAGATCTGGATAGAGACAGAGGTTCTTTCACTATCATGAATGCAATGTTCAGTGGGAGATCTGGCTAAAGACAGGGATTCTTTCACTATCGTGAATGTAATGTTCAGTGGGAGATCTGGCTAGAGACAGGGATTCTTTCAGATGGGTTATCGTGAATGCGATGTTCAGTGGGAGATCTGGCTAAAGACAGGGATTCTTTCACTATCGTGAATGTAATGTTCAGTGGGAGATCTGGCTAGAGACAGGGATTCTTTCAGATGGGTTATCGTGAATGCGATGTTCAGTGGGAGATCTGGCTAAAGACAGGGATTCTTTCACTATCGTGAATGTAATGTTCAGTGGGAGATCTGGCTAGAGACAGGGATTCTTTCAGATGGGTTATCGTGAATGCGATGTTCAGTGGGAGATCTGGCTAAAGACAGGGATTCTTTCACTATTGTGAATGTAATGTTCAGTGGGAGATCTGGCTAGAGACAGGGATTCTTTCACTATCGTGAATGTAATGTTCAGTGGGAGATCTGGCTAGAGACAGGGATTCTTTCACTATCGTGAATGTAATGTTCAGTGGGAGATCTGGCTAAAGACAGGGATTCTTTCACTATCGTGAATGTAATGTTCAGTGGGAGATCTGGCTAAAGACAGAGGTTCTTTCACTATCATGAATGCAATGTTCAGTGGGAGATCTGGCTAGAGACAGGGATTCTTTCAGATGGGTTATCGTGAATGCGATGTTCAGTGGGAGATCTGGCTAAAGACAGAGGTTCTTTCACTATCATGAATGCAATGTTCAGTGGGAGATCTGGCTAAAGACAGGGATTCTTTCACTATCGTGAATGTAATGTTCAGTGGGAGATCTGGCTAAAGACAGAGGTTCTTTCACTATCATGAATGCAATGTTCAGTGGGAGATCTGGCTAAAGACAGGGATTCTTTCACTATCGTGAATGTAATGTTCAGTGGGAGATCTGGCTAGAGACAGGGATTCTTTCACTATCATGAATGCAATGTTCAGTGGGAGATCTGGCTAAAGACAGGGATTCTTTCACTATCGTGAATGTAATGTTCAGTGGGAGATCTGGCTAGAGACAGGGATTCTTTCAGATGGGTTATCGTGAATGCGATGTTCAGTGGGAGATCTGGCTAAAGACAGGGATTCTTTCACTATCGTGAATGTAATGTTCAGTGGGCGATCTGGCTAGAGACAGGAATTCTTTCAGATGGGTTATCGTGAATGCGATGTTCAGTGGGAGATCTGGCTAAAGACAGGGATTCTTTCACTATCATGAATGTATTGTTCAGTGGGAGATCTGGCTAGAGACAGGAATTCTTTCAGATAGGTTATCATGAATGCAACGTTCTGCAAATGACATGTGACTTCATGACTAGGAATTCTCTATTTGCTTCTGCTACTGGACAGTCTATGATTATTCAATAACTAGACACCATAAATTTGACCACCAACAGATACCTTACCAGATTACAGCTCGCAGACCTGGAGACATAGCAGTCATGTATGCTGACCCTGAGAGAGCGGAAAAGGAATTGGGCTGGAAGACAACGCTAGGGCTAGATGAGATGTGTAAGTGAAGAAATTATATATGTAAAAGAGGTTAGTGTGTAGTGTAAGTAAACGTATGAGATATGTAAGAGAGATCAGTGGGTTGTGTAAATGAAGAAATGAGATATGTAAGACAAGACATTTGTGTAAGTGAAGAAATCAGAGTGGGACAAATTGTTGTTAAACTGAAAGGATGAAATATGTAAAATTGGACAATGTGTAAGTGAGAGGATGGGATGTATAAGAAAAGACAAAGTGTTACACAAGAGAATAGGTTAGGGTAATGGTCCAGGTAAGTGTGTATGTGCTGATATAAAATGAGTAATAAATAGAGTAAGATATACAAGATTTGTGAGTACAAATATATGAAATGTGTACATACACGATTGACCATCTTTGTTTACAAACATGGTTTTTTGTAGGTGAAGATCTATGGAGATGGCAGTCCAACAACCCACATGGATATACAACTTCCAGCTAACAACATACATCTTGCCTTTGTCAAAGAGGATAACCATGAATAAAGACCTGTGCATGTGTTTGCATGAAAGAGAAAAGAGAAAATATTGTTTTTTTAGAGTCACACAGGCCAAATCCTATCCAGGAGAAACAACATTTCAGATCTCCTCAGTTATGAGATTTTTTAAAACAATGGCTTTAACTTTTTAATTTAAGACTCCACAGTCCTATGATAATCAATTACGATAGGTATTTTCTTTATTTTCAATTTTCTTAGTTATGACTGCTATATTCTTTAGTTATAATCTCCACACTTATGACTAATACATTTTTTATTTTAAATCTCCCCAGTTCTGTGATAGTCAATTATGACTACTACATTTGTTATTTTATATCTCCTCAGTTATGACTGCTACATTCTTTGCTATAAGTCTCCTCAATTATGACTGCTACATTTGTTATTTTATATCTCCTCAGTTATGACTGCTACATTCTTTGCTATAAAGTCTCCTCAGTTATGACTGCTACATTCTTTTATGCTATAAGTCTCCTCAGTTATGACTGCTACATTCTTTGCTATAAGTCTTCTCAGTTATGACTGCTACATTCTTTGCTATAAACCTCCTCAGTCTGTGATAGAGTGTATGATGATAGATTTGTAAGTGTTCTTGCTTGGAGTTATTACTGTGCTGTCAACTAATGTATTTGGTCATAGCTTACTTCTGACAATGTGCTAGTCTCACCCAACAAAGCTCTCACCCCCCCCCCCCCCCCCAATTGTAGGCTTGTTAATCCTAGTCGTACTAACCAGTAGTTCTTCCTCCAATATGCTTTGTTTTTTCTTTCTTTCTTTCATTTATCCTGTTCTGCTTTTTGCCAGTGGGTGTCGCAGGCTTAAGTCAATGATGTGTTTTCAATCAAGGGCACTTTATGTACCTTGGTATCGGACTTATTGCAGGAGCTACTGAGTTAGGTGCACAGTGCACACCGTGAGCTGTGTGATTCATCCGTTTTGATCATGTTTTGATATTCCAATTGTTTACGATGAATGATGATAGGGAACAGTTGGCTGTGTTTACTTTCTGTGCAGTTTCGCCTTATGTCTTTTGGCGTGTGCTGATACTGCTATGATGGGGACTACAGCTACCTTTCTTTGTTTGGGAGATGAGTTAGTAATTTGGATAATTGCACGGGCAGTTGAGCAATTATGGATTTTAATTTGTTTGCAGTGATACCGGATCCTTCCATAACCAACCAAAGAACTGTATTGTTTTATTATGTCATAAATTCCCCTAATCCATCGTCTTCTTGGTCTACCAGTGTATCTTGGTTGTTCCATTATGTTGTTTTAAAAATAGTCTTTTGAAAGTCCTATTTGTCCTAGTCCTACTTACCAATGGTTCTCCTCCCTCTGGTTTTAATAATGTGTATATATATATATATATATATATATATATATATATATATATATATATATATATATATATATATATATATATATATATAATATATATATATATATATATAATTGCCTCAGTCTTGTGATAGAGTAAAATGTGACTGCTACAGGTTTATCTTAATGAGTGAAATCATTGATGAATTCTCACTAAAGGTGGGGGCACTTGCCAAACATGACTGAAGTCAATGATGAATTCTCACTAAAGGTGGGGACACTAGCCTAATATGACTGCTGAAACCATTGATGAATTCTCACTAAAGGTGGGGACATTCGCCAAACATGACTGAAGCAAATTATGAATTCTCACTAAAGTTGGAGACACTAGCCAAACACGACTGAAACCATTGATGAATTCTCACTAAAGATGGGGACACTAGCCAAACACGACTGAAACCATTGATGAATTCTCACTAAAGATGGGGATACTTGCCAAACATGACTGAAGCTAATTATGAATTCTCAATGAAGGTGGGGACACTAGCCAAACATGATTGACATCATTGATCAATTCTCACTGAAGGTGGGGACACTAGCCAAACGTGACTGAAGCCATTGATGAATTCTCACTGAAGGTTGAAATACTACTCCTGATTTCCATGTTGCATGTTTTTGTCATTTTAAAAATGTATATACCTTTTGGAGCGAAAAAGGACATTTTGAGGTATCTAGCATTCTTAGTAGTTCACAAATAATAACCATAACTGAAAGTAGAGTTAGGCAGTCAACTCACTTAAATGCTCCCAGTGACAAATACAAAGATAGTAAGTCATTAAAAGTCCAAATGGTTGTGGAATATTTATTTTATTGCCAGTGTACATGGTAATTGAATTGAAACAAGATTATGTGTCAAGCTTTATAAGAAGACGGCGTTGGAAATACATTGGTCATGTGCTGAGATTGAATGAAGAAAGACTCCCCCATCAGGCTTTCAGGTGGAAACCATCTGGTAAAAGAAAACAAGCCAGACCAAAAGAATCGCTATGCAGAATAATTACATGGGAAGGCTCAACCATGGGACTAAGAAACAAAAAAGATCTACAAGAACTAGCAGCAAATCATCTATCATGGAGAACTATTCTTCTTCTACCTTTTTATCTGCCAGTGGAGCATAGGTCTTCAACAAACATTTTCCAAGTCATTTTGTTTTTTGCCATTCTTTTAAGATCATTCCATGTCTTCCCCATCATCTTCATCTCTGCTTCTATCTGTCTTCTCCAAGAATTCCTTGGTCTTCCTCTTTGTCTTTTCCCCTGGGGATTCCAAAAAAGGGCCTGTTGTGTAATACTCTCAGTTGGCTTCCGTAGTGTGTGTCCTATCCAGCTCCATCGTCTTCAATGTTCCATCTTCGCCATCTAGTTCTTGTAGATCTTTTTTGTTTCTTAGTCCCATGGTTGAGCCTTCCCATGGAGAACTATTACTTCCACGTTAATTGCCATTTTCAGACCAAGAGAAATATGAATAAATGGTAAAATGTGTGAGTTTGATCCCCAACTAACCAGAAATCTATGGGCAGATGAAACTTCTCATGAAGAAGGAAAATAAAAGAAATAGGAAATATGCTTTAGCTCAAATATTGGTGACTCGTTAACTTGTAGCAACACAAAGGCCTACATAAGCTGTACTACTAAATTATTTATAGCAACATAAGCATTCGTATAGCCATTATTCCATTTCTGTGGTTTGTTTTCTTTGGAACTGAAGTATAAAAGACCATATGCCCAGCGCAGTCATCATGGAATGCTGAGATTAAAGTTTTTCTTTCAAGCGCAAAAGAAATAATACTTGTTTTACCCTATGGAGAGTAACAGGTTGTTTGTGGTCCATTGATTCACCTACTCTCATATTAAAGACATATTACAGCTGTAATCTTAAATTATTTACTTGCTTGTATAATGACACATTGTGGATATGTCACTTGTGGTATTGAAGACATGCCAGTTGTAGAGTTGAGGAAATGTGAGCTTCAAGACATGTCAATTGTGGGGTTGAAGACATGCCAGTTGTAGTTGAAGAAATATCAATCATTGCCTACTCTATTGTGCTGCATGTTAAGTGTTTCATGACAGCTGAAGTTGGAGAAGTGATTGCTTTTGTGGCCGTTGGAGAATGAAGGCTGTAGCATTGGTCTCCACACTGGTCAGAGCTGACTTCAAATGAACCCGTTTCACAAAGTCTGCCAGTGGTGCCTCAACGATCCATAGATTAACAAGCTCTATCAGTGGTGTCCCAAAAATCCCCAGATTGACAAAGTCTGTTAGTGGTGTCCCAACGATGGTAAAAGAACTAGGGGGCGCCCAAAACTTCGATTTGTAGATGTGTGTAAACACGACATGAAGACTCTGAACATAAACCCTGCAGCATGGGAAGACATAGCTGCAGACCGCAATCTCTGGAAACACACTCTAAAGGTTCACCTCAAAGAAGAAGCAGACAGATTCATGGAGAAAGAAAATACACGACGAAAGAAAAGAAAAGAAAAAATAACATTTCTAGGGGTGCTGAAAAATCCATAGTCAACTATGACTGACGGAGGCTACTACTACTAATACTTATTGAAGAAATAACAATGAAACAAATGTTCAGTATGTGTGTGAGTGTACTGTGTGATAACAATCTGCCATTAATGACCTGGAGTGGTGTGTTGTGTGCTCCTCCTGTAGAACTTGTATTGTAAAGACAACCAAGCTTTTCTTGTGATTGTCTATTTACAATTTTGTTTCTAGTGTTGCCATACTTATTATTTATAAAATAAAGATATTTTCATTCATACATTGTGAGGTTGTAGACATGTCAATTTTGGTTCAGAAGACATGCCAGTTGTAGAGTTGAGGAAATGTCACTTGTGGGTTCAAGACATGTCATTTGTGGAGTTGTCAACAACTTATGACAAGTCAACTGTGGGGTTGTAGACATGTCAATAGTGGAGTTGAATAAATGTCAATTGTTGAGTTAAATACATATCAATTATGGAATTGTAGACATGTCACTTGTGGTATTGAAGACATGTCAATTGTGGGGTTGAACACATGCCAGTTGTAGATGAAGAAATATCAATCATTGCCTACTCTATTGTGCTGCATGTTAAGTGTTTCATGACAGCTGAAGTTGGAGAAGTGATTGCTTTTGTGGCCGTTGGAGAATGAAGGCTGTAGCATTGGTCTCCACACTGGTCAGAGCTGACTTCAAATAAAAGCAATTTAACCCATGACTACAAGAATGTGTAGTAGCAGACTGACTGGAGACCAATAAACATGGGCAACAGTAAGAGTGGGACTACTCTGATTAGACACAAGCAAACATGGACACAGTAAGAGTGGGACTACTCTGATTAGACACAAGCACACATGGACACAGTAAGAGTGGGACTACTCTGATTAGACACAAGCAAACATGAGCAACGAATGGCATTAAATGGATAATGAACTAACACTGCAGGAGATGAAATTTTCTCTGCACTAATGTTGTATTGGAATCACCATCTTCCCTCTTCTGATATCTGCACTAATGTTGTATTGGTTATATATCACCATCTTCCCTCTTCTGATATCTGCATTAATGTTGTATTGGTTATATATCACCATCTTCCCCCTTCTGATATCTGCATTAATGTTGTATTGGTTATATATCACCATCTTCCCTCTTCTGATACCTGCACTAATGTTGTATTGGAATCACCATCTTCCCTCTTCTGATAGCTGCACTAATATTGTATTGGTTATATCACCATCTTCCCTCTTTTGATACCTGCACTGATGTTGTATTGGAATCATCATCTTCCCTCTTCTGATACCTGCACTAATGTTGTATTGTTATATCACCATCTTCCCTCTTCTGATATCTGCATTAATGTAGTATTAGTTATATTACCACCTTCCCTCTTCTGATACCTGCACTAATGTTGTATTGTTATATCACCATCTTCCCTCTTCTGATACCTGCACTAATATTGTATTGGTCATATCACCATATTCCCACTTCTGATACCTGCACTTATGTTGTATTGGTTATATCACCATCTTCCCTCTTCTGATACCTGCACTAATGTTGTATTGTTATATCACCATCTTCCCTCTTCTGATACCTGCACTAATGTTGTATTGGTTATATCACCATCTTCCCTCTTTTGAGACCTGCACTAATGTATTGTTATATCACCATCTTCCCTTTTCTGATACCTGCACTGATGTTGTATTGTTATATCACCATCTTCCCTCTTCTGATACCTGCACTAATGCTGTATTGGTTATATCACAATCTTGCCTCTTCTGATACCTGAACTAATGTTGTATTGTCATATCACCATCTTCCCCTTCTGATATCTGCACTAATGTTGTATTGGTTATATCACAATATTCCCTCTTCTGATACCTGAACTAATGTTGTATTGTCAAATCACCATCTTCCCTGCACAATCTGTAATATCTGCAGCTTCATCTAACAAAAAAAACAACAACATATCAAATAAATAAATATTACTGTGGAAACTGTGATACTGACATAAATTACACAAGTTGGCCTACATGTCAAATAAAGACAAAATGGTATCAAGCAGCTAAACTAGTAGAGACGAGACACTCTCTACAGATGTAACTGCTTGATGCAGTCTTATGTTTATTTTACATGTTCTCTGCAGCTCTACTCGCGGCCCCTCGTGGTATTTAATATTTTATATTTGTGCTTATCTACACATGCATGGGCGTATGGAACCCATTGTTCCCATTATGTCAAGACTAAGTGACCATTCACAGTTAACATAAAACTATAACGTGACAGAAGCTCAAGTAATTCCACCAATATTAAATATTTACCATGTTGAGTTACATCAAGCACTTATGTGTTTTCTAATAACAACAGTTCACAAGACTGAAATTGTCAATGATGTAGTTAAAGCCAACATTGCACACACGTGGCACATCCCTAGGGCTATACTGTCACTGAATGCAATTGGTCACGACTAATTTACGACTCATCATCATGTGCCATACCGGTTGGCGTAGGCGATCAGGTCCTTCCACAATCTTCTATCTATAGTGCATCGTATCAGTTCTGTTGTTGACTGCTTTCCATACCATGACACCAAGCCATCTAGTATTTTCTCTCTTTATCGTCCGCGATCTCTCTTTTCTTTTATTTTGCCAGTTGTAACCAAGTATTCCAACTTTCCTCTTCTCATGATGTGCCCGAAAAATGTTGATTGTTTCTTTCTGATGTTTTTTAGGAGCTTCCTTTTTGTTTTGGCATCTTTGAGAACTTCCTCGTTGGTCTCTTTAGCTGTCCAGGGAACTTTCAACATT
This sequence comes from Megaustenia siamemsis, assembly GCA_032433765.1. Taxonomy (NCBI): domain Eukaryota; kingdom Metazoa; phylum Mollusca; class Gastropoda; order Stylommatophora; family Ariophantidae; genus Megaustenia; species Megaustenia siamemsis. The sequence goes on along the minus strand of JAVIAB010000139.1, from coordinate 95,825,501 downwards.
CTTCTGAGAAATCCCATCTCTGTGGCCTCTAATTGTCTTTTCATTTGTCTGTCTGCTGTCCACGATTCGCTTCCATAGGTCAGAATTGGTTCTATATAGCACCGATGAGTTCTCTTTCTCATTTCTATTGACAGATTTGTTGCATAAGATATTTTTCATTTTCTGAAATGCTGTTTTGGCCTGAGCTATTCTGCTTTTTACTTCCATGGTGCATCTTCCATCTGATGTTATTATTGATGATTATATAATGACCATGAAACAAGGACATTAGACAAGAAAACAGAACAGAAAATTGAAGCCTTTGAAATGTGGATTAACAGAAGAATAGGTAGAATTGGATGGAAAGAAAAGAAAACAAACGATGAAGTTTTAAAACAATTGAAAATAAAAAGAGAACTAACTACTAAATACAATTAAGACAAGACAAGTGAAATTTTGTGGTCATGTTAAAAGACACAACAGCCTGCTAAAAGTAATATTGGAAGGGAAAATACAAGGTAGCAGAGGCAGACCAAGACTAACATGGACGAATAACATCAAAAGATAGACAAGTCAATCTATGACAACCTGCACCATCAAAGCAAGAAATAGAGCGGAATGGCGATCCATGGTAGCCAACCTTCGTTGCGGAGACAGCACTCGATGATAATGATTTATGACTACATGCTAATTTTACTCAACAAAAGTTATCATTCATGAATGTTGTTTACAAGCTCACTACTGGAAGACCTAGTCATATCATTTAACCGATGTTTATCCTACTATTCGCCCGTTTCGAGATCTACCTGTTATACTACCGGTATTGGTGCTGCTTGTTCTCCCTTCCCTTAGCTCTTGCTGAGAGTCCAGAAGTCTGAGAGGGCATTCAGTAAGTGGAAGGAGAAATCCGAAAAGAAACCATAACCGTCAGAGTCAGAATACGCAAGTCCAAGTGGCGTGGGGATAGAGCATTCACATTACAATGATTTGCATTTACTTTTACTACATCAAATGCTACGCAATACATGATATACCAAACTGTTATCATTCCTGACACTTTATGCACCCCACGGCAGACTATCGGCAAGTTTTCAGTCTCAAATTGGCTAACCCAAGGAGCCGGAAACGATACCCTTCGTCACCGCTGAAACGACCACGAAAAATAAGGCACATTACAAAACAAACATGCTCAAAATAATGCACGGAATTCAAAAGCGTAGATTAGGTGAGGCACACTTCTTTTTTTTTAATCAGAAAATTGTCCTAAAGAGTGCCACTGAGGAGCGCCTAACCCGTCTCGATGTACTACAAGTTTACACTGTCATAACTGCCAGACAAATCAGTTATCTGTCAGTGGATATTTATTAGTAGACAGCTGAAGAGGTGCTGCAAGTCCTCCTTTTTCTGGTTATAGTTATGAGTTATTAGCGGGTCATCATCATTGCACTCCGAACATGTCCATAGGTGCTCAGATTCCCTCCTCAGCAAGTCTCGAAGTGTCCAGCGACTGACTACTCCAGTTATGTGTTAGTTGATTAGTCTTCTTACACTCTCACTAAGTTTCCCGTTTCTGGCTGTGCCCATCTTAACTCCCATCTCTTTAATCCGAAGGAGTGACGTGGACTCATGGTTGTCGAAGTCCTGTGTCCTTCCCACTTCCCGGGGGGCATTGATGATGTCCACCCGATCCATTGGCTGACCGTCCTCAACAATTGCGCAGCTAGCCAACCTGTCCGCTCTTTCATTTCCCCGAACTCCCGCAGTTTGCAGAAAAATAATATGCTTTTGTCAGGTCGAGGCAACACATGCAATCTCTATTGACAACTACAAACTTAATGGCACGCAGAAGTATATCTATATGGGTTCCATCATCAACGACAAACTATCTCTAGATACATAAACTGACACCGGCATTGGTCAAACTGCTACCACCTTCACGTACGTGATGTCCAACAAAATACTGGTACTCCGGTATCTTCCCACTTCAACTCCCCTGATCACAAGGGCAAAGACGACATCCGTGTCACTGGTATTGTCCTTTGTCACTCTGGCGACCGCAGCCGCTATACTTTGGAAAATCGCCTTATAGTCCAGTATGGTTCGCTGACCCCGAGAGGTATGAATGTATCACACTCATACGCATAGTTTCTTTTTGCTTGCTCCTTCCCTTTTGCATAGCCTTCTCTACTACACATATTTGGGTTCTTTGGTCTACTTACTATGCCATACTTTTTATAGTTCTTCTCCTCTAGTCCCTTATGAGACACTTCGGTTTTCTCCTCTATAAAAAATTTTTTTTCTGTGCTTCTATCTATCTATCTTTCGTTCGCCTGAAGTATTGTCTATATCTGCAATGTCGTTTCCTGTATAAATTTTACTGTCTTTTGTAATTCTTGCAGTGGCCCATATAGTTTTGTCTGTAGTGTTGTATCTATGGGCCAATGGATTTTCCTCAGTCTACTATATTCAGTGCAGTCTTGAAGTATGTGTTCAGCAGTCTGGGGTGCCTGTCCACATGTACAAGTAGTTGATGTGCCGATCTTGAATTTTGTATACATGTGACTATGGAGTCGATTGTGTCCTGTTCTTAGGCGTATAATGATAACTTGTTCATATCTATTCATATTATGAAAGGCATCCTGATTTGGGGCTTGTGGTCCTCTGATTGATTTGATTATCTGTTTCTTATGATGGTATGTAACTGGTGTATCTAGTTGTGTGCCTGTTGAACCTTCCTTTGCCAACTGATCTGCTTTCTCATTTCCTGGTATTCCACAGTGAGACGGGATCCACTGCAGGGCAACCCTGTGGTGCTTGCAGAGTTCAGTCAATAAGGTCTGCAGATGTGGTAATTTTCTGGATTGTAGTGCCTGGAGTACTGATCTTGCATCTGTCAAGAACACTACAGGCTGTGGGCTAAGATTACTGTTCAGCAGTTTTTCTATTGCCAACTTTATTGCTTGTATTTCTGCATCATAATTGTGACAATATTTCCCTGTTGCTATTTTATTCATATCCCTAGTGTTATTTGGGTACTCTATATATGCACCTGCTCCCCCATTCTTTACTGCATTCTGTGCTGATCCATCTGTGTACACACGAATCCATAGGTCTTGTGGGTATTCTTCATCCAGGAAACTAAGAGCTATTGTTTTTCGCTGTAGACTATTTTGTTCCTCTTTGTCAACTATTCCTTTCACTTCTGTCCGTATTTGAACTGATAATCCTGATTCATCTGTCCAGGGAGTCTGTTCTGGTATGGGCAGAAGGGGTTTAACAACTCTTGGCATGTCTGGTGTTTGTCTACTAATACGCTTGGCTTGGTGGATAAAGCTGCTTCTCTTAAGTCGTCCCAATGCAAGATTTTGGAATCTGTCCTTCATTGGATGTCTCGGCATGCATACAAATTTTTCTGCCTGTATCAGCACCTTTGTGTCTCTCCGTTCTCTCAGTGCTGGTATCCTCCACAATTTCTCCATCTCCAATATTGGTGTTGATTTCATTGCTCCTGTGATGACCCTAAGTGCCTGGTTTTGTACTTTATCCAGTTCTTGCAATGTGGTGTTTGATGCTGAGCACCATGCGGATGATCCATATTCTAAATGTGGGCGTATACTCTGTTGGTAAACTTTACTGAGTATTTTCCCACTCGCACCCCATGTGGTTCCACACAACTTTCTTAGTATAGCCAATTTTCTCCTTGCTTTTTGGGTTGCCTTATTTATCTGCTGTTTCCAAGATAGTTTGTTATCAAATGTAACTCCGAGATATGTAGCTTGTATGTCTTCTTTCACAGGCTCATTGTTTATGTAGATGGCTCCTGCTTTTTGTTTTGGGAGAGTGTGAAAAGTGTAGTACTGCATTTGTCTGTATTGATGCTGATACACCATCTATTTGTCCATGAATTCAGTGCATTCATAGCTCTTTGTAGCAATTTGGAGGCCACTGTTGCATACTCCTCTGTGCACCACATTACCAAGTCATCTGCATACATTGCCACTTTGATGCCATGTGGTAGTTCAGTAACTAGGTCATTGATGTAGATCAGAAAAAGTGTTGGAGATAGTACCCCTCCTTGTGGAACGCCCTGGCGCAATAAGACCTTCTTACTCTTAAGACCATCCAGTTGCACTCTGGCTCTCCTGTTATGCAGGTATGTTTTGACCCATTTGTACATCCTGCCATTTACTCCATAATTTCTCAGTTTCTTCAAAAGCCCTTCCTTCCATACCTTATCAAATGCTTTCTTTAGGTCTATCCATGCTGCTAGTACCAGTTTCTTTTCTTGAAACGCATCTTCAATTTCCTGGGAAAGATAGGTTGCTTGATCTTCGGTAGAGTAACACTGTCTAAAGCCTGCTTGTTGTGGGACAAGGAGATTTTCACTTTCCAGGTACCACTGCAGTCTGAGATTGATTATACGTTCCATTGTTTTACACAAACAGCTTGTAAGGCTGATTGGTCTATAGCTGGATGTCATTGAACCATCTTTTCCTGGCTTTAGTAATGGTATCATAATTGCTTCTCTCCATGCCTGTGGCACTCTACCTGTGATCCAGCAAATGTTGTAGATCTGCAGTAGTTTTGCTTTAGCTGCAGTTCCCAAGTTCTTAATCATTTCATTGGACACTCCATCATTGCCTGGTGACTTTTTCATTTTTAATTTGGATATTGCCAGCTCTAGCTCTCTTTGTGTAATGGGTGTTTCCATTACTTCATGTGTGGTCTCTTCTTGTCTTGCATTTTGTTGTTTTAAACGGGTCTCTTGTCGTTTTTCTAGGCTAATTTCAATATTATTGTCATTTGCAAAGGAGTCTGCAAAGTAATTTGCTGCATGTTTACCTGTTAGAATGTTTCCATCCTTCTTCAGTGTAATTTTGGTGTTCCTTTCTGTACCCTCATCATTCAGCTGTTTTACAAGCTTCCACACTTTTCTTGTGTCTCGTTCAAGATTCAAGGACTCTGTTTTCTCTTTCCAGCTTCTCCGTCTGGCTTGTAGTTTAGCCCGTTGAAATTTGGCTTTAGCATGCTGGTAGTTGTTGTGGTGTTCTTGGCAAGGGTTATTTTCTGCTTGCTTTCGAGATGTTTCCATGTCATTGTGCAGTTCCTCTAGTTCACTACTCCAGTATGGTTTGTAGTGTTTCCGTGCCCCTCTAGGTATTGTTTCACTGGCAGCTTGTATTATCAGTCTACTGAATTCATCAACTATTTTGTTGATGTCTCTGTCTGTATTTATATCTTTAGTCAGTACACTGGTATAGTGTTGATACATTTTCCAGTCTGCCTTTTTGTAATTCCATCTGGAGAGAGTGCTGCTCTCCCTGATGGCCTCATTTTGCACCACTAAAAAGACTGGTCGGTGGTCGCTGCCTCCAAGTTGTTTCCCAACAATTCGTGTGATATTCCAATCCAGGTCTGGTGAATGGAAAGCAAGGTCTGGTGTAGATGTGGTATGCCATGATCTGGAGTAGAATGTTGGTGGATCTGTTGCCTGGTTTAATAGTATAAGCCCATTGTCATCCTGCCAATTTTCAAGCTCTTCACCTCTCTTGTCCATATGTTCATAGCCCCAGCTCTGTGAGTGGCTGTTAAAGTCTCCACATACAATTATTCTTTCTTTTAATATAATTGTGTCTAGTGCTAGTGGGCGGTCACTCGGACAGTAGTAGTTAAGTAGATGGAAGTCTGTATTTCCTGTCCTGAGGTGCAGTATTTGATATTCCGCCCCATCCATATACACTTCAATCTGACATGCATTAATGTTGTTCCTTACAAGAGTCAGTATTCCACCTTTTGTCTATTTATTCTGTCAGATCGGTAGCACTGGTATCCCCTAATCTTCAAGGCTATGTCGTTGTTTAGATGGGTTTCCTGCAAACAGCATATGCTTATTTGTTCTTCATGCAGGATATTTTCTAATTCTATCTTTTTACTGTACCCATCTCTTTTGCTGTTGATGCCTTCAGCATTCCAGTGCATTATTTTGAGTGGTCTTATTTTGGATTGGCCAGTAGCTCTATTCTCTCGCCCCCTGACTCCACAGAGCGGTTGAGAAGGACATCCAGTAATAGAGGTTGGGCCCTTTCGAGGCTGAGGGCCCGGCGCTGCACCTGCCTGAGTGCCCATCACAGGGCGAGTGCCATATCGATTTGCGGTTATAGACATACTTCCATATGCGTTGAGTGCGTGGCATCCTGATTGTTGTGCGCCTTTTGGCTGGTTGCCTCCGACTTTAGCACTTGAACTTGCTAGGGCAGACTGTGGTCTTGCTCGGTTGTAGGAAGGCCTGGCCAGTCTTAGTTTTCAGTCCCTGGTGACTGTTAAGCCCCATCCCCACGACAAGGAGCTGGCCTTGATGAGGTCTGTGCTTCTTACCCCTCATTTATTTTTACTGTACCCCACTCTCAGACATCTCACTCTTAGCGTCTTTTTACACCTGTCAGACTACTATTCGATTCTTTCTCCTTTGTGTTTGCACACTGACCCTTGTGTTTACTCCTCTGGTTCTGTTTACATTTACGCACTTTTTCGCACGATTTTCGACGTTCACGACAGCCGCACTTGGTTACGATTTTATTTTGGATTTGACAGGATAGTTTTACTTTTTGTTGTTGTTTTCTTTAACACATTTCGATTGTTTTTGTTTTGGTTGTTTCGTTATTAATTTGTGTGTGTGTGTTTTTATTGTTTGTTCCTGATGAAGGCCTATTGAGCCGAAACGTTGTTTAGTCTGTGTCGTCCACTTGTCACGTAAAGCTTCTTACATACCTTTTTTTATTTTTTAATTTTTCCTCATATTCAGCTTTACTGCAGCTTCGCATTTTTATGCCTTAACCCTCTACCACCTTCACCCATCTTTCTAGGCGTGTCTGGCAAAACAACAAAGTAACAATTAAATCAAAGGCCACAGTTTACAATGCCTGCATAATTAGTATCCTCCTATATGGCAGCGAATCTTAGAAACCTATGTAAAGTAGGAGAGAAGGCTAAAGGCATTCCATATACGATATCTGCGCCGTATTCTTGGTATCACCTGAAAGGATAAAGTGAAAAACGTGGAGATCATGACTCGCACTGACCTCCAGAACATCTGCAAAACCACAATTCTACAGCATCCAGTGATTTTCTTGTCTGTTGTCCTCTTGTCCATGATTCACATCAATATGTCAAGATTGATTCTACATAACATTTAAGAATTTTTTTTATTGTTTCTATTGTCAAAAATGGAGTGTGCATATTCCTCATTATTTGGAAATTGACTTTAGCCGGAGCTATTTAGTAATTTATTACCATACAGGGCGTATATTTAAAAAGGAGACGGGAGAAGAGAAGACACGCGAAAAACACTGCCAGATACAATGATATAGACAATGAAATACGGAGAATGTGCAAAAAGGCAAAATAAGACTGGCTCAACCAAAGATGTCTAGAAGTCGAAACTATGGAAAGTAAACAAAACTTAAGAGAGATGCACACAGAAATAAAGAGAATGACTAATAAAGACAAAAAAGCTGCAGGAAACGGACGTATTGCAAACAAAGAGGGAAGAATGCTAACAGACAACAAAGATATAAAATAGATAGATGGCAAGAATATATAACATATTTATTTCATGACGAAAGGGACAAAAAGCCAGGCATAAAATGTACATACAACTATAAAATCCTGAAATCTGAAGTAGAAAAAGCTATAAAAACAATGAAAAAGTGAAAGGCAGCAGGACCTGAAAATATACAGAGAGAGATGATACAGGCTCTAGAAGAGTTTGGCGTCGAAGTGATCACAGACATATGCAATGACATATACCATACAGGATTCATACAAACGATCTAAAAACATCAACTTTCATTGCATTGCCTAAAAAGAATGGTGCAGTTAAATGCAGTGATTTCAGAGCAATAAGCCTAATGAGCCAGGTAACAAAAATGTTACTAAAAGTTATACAGGGAAGGATTCAGAATAAAATCAATACTGAATTAGATGAGCAACAATTTGGATTCAGGAAAAACAGTGGCACAAAAGAAGCCATATTCAACATGAGAACATTGATTGAAAAGTACACAGAAGTAAACAAACCAATATATGCCTGCTTTATAGACTACACCAAAGCTTTCGATAGAATACACCATAACCAACTTATAGACTGCCTAAAGGATATAAATCTAGACGACGCAGACATACGACTAATATGTAATTTGTACTGAGAGCGAACAGCAATAATAAAATATAACAAGGAGAACTCTACACCCTTGGACATAAAGACAGGAGTAAGACAAGGATGCATCCTATCACCAAGCTTGTTCAATCTATACACTGAACAAATCTTAAAAACATCTCAGAGATGCCAGGCCTAAACATTAATGGAAAGATAATCAATAACCTAAGATATGCTGATGATACTGTTCTACTAGCAGAAAATCCTAAAGATCTACAACAATTGCTTAATGTGATAAACATAACAAGCAAAAAATATGGACTAGAAATGAATATCAAAAAGACTAAAACTGTGATCATAAACAAAGAAAATTCTCAAGACCTACAATTAAATATCACAGCCGAGGGAATACATCTGGAGACAGTCCAGAGCTACAACTACCTAGGACATACTATAACCAATGATAGAAAATGCAAAACTGAAATAAACAAAAGAATAGGTATGGCAAAAAGTAATTTTAATGCCATGAAAAATATACTAACAACAAAACAAATATCAGCAGAGCTGAAACTAAGAATGGCAAAATGTTACATCTTCTCAATATTCCTGTATGGTGCAGAAACATGGACATTAGACAAGAAAACAGAACAGAAAATTGAAGCCTTTGAAATGTGGATTTATAGAAGAATTGGTAGAATTGGATGGAAACAAAAGACAACAAACGATGAAGTTTTAAAACAACTAAAAATAAAAAGAGAACTAACTACTAAATACAATTAAGACAAGACAAGTGAAATTTTGTGGTCATGTTAAAAGACACAACAGCTTACTAAAAGTAATATTGGAAGGGAAAATACAAGGTAAAAGAGGCAGACCAAGACTAACATGGACGAGTAACATCAAAAGATGGATAAGCCGATAAGTCAATCTATGACAGCCTGCACCATCAAAGCAAGAAACAGAGTAGAATGGCGATCCATGGTAGCCAACCTTTGTTGTGGAGAAGGCACTCGATGATGATATTTTGATGTGTTGCTTTTCCCCGAAATTAAAAAAAAAAAATTTGAGGGGACACCCGGGTTCGAACCGGGGACCTCTCGATCTGCAGTCGAATGCTCTACCACTGAGCTATATCCCCTCTTGTTGTTGTTACTTTGTTATTTGTTTATATAATTATTTAAACTTGTCAATTTTTTAAGAGCATTTTTTTTTGTACGTAAACAATGAATTCACTATTCGGCCATTGTTACCAACCCGCCCGACCCGATTTATCGATCATAAATCACATCTGTTTCACCTTCAACAAGAAAAGAAGGCTCTTTGACCGAGTTTCCTCATAACATCAGGTCACAAGGCATGGCTGCTGGGTCGGAGCCAACGTTGATTTGACAACTAGGGTTGTAATGTGTTGTGTGTGGGCTAGTCGAAAGTCGCTCACTGAACTGTGGTCACTGTGGTCACTAGAACTCTCTCCTCCCTCATGGATGGCACAGAACTCTGAGAACTGTCCTACTGTCCTGAGAACTCAGATACAGAGTGACAGACTAATTACCGTCAATAAATTAATATTCGCCATCGTGAGTCTAGGTGATTTTTTATACTTACAAAATCACACTCCATGTATAATAAAAATTTGATTTCATGAACGGTAATTTAACGACTGTGATCACTTGTATTATGTGACTGACTGACACTGACAGTGGAGTGTCAGTGTGTACTCGCATTGATTTGGGTGAGTAGTTTATGGTAGCTACTACACAACGACGAGCATGGAACTATTGAAACAACTTGCACACACCACAGTCTGACCTGTGACTAGTCTACGGTAGAGTAGATAAGACTGTAGAGTTAGAGTGACTCTTGACTACCCTGACTTGAGTGACAATGACAATAATAATATGATATGTAGTGTGACTTTGTTCTTGTACTGACAAGTTCAGTTGTACAAAACAGAGGTAAGGCTTACCGTACGCGTACGTAAGGCAAGGTAATAAGTAATATTTTTGTTTACATTTTTATTATAATTAAATTAATTATTTTTGTGATACTATCATCATTATCATATTATCATATCATCATAAGTCATTACTACCAATTTATTTAATTAGTATTATGATTTTACCAATTATTATTGATATAATTATAAATAATATAAAATTGTATTATACATATTAATTTACTAGGTCTAATCAAGTCTAATGTAATACTTGCTACTACCATCACTTGTCATCATCATCAAGTACCGGCCTGCTGGCGTCGGTGATCATGTCTCTCCATATCTTTCAATCTCGATAGTTATTTATCATTTCTGTTGTTTGAAGATGGACGCTTGTTTGCGTTCGAGCCATGATGTAAACAATGTTGACTTTGCTTGTCTCCAATGGTTTGTCTCATTCTATTAGAGAACATCACGCTATCTGTTATCACAGCGAGTTGGCGGATTTTAGGAATGTAATCACGGGTTTGCTTGTTATACAGGAGACGGATGTGGATCAGAGGCAGCAGAGCAAAACATAGACCAATCTCTATGACAATGACTGCACACACACAAAATTGAGAAGTGGAACCAACCCTGTTTACTGGTATCTGAACTTTGCCACGCCCCAGAAGATTCACACCATTCGAATCTATCATCGAGCTAGCACTATGATTCAGGTAAAGAATGCCACTCTAAAGGCTTTCTCTGACAGTGGCGGCGTAGTGTTCCAGTATAATGATATATCATACCCTAATGTTTCTGTGAACACTATTGTAGTCACCACACAAACGCCAATGGCACACATTGAGATTGAGTTCTCGCAAACCATTTCGCAGGCCGACAGTGCACCTACGGTGTGTGAGGTGCAAACATATACAGACACCTATTGTCTGGACGGGCATTCTGGGTCGTTTTGTGAAGTGTGTAGTGGGTGTAGCAAAGGCTGCAACTTCATCATCGGTACGTGTTTTGGCAACTGTTCACATAGGATCTATTGACACGACTGCTGCAGGTCTTGTCTCAGTGTCTGTCCTTTATGTGAGAAAAAATCTGGAAAATGCCTACAATGTAAACATCCTTGCTATACCTGTAATGACACTTGTCCCGATGGTAATTTTGGGCTACAGTGCGAACAGACGTGTTCTGATGGCTGTGACATCATATGTGACCCGGAAAGTGCAGACTATGTGCAAGGAAATATACTACGGGTCAGACTGCACTCTCAAATGTCCGGACAACTGTTTCAACGACTTCTGTGAACAGTCAACCAGGAACTGTACATGCAAGGGAATGTTCTACGGGTCAGACTGCACTCTCAAATCTCCGGACAACTGTTTGAACGGAACATGTGAACAGTTAACCGGGGCCTGCGTCTCATATGTCGATGATTCCCACGTTAAGAAGAGTCTGCTGACTACAACAAACCCAAGCATATGGATACCTTTCGTGATAGCTGCTCTTCTACCTCCTCTTCTGCTTCTCTTGAATTGAGCCATGGCTCAATTCTCAGTGTATATCCATGCTAGTCGTAGCTCATATCTTAGTGGGTGTCTGCGATAGCCATGGCTCATATCTTGGTGGGTGTCTGTGCTGGCCTGGGTTCATATCTTAGTGTGTGTCTGTGCTGGCCATGGTTCATATCTTAGTGTATTTTCGTGCTAGCCATGGCTCATATCTTAATGTGTTTCTGTGCTAGACATGGTTCATATCTTGGTGTGTTTCCATGAAGCCATGGCTCATATCTTAATGTGTTTCTGAACTAGCCATGGCTCATATCTTAGTGTGTTTCTGTGCTAACCATGGCTCATATCTTAGCTTGTGTGTGTGTGTACGTGTGTGTATGGCTCATTTCTTGGTGTGTGTCATGTTTGTCATATCTCATATCTTGGTGTGTCCGTGTTAATCATGTCTCATATCTTTATGTGTGTCGGTGTTTAGTCATATCTCATATCTTAGTGTGTATCTGTGTTAGTCATGTCTCATATCTTTATGTGTGTTGGTGTTTAGTCATATCTCATATCTTAGTGTGTATCTGTGTTAGTCATGTCTCATATCTTTGTGTGTGCATGTCTATGTTAGTCATATCTCATATCTTTGTGTGTGCATGTCTATGTTAGTCATGTGTCATATCTTTGTGTGTTCATATCTATGTCAGTCAAATCTAATATCTTTGTCTGCATGTCTATGTTAGTCATGTGTCATATCTTTGCGTGTATGTCTGTGTTAGTCATATCTCATATCTGGATGTGTGTCAGTGTTAGTCATGCCTTGTATCGCTGTGTGCATGTCTGTGTTAAGTCACATCTCATATCTTTGTGTGTACATGTCTGTGTTAGTCACCTCTAGTGATTCGGGCAGATGGTGCTCGTAAACCTGGGAGGGCCAACCATCTAAGGGCAGAATCCCCCTACAGAAAAGACAATCTGCTGCCTTGCAGGAAGATTGGGGACAATCAAAGGCTAAGGAAAGCAAACCTGAATAAAATGCTGGCTGAAATCGGATGCACTGGGCCACTGGCGCAGAACACAGTGCAACGTTTTCATGGGTGTTCAATCATAGTGGATCTGGCAGACTCTAATTGTGATGTTCTGTCTGTGGGAGCGATCAACACACTTAACCTGACAGCTGACTTCATGTGAGAGTCTGGAATCCTACTCTGATTGAGTCCTGATCGCAGAGAGAGAGAGATTTCTGTTGTTGACCTTCTGCCAAGCCATTCTCTTAAGCTGTCTGGTATTTTTTCTCTTTGCTTCCCTCTATCTCTTCGTCCCTCAATTTTCCAGTTATTACAATATATTCCAGTTGTTCTCCGTGGCCAAAAAATGATGATTGTTTCTTCCTAATATTGGAAATTAGCTCTCTTTTTGCTTTGACCTCTTTCAGAATGTTTTCATTACTCTTCTTAGCTGTCCATGGTATTATCAACATTCTTCTGTAAACCACATTTCTACAGACTCCAATGATTTTCTTGTCTGTTGTCCTATTCTCCATGATTCACATCCATATGTTAAGTCTGGCTCTACATAACATTTAAGAACTCTTAACAAAGTTCCCAAAGTTTTAGCCATGCTTCTTTTGCTTCATTGCATTTTATTACAATTTCTTTATTTAATCTCTTATACTCATCTTTATTTTCTTTATTTCTTCTTCTTGTATCTATTAGCTGCAAAATGTCATCTGTCATCCATTTCTTTCTTAAATTTGTCCTCACTGGTGGTATGAACTCTTTTGATGTTTGTTGCATTGATTCTGTTAGCATTTTCCACTGTTCATCAATGCTTTGTATCTTCTCTATTAGATTGTACCGGTTCTGAATTGTGATTTTATATTTGTCTTGCAACTTCTTGTCTGATTTGAGTAAATCTAAATTTAACTTGATGTTAACTGAGGCTCGTTTTGTTGTTTTTAATTTTACTCTAAGCTTTCCCACAACTGGTACATGATCACTATTGCAATCTGCCCCTGGTCTAGTTTTCACACACACCAGACTGTTTATAAATCTATTGTTTATCATTATGTAATCAATTTTATTACTTGCTTTGTCTCTTGGGCTTTTCCATGTCCACAGACGTCTTGGATATTGCTTAAACCAGGTGTTTCCTATCATCATGTTGTGTGTTCTTGCCCAGTCAATACGTTTCTCGCCTCTTTCATTCCTCTCGCCTAAGCCATAATGACCAACCACTTCCTCAACTCTTTCCTTTCCTACTTTTGCGTTAAGATCCCCTAGAACTGTGGTGTTTTCATATAGTTTGGGAGAGCGTGGAAGGACATGATCGCCTACGCCAACCAGTATGGTACATGATGATGATGATACAGTCAATGGTTGTCAAATGTCTATGTAATTAATTATAACAACCTCAAGAGAATGACAGACATCTAATGACCTGGCAACCATCAAAAACATAGTTTATACAGTGATAGTAATACATTATGATTATAATATTTTTTTAAATGTTCAATTGTCAATACAACTATACTCTCTCTTCTCTTCTTCCTTTCAGCTTCCTGTGGAGCATATGTCTTCAACAAACACTTTCCAAGCCAGTCTGTTTCTTGCCATTTTTTTAAGATCATTCCATCTCTTCCCCATCATCTTCATCTCTGCTTCAACCTGTTTGATTTGTGTTCACCCAATGACTAAAGGATCACATCTCATCGTCATGCATCCTAGAAGGACATTAAGTCTGTGTTGTGTTGTAGTTTGCAGTAAATTTGTGATATTTATATCTTTCGGCCAAACACATCTGACTTCAGCACAACATTTTTTAGTACAGGGTTATCTTCCCACCTCGATCCCTACTCACCTGACTACTTGACATACTAGACATGTTAATCTGTTTTTGGAGGCACCGCAGAGAGATAGTTCTGGTTCATCAAGCTGGCACAAACCATCAGCTGTGGGTCGCTTGACTCTTCCAGCTCTGCCACTGTGAGGCCGCTTCTACATGGCTTCTCCAAGAATATTTGGGTCTTCTTCTTTGTCTTGGGATTCCAAAAAAGGGCCTGTCATGTAACACTCTTGACCTTGCTCATTTAGAGTATGTACTTTCCAGGTGCCAATTCTGGGGGATTTCCTGGTAGACAAAAAGTAAGTTGGCTACTGGACTCCTTGCGATTTTCTCCAGATTGTGACATATAACTCTTAGACTCTTTCCTGGATGGCAGATTTACTTTTTTTCTTTTCTTTGACTTGTACACATTTGTGAAGTGTTTGTGGCTTATTTTTTTTACAGTACAGAATAGCCAGTCTCATGCTCAACCCTCCTTAGTTACCTCATATGAACATGCCTGGTAGGGAAGAGCACTACAATTCTTTAGTCTCCTTTCAGGCCTTGACAGCACGTGGGTGACAACTATACAACTCATGCTCAACCCTCCTTAGTTACCTCTTATGAACATGCCTGGTAGGGAAGAGCGCTATAATTCTTTACTCTCCTTTCAGGCCTCAACAACTATACAACTCATACTCAACTATCATAACTTTGCCATGTCTGCTAATCTTGCTGCCACTATAGATATGATGAAGTATCTAGTAACCCCTCAGTAAAGTCACTGTCACTAAGCAATAGTGGGGTGTACTCTTACTTTCCCTAACTTTCTATTAACTTAGTGTTTTATCTGTGAGCCAGACATTCATTCATGTTTTTCACAAATTAAATGAAGACGTCAGTCAGAAAATATACCAGCCTTGGTGGTGGAACATAAGTGACTATTTATCATTTGTATGTTACCTCAAAATATAAAAAAATGTTGAATAATTAAGGAATTGCAAACACAATTGTAGGCTTTTTACACCATTTTCTTTGTGCATGCTATGGACAGTTGATCAGAGAGTTAACCACCATGAAATGTCCACTATTATTGAAAGAAAAATGGGACTGGCTATCCTGTACACTGTAAAAAATAAGCTCAAGCAGCATTAACTTTTGCAAACTTGGATGATGCAACAAAGACAATGGAGCTGGATAGGACACACACTGCGGAAGCCAACTGAGAGTATTACAAAATGGACCCTTTTTTAGAATCCTCAGAGGAAGAGACAAAGATGAAGACCAAAATGTTCTAGGAGAAGACAGATGAAAGCAGAGATGAAGAAGATGGTGAAGTCATGAAATGATCTTATAAGAATGGCAAGAAACAGGACGGCTTGGAAAGTATTTGTTGAAGACCTATGCTCCACAGGGAGCTGAAAGAAAGAAAATTGGGAGAAAAATCATTATTACTACTGAAAGAAACATTTTTACTGTAATGAAAAAAGAAAGAGGGTACACGTTAACCATGTGATGAGAAGTTAAGAAGAGAAATAGCTCATCGGGCAAAAGAGATTTGACCAAGAGAAACTCAGAGAAGAACACTGACAATAGAGGCAGAGACAGTAATCATTGTTTCTCTTGCTCCCAGAACAGAAACATGTAGTAAAATACACTGCGGGTCCTGGGACACTGGA
Organism: Megaustenia siamemsis; assembly: GCA_032433765.1. NCBI lineage: Eukaryota > Metazoa > Mollusca > Gastropoda > Stylommatophora > Ariophantidae > Megaustenia > Megaustenia siamemsis. The sequence goes on along the minus strand of JAVIAB010000139.1, from coordinate 95,809,439 downwards.
CAGATAATAGCAGCAAATCATCAGACTTTTCATCAGAGAGTTTTTTAAATTTTGCCTTTGTGTCATCTTTGGCCAGATAGGAACTAATTAACTATTCTATTCTATTCTATTCTATTCTATTCTATTCTATTCTATTCTATTCTATTCTATTCTATTCTATTCTATTCATGAAATAAGTTTCATTGCAGTTGGGACACTTCCATATCTGCTCAACTGCCCATCCCAGCATTTCTTGAGGAGTATGCAAACTTCCCACTAAACTCTCCAGATCAACTAGAGCCTTTTCCAACCCCTAGACTTATTAGTCTCTCAATATATACATTGAGTTTTGTTAGTGATTAAGAGAGAATTAAGTAACTTCAACAGAGTATTCACTTAAAATTCACTTAAAATTCACTTGAAATTTGTTGATTGAGTGCACATTTGTCTGTTAGCTCAGATATTTATTGTATTGTTACCTGCTTGGGAAGACAATACAGGAGGTGGATTATTTATCTTGGTAGCATATATAGCTAGTGGCTGCTATTGTTGCTCAGCAGAATAGATCAAGAGGGAGAAACTAGAAAAGAGATGAGAATATCAAAGGCAGCTTCAAGTCTTAAACACCTTGAACATATGGCGATCAAAGATACTCAGCAGAAAAATAAAACTTTGAATTTTCACTTCACACATATTTTCTACCCTCACTTACGCATATGGAAGCTGGAAAACGATAAAGACCAAAGGTGATTGAGAAAACAATAAACGGAATTGAAAAGTGCCTAAGATGGATATTTTGCATTAAGTAGAATGAATAACCATTTATCTTGTCTACTATAAGAAAAGAAGATGGACATAGGTCGGGCATATATTTAGAAGAAATGGCCACAGAATTACTAAGCAGTTCTCATTTGGAAACCATTAGGTCAGAGGAAAAGAAGTCAACTTCAAGAAACACTGAAAAGAACTCTAATGAAAGGAGCTTGGTTAACAGGCATAGACTCACTCTATATAATTGAACAGCTCACCCAGAATAGAGGCAAATGACAGCTGACTCTACAAGCCTTATGTGTACACTGGAAGGATGAAGAATCAGTGTATTGAGTAGTTAATGTTTATTTGTCACTTGAGTGACTGATGTATAATTTATTCATTTTTTTAACCAGTGAGTATTGAAGTAGTGTTTTGTCTGTTGTAAGTTTAGATGTTTGTTGATAGGGTGCACATTTGTCTGTTAGCTCAGATATTTGTTGATAGGGTGCACATTTGTCTGTTGCTCAGATATTAGTTGATAGAGAGCACATTTGTCTGTTAGCTCAGATATTTGTTGATAGAGTGCATATTTGTCTTTATAGCTCAGATATTTGTTGATAGAGTGCACATTTGTCTGTTAGCTCAGATATTTGTTGATAGAGTGCACATTTGTCTGTTAGCTCAGATATTTGTTGATAGAGTGCACATTTGTCTGTTAGCTCAGATGTTAGTTGATAAAGTGCACATTTGTTTTTCCTTTCAGATTATTTAATGATGGACACATTTTCCTGTTGTGCTTATTGTTGGAAAAATGAGGACTCCTGGGACCAGATACTCTGTTTTAGATGTGAAGGTTGTCAGAAGAAAGTACATTATGGTGAGACAGTTGAATACAGATATTGAATTTGGTAAATTGTTAATGATTCGGCTACATTTTACATTGGATTTATTTTGATTTACAAGAGTTGACTTCATCAGACTTTTGATAAACAAATATGTGGTCATTGTACAGCAACTAGAGAGAGGTAAAATCATTAAAGAAATACACCAAAGCTACACACTCGTCACGAGCGGAATTAACAACATGGCGGAAGTAAACAAACACGGAGTCGGTTTCATTATCGAAAGTAATACTGCCAAAAATATACTAGAAATAGATTACATCTCGGAAAGAATTATAAGTATCAAATTAGCAGAAAAAGGAGGAAATACCACTTATATTCAAACATATGCTCCATGCAACGACACATATAGTGAGGACAGCAAACAAGAATATTTTGATGAACTATCAGCCACAATAAATAAAGTCAAAGACACAGAGAAATTGTTTGTACTAGGAGATTTCAACGGTAGAGTAGGACAAAGGAGAACACCATGGGAATTATACCTAGGACCATTTAGTGACATTAGAACAGAGTGTAACAGTAACGGTGAACACCTACTAAATATTTGTGCAGAACATGATCTTTATATAACAAACACGTTTAATCAGCACAATCATAACCAAATACTCACTTGGTATAAATGGAATGACACGGACAAGGCCTCCCAAATCGATTTTATTTTGACTAGAAGACATCAAAGGAGGGACATAACAGACTCAAGATCTATACCAAATGCAATATTAGATACAGACCATAAGCCTGTTTTACTATGGCAGAAAAAATGGATTAGGAAACTACAGATGACAAGACCTCAAGCACAAAGAATCGATCTAAAAGCAATAAAGAATGTAAACATACAAAAAGAAATAGAAGAATCCGTAACCAACAAATACCAAACCCGAATACAACCTACAAACATAGAAGAAGCATGGAAACAGTTTAAAGAAGGTTTAATAGAGTCAACACAAGAGAAATGCGGTCTGAAAAATATAGGAAAGAGCAGAAAGAAACTTACAAGATGGTGGAATGAAGTAGTAAAATCAGCAGTGAAACACAAGAAAGACAAGTATAAAACGTGGCAGAAGACAAAAACAACAGAAGACTACAATCACTATAGACAAGCCAGAAATGATAGCAAAAAGATCCTAGAACAAACAAAAGCAGACTCATGGAAAGCATTTGGTGAAGAATTAGCAAAAACATGTAGAGAAGAACCCAGAGAATTTTTCAAAAGTGTAAAAGCAATGAGAGTAAGAAATAATGATTATAACCCAACCACTATAATAAACGACAAGAAAGGCAGACCAATCAGCAGCAGGAAAAACATAATAATCAGATGGAGAGAATACTTTAAGGAATTATTAAACCAGGGAAATACAAACGGAAATACAGAGTTTAAACATAGGCAGTATGATGAACAGGAACCGAATATACTTAAAGCAGAAGTAGAATGGGCATTGAAACAGAATAAAAAGAACAAAGCAGCTGGTATAGATGGAATAACAACAGAAATGCTACTAGCCTGTAAGGAAACAGCTATAGATTGGCTTACTATCATATTCAATATGGCTTGGGAAGAAAGAAAAGTCCCAGACGATTGGCAAAAAGCTATCATTGTCCCATTTTGGAAGAATAAGGGAAGTAAAAGGGAGTGTGAAATGTACAGAGGAATATCCCTATTGAGTCAAGTTGGTAAAATGTATGCTAAAATATTAGAGAGGAGAGTAAGATACATAATAGAACCACAATTAAGTAATAATCAATTCGGATTCAGAAAAGGCAAAAGCTGCACTGATGCTATATTTACATTGAGACAACTATGTGAAAAAACAATAGAATATGACAGAAACCTAAATATAGTGTTTATAGATCAGGAAAAAGCGTTTGACCGTGTGGACAGGAACAAACTTTGGCAAACTTTAGAAACCTACGGGGTAGCAGGACAACTACTAGAAAATATAATAGCACTATATAAAAACAGTCAAAGTGCCGTCAGAACATCGGAAGGTCTGTCAGAATGGTTTCAGGTTACAACAGGAGTAAGACAAGGATGTGTCCTCTCACCACTCCTCTTCATCATATATATGGACAAAATAAATCAGGAAACAACCAACAACAAGGACAAATCAAATAATAACATAGAGGTAGAAAACTCCAACATCAATGAGCTACTCTTCGCAGATGACCAATGCCTAATATATGAGGATGAAAACCTGCTACAACAGCATTTAACATCTCTAGATAAAAGCTGCACAAACTACAGTATGAAAATTAACACAGCAAAAACAGAGGCTATAAGAATAAGCAAATTGAGACACCCATTAAACATCAAGATCAAAGACAAAGAAATAAAACAAGTAGAGGAATTCAAGTATTTAGGCGCAATGTTCACAGAAGATGGAAAACTAGACAGAGAAATTGACATGAGAATACAAAAAGCAAATGCTGTCACATACCAGCTTTCACCATTGTTAAGACATCCAAACATTTCTATGCCAGCTAAACAACAAATGATAAATAGCATCTTCATACCAACTTTGTGCTATGAAAGTCAAACATGGACCCTTTCTAAATCCCATTTAAGAAAGATCAATACACGTGAGATGCGATGCTTGAGAAAAGTAACAAACAACACAAGAAGAGATAGAATACCAAATGAAACCATAAGAAAAATGGTAGGAACAAAACCCTGCCAAGAATATATAGAACAACAACAACTTAAATGGTTCGGCCACCTGGTCAGAATGAATCCTCACCAATCACCATCAAGGGCGTTCTTCTCGAGAATGCATGGGAAAAGACCAAGAGGAAGACCCAGAAGAAGATGGATAGATGCAGTGACAGAGACATGTAACAACAAAGGAAAATCACTAATTCAGACAATTCGAGCAGCACAAGAACGACAAATGATATAAATCACGACACCTTTTAGGTATCAGTGAAAGAGAAAAGAAGAAGAAGAAGAAGTACAGCAACTATGAGTATGCATGTTTTGGGGTCAGGGGTCTCTAAACTTGCAGCCATGGATCAGTCTCTAAACTTGAAGCCATGGATCAGATTTGTTCCAACTGACATGGAAGAAAAATGTGATTTAAAGAAGTGAAATTATTATTTTTGTCAATGAAAATGTATAAGAGTATTCATTGTTGTGTAATTTTGGTTGTTGTATTCAGTATACAATTGAGTCATTATTTTTGTTTAACATTCAAGTTTTACTCATTATTTTATTCTGGCAACAAAAATTGACCTACTTCATCAAGAAATATATACTGGAGAACATGTCAGCAAGTTTGTGATACTTTGTTGGATGAACATAATGCTTTCAGGTGCCTTAGCTGTTCTTGGCATGCAATCCAGTTGTCTGGATTGAACCTTTATTGAACTCTTGTCTCTATTCAAATGGTAGTAATTGAGTGATCTTAGTATTGATTTCTCACCTTCTCAACCATGAGTGTTGTTCTTAGTTTGTGTACTTTTGTCATGTTTATCTGTGCCAAACAAAATCTGGCAGAAGGTTGCAGTACATGAGGAAGAAATATAAGAAGTGGGTACAATAATATTTGAAAATGAAATCATTCAAAGTTATAAAAGTGAAAAGTAAAAAGTAAAGTACCCCCGTCACGCCAAGTGAAATATGGTGTTAGTGACCCTATATTTTACAGACCTTCAGCACACGATTTTTGGGGTAATAAAGTTATAAAAGAACCAAGATCAAATAGATGAGAAATGCACAAAACAAGTCTGCGATATTCATTTTGACACCGGATCTCTCATTCCTATATGGACAAAATTAGCCAGATGAGTTGTTTAGCAATATAGTGGCCAGCAATTACTGGGATAGACCAGCTTTAGCTTGCCATCACCATCTATAAAAGATCCTATTGTTACATTGCAGTCCAGCATGTCCAGTACAGATCCTCACCAAAAGCCAATGATTACATTCTCTAATAAGTGTTGCTAAGACATTTTAGCACTTTGCTATTTCATCTTGATATGGTTGCAGTATGTTCTTCTACTATTGTCCTGACTACATCATTTTTCCTCTTTAATATTTGGTTTGACATTCCTTTCTTAGGTCCCAATGTTCATGATATTGCTGGTGTCACAGTGCAGATAGTGTCTTTTGTTGTTGATTACTCACGTATGGAGAGCCTCAGTGACTGAGTGGTTAGTGCATTTGCTAATGATCAGAAAGTATCTTTTGTTGTTGATTACTCACATATGGAGTGACTCAGTGGTTAGTGCATTTGCTAATGATCAGAAAGGTCCAGGCTCAGTTGAGACAGATGTTTTTTTCAGACTGACAAGGATTTACCCAGCCTCTAAAAATGGGTACCAGAGATTTTTCTGGGAAGTAAGGGCAACCTGGCATGATATTTATAACATCACCGAAACATGTGCCATTGGTCATGGAAAAATATGGTCACTAACACCCATCAAGGCTTGGAAGGAACTTTACTTCACTCATATATACACCTTAGCTATCAACAGTCAGTATCTGTCTATTGTTGGCCTGTCTAAGCATTACACCATCTTCTGCAGCACTCATTATTGACTTTATTTCAGATTGTATACGCAGCACCCAGCCCTCCCCTCTTCTTGGTGACACCTTCTTCAAGTTTAAATGTGAAGCCTGTGGGCCAGCAGGGAAGGAAGAATTTGTGCGGAGCAGCATGTCTTGGTACATTATAGTTCATGTTGCTGTTGCCTTTTACCATTTGTATTTTTTGTTGCCACTTATGTTGCTCAAAGTTGTGCTGGTGTCTTTTGTTGTGCATGCTGTTCAGAGCTGTGATGTTGACTGTTATTGTGTGTAATATCCAAAGTTATGTTGTTTTTTGCTGCTTGTATTGTTCTCTGTTACCATTTGTCTCTTGCAACATGTGTTATCTTATTATTGTTATCTTATAGTACTGTTATCTTATGTGCTGTTTTCTCTTACTATTGAAAGTTGTACTTTTTTTTTTACTCCTACTTATACTATTCAATGCTGTGATGTGCTGTTGTCTGTTATCACTTGTATTATTCAACGCTGTGCTGTTATCATTTTAATATTTAAAGCCGTGCTATACTGTTGTCTGTTTCTGCTTGTAGCATTCAGAATTGTTACTGTTGTCTATTCTCCCTTAAACTATTTTTACTTGTGTTTTTGTTTGTTGTCACCTTTGTTGTCTGTTACCACTTGAGCAGTTTAAATTTGTGCTGTTGTATAAAAATGTTTGTTACTGATGTGTAGTTAAACTGGCAAATTTGCGCTGATACGACCTTCATCACCATATTGGTAGGTATACATGGTACTCATTTTCAAGATTGGCATCCTGAGAACCAGGTGGACAAAACAGTGGTACAGATGTCCAAGTTTGTCACTTGGGCATGTATTTAGAAGAAACAACCAGAGTGTTACTAATCAGGTTCTCAAATGAGAAACATCAGGTCGGAGGTAAAGAGAATGACCTCTAGAAATGCTGAAAAGAACTCTAACAAAGTAAGCAAGGCATAGACTCTCTATAACCGAGCAGCTCGCCCAAAATAGGGACAGTGGGCAAGATGCCCTATGTGCTATCTAACTGCACTGGAAGAATCACGAAGACAGATCATATTTTGATTGTTGACTGTGTCATTCACAATTGTTTATTTTGTGACCGTTGACTTCAAATCCTTTTTTGTCGACTATTGACCTCATAATATTGTTGCTGTAAAGTGAGAACAAATCTGGCGTTTATTACTTTACATAATAATGATGGTCTTCAGAAATGTCAGGATTATTCAACAATTAGTCTAATTGGTCACTTGAGCAATGTTTTGTTTGAAGGTTGTACTCAAATTGCAAGCTGGGAGCATCATTGCAGAACAGGCAGATCCTGAGCTGGACATGGCATCAGTGAACTGATTTTTAACCTGAGAATTGTATGTGGAGAATATCACAAACATTAGCACCATGTATTCATCTACTTCAAAAGGCATTGGCAGAATATGACATGTCTCACTACGAGTGGCTATAAAAACACACTAATTCCATTATTCTTTGTTTACCTCTGAAAACTTAAGACATAAAAGGTCGTTATTGGGCAAGAAAAAATCTTTAAAAAATTAATAAATTTACAATTATCGTCAAATTACAGCCAAAACTTCCTAATTGTTTTACAGTTTATTAATTTTCTAAGTAGAAAGCATGGTGCAAAATTTTTACCTGTAGGATGGAAAGGGTTTATATTTGAGTAAGGTGTTAAAATGTATACCATTAACCAAAATGAAGTCTCAGGTCAGTGGTGTAATGTTTGTATCAGTGTGTCAGAATGAGTTAAAAAATTGTATGAAAATATTACCAGGGCAGTCATGATTCAAATGAATACCTGGAGAGTGGCTCCACAAACAACAATTGGTGTCTGTTTTGCCAATCTTGTTGAACATCTTCATAGAAAGAATCATACCAGATGTGTTGCAAGAACTGTACACAGGCATTGTTAGCATATGGTGACTGAATAAATACAAATCTTCATTTTGCCAATGTGCACATTTCAAATGTCAACTACATTATTTGTTCTAGAAATTAAGTTCTTTATCTTGATACTTGATAAAGTCATTTCTGATACACTCCAGGCACAACGTGGTACTGCTGACACTTTACAACCTTCACAAGACTAGCCAGGGCAGGTGTGGTTACTTTCACTGGAAGGGACATATCAGTACTTTCATTGATCAGCACTGGAACACACTCTTTGGATATCAGAGGTTGTTGCTTTATTCATAAATCATGTATTTCATTGATTATTTTATACTGACTTTTGTATGGGAACAGCCACATTGTGTTATCTTGTTTTACATTGACCTCTTTTGTGATATTTAAGGCATGCTCACAGCTCACTGGTAGAATTTGAATGTTCATGAGTGCTCTCATTTGTGTAGGTTGAAGGGGTTGGCCATACCCCTTGAAAGAAAGACAGTGTTCACGCTTGTTGTCTGTGTTGCTTTGAAGAGTTATAGTTGACACATAACCTGTCAATTAGATGTCAATGAGCAAGTATTAATAATGGCTTTTCTGAGCCCTGATTGACACCAGTCTATGTCAAGATGTGGTTGTCCATCATGGAGATTGTTCAAGGTACATCAGCTCTTGAATATTTCATTCATCTACTGTTTGAATATGAACAACTTAAATGTATTATCAGTGAAAAGACTAAATCAATTCCCATAGCCAGTTAATAGAAGACCAGTCAATCTGACGAGCACTCCTTTCTTTAATGATAGATTATATATGGATAATTATACATTTTATAATATAAAAACATGGCACAATCACCTTCCAATACAATACTACTACCAACTTCTAACAGTTGTTTTCTAATACTCCTATTGGGATGTCTAAATCCTTTCACAGTCTGGTGTGGACAAAAATACTGCCCTTTTACCTAAAGACTAACTGACTTGTATGGGTTCTAGGTATTTAAAACTACTTCAACTTGCTAACCCTATTCTAATCTTGATGGTGTCCTTTTGTGGAAATTCTTCCTGAATGACGACTCCAGATCTTCTAATCAATCTATGTGGGTCTCACTATCCCCCGTCTACAAATTCTTGCTCTTTTTGGAAGGAGATGTTACAAGAAGACTTGCGGAGCTTTTGTACAGTTGGGTAATGTCTGATGTCTTGAAAACCAAGGGACTGTCTTTAACAACCAAACTCAGATTGTTTAACACAAATGTCAAATCTGTCCTTTTGTGTGGATCGGAAACGTGAACATCACAATCCAAGGATATGAGGAAACTATTGACATTTATTAACACTTTCTTAAGGAGGATACTTCAGATAAGATGGTCACTAGTACAAATAATGAACTGTGGTAAAGAACAAATCACTCCGTAGTTAAAGAAATAATAAAAAGATGGTGTAGATTGATAGGACACACACTACACAAACCAGCTACAAGTAATACCAGATAAGCTCTCACCTGGAACCCACAGGGAAAGAGGAAACAGGGAACACATGGAGATGAAGCCTTGAGACAGAGATAGCGCAGATAAATTACAGCTAGAAACAGAGGAAACAGTAAAAGACTAGAAGGATTGGAGAGCTTTTGTTGATGGCATATGCCCCATTGATGGGTAAACAAGGCAAGAAGAAAACATAACAAGAAGATGAGCTAAACAAGAATATTAGCTGATGGGTTAGATGGCAAAAATATTAGTTGATTTATGTGCCCATTAATGTGGTCTTTATAGAGTGCTTATCAGGCTCATGGTTTTCAGATGTTATTCTCTGCAACTATTTTGTATAACTGTTGATGGAGCAAACCAGTCAACATATGATGGATATATTTTTTTTTTAAATCAATCTGTAATCTTAATACCAGCATAATGTCATCTCTTGATAGAACCTATAATAAAGTAGATTAAAGAATGCCTGTTATGTCTTGTTAGATGCAACATCTTAAAGCAATGACGGAGCCATGCTATCTCAGTGAGTGATTAGCGAACTGGACTAGTAAGGACATGAAGTTGAGTTTAGTCCCAATCTATGGTTTCTGGGTTCACGCAGCTTTAATTGGGTATTGAATTTTTTGGAAAATTAGGGCAGCCTGGCTCGACATTGACCACATCGCCCATTAAAAAAATGTGCCTTTGGCCGTAGAAAAATATGGGCCTTAACATCATTCCCCTCACACCTTAAGGCCATAAGGGATGCCTTTTTTTTTAAAGCACTGGTGACACATATAGTGGCTGTTTTGTGGATAAAATTACACATTACTAATGAGTTTCATTTTTCTCTCCAAAGATTAACTATAAAACTATCATTCTCTGCATTTATCCTATTTCTAAGGCTGCTAGAGGATCTGTTTGAATAGAAAACAATCCTGATAAAAAAAAAAGAATAACTTTTTTGCCACATTCCCCATATTTGGAGACACGACAATGGTTTTTACCTCTTAAGTCGCCAAAGTTGACAGTGGTTATTTTGTAGGTGTGTAGTATTAAGTGAAAATGAATTAGTTGAACTATAAAAACAGAATGGAGAGAACTCTATGAAAAATATGAGACTGATTATGGCAGCTTAAACAAATGCAGCAGACATGAGTAGAGCAAGATCATCAGACACAGAACTGGTCACTGTGGCCTCACAGCACTCTTTCATATAACAGGGCTCAATGACACTACAACTTGTAATCATGGGCCATGCAGATTTCGGAGCATATCCTACAGGACTGCAGGACTCTCAAGACTCTAAGAACAGAAATATGGCCCACAGAAACAACCCTCCATGACAAACTATGAGGAACTGGTGAAGACCTCAAGTACACTGTCTTGTTTGTAACCAATGCTGGTCTAAACATCTAAAGGCACAACAGTAGCTGATAACTGAAGAAGAACTAGTTGAATCTTCCACATAAGGCAGTGATAAAAGAGTGGTAAACAATAATGGTCACTTGTGTTTATCCAATGCTGATTTAGAAATGACATGAACTTCTAAGGACAAGAGGCCAGGTTCGATACTGATCGACAGCTTCCATGTTTACTCAACCTTAAATGGGTGCCGGATTTTTTTCAGGGAAAGAAAAATTGCACATGTATAATACTGACCACATTACCTCAAAAATGAGATGCCAATCAAAAATATAGACACTAACATATTATTCCCTATATGCTATGTGGCATGACAAGGCTCTTTTCTTTCTTTTTTCTCTCACAGACTTTTGGTGTTTTTTTTTTCCTGGAGCATTTTGGTTGTAGTATGCAGTTATTACTGTTGCCCATGTGTGTTGTTTCTAATTATTCACATAATTTTATTATGGTGGTTGTTTGGACAGGAAGAAGACAACTGTTTGGGTGGGCACTGTTGCAGGAACACTCTCAAGTGGTTGTCCAGAGTACTTCTTATCAGGGTCACAGACTGGACAGCAGGGACACTGGCGGCTAGCTAAAGTTGTACCTCCGATTGCTACAGCTGAGAGTAAGATTCGTTGATAACTGGATTGTTTTAGAACAGCTGGTGCCATTAATATTACTTCCACTGGCTTGTGGTAACATGTTGGCAGTTATTTTTATTTTGTTCATTAAAGAATGTGTCCATCAAGGATATACTTCAAATATAAAGTGATTGTCATCATCACATTAAGTACCATCTCTGCTTCGAAGGTTGGCTACATTGGAGCACTATTTCGCTCTGTCTCATGCTTTGATAGTGTAGGTTGTCATGGGCTGACTTGTCCATCTTTTGATGTTACTCGTCCATGTTAGTCTTGGTCTGCCATTGCCTCTTTTACCTTGTATTTTCCTTTTCAAGATTACTGTTAGTAGGCTTGTGTCTTTTAACATGCCCCAAAAATCTCATTTGTCTTGTTCTAATTGTGTTTAGTAGTTATCTTTTCATTTTTAGTTGTTTTAAAACTTCATAATTTGATTTCTTTTCTTTCTATCCAATTAAATCCAAAGAAAGCCATTGAGAGGAATTCTAAATGGGTTATTGAGTTATTATAAATGGGTTATAACTTATTATTGAGTTATTCTAAATGGATGGAAAGTGATTGTCATGATATTAAAAATCCGAGATATGCTGATGATAGTCTTATTTGATAAAAATTTTTTTAAATGACAGAGAATGGTTTACATTAGAGTGTGTGTGTTTACTAAATGTAGGATTTCCCTTTGCCTGGCTGATTGTCTTGGAGTTAGTGTTTTGTCCTTGTCACATGCCCCATTTAGGTCTGGAAGCCAAGACTTCTGCAACACCTGGGCTGGATGTGGTCAGTGATTCATAACCCATTTAATGTGTCAGGATCAGTGGCAACAAGAGCTGATCAATATCCTGTTCCACCTCCCCATGGTGCCTCTGAAAATAAATTAATGGCTAAGGGAGTAGAGATTGAAGAGAGAGCCAGCCTGGTAATCAGTACTGCATGCTGAAATGGGATACATAGCGCCACAAGATGCAAATATCAGTTTGTTGTGAACCACAGCAGAGCACATCTAAACCCACTTAAAAGTCCATTAAAGGACAGACATTGAGGAGGAGGAGTCATCGGGGGAACATAAAAGAAGAAGAAAGATTCTCAGACTAGGATAAAGTCCATAGATTCAAAACATGAGTTGAGTTGCACAAAGACAACAGGATCTGTATAGGAAACATGTTACCATTGACTGCCTTGTGATCTCTTTGCTCTAGATTTACTCCTATAGCATAAACTCTTCTGGGCCATTCACAAGATTGTGATTATAATAGGTTGTACCATATTCTTATTATAATAGGTTGTACCATATTTTTATTATAACAGGTTGTACCATATACCTATTTTAGCATTTACACCAGTGTTTTCTCATTGACCATCATTGTTTTCTCCCTGTTTATTTAATTTTATCAGAAAGGAAACAGAACAATAAGAAAAAGATCAAGGAAACTCCAGTGGATCTGAACCCTGATAAGAGGAAGTGTCGTCGAGCTGGGGAGAGTGCTTTAGCAGCTGCCGTTGTGCTCAAGGAGAAGAGGTCCACCCTTGTGGTGAGAGTTGTTTGGTTGTTGTCTTTCTGTCAAGCCACTTTTTTTTATTTGAGCTTATCTGAATGAAGCTGAGCAATGATTGGACTCTTTGTCTTGTACCATGCCTCCTGGTGGTCATGTCTCTCCACAACTTTCTGCTTATCATTTCTGTTGTTGTCTTCCTATTATATCAAGCAGCCGATTTTTCAATGTAAGTAAAGTAAAGTACCCCTGTCATGCCAAGCGGCGTATAGGGAATATGGTGTTAGCAGCCATAAATTTTACAGACCTTCAGCACATGATTTTTGGGGTAATGTGGTCGGTATTATGCTCATGCTGCTTTACTTTCCCAGAACAAAATCTGCTACCCATTAAAGGCTGGGTGAACCGGAAGCTATCGGTTGGGATCGAACCCTACCTCTTGAACCTCTTGTCTTTTGTAGTCCAGTTCACTAACCACTGAGCTATCGCACCTCCCGATTTTTCAATGTAATTCTTGAAAATTCCAGGAATTGTTATGAACATAATCTTGTTATGTTGTTTTGCATTTTCTTGACTTTTCTTGTATTATTTCTTTCACACTGATATACACAGATTTGTTTATTTAAATAAAAGATGTTTTTTTTTTAAAAAATGTAATAGTTGCCATGTCCTGGCCACAATATTTGAAACATTTTGTGCCATCTCAACACTCAAAGGTTGGCTACCATGGAGTGCCCTTCAATTTCATGCTGTGGTGGTTTACATTGTCATGAGTTTTCCAGTTGATAGTCTACTTTAGTCTCATTCTTAGTCAATCAAATTTAGTTTTTCTCTTAACTCTTTCCGTACGGAAGCTTTTTATTGACGCAATGGAAGAGATTTTAGAGACAAAATTGTTCATGGTTTTAAGAATCAATCTAGATATTTATGTTTATCTAACATATAACATATTATATACAAATGTTTAGATAATTGAACAAGGTATTAGATTTCACCAATACCAAGATGATACAAGACACGTAAAACTAATATGGTTTGATGGCGTTCACACTAATCAAATTGAGTATGGCGCACTATGCAGCAAAACGTATGCTGCCAAAATAGGCATGGCGCACAGTGCTGCGAAACGTACGGAAAGAGTTAATCAGTCTAGTGTCTCTCTTAGACAGTTCACTTTAGTCTCTTAGTCAGTCTCTAGTCTCTCTCTTAGTCAGTCTACGTTAGTCTCTCACTTAGTCAGTTCACTTTAATCTCTCTCTCTCTCTCTTAGTCTTACTTATTGCTGGACAAAACGGTACCTAGTAGACCAGCCTTCTTCCTACTGACTGTAAAGATGTAAAAGGTCATATATACCTTACAAGTGTTAATTTCTGTTCATTCTATTTCAGTTTGATATTTTTTTTTTTTTTTAATCTGGGGAGTAATATAGATAAAGAGGGAGGAGCAGAAAATGATACCAAAATAAGGATATCAAAAGCAAGAGGAGCTTTCATTGCACTGGGAAACATATGGAAATCCAAAGAAATTAGGTTAAATACAACAATAAAAATTTTCAACTCAAATTTTAAGTCTATTATATGGCTGCGAAACATGGAGAACAACAAAATTGACAATCACGAAGATACAGACTTTCATTAATGGATGCTTACACAGAATAAATTGAAGGAAATGGCAGGACAAAATAACTAACATAGAATTATGGAAATGTACTAGTGAAATACCAGTGGATAAAGAGATACAGAAGACGATGGCGCTGGATAGGACACCACACTACGGAAGCCAACTGAGAGTATTACACAAAAGGCCCTTTTTTGGAATCCTCAGGGGAAAAGACAAAGACAAAGACCAAGGAATTCTTGGAGAAGACAGATAGAAGCAGAGATGAAGATGATGGGGAAGACATGGAATGATCTTAATAGAATGGCAAAAAACAGAATGACTTGGGAAAATGTTTGTTGAAGACCTATGCTCCACTGGGAGCTAAAAAGGTAGAAGAAGAAGAATATTATTATTTTTTGTTCATTATTTTGAAGAAAATTTAAAGGTTGTCTTTCATGTTGTTCTATCAATTTTGCATTCATTCTTAAATATTGTAACCAGTTATTGTTAGTTGAGTGTGGTTGTTTAGCAATAAAAGTATGTTTTGCTGCTGTCTTTCTTAATATAGGACACTAAAGAATTGAAAAAACAAAAAAGTTCACAACCAGAGGATACGTTCTGTTCACTGAGGCAAACTGATAACCTTCCAGTCTCTCAGTCATCTACTGGCAGCAGTCCTTCACTTTGCTTTCTGTCTGAAAATGATGGAACAACACATTATGAACAAGGTGATGTCTGTTAGTTTACCAGTGGTCTAACATTTTAGTTTACTTTAATGGCATGGCAAGGTGATGTCTGTTAGTTTACCAGTGGTCTAACATTTTAGTTTACTTTAATGACATGGCAAGGTGATGTCTGTTAGTTTACCAGTGGTCTAACATTTTAGTATACTTTAATGGCATGGCAAGGTGATGTCTGTTAGTTTACCAGTGGTCTAACATTTTAGTTTACTTTAATGGCATGGCAAGGTGATGTCTGTTAGTTTACCAGTGGTCTAACATTTTAGTATACTTTAATGGCATGGCAAGGTGATGTCTGTTAGTTTACCAGTGGTCTAACATTTTAGTTTACTTTAATGACATGGCAAGGTGATGTCTGTTAGCTTACCAGTGGTCTAACATTTTAGTTTACTTTAATGGCATGGCAAGGTGATGTCTGTTAGCTTACCAGTGGTCTAACATTTTAGTATACTTTAATGGCATGGCAAGGTGATGTCTGTTAGTTTACCAGTGGTCTAACATTTTAGTATACTTTAATGACATGGCAAGGTGATGTCTGTTAGCTTACCAGTGGTCTAACATTTTAGTTTACTTTAATGACATGGCAAGGTGATGTCTGTTAGCTTACCAGTGGTCTAACATTTTAGCTTACTTTAATGGCATGGCAAGGTGATGTCTGTTAGCTTACCAGTGGTCTAACATTTTAGTATACTTTAATGACATGGCAAGGTGATGTCTGTTAGCTTACCAGTGGTCTAACATTTTAGTTTACTTTAATGACATGGCAAGGTGATGTCTGTTAGCTTACCAGTGGTCTAACATTTTAGCTTACTTTAATGGCATGGCAAGGTGATGTCTGTTAGCTTACCAGTGGTCTAACATTTTAGTTTACTTTAATGACATGGCAAGGTGATGTCTGTTAGCTTACCAGTGGTCTAACATTTTAGTATACTTTAATGGCATGGCAATTTGTGTATTAGTTTGTCACTTGCTGATGGCAATCTGGTGTGTGCTAGTTCATCACTAACTGATGGCAGGGTAATGCATGTTGTTTTGTCATTGAGTAATGGCAGAGCGGTGTGTGTTAGCTTGTCATAGACTGATGGCAGATGATATGTGTTCATTACTGGCTGATGACAGAATAATGTTATGTTTGTATGATGTAGACCACTGTTTGTTATCACTTATTTTTGACTGATACACAAATGACTGTTCTTGACCTCATTAGCTATGAGCCCTTCACCTGACACCCTCATGATTTATCATTCTTTCACTTGACTCTCGCATATTCATGTTTACACAGGCTGTTTTTTTACCATCCCTTTTCTTGACCCTTACATGTTCATGTTTACACCGGCTGTTTTTTACCATCCCTTTTCTTGACCCTTACATATTCATGTTTACACAGGCTGTTTTTTTACCATCCCTTTTCTTGACCCTTACATATTCATGTTTACACAGGCTGTTTTTTACCATCCCTTTTCTTGACCATTACATGTTCATGTTTACACAGGCTGTTTTTATCATCCCTTCACATGACCCCCCATACTTTCATTTTTACACCAACTGTTTTTATCATCCCTTCAGCTAATGATTTTGGTGATGTGCTGTTGATGACAGAAGATGAACTTGACCTTGACCTAGGATTGATGGTGACAGAGTGTTCAATTGATCCCCGACCGCTATCTCCTGATGTGGGTGACATGCTGAATGCAGATTTAGGTATTTATGGCAAAACAGATACTTGTAAGCAAGTTGATATTTATTATGAATCATCTTGAAGGACAAAAATGTATTTAATTTTACATGACTAAATTACTACATAGTGCTCAGATTCCCTCCTCAGTATGAAGCTTGCCTGCCACACACCAGTGAAAGCACTGAAGATGGCTTCAGTTCAGATGCAAGAACTCCACCAGCACAGACCTTGATCCCAACCTTCTTGGTTGCCTCTTATGACATGTCTGGCAGGTGACAGTGGCTTTGTTCTTTTCTGTTGTCAGAGCCCTCATAGCCACATGAACAAGTTTTATTAGAGGAATTTATATTAACTTATAAATAAGGTTTTGAGTCATTTTTGTGACTAACTAGATCACAACTAATGCACACCAAGCAAGTGTCCAGTTTTACTGTTTTCTCCTTTACTTCTGAACCACAGTACCCTAACCCTAGATTATGATATCATAGCAAAAATTACCCCATCAAAACACAAATTCTTCAAAATTTGATAGTTTGCTGTGTTCAAACATTGGGAGCCGCGATAGCTCTGTGGTTAGTGAACTGGACTACAAAGGACAAGGGGTAGGGTTCGATCCCAACCGACAGCTTCCGGGTTCACCCAGCCTTAAATGGGTACCAGATTTTTTTCTGGGAAAGTAAAGCGGCATGGGTGTAATACCAACCACATTACCCCAAAAATCATGTGCCGAAGGTCTGTAAAATTTATGGTCACTAACACCATATTCCCTATATGCCACTTCGCGTGACGGGGGTACTTTACTTCTTTTTTTTTTTTTTTTTTTGTGTGTTCAAACATTATCGCCCTCTGTGTACCTTCCTAATTACTACTTCCGGTGATCCCTGAGTGTTTAATTTGTTTCTATTGATGTAGGATTTTTTCTTTTATTTTGTGAGACACGATCCTATAATATTAAAAAAAAATTTGCCAAATTTCAACAAATTGGTCATCTTTTGTCGCCTACTAATTTTCTATTTTGTGTGAATGATGCTACATGATGTAAGCTGGACTCTAACCACTAATTTTTTTCTTATTGTGTGAATGATGCTACACACAATGTAAGCTGTGTTAAGACAGCTAATTTTCCATTTTGTGTGAATGATGCTACATGATGTAAGATACATGTAAAGGATAATACATCATGTAACAAGATGTTATTTGTCATTTTTTTCTGAGTGCTGTAGTACATACCTCTTCCTTCTATGATTCCCTGAATCGGAAGTTTCCCTCTATAATAGTATTAATTTATTATTTTTTGTCTCCAGTATAAAAACCACTGGAAACTACTATTCGTGCAGTTTCGTCCAATAAATGTTTGTCTGCAACACAAGTATTCAGCCCTACTAGGAGATACTTGCCTTAATAGGAAAGTAGAGAAATACAATTTATTCCCGAGCTGTGATCATAACCCTATGCTACAGTCATGAGAACGCCTTCGCGTAAGACATTGTCTGCAATAGCTAATTTTTTAGTTAGCTGAGTGGCAGTGTTCCTAAGCGTTCAGCTTCTCGTGGCAAGGCGCAGTGCCATAGAGTACGGGTTCGAACCATATATTGTTCTTTTTTTTTCTGTTGTTTTTTTGTCATTTTTTTCTGAGTGCTGTAGTACATACCTCTTCCTCCTATGATTCCCCCAACATGATGTAAGCTGGACCCTAACCACTAATTTTTTATTACTGTGTGAATGATGCTACATAATGTAAGCTGTGTTAAGAAGCTAATTTTCCATTTTGTGTGAATGATGCTACATGATGTAAGCTGTGTTAAGATAGCTAATTTTCTATTTTGTTTTGAATGATGCAACATGATTTAAGCTGGACCCTAACCACTAATTTTTTCTTACTGTATGTATGATGCAACATGATGTAAGCTGGACCCTAACCACTAATTTTTTCTTACTGTATGAATGATGCTACATGATGTAAGCTGGACCCTAACCACTAATTTTTTCTTACTGTATGAATGATGCTACATGATGTAAGCTGCACCCTAACCACTAATTTTTTCTTACTGTATGAATGATGCTACATGATGTAAGCTGCACCCTAACCACTAATTTTTTCTTACTGTGTGAATGATGCTACATGATGTAAGCTGGACCCTAACCACATATTTTTTCTTACTGTGTGAATGATGCAACATGATGTAAGCTGGACCCTAACCACTAATTTTTCATATTGTGTGCATGTTCCAACAGAACCATCAATTTGCAAAATACCTGATAAGTCACCAGTCCCTCCAGACAAAGTTATGAAGCAAGAAGTTGCATATGACACAGATTCTGAGTGCCCTAGTGAAACGAATATCAAAGATGAGCCTGGCAGTGACAGTTGTGGTGAAGAAGAACGATTAGATGAAGAAGGAGAAGAGCAGGAAAATGTTGGAGAAATGAAGTGGGGGTTTGATGAAACTTCTGCTGATCGAAAACAGACTAGTCGTCCATCAAAACGAAGAAAACTTAATGACATTCGTCCACCAACACCGCCAAAGCCGTAAGTTGATAGAATAGCTTTTATGTTGTCTTCATTATCAAGTACCATACTGCAGGCATAGGTTATCATACCACACCACAGTTTTCTATCCTTACACCTGTTTATCGAATTCACACAGCTCACCATAGACATAGATAACCTCATTAACACACATAACATAAAGCTAGTGATCCAAAGGATCCCTGGGCATTTCAACACACCAGGAAATGATAAGACAGATACACTAGCTAAGAGAGGATCAGTAGAACATCCTTGAATGTCCAAAGCTCACTGATATCTGAGCAGCACTACTTTCTTGAAGACCTGATAAATTTAACTAGGAAACTACAAATAATTCAGAAATACCTGCATATATTATTACATAGCAATGGGCCGAAGGGAGTCAGCTCACAGGCTTCTGGATCCATATAAACAACAGCAACATCTGTTTATCAATTTTATTGTTGATCTCCTGTCAAACCTTAGAAACCTCCTCTTAAACTGTCAGATATCTTTTCACTTTGCTTGCCTCTATCTTGTCTTCTCTCTATTCAATTATATATTTTAGTAAGTTAACACCTACAATAGCAGTAAATTGATAGAATACTCTTTGATGTAGTAATAAGTTAACACTGGCTTATAATATTAGATGTAGCAATAAAACAGCACAGACGTAAAATATTAGAGGTAGCAATAAGACAGCACAGACGTAAAATATTAGATGTAGCAATAAATTAGATATAGGAAGCCACAGTTTAGTGATATGGTTTACTGAAGATCAGACACAAGGTTAATTTTACCAACTTTTGGGTTCATTCAGTCTTAAATGTGTAAGTGAAGTAAGGTTTCCCTCCATACCTAGACATGGGGAATGTGGTATTAATGCCAATGTTTTACAAGTGACCAATGGTGAAATTTTTGGGAATGTAGTCATTATTACATGGACTGCCCTACTTTCCCAGAAAAAAATCTTTGGTACCTATTTTCAGAGGCTGTGTGAAGCCCAAAGCTGTGTTGGTCCCAAACAATTTGCCACATCATCAGGATTGGTGAACCGCGAAGCAGAGTGTGATCAGTGACCCACAGCTGACTGCATGCATCAGGATTGGGAAACAATGAAGCTGATCAAGACCCTGCTCCACCTCCCAGCAGTGCTCCTGGGAACAGACTGTCCTGTTTGGCCAAGCAAGTAGGGATTTAAGAGGGAAGGCTCAAAAATGCCATATTGAGGTTGATTGTGTTGGGTCCAAAGGCACAAATAAACCACAACACAACCATATCTATGCCCACTGAACACCCTTTTAATGAGTGGATGACAAAGAGATCTATCCATTCCTTTATAGTCATCTGGTGAACGGCAGAAAGAGAAAGAAAGAAGACATAGCAATAAATTAACATAGGCTTTAAGAGACACATTAATAAGCTATCAGAATTTTTTAGGAAGCAGTAAAATTTGGTACTGTCATATATTCCTGGATGTAGCAACAAGTTTACTAAACCATCTACACATGAATACATTTTAAATACGATTTTCGATACCACACCATCAAAGAAAACAAACACAGTTATATTTACAGATTCCAAATCGGCTCTGCAAGCTCTGGGAAACAACACGAACAAACCAGAACTCACACAACTTATCATAGACACAGACAAACTCATTGAAACACATAACATAAGATTGGGAATGCAATGGATCCCAGGACACTCAAATATACCAGGAAATGATAAGGCAGATACATTAGCTAAGAGAGGATCCAAACAGACACAGATACATACATCCATCACACTAGACACAGCCAAACAAGTCATAAACTCCAGCAGTAGGGAGGAGTGGCTGAATGGATGGGCCTTAGGGAAAACAGGGAGAGAGCTTTTTAAATATATGGCAAGACCAAATCCACAAGACAACATCAACAACCTAACAAGAAGAGACCAAACCACCATCTTCAGACTGAGAACAGGACATGTAATGCTGAATAACCACATTAATAGAATACAACAAAACCATACCCCAGTATGTCCACTCTGTAATCACCCACAAGAAACTGTAGAACATCACCTGTTTCAATGTCCTGAGCTCACTGACATCAGAACAACACTATTTCCCCAAAGACCCTCCAAATGGAACACTCTGTACAGAACCACAGCAGAACTTAAAAATACCTGCAGATATTACTACATGGCATTGGGCCGAAGAGCATCAGCTCAAAGGTCACTGGATCCATAACAACAACAACAACACATGAATACAGCAAACAAACAAAGTAAAACCTATCCATTCCTTCACTAGTCATTGGAAGAACATCAGAAAGAGAAAGAAAGGGAAAAAAAAACTATTGACACAGCTTGTATCCCATTTTTGGGGTCTGCCAGGGGGGAATATGCAACAAGAGAATAACTGTCATATGTCAAGTACAGTTGTCACAAGGTAATCAGATAATTCTTTGATTGCAGCAATGAGTTCACAAAATTGTCTAAATTTGACTTTGAATACAGTAATCCTTAATCTTGTGTGAAACAACCAACATAATCTTCAATCTTTAAGCATTGTAATTAGTGACTGTGCTATGTGGTCTATATATCGCAAAAATAATTTGGTTGAATATGGTATTCTCATTGAACTGGTCTAATATTTTCTCCCATCATCCTTTCTCACTCAAACCACATGCTCCTTCATCAGGTTACAGAGAATAAGTTTGTTTGAGGAAGGAGAACTGTTACAAAAGTTAAATAATGCAGCATCAAAGCAGAAATTACAACCTGAGATGGCACAGTTGAGAAGAAAGCTCATTTGTAATCAGGTAAGTTGTAAAAAATAAATAACAGAAGACAATGGATGTTCTGTTTAGATTATCTGTTTTCTGATTTATCATCTGATTTATGAAACAGACATCAGAGGTTTCAACAAAATGATGTGGCAAAAAGTATGTTTTGTGCTCGATCTTAAAGCAAGGAGAGAGGCATGTACTACATTGTCTTCTGTCTTAAAGCAAGGAGAGAGGCATGTACTACATTGTCCTCTGTCTTAAAGCAAGGAGAGTGGATGTACTACATTGTCCTCTGTCTTAAAACAGGGAGAAGGCATGTACAACATTGTCCTCTGTCTTAAAGCAAGGAGAGAGGATGTACAACATTGTCCTCTGTCTTAAAGCAAGGAGTGAGGCATGTAGTACATTGTCTTCTGTCTTAAAGCAAGGAGTGAGGCATGTAGTACATTGTCTTCTGTCTTAAAACAAGGATAGAGACATGTACTACACTATTCTTTCCATCTTGAGCCTATCTACCACTAACAAATAACCAGAAATGTATCATTCCAACAAATACATGAACTTATCATTTAAAATATATGAACGAGTTTATCATTCCAATAAATTTATATAGCATAAATTTATAAATCCTACAAATACTAAACACAATTTTGTCATTCGTATGATCCATCAATTTGTTATTTACATAAACACAAGCAAAACAACCAAACTTAAGATATTGTTGTTACAAACAGTAAAGAGTTTTCATTCCTACAAATAATAAACCATGATTTTCTCAACATTAATACAAAGCAAGAACTTACCTGCCATGAATTTCTCATTCGTACATATAATAAACCATCATTGTGTTATACCTATAAACCATACCTAGGTATTCATGCAACGAATAAACCATGAGTTTTTCTTTATTCCATTAACAGACAAATCGTGAGTTTGGACTTCCTGTGTTTGATCTAGAGTATCAAATGGACAAATTTGCCAAACAGGAGAAAACTAATTCTGTAAGTCTGTCTGAGATTATTTCTTGAAGTCTGATGGATTCATGAGTGTTTCTGGGGTTATGTCTGACTTTGAATCTGAGACTACAATCATCTCAGTGAATTGGAAAGATGAAAAGCAGAGATAGAAGGCTGCATGAAAAGAAAGAAATTTTGTGATGTACAAGTGTGGATGTTTGAAATACTTAACTGGATTAAGAAAAATAAAATTGCCGTTTTAGACTGAGCATTAATTACTTTATGCTTGCACAAATTTTAATTTGAAGAGATTAGTTGTTTGTATAGTTGTTTATTTATATAAGGTTTTTAGGGGATGGGAGAGGGGATATTTTGTGCCTTAGCATGGTGGTTGTAATGATCTTACTTTTTGATCAGACGATTGTTGAATTATAGACTGGCACCTTCAACTTTATTATCACTCTACTCAGTAGATCTATCTGTCTATCACCTGAAGTATTGTCTATATCTGCAATGTTGTTTCTTGTATAAAGTGTAGTTCTGGCAAAGGCACATGTAGTTTTGTATCCATGAGCCAGTGGTTTTTTTTTTGCTGAGGTATGATCAGGAAAGAGATTGGAGATCTACTGAATGCTGTCTCAGAACAATAATGGTGATTCTGTATACACATTTTCAGTACAACCAATTACTTCTGTTCTGTTTATGGTTGGCTAAAATGAGTTGAATGCTTCAACATGGTGTATATGTTTCACTGTTTTTTTGTTTGTTTTCTTTTTACGTTTGCCAGCTTTCACCTCTGGCGAAGTCCCTAGAGACTAGGAACTGAATATGAGTAATTGACGTTACAAGCAGGGCCTCACTGCTAAGACCAGGGTTGGTTGCTGCAGAGAGAAATCATAAATAAAAATTAACTGGTGCAGCCAAGATTTGAACTCACAACTTCATTGTCTTGAGACCGGTCTTGCCTCAAGACCAACCAGTCCCCTCCACGTTTGTTCTGAGACCAGCTTGACATTGTGTTTTTTGGGCTATAATTGTGACATATCTCTTCTACTTCATCAACGGGTATTTGGGCTATAATTGTGACATATCTCTTCTACTCCAGCAACAGGTATCTAACACCCGACAGCAGCATGTTGTCCAGTATATGCCATCTAAAGCTGCCAGGACAAAGGAGACAAGAGACTTAGACAGATTTATGGTAAATATTCTCTGTTGAAAGCACTGCCATTTGTTTGCTGAACCAGATCTAGAGAATTCTTGTTTGTACTTAAATATGAGAAAGTTCACCTCTTGGCCTGCTTGGACAATATGTGATTGTTGCCATATGTCTAGAGAATATTTGTTTACAGACATGTGTCTAGAGAATATTTGTTTACTGACACGTGTCTAGAGAATATTTGTTTACTGACACATGTTTAGAGAATATTTGTTTACTGACACCTGTCTAGAGAATATTTATTTACAGACATGTCTAAATAACGCTTGTAGTTAAGCACTGATACATAAAATACTATATGAGGCTGTGAGTAGAACTGCAGAAAATAATGTATAATAAACATAAAATGGCCCAAAGCAGCTAAACTGATGTAGAGACGAGACAAACTACAAGATAAAATTAGGTAATGTTTTGCCTGTTGCCACATGTCTAGAGAACATTTGTTTACTGACATGCGTCTAGATAATTATTGTTTCTTATACACTTACTGTTATATATTATACATATAATGTCATCTTCTTTTGTGTTATGTGATGTGATTATGTTGCTATGTTTATGCAGATAAATGACAGCAGCAAGAAAATGGAGTCTCGCAACTACACCAGTTTTTATCAGAGGCTAGTTGGTTTCCAGGACCATGAGCTCACTCCAGTCATTAGTCCATATACCACAAGGTAATACCTCATATTACTGGTCTCTTTACCACAAGGTAACATCTCATATCACTGGTCTCTTTACCACAAGGTAACATCTCATATCACTGGTCTCTTTACCACTAGGTAACATCTCATATCACTGGTCTCTTTACCACAAGGTAACATCTCATATTACTGGTCTCTTTACCACAAGGTAACATCTCATATCACTGGTCTCTTTACCACAAGGTAACATCTCATATTACTGGTCTCTTTACCACAAGGTAACATCTCATATTACTGGTCTCTTTACCACTAGGTAACATCTCATATCACTGGTCTCTTTACCACAAGGAAACATCTCATATCACTGGTCTCTTTTGGGTGTCCGGTTAGCGCAATCGATAGGCGGTTGGCTTACCACGGCAACAGCCGGGGTTCGTACCCTGGCGAGGACACCTGGGTTTTACTAATTCCCTAAAAATTAGTACCTCTGAAGTCGGAGTAAATCTGCCTGCATGGCGAGGGACATCCTGTAATGGGATAAAACAGACTTTACACACAAAATTCAGTCCCACAAAATTGAGTGGGTGGGACTTCGTCAGAGGTCAAAGCTAACGAAAGCGAACGAACGAACGAACTGGTCTCTTTACCACAAGGTAACATCTCATATCACTGGTCTCTTTACCACAAGGTAACATCTCATATTATAAAATCTGATGTAACAGGCCCTAAACCACAAAGTAATATCTGATATTACATGTCACTTCACTATATCACCAGGTAATCTATGATTCACCATTACTTATATCACCTAGCAGTCATTTATATTAATATACAACCTAACAATCTCTGATATTATGAATCCCTAAGCCATGAAACCTCTGATGTTACAGGTTACTATACCATCTCATATTATAAGTCACAGTATACAAGGTGATCTCTGATATTAAGTTAACTATAGTACAGGATAAGCTATGATTTTACTGATAACTTTATCACAAGCATATATACCTGTCAACTAACATGTCTTTATTGTCTGCATTGATAGAGTTCTACTTCCATTCATCTGGAGAAACTTTGAGGTTTCCCATAAGCCACTCAAGTTGAGACTGCTGCAAGAAGTTTTGGCTTTTCCTCACAGGTATTATCTTGTCTGATGAATCTGCATTTGTGAATTTCTTGTGTTGAATCAGAAACTAGCTGTCCTTATATATGCTGTAAGCCGTATGTTTGTCACTTAAAGTTAAACATTTGAGTGTTAACAAAGTTATCATCTGCGGTAGAGAGTGTTTACAAAATATATATATATATATATATATATATATAATGTATGCAAGTAATGTTTGAAAGTCTGTATAAAAGAGTATTTCTCTTTCATTCATTTCTTCTTGTTCTCGTTGATAAGTAAAGAAATGAATAGTCCTCATCGTCATCTGCCCTTTAAAGGATGTTAGTGAGCATAGATATAATGCATTATGGTTTGCAACAAAGCTGTGGTATTTGAGCCTTTGGGCTATACATCTGACTTCAGCACAGCATTTCTGAGTACTTGGTTCTCTTGATACCTACTTGTCCAGGCTAAACTGGTTAGTCTACTTCTAGGTTCACTGTGAAGAGAGGGGTGGGGTAGGTTCTCACAGAGTGTTAAAATGTCCGCACAAAAAAACTAAAGAAATAGAAAGTCTGCTATAAATGTTGTGCAATATAATCTACGTAAATTATACTTGAATGTTCGTGATGTGATCTACAATTAATGTTTCAATATTAGTGCTATAATCTACACTGAAAATCTCTGTGTTTGTGTATCATATCACTGGTTGCTGTATGGTATCTTTTTTTGTGTGGTATATTTTTTACATCACCAAAAAATGTACCATGGTCATGGAAAAATATTGTTACTAATACCCTATTCCCTGTATGTCTAATAAAGTACATCCGTCTGCTACTTATATTTCTTTGTATTTTTTTAAAGATTTGTCTTCTGTTTTATTTGTTTTTGTCCTATTTTAAAACTTTTCTGAATTGAAACCTTGGTTCGTTGTTTAGTCTGGTGTTATTCACAAAGCTGAAATATACTATTTTTATGTGTATTATATTATAATCCCCCACAGAAATGATCCATCATGGGTGCAGCCACCTTGTTCTCCTATAGATTATTGCTATGTGAGACCAGAGCATGTGCCCTCTGTGAATGCTTTATGTAGAGAGTTCTTCTGGCCAGGAATTGATGGTAGGTTTCCATTCAGTCACCTCACAATCTCTCATCACCTCTCATTAATCTCATCTTAGTCAAGATTTCCCCTCTTTAATCTCACTGTCTTCACTCTGATATGAGGTAATGGAGAGATTAATGAGAGCAGATCTGCTCCCATAAATCTCTTCATTAATCCATATCAGTAACCTGGTTGGTTTCCATTCAGTCCTCTCACAATCTATCATCATCATCACCCCCATGTCAACCTCTTCATTAATCCATATCAGTAACCTGGTTAGTTTCAGTCCTCTCACAATATATCATCATCATCACCCCATGTCAACCTCTTCATTAACCTTCATCTGTAATCTCATCACCAACATCAATTTCCCCCTTATCCTCAATCTCTTTGCTCCTCATCAATAAGTGTCCTCATCATCCCCCATTAAATCCCTTTATAGAAGCTGCTTGGCAGACAGCCAAACTCATAGAAGATACAACTTTGCAGATAGACCATTGTATACGAAAGAAGAAACCTTCTCATCAATCTTCTAATATATGTGTATGTTAAATGCCTTGATTAAACATACACTCACTGTTTGTGTACCCCCACAGTGTCCGAGTGCCTGCAGTACCCAGACTTTAGCTGTGTTGTCTTGTACAAGTGAGTAACCATTATTTAATCTTGTAAGAAAGCAAGAACAACTAACTGTATAGAGCAGATAAAAGAAATTGTAAAGTATAGGTGAAATATGATCTAGAGTGAGTTAAAGAAACCATGTGAAATTGTGACAGTGATGAACAAACAATGATTGACACAGAAACAGCTAAAGATGAATGATGCTTGTTTTAAGCTTTTCACACAAAGTCTAGAAGACAGTCTTGATTACATTCCAAAAGTTTATTGACACAGTTCTTTCATCAAACAAAAGACTCATTTGGTTGACTCTTCCTAATAAGTCTCTCCATACACGGAGATCTGTCATGAACCTGTAAACTCTCTTTCATTAGCATTATATTTTGAAGATTGATCAACTGATCATTATTGTAACATTCTACAGGCTCTCTAGGTTGTTTAATAACACAGCTCCGTTTGAAAAATCCTCTATGAGATAACGTGAATGATAAATTCATTTCTGTGTTTTTTCTTGGCCTTCTTGCAGGCTACACACGGTACCTTACTACCAAAGTTTTAGTTGTGTCTCATGTTTTAGCCCAGTGCACAAGTGATCAAAGATAATTTTACCTTGGTAAAATATAGTTCCTAAATGTTTTTTTTTTTAATACATCTTCTACGGGCACTTAAAACAGATTTTAATTATATTAATTGACAATTTTATGTTATTCTATTGCCTCTATTGGTATAGTTATGTATACAATTTGTAAATGTTATTAAACATAAAAATAAATCCAAATCAGAAATACTAGTAGACTCACCTATGTAAAACTGGTAGGCTCACCTAAGAGAGTCATGTGGGCTTACCATTGTCAGACTTATAGACACACTTGTGTAAAACTGATAGGCTCATTCGTATGTATGATAGAATCACCTGTATGTATGAAAGAATCATTGGTATGTATGATAGAGTCACTGGTATGTATAATAGAGTCACCTGTATGTATAATAGAATCACCTGTATGTATGATAGAATCACCCATATGTGTAAATCACCCGTATGCATGATAGAATCACCTGTATGTTATGATAAAATCACCCGTATGCATGACAGAATCACCTGTATGTCTCATGGTTCTAGCTGACAGACTCAAAACTATAGAAAACTAAAACATATATAGCACATTTTATGGGAGCCCATTTCTCATAATCGTCATCTGTGGATTAACTGTGATTCATCCTATCAGAAATAAGAAATCGTGTTCTTTTCTGCTCATCTAGGAAGATTGTGATTGCCTTTGCCTTCATGGTGCCTGACCGAGGCTACAACGAGGCCTATATCTCATTTATCTTCACCCACCCAGAGTGGAGAGGGGCTGGCATTGCTAAATTCATGTTGTATCATTTGATTCAGGTAAGAGGTCATTTACAAAAAATGAAATGATTCTGGCCACACCTGCATCTCATAGATATACCTAAAGAATCATTTATCTGAACATCACAAAAATGGTATATAAATGTTGCTTTTATGATATATAATATCTTCACTTCCACATTTACAAAGATCAATTTTATGTTCTAAACATCAGTTAAATGTTCTAGAATTTTCAGATTTATGTAGTAAAGTCGCACCTTTATATGTTTGTATATATTATTGTGTTTAAGTTGTATTTTAACATAATTATTCTAGGCAATATAAAATATAAGAAGGTAGTTTGCCATCGCAGCCATTGTCTCTATATACATGATATCTTCTGCCTGCCATCGCGGAGTGGGGACCATAACTGGCACTATTTGTCGGCTGCTCCCACAACACCATCCACCACCAGCTCCAATGGCTTCACATAACCATGAGTGGGGGCTAAATGGGAGTTTCACCATGCCCAAGGGTGTTCTGAAGACTAGCGGAGGAAAGGAGACATCTTACTCCTCCTTTGGTAGGGCAGAACTCTAACCCGGTTAAATTATAAAAAGGTCTCAGACTGAATAGTAAGAAAACAGAAGTAATGGTCATATCAAAGAAACAATCATCACCATCATGCAGCATAAAAATAAACAGGACAAATCTGAAACAAGTGCAACGCGTTAAATACTTAGATGGAAGATGCACCACAGAAATAAAAAGCAGAATAGCTCAGGCCAAAATAGCATTTCAGAAAGTGAAAAATATCTTATGCAACAAATCTATGTCAATAGAAGTGAGAAAGAGAGTTCATCTGTGTTATTTAGAATCAATTCTGACCTATGAAAGTGAATCATGGATGGTAGACAAACAAGTGAAAAGACGATTAGAGGCCACAGAGATGGGATTTCTCAGAAGAATGTTGAAAGTTCCCTGGACAGCCAAAAAGACCAATGAAGAAATTCTCAAAGAGGTGTAACTCAGAAAGGTAACTCCTAAAAAACATCAGAAAGAAACAATCAACATTTTTCGGGCACATCATGAGAAGAGGAAAGTTGGAATACTCGGTTACAACTGGCAAAATAAAAGGAAAGAGATATCGTGGACGACAAAGAGAGAAAATACTGGATAGTTTGGTGTCATGGCATGGAAAACAGTCAACAACAGAATTATATCATATATAACATATATATATATATATATACACACAATCATGTCAGATGAGGTAATTTTACCTGCTACAACCTGCATAAACAGTACAACCTGCGGCTGCCCTGCTCTTTGCAGGTATGCTCAGGAGAGTAAAAAGCTAAGGGAGGGTACCCCGAAGTAAAACAACCCCACTGCCTTGTGTGTGAGACTTTTTAGTCAAAGGCTAGCAGAGCCAACCGTAAACAAACCAACGGAAGGCAACAGAAAACCACCTTCGTAATTTCTTTGTACAATCATGAATCGCCACAATAATAGAAATCACGACAACAACATCAATGGGGTTTCCAATGGAAAACCCTCATTCTGTAGGGGACATTATGTGCTACAGGTGATACCCGATTGTCATCAAGCTACTGTAAGCAAAATAAAGATAAAACATACTCTAAAGATAGGTACTTGGAATGTGAGAACACTCATGCAGAAGGGTAAACTGGAAAACATCAACCAGGAAATGAAAAGAATGAGTTTACATTTACTGGGACTTTGCGAAATGAGATACACTGGATCAGGGGAGATATATTCTGATGAACATAAAATAATCTATTCTGGAGGTACTGAACACCAAAGAGGAGTAGGTATCATCTTGGATGCAGAAAGAGTAAGAACAGTGAAAGGCTTTTACCCAATATCTGACATCTTTTAGTCAAATTGAATGGAAAGCCAATAGATATAAATCTTATACAAGTTTATGCACCAACAGCAGACAGTCTACAGGAAACAATTGATACATTCATTTTATGATGAGTTAAATAAGGCACTTCGTGAATGAATGCAAATCACATGAAAACAACAAAGTTCTAGGGGATCTTAACGCAAAAGTAGGAAAGGAAAGAGTTGAAGTAGTTGGTCATTATGGCTTAGGCGAGAGGAATGAAAGAGGTAACAAACTTATTGACTGGGCAAGAACACACAACATCATGATAGGAAACACCTAGTTTAAGCAACATCCAAAATATCTGTGGACATGGAAAAGCCCAGGAGGCCGTGCATGTAATCAAATTGATTACATAATGATAAGCAATAGATTTAGAAACAGTCTGGTGTGTGTGAAAACTAGACATGGGGCAGATTGCAATAGTGATCATGTACCAGTTGTGGGAAAGCTTAGAGTAAAATTAAAAACAACAAAATGAGCCTCAGTTAACATCAAATTAAATTTAGATTTACTCAAATCAGACAAGAAGTTGCAAGACAAATATAAAATCACAATTCAGAACCGGTACAATGCAATAGAGAAGATACAAAACATTGATGAACAGTGGGAAATGCTAAAAGAATCAATGCAACAAACATCAAAAGAGTTCATACCACCAGTGAGGACAAATTCAAGATAGAAATGGATGACAGATGACATTTTGCAGCTAATGGATACAAGAAGAAGAAATAAAGATGAGCATAAGAGATTAAAAAAAGAAATTGTATTAAAATGCAATGAAGCAAAAGAAGCATCGCTAAAACAGAGATGCAAAGAGATTGAAATGCAACAAAAAAGAGATGCCAAAGCTGTATACAAACAAATTGAAGAATTAGCAGGAAGAAAAACGCAATCAAAAACTGGATGTTTAAAATCAAAGGAAGGAGAGCTGTTTATTGAACAAGAAAGCATAATGGAATGATGGACAGAATATATTAAAGATCTTTATAATGAACGAATAGAAGTAAAAATTAAGGATAATGGAGAAGGACCAGAAATACTCTAAGAAGAAGTGGAAGACGCCTTGCGCAATATGAAAGCAGGATAATATAACTAAAGAAGAGATTGAAGCCATGGGTGATTATGGAATAGAAATAGTAACAAAAATATTGAATGATGTCTACAACACCGGATATATACCAGGCAACCTCCTCAAATCAATATTCATAGCCCTACCAAAGATATCTGCTACAATTGAATGCGATGATCATCGCACAATAAGCCTTATGAGTCACATGACTAAGATATTACCAAGAATCATCATGCGAAGAGTGTGAAATAAAATCAGTCCAGAAATTAGTGATGAACAGTGTGGTGTTATTAGAGATAAAGAAACAGCAATGCCATATACATCATAAGATCTTTAGTAAAAAGAGCCATAGAGGTGAAAACAGATCTATACCTATGTTTCATAGATTATACCAAAGTATTTGACAAAGTAAAGCACCAAGAAATAATCAAAATTTTAGAAAGCATAAACATAGACAGCAAAGATCTAAGAATAATAAAGAACTTGTACTGGCAACAAATAGTGGCCATAAGAACTGGAAACCAATTGGGAATGTTTCAAGAAATAAAACAGGGTGTTAGGGAAGGTTGTGTGCTGTCACCAGATTTGTTTAATATTTATAGTAAGATTATTTTAAGATCTATAACGGGCATGCCTGGAATAACAATTGGAGGTCATATTTTAAATAATCTAAGGTATGCTGATGATACAGTCTTAATCGCTAAGAGTGAACATGAGTTACAAGAAATGTTAGACATTATAGTGAAAGAAAGCAAAAATAAAGGACTCAGCCTTAATAGCAGAAAGACAGAAGTAATGGTAACAACAAAGAAAAAGACATCATCTCAGTGCAAAATAAAGACAAGTGGAACAATATTAAAACAGGTAAAGGATTTTAAATATTTGAGAACTTTGTTAACCTCAGACGGAAGATGTACAACAGAGGTGAGATGCAGAATGGCTTAGGCAAAAGCAGCTTTCCAAAGAATTAGGAAGATACTATGCAATCCAGTTTTGACAATAGAAACAAGAAAAAGAGTTCTTAAATGTCACGTACAGCCAGTCTTAACATATGGATGCGAATTATGGACAAAAGGACAACAGACAAGAAAATCACTGGAGTCTGTAGAAATGTGGTTTTACAGATGAATGTTAAGAGTACCATGGACAGCTAAGAAGAGTAATGAAGATGTTCTGAGAGAGGTCAAAGCAAAAAGAGAGCTAATTTCCAATATTAGGAAGAAACAATCATCATTTTGTGGCCATGTAATGAGAAGAGAACAACTGGATATATTTACAATATATTGTAACAACTGGAAAAATTGAGGGACGAAGAGATAGAGGGAAGCAAAGAGAAAAAATAACAGACAGCTTAAGAGAATGGCTTGGCAGGTGGTCAACAACAGAAATGATAAATAACTGTTGTGATTAAAAGTTGTGGAGAGACATGATCACCTACGCCAGCAGGCCCAGTACTTGATGATGATGATAATACACAAGTAGCCTCTGTCAGTTATAGTTGACTATGGATTTTTCAGTGTCCCTAGAAATGTTATTTTTCTTTTCTTTCACTGTGTACTCTTTTTCTATGAATCTGTCTGCTTCTTGTTTGAATTGGGCTTTAGAGTGTTTCAAAAGATTGCAGACTGCAACTATTTCTTACGAGGCTGCAGGGTTTATATTCAGAGTTTCTTTCTATATAAATATATCATTCATTGCACATACACAACACACTGCTATCATTTCTTCCGTGTTTGTAAAGTGCACTGATATCACTCTCCACAGACATGTATGGGTAAGGACGTCCTGCTGCATGTTTCTGCAACCAACCCAGCAATGCTGCTTTACCAGAAGTTTGGCTTCAAGTGTCAGGAGCTGATCCTCAACTTCTACTACAAGTACTTCCCCCTTCAGTCCAAGGAGTCCACACATGCATTTCTCATGAGGCTCTCCAGATGACATTGCTGCTCGTATCTTGTTTGTTTGTGTGAATGGGGTTCATCATTTTTGTTTATGCATAGAGTGTATGCATCATGTTTTTGTATGTGTGGCGTATGTACATCATGTTTGGGAACATATAGTTTGTGTGCATGGTATACATCATGCTTGTTTACACATGGTGTGTGTGTAACGTATTATGATGCACAAATAAACAAATTTAACAGAGAGAGCCACAAGAATCTCATATTATCTACCTCTTAGATGAGTTTGTATCATTCTCATACAGTTCAATCTATCCGAGACACATGGCACGAACAATTGACAGCACTGTCTGTGTTTTAAACTTACATCCACTACACTTCAGTCATCTTGACCATTATAGGACCTGACAGACCATTTTTCAAAGAAATGTAGAACTGGCATACACCGATTGTGGGAATATTTCAGTGCTCAAGTCACTTCTGAATATTTTGTATATGAAGACTTTTATATATAACATACCACCATGGAGATGTTTCTGATCACAACTCATATTAAACAAGCACTTCCACACTGTCACATACCACTATAGAGAATGTTTCTGATCACAACTCATATTAAACAGGCACTTCCACACTGTCACATACCACTATGGAGATGTTTCTGATCACAACTCATATTAAACAAGCACTTCCACACTGTCACATACCACTATAGAGAATGTTTCTGATCACAACTCATATTAAACAGGCACTTCCACACTGTCACATACCACTATGGAGATGTTTCTGATCACAACTCATACTAAACAAGCACTTCCACACTGTCACTTACCACTATGGAGATGTTTCTGATCACAACTCATACTAAACAAGCACTTCCACACTGTCACTTACCACTATGGAGATGTTTCTGTTCACAACTCATACTAAACAAGCACTTCCACACAGTCACTTACCACTATAGAGAATGTTTCTGATCACAACTCATACTAAACAAGCACTTCCACACAGTCACATACCACTATGGAGATGTTTCTGATCACAACTCATACTAAACAGGCACTTCCGCACAGTCACTTACCACTATGGAGATGTTTCTGATCACAACTCATACTAAACAAGCACTTCCACACTGTCACATACCACCATGGAGATGTTTCTGATCACAACTCATACTAAACAGCCACTTCCAGCAGTCACATACCACCATGGAGAAGTTTCTGATCACAACTCATACTAAACAGCCACTTCCAGCAGTCACATACCACCATGGAGAAGTTTCTGATCACAACGCATACTAAACAAACACTTCCACACTGTCACATACCACCATGGAGATGCTTCTGAGACTAGTATTGTCTTGCCATTTGTTGTTACATTAATGAGTGGGTGACACAGAGAGAGTCGAGGAGTTTCTTGTTTCTCTGCTTTCCATCTGTTATAGGAAATAATCTTTGCCTTCATAATCAAGTAAGGGCATCAATAACATTGTGGTATGGCACTGGCTTTGTGGGTCCATACTCAGCTGAATTGGAAATGGGTACTTCGTTCACTGAGTGTAATGACAGTGAGGGAAGCTCTGGCCATTCATCCCCAAATGATGTGATGTGTGTGGTCTAGTACAATGAAATATTTTACTCTTCTACATTTTATATTTATATATATAATGGAATAGCACTATTTTGTTACATATACAAGCTACATTACCAGTGACCAGAACTATATTTTTGAATTACCACCAAACAAGACAATCATAATATACCAGACCTCTGCAACTGGTTAACTTACATTTGTATTATCGTTGCCAGCGCGCATAGCATGAGAATGTGACATTTCTAGTTTTCAAATTCTTTCTTATTGTGTATATCTGGACTGTTAAAGTCCTGTAGTCTACTGGGGTGCATGGATCGCCATTCCACTCTGTTTCTTGCTTTGATGGTGCAGGTTGTCATAGATTGACTTGTCCATCTTTTGATGTTACTCGTCCATGTTAGTCTTGGTCTGCCTCTTTTACCTTGTATTTTCCCTTCCAATATTACTTTTAGTAGGCTGTTGTGTCTTTTACCGTACCCCAAAAATTTCATTTGTCTTGACTTGATTGTATTTAGTAGTTCTTTTTTTATTTTTAGTTGCTTTAAAACTTCATCGTTTGTTTATTTTTCTTTCCATCCAATTCCACCTATTCTTCTATAAATCCACATTTCAAAGGCTTCAATTTTCTGTTCTGTTTTCTTGTCTAATGTCCATATTTCTGCACCATACAAGAATATTGAGAAAATGTAACATTTTGCTATTCTTAATTTCAGCCCTACTGTTATTTGTTTCGTTGTTAGTATATTTTTCATGGCATTAAAATTACTTTTTGCCATACCTATTCTTTTGTTTATTTCAATTTTACATTTTCCATCATTGATTATAGTATGTCCAAGGTAGTTGTAGCTCTGAACTGTCTCCAGATGTATTCCTTCAACTGTGATATTCACTTGTAGGTCTTGAGAATTTTCTTTGTTTATGATCATAGTTTTAGTCTTTTTGATATTCATAGCTTGTCCATATTTTTTGCTTGTTATGTTTATCATTAAGAAATTGTTGTAGGTCTTTAGGATTTTCTGCTAGTAGAACAGTATCATCAGCATATCTTAGGTTATTGATTATCTTTCCATTAATGTTTAGGCCTGGCATCTCTGAGATGTTTTTAAAGATTTGCTCAGTGTATAGATTAGGGACTACAAAGGACAAGAGATAGGGTTCAATCCCAACCGATGGCTTCTGGGTTCACCCAGCCTTAAATGGGTACCGGATTTTTTTCTGGGAAAGTGAAGCGGCACGGGCGTAATACCAACCACATTACCCTAAAAATCATGTGCCGAAGGTCTGTAAAATTTATGGTCACTAACACCATATTCCCTATACGCCACTTGGCGTGACAGGGGTACTTTACTTTACTTTTACTTACATAAGTATAATATTCTTTGACCATTCTCATTTCTTTCACTGTTCTTTGCAGTATGGTGACATAGATACTGTTCATAATAGTTTCTATTGGTGCCTACTTTTCAATTAAAGACACCCATTACATATAGTTTGATTGTTCTATCTACTTTCCCTATTTCATCTGACAGCTCATTAAAAAATGCATGCTTCTGTATACTACAAGGGAACCAATACTAACAGGTTAAAGACATTTTTAAAAATAGGCTTGGGAGGGTGAGGTGTTTATCTATAAGTTCACTCAGTAACTGCCATTTTTTTTAAACTATGATATTTGGATAAGGTCCTAGTTTAGGATCATAAATTATTTCAGTTGGGAAGAGTACCGACCCCTTGAGTGACATTACACTTTACTCAGTGGTTCTCTAATCTGTCATTAGAAGGCTCCTGCTCCTAATTGTAGAGAAAAGAAACAATGTGAGGGTAAAGTCCTATGTTTCCCTAGAACCCATCCAACCCAAAATGGCACATTGATATCCTCTTCGTGGTGGCAGCAGTCTAAAATGGCATGTGAGTGCAACGTCCTTTTATAGACTCACATACAAATTTCTATCGTTGCCCCCCGTCATACACCAGCAATGGTACTTACTATGTGACGTAAAGATGGTTTTTTTTTTTTACATACAAATTGCTTTGGCTTGGCATTAATTCGGTGGAAAGGAGTGGATCAGAAACTGATAATAGGTGATAAAGATAGGTTGGGCTGGGAACTTCTTCCTTTGAACTGTTGGTATAACAAACGTCCGGTATAGCTCACTTACGGTCGATGATGTAATGTGTTATGTATCAAGAAGCTGACACCCTTTGGCGTGAGCAAGATAGTAAGTAATAAAATAAAGCACAGACAGTTTTTTTTTTTAAGCTGCACTTATTGGCATCACCCTTCAGTATGTCCACCAGAGATGTAATGCGAGAAAGTGTTGTTTTAAAAAAAATTCTATTATATCCGTGGAAATAGTTTCATTGCAGTCAGGTATTGACCATATCCACTTATCACAGAATTTCCCAAAATGACTCTTGAAATATTGTTGATAAAGTCATTTTGTGCATTTCCTACTTGACTGCACAGGTGATGATTCCAAACTTCCTTAGTCGCCTCTGATGACATTTGTGGCAGGTAACAGTGGCTCTATTCGTTCTCTCTATTTTCACTCACGTGGGGGCCCCGGAAGCCACACAGGGGAAAATGTAATGCTTTCTTTTACCATAGCACTGTAGCTAGTGTAACCATCAATTGTACCTGTGCTCTTGCTCTTACCACAGCCACGCCCATTTATAAATCAGTTTCGTTGGTAGACGATCATCTGACATGCGGCCCACATCTAAGCAGTAATCATCTATACCGTATATATACCGTCATTCAGACGATTAGGCAAGTAGTTTACACATTGACCACTCCTGACTGACTCCCACGTAAGTCAGCAGCATAGCGACAGTTTATTCCTGGAATATCCGAGGCGCGGACGATAAGAAATTACATCATCTACCATAGGTGAGCTGCACCTGGCATTTGTAGTACCGACAGTTCAAAGGAATGCACTTCCCAGCCCGACCTATCTTTATCGCCTATTATCAGTTTCTGATTCACTCCTTATATATATATATATATATATATATATATATATATATATATATATATATATATTGCAATCGCAAGCCACTTTAGACTGCTGCCACCATGTAAAGGGCATCGATGTTCTTTGTTTAAGCCAAGACATGTAAGTATACGACGTTGGTAAAGACCATTGATAGAAGTGTTGCGTAGAGTAAGTATAGTTATTTTGTGCCGCATATATACACTGTAAGCTGTAGATCAACAAGAGGTCGACGTCTGGGAGACATAACCCTGGCGGGCCTTCCTCCCTAAGAGTGTCAAGAAGCTAAAGGGCCATCAGGTTGCCTCCTGCTGCGAAGCTCTGTATAACGAGTTTCATATTACTTATTATAGTTATATATTAGTTTCTGTTTATTTGTAATGTATATGTTCTTGAAGAAGGCCATGTTGTGACCTGCAACGTCTCAGTGTTGTTCTGTAATACCGTAACCATATATTTTACTCGTTTTCTTGTGAACTGTAAAAAGGCAGAAAATCGCGTGAACTTAAAGAAAAGATCCAAGACAATTTAAAGAAAAAAAGGTTGACTAAAATCTTGGTGATTTTAAGAAATTTGTTATAAAAAGCTTTTCATGGCTAAGGTATTCACCTAAGAGAAAAATTACGAGCAAATGACTTCGATCAATTCAAACAAGAACACGACATCTTTATTACCGACAGGTAGATCAATACTCATATCTATCAACGTCCTAATTGCAGCACACACTTAAGTTCACTTAACTTCATTTCAGAGCTCGCATTGGTCTCGAGCCACTTTGAGTCACGGTTACGGAAAGAGATGAACACCATCGCGTGGTAGTAGTGTTGTATCCATGGTTTCCAAAAGGCGAGTGCAAAGCTCAGTGTGGTTCATGCAGGGGTTTTAGATTGTTTAGATGTTGAATGAGCAGGAGTCATGAATATCGCAAAAGAGAAACAGAACATCAACATTACTATAAACGGCAGACAACTAAAACAAGTGGAGGAATTTAAATACATAGGAACTCTAGTGGCAAATGACAATTCACAAACAGCATAAATAGACTTAAATTGCAACAAAGCTTGTAAAATCATTGGACAGCTATCGCCGCTATTGTCCAACAAGGAAATAACTGGTGGCAAAACGGGCACTCAACAATACAAACTTCATCCCAACGTTGTGCTATCAATGCCAGTCCTGGACCCTAGATGGAAGAACAATAAGAAAAATAACTACCACCGAGATGAAATGTGTTAGACGAATGATAGGAAACAGCTTGAGAGATAAGATCAGAATGAAGAACTAAGAAAAAAGCTAGGAATAACCCCCGCCGTAGAATATATATATTAAAAAAAAACAACACATACAAAATGGTTTGGCCGCGTGATGAGGCAAAAAGATCACAACACAACGAGCCTTCAATAAACGTTGCGAGGACACCAGTCCTAAGGGCCGACCGCGAAAAAGATGGATTGGCAAAATATTAGAAACACCAGGAAACATAACAGTAGCTGAAGCTAACAGTACAGCAAAAGACCGCATATTATATATCCCCTCGACGTTGAAAGGCAAATTAGGAAGGAAACAATAAGAAGAGATGTTGAGTTAAAAGTAAGGTGACCATATTTTGAAAACTCTAATCCTGAAGGCGAAGGCGCGCCTCCCAGCACCAGAGCTGGAAGTTGTCAGCGACCCACAGCTGATGGCTTGCGCCAGGATCGGTGAACCAGAACCATCCAGACCCTACTCAACCTCTCCGCGGTGCCTCCAGTAACAGACTAACCTGTCTAGTCTGGCCAAGCGAGCAGGGGGTCGAAGAGGGAAGACAACCCGGTACTAAAAAATGTGCTGAAGTTGGATGTGTTGTGCCGAAAGGCGCAAATATAACAGTTATACTGCAAACCACAACACAACGCAGACACGTCCACTACGTCCTTGTAAAGGCGGATGATGAAGAGGAATATTCTAGTCTACTACGATACTCTAGAATACTTTAGTCATCGGGCGAATGCAACCAACCAACCAAACGACGCAGGATCAGAGGTACTAGAGTAGGAAAGCACGTCGGAAATGCATAAACAACACAGGTTATACCCTTTTCGACATATCTGAGGTATATTATTTTTAATTAAAATCGTCATCAAAGCACTCCGGACATATCCATGCGTACTCCGATCTTCTAAAAATGTTCATCACCACAAAGCGACTAATTGTGCCAGTTCGTCATTGGGTGACAAATCCTGGAGTCCAGGCAAGTAAATGCATAAAAATGCGCAGTTGTAGTAAAGTAAGGTGACCATATTTTTGAAATCCCATTCCGGGACGGAATAATTTTACTTCAATTTTCCACCAATAAAATTACATTTCTTCTTGCTGTCATTTTCAAGTGAATAATACATACATTTTAAAACATATAATAATATAGACCTACAATACGCTATCAGGATAATCAGGAGATAAAAAAAAAAAACAGTGATACTCACTTAAATTGAAGGTGAAACAGAGATGCTGTACTTTTCAGATGAGTGAATTTTCTGTAAAATGTCCTTCTTTGTATGCAGCATCTTATAAAATTCGACACATGTTCCCTCATAGTTCACTTTGGTGATCAACATGGCTTTTAAAGTTTCAACACCTAGTTGTGTTTTATCATTTGTCCACAAACTGTTCATCAGAGAAAACACTCGTTCTGTTGCAGCATTTGTTCCAGGTAGACACAAAAAGAACTCTGCCAACTTCAGAATATGTGAAACGGGCACATGATTGTTTCTGAAGTGGGAAGCTAGTTCAACCCAACGCTGTCCTGGTAATGTTTTATTAAGACTCCACTCACTAATTTTTTGTGAAGTAACGAACTGTTTCATGTAGACATATTCGTCATACATTTAATTTTCTGGAAAGTCGACTGAAGGCACTGTTTGACTCACTAATGATGAAGACTTCTCAATATCTTCCCAATTTGGTGTTCTGTTCAGCATTACCCAGCTGTAAGACTCTAGGTTTTGAAAATTATTTGCAGCCCATTTCTTCAAATAACTTAAAGCTGTTTCATAAAATGAAGAAACACTGGCGTTAAACTTGTTCACATCATCACGTGGAAATCCTTCCATTTCCAGCTTTTTAAGGATTATCTGAACTCTTGATGGCAAGAAGCCGTCTTCCAGCTTGGACTCCAAGATAGCTTTCAACCTATTGATGTTGTCAATGACTTCAAATACAGTGACCATCTGTCCCTCTACTTTCTGCACTGCTTCGTGGAAAGAGGATGCCTGACTGTGAACCAAAATAAGCCATGCCTCAGACAGTGGGTTTTCAAAGAATTCCTGTATAAAAACTGGGCATCTGTCTTGAGATTGAAAATATGATTTTGGAGGCAGGAACATGTAAAGAACCATTTCAACAGCAGGCAGCAGTGCAAGCCACCTAGTCTGTACATAACCTAAAATCATCTGGAAGTCTGTGTCGACAAACTGACAAAACTCCTTGAGACTTTCAACTCTAACTGTGTATGATTTGAAGTACAGATAAATTTTTGCAATAGTCATTTCAACATCAACAGGCAATACGTCTGCAGCTGCTCGAACAGTGTTGTGGAAAATATGGCAAGCACACCCAACACCTATCAAACTATGTCCAAGGTTTTCTTTCAGTTTTGTGAAAACATTGTTCTGTCCTTTTCTTTCAGCGCCCCAAAATTAGAATTTGTGTTGTCTGCACATAATCCAACTACTTTCAGTTCTAAACCATTTTCAGTTAGACAGTCAATAAGAAAACTACTTACTATATCAGATGTTTCACCCGGCAATGACTTCGACTCTAATATTTTAACTTTCAGTCCCTTATTGCGATCAAAGTATCTGACAAGCAAAGGAAAAATCTTGATTTCTTTGTGGTTGGAGGCATCTGTCAGTATGGAGATAAATGTTACGTTTTCTAGGTCACACCTCAACTCGTTTAGAGCATGGGGTGTGAACACATTCCGAATAATAGCTTCTGTTTTCGTACGTGCACAAGCAAATTTTGGTTCTAAAGTTACCTGAAGCAATTTTGATGTGCAGTCCATAGATCTAAACGTGTGATTGTGCATCACTGTATGATATGCAAGCAGCAAAGGCACCTTCTGTAGCAGCTAACTGTTCTTCTTTGTCACCAACCTGTTCAGCTCGAAAAAAAATTGTCAACGACGAGCTTGATGCAGCAGTAGCGACGGCTCTCTTATGTTTATCACTATTTATGTGGCTCTTAATATCACCACGTCCACTATGGTTAATAGTAAACCCGGATGAACATATATTACATCTTACAGTGAAGTCTGATGACGATGTAGACTTTTTTTTATAAAAGGGTATTCCTTTTGTAAATCTTGATTAAAACTACAATTACGCTTTGTTGCCAT
Organism: Megaustenia siamemsis; assembly: GCA_032433765.1. Lineage (NCBI taxonomy): Eukaryota > Metazoa > Mollusca > Gastropoda > Stylommatophora > Ariophantidae > Megaustenia > Megaustenia siamemsis. The sequence continues at coordinate 95,766,252 of JAVIAB010000139.1, read as the reverse complement.
TTTTTGCGAAAGTGAAAGTTAGTAACACAACGAATATATACGAGATTTAAAACTAGGAGCGCATTCTACTGTTTTGATATTAAACAAAATTGTCTACACAGCAACGGAATAATATTTTTTTTTTTAATTGAAGAAACGTACGCCGTATACCAAAATGGCAAAATTGGTAAACGTTTGTGTCCCAAATATTTTTTATCAAATCCGGGACAAAAGCTAAAAAATATGCCAAAATCGGGACAAAACCGGTACGGCAGCTAATCCGGGACAAAGGTTCAAAAAATGTCAAATTCCGGGACTGTCCCGGACCATCCGGGACGAATGGTCACCTTAAGTAAAGTGATCAATCCTCTCATTTGTCCAGAACATGGCGCTGTTCTGGCAACACCGATCTTCACTTCCAAGTTCTCATTGTATACATAGCCATGAATCTGCACATCTGTTAAAGTACTTTGTTCTATCCATCTCTGGTAGTGGAAGAGTAGGGTTCTTTCTGAGTTTATACACTGAGCCTGTGTACCAGCAAATTATTATATTGCAGTGACCTTTATACTGATAGTTAATGTGACACCACCGCTATTCTCCTGAACAATGTACCGTGAAGCAGGACCTGTAACGGAGATGGTGAGGCCAAAGTTTATGCAGACTGTAGCGAAGTCAAAGTGATGTAATTTTTTTTTTCTTTTATTTAATCGATCAGATAATGGAGGTCAACTCTTACTTTACGAGCAATGTGTAGACGTCTCAAATCATGACTGCAAACACTGATTGGGGAGAGCTGGAGTCAGTACGAAGTCGTGTTTCAAACTGTTAACAACAAGGGAGGAGATTAATTTTTTTGTTTGATTGGGGGCGACAGTTGACTTTCTAAGAAGAAGAAAGCATATGGCAGTAACATAAGTTTGAACAACATCGAACTATGTGGTCTGGTTGGGAAAAAAAATATATGTATTGCTTCATGAGAGATAAAAATAAAGAAATGACGTTAGTAGTACCAATACTCCGTTACCCCGGAAGTAAATTTTTTGACGACCTGGCGGTTGTTTACAAAAGTGGCAGACAATCCCTGTACCAGTGTACCCTTTATTTTCTTGCTATTAACAGTTATGATTTAGCGACAGCTTTGTTCAAACACACTTTACTGAGTTGAACAACGCGTTTGGGCGTTAGTCTTTCAAATATGGTAAGTGATGTTTGTGGATTAAAAATAGCAACATTACTTGATTGATGTTGAGTTTTCTGCGGGTCACCATTGCTGCTGTGATATATTAATTTAATTCATTGCACTCCACTCCGACCGATACGGACATGTCCATAGATTATTTATTATAGATGATAGGATAGCTATCCGGATCCCTAAGATAGGCGCTCATTAACACAACAATAACACTGATACTGATAAAAACTATCAATTATCTAATTACCTCTCTAGTACTAGTCTACCCTCCAGTAGTTATTTTCTCTTTCCTCTAATAATGACTGATTACCCATGTAATAAAGAATAATTATAAAGTAGATTAAAGTTCCAATGTTGCTCAAAAGAAAGTAAGAGTGTTGCATGTATGCTACATAACAGACTATGCACCTAAATTGCAACAGCAAAACTATTTCTCTGATATATTTCTTTCATATTTCACACACTTATGAAGAAAGTTCAGGTCAGGTCAGGTAATTTTACCTGCTACTGTATGCAGTAAACAGTACAACATGTGGCTGCCCTGCTGCCTTGCAGGTAAGCTCGGGAGAGTAAAAGGCTAAGGGAGGGTACCCTGAAATAAAACAACACCACTGCCTTGCGGGTGAGACTTTTTAGTCAAAGTCAAAGGCTAGCGGAGCCAACCGTAAACAAACTGACAGAAGGCAACAGAAAATCACCGTCGTAATTTCTCATGAATCGCCACAACATTAGAAATAACGACAACAACGCTAAGGGGGATTCCAATAGAAAACCCTCATTCGGTAGGGGACATCATGTGCTACAGGTGATACCCGATCGTCATCAAGCTACTGTAAGCAAAATAAAGATAAAACAAACTCTAAAGATAGGTACTTGGAATGTGAGAACACTCATGCAGAAGGGTAAACTAGAAAACATCATACAAGATATGAAAAGAATGGGTTTACAATTACTGGGGCTTTGCGAAATGAGATACACCGGATCAGGGGAGATGTATTCTGATAAACATAAAATAATATATTCTGGAGGTACTGAACACCAAAGAGGAGTAGGTATCATCTTGGATGCAGAAAGAGCAAGAACAGTGAAAGGCTTTTACCCAATATCTGACACAGTCCTTTTAGTGAAATTGAATGGAAAGCCAATAGACATAAATTTTATACAAGTTTATGCACCAACAGCAGACAGTCTAGAGGAAAGTAAAAAAAAAGTAAAAAAGTAAAGTACCCCCCGTCACGCCAAGTGGCGGCGTATAGGGAAATATGGTGTTAGTGACCCTATATTTTACAGACCTTCAGCACATGATTTTTGGGGTAATGTGGTCGGTATTACGCCCGTGCTGCTTTACTTTCCCAGAAAAAATCCGGTACCCATTTAAGGCTGGGTGAACCCGGAGCCGTCGGTTGGGATCGAACCCTACCTCTTGTCCGTAGTAGTCCAGTTCACTAACCACTGAGCTATCGCGGCTCCCACTAATTTTTAGGGAATTAGTAAAACCCAGGTGTCCTCGCCAGGGTACGAACCCCGGCTGTTGCCGTGGTAAGCCAACCGCCTATCGATTGCGCTAACCGGACACCCAGTCTAGAGGAAACAATTGATAAATTTTATGAGTTAAATGAGGCACTTGTGCAAACCACATGAAAATACCATAGTTCTAGGGGATTTTAACGCAAAAGTAGGAAAGGAAAGAGTCGAGGAAGTAGTTGGTCATTATGGCTTAGGTGAGAGGAATGAAAGCGGTGAGAAACTTGGGCAAGAACACACAACATGATGATAGGAAACACCTGGTTTAAGCAACATCCAAGATGTCTGTGGACATGGAAAAGCCCTGGGGACAAAGCACGTAATCAAATTGATTATATAATGATAAGCAATAGATTTAGAATCAGTCTGGTGTGTGTGAAAACTAGACATGGGGCAGATTGCAATAGGGACCATGTACCAGTTGTGGGAAAGCTTAGAGTAAAATTAAAAACAACAAAAAGAGCCTCAGTTAACATCAAGTTAAATTTAGATTTACTAAAATCAGACAAGAAGCTGCAAGACAAATATAAAATCACAATTCAGAACCGGTACAATGCAATAGAGAAGATACAAAGCATTGATGAACAGTGGGAAATGCTAAAAGAATCAATGCAATAAACATCAAAAGAGTTCATACCACCAGTGAGGACAATTTCAAGAAAGAAATGGATGACAGATGACATTTTGCAGTTAATGGATACAAGAAGAAGAAATAAAGAAAATAAAGATGAGTATAAGAGATTAAAAAAAGAAATTGTAATAAAATGCAATGAAGCAAAAGAAGCATGGCTAAAAGAGAGATGCAAAGAGATTGAATTGCAACAAAAAGAAGATGCTAAAGCTATATACAAACAAATTGAAGAATTAACAGGAAGAAAAACGCAATCAAAAAATGAATGTCTAAGATCAAAGGAAGGAGAACTGTTGACTGATCAAGAAAACATAAGGGAACGATGGACAGAATACTTTAAAGATCATTATAATGATGAACGAACGGAAGTAAATATTAAGGATAATGGAGAAGGACCAGAAATACTCAGAGAAGAAGTGGAAGATACCTAGCGCAAAATGAATGCAGGCAAAGCTCCTGGACCAGATAATATAACTAAAAAAGAGATTGAAGCCATGGGTGATTTTGGAATAGAAATAATAACAAAAATATTGAATGATATCTACAACAGCGGATATATACCAGACGACATGCTCAAATCAATATTCATAGCCCTACCAAAGAAATCGGGTGCGATTGAATACGATGATCATCGCACAATAAGCCTTATGAGTCATATGACTAAAATATTACTAAGAATCATCATGCGAAGAGTGCGAAACAAAATCAGTCCAGAAATTAGCGATGAACAGTGTGGTTTTGTTAGAGATAAAGGAACAAGTAATGCCATTTATATCATAAGATCTTTAGTAGAAAGAGCCATAGAGGTGAAAACAGATCTATACCTATGTTTCATAGATTACACCAAGGCATTTGACAAAGTAAGGCACCAAGAAATAATCAAAATTTTAGAAAGCATAAACGTAGATAGCAAAGATCTAAGAATAATAAAGAACATGTACTGGCAACAAACAGCGGCCATAAGAACTGGAAACCAATGGGAATGTTTCAACAAATAAAACAGGGTGTTAGACAAGGTTGTGTGCTGTCACCAGATTTGTTTAATATTTATAGTGAGATTATTTTAAGATCCATAAGGGACATGCCTGGAATAACAATTGGAGGTCATTATATAAATAATCTAAGGTATGCTGATGATACAGTCTTAATCGCTAAAATTGAAAATGAGTTACAAGAAATGCTGGACATTATAGTGAAGGAAAGCAAAAATAAAGGACTCAGCCTTAACAGCAAAAAGACAGAGGTAATGGTAACAACAAAGAAAAAGACATCACCTCAGTGCAAAATAAAGACAAGTGGAACAATATTAAAACAGGTAAATGAATTTAAATATTTGGGAACTTTGTTAACCTCAGACGGAAGATGTACAAAAGAGGTGAGATGCAGAATGGCTCAGGCAAAAGTAGCTTTCCAAAAAATGAGGAAGATACTATGCAATCCATTTTTGACAAAAGAAACAAGAAAAAGAGTTCTTAAAAGTTATATAGAGCCAGTCTTAACATATGGATGCGAATCATGGACAATAGTACAACAGGCAAGAAAATCACTGGAGTCTGTAGAAATGTGGTTTTACAGAAGAATGTTGAGAGTACCAATGGACAGCAAAGAAGAGTAATGAAAAAGTTCTGAAAGAGGTCAAAGCAAAAAGAGAACTAATTTCCAATATTTGGAAGAGACAATCATCATTTTTTGGCCATGTAAAAAGACAGAGGTAATGGTAACAACAAAGAAAAAGACATCATCTCAGTGCAAAATAAAGACAAGTGGAACAATATTAAAACAGGTAAATGAATTTAAATATTTGGGAACTTTGTTAACCCCAGACGGAAGATGTACAAAAGAGGTGAGATGCAGAATGGCTCAGGCAAAAGTAGCTTTCCAAAAAATGAGGAAGATACTATGCAATCCATTTTTGACAAAAGAAACAAGAAAAAGAGTTCTTAAAAGTTATATAGAGCCAGTCTTAACATATGGATGCGAATCATGGACAATAGTACAACAGACAAGAAAATCACTGGAGTCTGTAGAAATGTGGTTTTACAGAAGAATGTTGAGAGTACCAATGGACAGCTAAGAAGAGTAATGAAAAAGTTCTGAAAGAGGTCAAAGCAAAAAGGGAATTAATTTTCAATATTTGGAAGAGACAATCATCATTTTTTGGCCATGTAATGAGAAGAGAACAACTGGAATATATTGTAACAACTGGAAAAATTGAGGGATGAAGAGATAGAGGGAAGCAAAGAGAAAAAATACCAGACAGCTTAAGAAAAAGGCTTGACAGAAGGTCAACAACAGAAATGATAAATAGCTGCCGAGATCGAAAATTGTGGAGAGACATGATCACCTACGCCAGTAGGCACGGCACTTGATGATGATGATGATGATGATGATGATGAAGAAATTGCAATGAATAAACATTTCCCTATTTGTTGATGTAAAAAAGTAAGTAAAGTACCCCCCGTCACGCCAAGTGGCGTATAGGGAAATATGGTGTTAGTGACCCTATATTTTACAGACCTTCAGCACATGATTTTTTGGGGTAATGTGGTCGGTATTACGCCCGTGCTGTTTTACTTTCCCAGAAAAAATCCGGTACCCATTTAAGGCTGGGTGAACCCGGAGCCGTCGGTTGGGATCGAACCCTACCCCTTGTCCGTAGTAGTCCAGTTCACTAACCACTGAGCTATCGCGGCTCCTACTAATTTTTAGGGAATTAGTAAAACCCAGGTGTCCTCGCCAGGGTACGAACCCCGGCTGTTGCCGTGGTAAGCCAACCGCCTATCGATTGCGCTAACCGGACACCCCTATTTGTTGATGACAACTGAATAATTTCACATGCAGTCATTAAAAAAATAGATAAAATTCCTACCTATAGTGTGTAACAATATGGCTACAACTGGAAAACAACTGTATAAATCCAATAGGAAAATTTCAATGAAATGGGGATTCCCCTGTCTCAATTTGGATATACAAATAGTACTACAACAACATGGTAGTTTTCAGAAGAGCTTGTTAATCGCACAATGTCCAGGGAGGCTACTTTCTACCTTGGATATCGACTTGCAGACAAACAACATTAGTCAGAAGACAGAAGAGTTACTTCCAGTTAAGAATTGCCTATCATTTATCAAAACATCTACAGTGTGAGTGTATACAGTTAACACAGGCAATAATGCCATTGTCAGATGTCACTAAATGAATATATAGCTAGCTACACAGCTAACAAAAATGTCATTAAAACAAAACCAAATAACAATAAATTTAGCTAAACGATTGTACACGATTGTAATGTCACTCAATATAAAAAAACAAAATTAACAGTAACAGCGTAAGTACAACAACATTTGAAACCCTAGACCCCCAAACATAACAGTTTTCTACTATCTTGAGAATACCATGGACAACAAAAATGAGGATGCTTTGAAAGACTTCAAAAACAAAAGGGAAAGCTTGTTATCAACATCAGGAGGAAGCAATCATCATTATTTGTCCATGAAGATAAGCACAAATATAAAATATACAAAATATGAAATATTATGTGGGTCAGTGAGTATAGCTGCAAAGAACATATACAATAAACATAAAATGGTAAGGAGCAGCTTTGGTTCTTTGATTATGGAAGGCCCTGGTATCACTGCAAACGAATTAAAATCCATAATTGCTCAACTGCCTGTGTCAGCGAAATCATCCGAATTACTATCTCATCTCCCAAACAAAGAAAGGTAGCTGTAGTCCCCATCATAAAAGTCTCAGCACACGCCAAAAGACATAAGGCGAAACCACACAGAAAGTGAACACAGCCAACTGTTCCCTGTCATATGATATCATCACTCATCGTAAACAATTGGAATATCGAAACATTATCAAAACGGATGAAACACACCGCTCACGGTGTGCAGAAAGCACCTAACTCAGTAGCTCCTGCAACAAGCCGGACCTGGAATATGAGGAAACTGCAACAAGGAACACTTTTCATATATAGCGTTCAATGGTTCCTGCCGCCTACCCACCATATTGACCAGAAGTTAACGTCCTCCTGAAAATGATGACCGTCATATTTTAAAAAATGTATAGCGCTTGATGATGTTGAAACATCGTTTTTGACTCCAAATCCGAACATATAAAACACAGTTAGTTGTCAGATTATCCCTGTCGCACATCAAACAACAGACCGTAAGATTAGCGTATGGCCGGTCTTGGGGTATACGATAAGCCATTATGATGACGTAGCACAAACAAAAATGGCAGCGTCCTTAGGTTCCTGATTACTCTAGTGAATGCAGCCTACAACAAACGAAACACGGTGCAAATTCCCTAAAGAGATAAAACTGCAGCTGACTTGACGAAGCAGTTCACATTAATGAGTTGTAATATGTAAATAACTTGCATCAAGCAATTCCAACAGCGGTCATGAACAGCACTTAATGTGACGTAAAGTGCAGATCAATTCTAGAAACGGTGGAAGGTTGCATTCACAACACTTGATTTGTCAAAAAGGAATATTGCCGTGCATACTACTCTGCTTCATTGGCACAGATGTGTTAAGTAGATCATCATTTTGACTTTAACGCAGAAAAGTGCAATGGAGAGCCAAAATTAATCAGACCCCAAATGCACTTTCTGCAGCGATTGAGAGAACGTGAACTAGTTCCACCATCTTGGGAATGGAAGTCCTAAGGAGCAGCTAAACTAATGGAAAGACAAACTACAACGTTTCAGCTAAAGTCTTTATCAGGTAAAAAATTATACAAATTAACATATAAATCCAAGCCAGAAAACACAACACAGGTAAAACACATGTTTTCTAGCATGGATTCATGTGTTAATATGTATAGTTTTTTTGTTATACCTGATGAAGGATTTTGCTGAAACATTGAATTTTATCTTGTCTTTCTATTAGTTTAGCTGCTCCATACTATTTTATGTTTATTTTTTATTGTTTGACCATGCATTGAGAAGAGAACAGTTTGAATATATGATGACAGTATTATGGAGGTAAGGGTCAAGTACGAGACTTGAATCGGCGTCTTAGCACACGAGTTTTCACCCATATGTGCTTGGCCACCTATCCAGAAGTGTTCGGAGACTTCTGGATAGTGTAGCTTCAAGCATTGAAACTCACTATGCGAGGCGACATTCCTCACCCTCCCAGAGTAATACCCTGGTACCCATTACTGCCAACGGCTGGGTCAACTGTGGGGGTATTTTTTTTTCCAACGAGTACAATTTACACAGCTTCCAGCGGGAACCGAACACAGGATTTCTGAACGTTGGTAGCCCAGTTGGGTGGTTATCCCATCTAGGCTACCGAGGCCTCCATTATGAAGGTAAGGAGAGATGGGGAAAACATAGAGAAAAGATACTTAACTGTTTAAGAGTATGGTTTGTTAGGAAGTCAGCAACAGAACTGATATACAGCTGTAGAGATATAAAGTTGTGGAGAGACATGATCATCTATGCCAGCAGGTACAGTACTTGGTGATGATGATGATGATTTTTTGTTTAAAGTAGTTTTATGTACATATATAACTCATTTTACTGCATTTTTAACAAATTGACTATATGCAGCAACCCTCCATCAGCCAGATTGATCAGTCATGATATATGCGAGAAACCAGCATGAAAGTTTATTGAAATAATTTGGAGACAAGGTGCCTGAAGGGAACAGAGCTAGAAGCTGTAAGTGACTCATAGCTGACAGACCAGATATGGTAAACCAGAACTATCCAGATCCTACTCCACCTCTTTGCAGTGACTCTAGAAACAGTCTAACCAGTGTAGAGACAAATAATAATAAATGAATATTACTGTGGAGGGAAACTTAAGAGGTGATAGATCAGCAAATTATTTCAGGGGAAGAGGTACAAATACAACACTCTGAAAAAAATCACAAATAATCAACAGAAAAGAAAAACAATAGACAGCCCGAAGCAGGATTGAACCCATACTCCTCGACACATTGCACATGGCCAACTAAGCTCTAGGGTTTGTTTCTCATGACAAGGCGTTGTGTTGTACAGGTTCAATCCTGCTTTAGGCTGTCAATTGTTCTTTTTTTCCTGTTGATTATTTGTGATTTTTTTCCAAGTCCTGTAAATATACCGCTTTCCCTGAAATGATTTGTTAACCAGTCTAGTCAGGCCAAACAAGTAGGGATCGAAGAGAAAAGGCAACCTGATACTCAAAAATCCACACTGAAGTCAGATGTGTTCGACCGCAAGACACAAATAAACCACAACACATCTACACCTGCTTAATGTCCCTATACCAGGTGACCACCAGAAAGAATTTAATAATTTGCAACTGTTTTCTCAATCAATATCTTATTAGTAATGTAAGCATGTCAAGTTCAAACTTGTCATAAAAATGGACATATATTGGCAACTTTACTTATTTACTTTATTCCAAGTCAATAAAAGGCTCATATATATATTATATAAAGGCTCATATATATATTATATAAAGGCTCATATATATATTATATAAAGGCTCATATATATATTATATAAAGGCTCATATATATAATATGATATTTATTATTCAAATCTCGGCTACACCGGTTGGGATTTTTATTTATGATTTCTCTCTGCGACAACTACCCCTGGTCTTAGCAGCGAGGCCCGGCTTGAAACGTCAGTTACTCATCGACGGAAAAAACATGAGTACCTCCGAAGTCTGTGTTATCTGCTTGTGCGGTGAGGGACTCCTGTGCACACGGCTGCCAGGGAAAAATGGATCAACATGCAAAATTCAGTTCCTAGTCTCTAGGGACTTCGTCAGAGTTGAAACCTGGCGAACGCAACAACAACAACTCATTTACTTATTTTATGAACTTAATATGTTTATTCACGTTGTTGTGGACACATTCTGAAACATACGTGTCTAAATGATTGTATTACAGAGGAAAAGTCATGCCCCCAGTCAGCGTGACATTATAACAGAGAAAAGACCACCAGACAGAACAGACACAGACCTGAGCAAAGTGAGTCACATGAGTTGTTTCTAAGAAACAAAGCAAAATAAAACTAACCTGAACAAAATTGGTGTTAGCCTTTTCTCTTAATATTTCTCTCTCTCTCTCTCTCACTCTCTCTCTCTCACTTTCTCACTGTCTATGGTGTTCTTGTGTTTAGCCACTTTTTGCCAGTGAAGCCATTACATTATGATTTTATTTTAGCTGAGTCACTCATAATCTTTCTAAAATTATCTTCCTATTTGATTTGGATTTCCATGTTGGTCCAGTTCTCTGTTTCTATGTGGCAGATTTATTTCCATTCTATCAACATGACCAATGCAATTAAGCTGTGAATTGCTTGATTGTGCTGTAAAAGTTGCACTTAAAGTCCATCTTGTATCTTGTCTTTCATGGACACCTTGATGCCCTTATTCAGGACAACATTGTCAACAAATGTCATTCCTGAAAAATACAAGATTCATCTTCCATGCCTGTACCAGTGTTCTTTTGATGTTGATGACATCATCAATGAGGAGATCAGATCACATTTCTTCATACACCAGAAAACCCAAGGGGGGAGAGAAAGAGAGCGACTGGGTAGTCTAATGGTACAACATCAGTTTCAGGACCTGGTTCAAAGCCCACCAGAAGTGGTGGTGATTTGCCAAAAATAATAAAAATGAATCCTTGGTTTCTTTATGACATTACCCTAACCTGATCTCTTGGGTAGTGAGGTAAAATAAATCTCTCAGATAATGGCAATAAACAGGAGTTCCCGTGTGCACACATGCACGTTAAAGAACTCTTGGAAATTTAAACAAGAGTAGGTCATACATATGGCTACTGCCCTGGCAAAATTGTTAGCAGAAACTACCTACTCATCGGATCCCAGGCCGTGCTACAGAGTTTGTGCACATGGACCAAGATTTTTCTAGGATTTTCTCAAGATTCTTGAAGAGGATATTAGAGCACCTATGGATTAATTCGATGTGCAGTAATGATGATTCTAAGAACAAACAACAACAAAGAAACTGCAGTAAAGTAATGATGCTAAAACACATGACCCTTATGATGTCATGTACTGTGGATGCACCGGCTTATTTCAGTTTTACAATAGTAATTTGTTCCATCAATAGAAATAACCATAGCCTTTATCTTTGATATCAACAAAACAGCTATACATGTAAATTATTCTCATTCTTAAAATGTGATATTTCTTTGCAGAAGTGGTTTGAGTTTTAAAAAAAAAACTGGTAGCAAATTAAAATGTTAAAAATTCATTTCATTTTGAAGCTGTGACATTTGACTAGATTAGTACTAATAAGGAAAAGTGATAAGAAAAGACAGAATCAGAAATGATATTATAAGAGAAAGAGTAGGCATTGAGCCAATTCTAAGCTACATACAGAAGTAACAAATAAAATGGTTTGCCCATCTAGAATGTAAGAGAAGTTGTTGGTGGTATACAACATGGATGAGTCATTGGACATCTTTTTCATTCTCTAATTCATTGACATGTCTAATTTGCTTTGCTCTTGTGGTCCAGTTCATCACATGTCTAATTTGCTTTGCTCTCATGGTCAAATTCATTGACATGTCTAGTTTTCTTTGCTCTCATGGTCAAATTTCATTGACATGTCTAGTTTGATTTGCTCTTGTGATAAAATTCATTGACATGTCTAGTTTGCGTTGCTCTTGTGATAAAATTCATTGACATGTCTAGTTTGCTTTGCTCTTGTGATAAAATTCATTGACATGTCTAGTTTTCTTTGCTCTTGTGATAAAATTCATTGACATGTCTAGTTTTCTTTGCTCTTGTGATAAAATTAATTGACATGTCTAGTTTGCTTTGCTCTTGTGATAAAATTCATTGACATGTCTAGTTTTCTTTGCTCTTGTGATAAAATTCATTGACATGTCTAGTTTTCTTTGCTCTTGTGATAAAATTCATTGACATGTCTAGTTTTCTTTGCTCTCGTGGTCCAATTCTGTGGTGAGATGATGATGGCAATTAGACTAAGTGTGAGAAATGTATGAGGCCTTATGATTGTTTGTGAGCTCAGTCATCATGTTTTTGTTGTTGTTATTTTCAAGCTCTTTTCTTTATATTTCCCCAGAACAGTCAATGGGATGAAGGGGTAATAGAAAATGAAAAATCATGCCTTTTATTTATTTTTTTTTTCTTTATGCAGGGCAAAGATTCTCAATTTTTGTGGGAAATGCTCCTTTATGAACATATAATTTATCTATAAAACCATTTGCTGTTTTTTTATCTTATTGTTATGTAACAAATCAGTAACTTCAATCATTTACTTGAGAGCTTGCAATTTTTAATAACATTTGGACTTTTGCCAATTTTTTTTAATAATGGGGAGATAATTTAGATATGCGATATAAGCAAGAAAACCCTTCAATAATGGCAGATAAAAAATGTGAAGTTTTTCATATTGCAAAATATATACCTTCACTTTACTGAATATGAGCTCTCAGCTAAAGAGATTGATGGATATATTGTAGTCTGTAGCAGTAATTGTTCATGCTAATGTAAGAGTCTTCACTACAATAGATAATCACTGTAGAGCAAATGAACAATGCTCTGTTTGCATATCTTGTTGGTCAAGTAGATGAACTCAAAGCGTCAGAAAATAAATCAACCTTCTAACCACCATGTGTCTCCGTACCGCCAGCCATTGATGGTAGTTAAACAGTCCAGTTTATCTGCAGACGACAGCTCTACTTTGACCCATGTGAGTTTGCTGTGTTATGTGATATTTTCAAATTCCTTCTATCTGCTGATGCCATTATTTACTTGCTAATGTTATCTGTTACTTATTCATGTCATTTGTTTCTTGCCAGTCTTAATTTGTTAGATGGTTCTTGAGTTATGCTAACTAACCTTCAATCGCCATGTTTGTGAAATAGTAAGTTTCAAAATGTGTCCTTCCTTGAGGAGAATTTGATTGAATTAGTGAGCTAGAAACATTCAGGAAAATAAAATGTCCCAACTAGCATTATTTGTCTACTAAAGATGATCTCTAACAAGTATTCTTATTTGTAACCTACTTCATCTGACTATTAACATGGCCTGTCTCCTTACATATGTTTGCTAATATGATCAGTCTGCTAACATGATATTATTGTTAGTTATCTGTCTGGTAACATGACATGTCTACTAATATGATCAGTCTGCTAACATGATATTATTGTTAGTTATCTGTCTGGTAACATGACATGTCCACTAATATGATCAGTCTGCTAACATGATATTATTGTTAGTTATCTGTCTGGTAACATGACATGTCTACTAATATGATTAGTCTGCTAACATGATATTATTGTTAGTTATCTGTCTGTTAACATGATGTGCCTGTTAATACATGCCCGCTATGTGTGATCTGCCTGGTAACATGGCGTATATTCTATTATAATTTGTTTTCTACATAATCTGTCTGCTGACATTATCTATCAATTATAATGATTTGTCTGATACTTCATCTGTCTCCTAACATGATCTATCAACTATCATGATTTGTCTCCTATATGATCTACCTACTAACATCATGTCTGCTAACATGATCTATCAACTATAATGATTTGTCTGATACTTCATCTGTCTCCTAACATGATCTATCAACTATCATAATTTGTCTCATACTTCATCTGTCTGCTAACACGATCTAGCAACTATCATAATTTGTCTAATACTTCATCTGTCTGCTAACATGATCTATCAACTATCATAATTTGTCTGATACTTCATCTGTCTGCTAACACGATCTAGCAACTATCATAATTTGTCTAATACTTCATCTGTCTGCCAACATGATCTATCAACTATCATAATTTGTCTGATACTTCATCTGTCTGCTAACACGATCTAGCAACTATCATAATTTGTCTAATACTTCATCTGTCTGCTAACATGATCTATCAACTATCATAATTTGTCTGATACTTCATCTGTCTGCCAACATGATCTATCAACTATCATAATTTGTCTGATACTTCATCTGTCTGCTAACATGATCTATCAACTATCATAATTTGTCTGATACTTCATCTATCTGCTAACATGATCTATCAACTATCTTGATTTGTCTGATACTTCATCTATCTGCTAACATGATCTATCAACTATCATGATTTGTCTGATACTTCTTCTGTCTGCAAATATGATCTATCAACTATCATAATTTGTCTCCTACATGATCTACCTACAATCATATGTCTGCTAATACGATCTGTTTGCCAACACAGGAAGAGTTCATCAGAAGAATATTATCCAAGCCATTCAAAGTGCCTCTTCCCAACTATCAAGGTAAGACACATCTAGAAATTGCTGATCAACAAAGTTATAAAGTCACCACTATTTCTAATCATTTGTTATAAAGTCACAGCTATTTCTAATCATTTGTTATAAAGTCACAACTATTTCTGATCATTTGTTATAAAGTCACAACTATTTCTGATTATTTGTTATAAAGTCACAATTATTACTGATCATTTGTTATAAAGTCACAACTATTACTAATCATTTGTTATAAAGTCACAACTATTACTGATCATTTGTTATAAAGTCACAACTATTTCTGATCATTCTGAGTGTGTCATGGTTGCTGGTGATGTTTACCTGCATTATGTGACTGTGTTGACACGTTTAGTACTGACTATGTTTAGTTATTTCTGACATCAGGACTGATGTTTCACTTTGATAAGATTAATGGCTGCTGT
Organism: Megaustenia siamemsis; assembly: GCA_032433765.1. Lineage (NCBI taxonomy): Eukaryota > Metazoa > Mollusca > Gastropoda > Stylommatophora > Ariophantidae > Megaustenia > Megaustenia siamemsis. The sequence continues at coordinate 95,751,237 of JAVIAB010000139.1, read as the reverse complement.
TTGTTACAGGACATGTTTTATGACTGCTATTTATATAAAAAATGTTTGATGGTTACTTTTATGTGATGACATGTTTGATGTTTATAAAAAGCAGTGTTTTGTGGTTTATGTTTATGAGATGCCTGTTTATAATTGATATAAATTGCAATTTTGATGAATGATTTTATATGATGACATATTTATGATTGTTATAAGATATGTTTGGTGACTTCTTTTATTAGATGATATATTTGATGGTTGTTAATAATGGTGAAATCTATTTTGTTGATAATTTGATTCATGACTGTTGTTCATGAAATGACAAATTGATATTTGAGTTGTTGAGCTATTTGCGGGTCATCACCATTGCACTCCAAACATGTCCATCGGTGCTCTGATCCCCTCTTCAACAAGTCCCCCAGTGTCCAGCGACTGATGACTCCAGTTCTGCGTTACTTCTTGTCATCATTGTTGATTTTGTTGCTGAAAGTCAACGACTGTGGATGGCCTAGACTCATGTGCACTCACTCAGTCGCACATTCCAGAACCCGTTTCCACGTTATAGACTGGCCAACTCCAGTCATTAGCTCTTCGGCACGTGGATACACCGTGAGCTTTTTTATTTTCTTCTTGATTTATCTCTTATTTTCTTCTTGATTGATATTTAATTGCTAACAAGGCCCGAACAAATGTTTCATCTGTTGATGATATAAATTAAATCTCATCTCTCTCTAAAACTAGGAAGCACTTTCAACAAAGTACTTGGAGTTCGTCGACAAGGAGCACGCCAGGCACTTCATGACCCCTATGAAGAAGGCGCCTTGGTGATGTATTCTCCTCCAGAACTATCAGCTCATGAGCAGATGAAAATGGATTTGTGAGTACCAGCCCTATTGACTATTTATCACATGGCCAAGACATAAATCCTTGCCACTCTTCTGCCAATTATTAGTACTTGACTTTAGTGTTTGTTTTTGTATTAATATTTGTTGTTTTATACCTGTTGAAAGGTTTTTGTGGAAATGTCATAGTTTGCTCGTCTCTCTCTACAGATTTAGCTGCAGAATATCACCATTTCGTGTTTATTTTACATTTTCTACAGCTCTACTCGTGGCCTCACATGATATTTGATATATTTTATATTTGTTCCTATATCCTCCTCCAAATAACTGACTCTTTTGATAGACTTTTTGTGATAATTTTTGTTGCTGTTAGTCTGTTTTTTATTAGTTGACATGTTTATAAGTACAATCATACTACAGTAGATCACAACTAATATAATAATTATATAAACAACAATCTTTATGTCATGAAACTACATGTGGGTCAAATAAACAACTATCTGCAGCTCATATGTTATGTAAACAACTTATAGTTTATTTAGTGTATATTGCTTGTTGGTCATATAAGGAACATCTCTTTTCATATAAAAAACCTTTAGCTCTTGTATACAATATGTATGTAGTATATCAATCTGCAGATCATATATAAACAATGTGTAGATCATATAAAAAACCTTTAGCTCTTGTATACAATATGTATGTAGTATATCAATCTGCAGATTATATATAAACAATGTGTAGATTATATAAAAAACCTTTAGCTCTTGTATACAATATGTATGTAGTATATCAATCTGCAGATCATATATAAACAATGTGTAGATCATATAAACAACCTTTAGCTCTTGTAAACAACAACCTCTAGATTATATTGTCATACTATAACCACTTCATCTATCTTGGAAGTCACATTGATCGAGAAGGGGATACGAGCAAAGAAATTAGAATCAGACTGGCTAAAGCAGCAATGTCTTTCAGAAGCCTTGAAAAGTTGTGGAAATCAAAACTCATTAGCACAAACACAAAACTTAGGCTATTCAAATCAAATGTACTATCAACCCTTACGTATGCGTGTGAAAGCTGGAAAACAACAAGAGATATAGAAACAAAGTTGAACGCATTCGAAAATAAATGTCTAAGGAAAATACTTGGTATAGAATGGAACGAATTCAAAACAAACGAGGAAATTAGAGAAATCGCCAATCAACCACTAATATCTTCAGTAATAAAGAAAAGACGATGGTCATACGTTGGACATGTGATGAGAAGAGATAATAATCGAATAGCAAAGCAAGCCCTCATATGGGAAACAACAGGTAAAAGAAAAAGAGGAAGACCCAGGGAGACACTGAGAAGAACATTGATGAGAGAGGCAAGAGCAGCAGGAATCGGCTCCCTCAATGAGATAGAACTGCTTGCACAGAACAGAGACAGATGGCGAGATTTGATAAAATATCTTTAAAAGAAAACTGCTAGAACAAAAATTCATATAGGAGAAGGTGTATCTTGGTCTACGCCCTATGGGCCGGTTACGGCTCGAAAGGTCAATAGATAGATAGATAACCGTAGACCTTTATATCACCTGTCCTGTTTATTAGCATGTGATTTTGTATTCTCACATCAACAGGGAAAAATCACTTGTCCATGTGGTAGTTGATCCTACCTTAACTAAAGTGCTGAGGCCTCACCAGAGAGAGGTATGGTTCGGTCATGTAAATGCCTATAAGAATAATGCCAGTGGCTGTAGGGATAGCATCTCTGACAGTCTGTATAACATCAGTGATGGTAGGGATGATATCAGTGGCTGTAGGGATACCTTCCCTGACTGTAGGGATAAAATCAGTGGCTGTAGGAATAAAATCAGTGACTGCAGGGATAACATCACTGACTAGGGATAAAATCGGTGACTGTAGGAATAAAATCAGTGACTGCAGGGATAACATCACTGACTGTAGGGATAACATCACTGACTGTAGGGATAAAATCAGTGACTGCAGGGATAACATCACTGAGTATGTATAACCCTAGTGACTATCGCTATATCAAAGGATGATATGGTATGTTGTCAGAATGATTTTGGTGGTGCTGATATGTTGTCAGAATGATCTTGATGGTATGTTGTCAAAATGATCTTAGTGGTGTTGATATGTTGTCAGAATGATCCTGATGGTATGTTGTCAGAATGATCTTGGTGGTGTTGGTATGTTGTCAAAATGATCCTGATGGTCTGTTGTCAGAATTATCTTGGTGGTGATGGTATGTTGTCAGAGTGATCTTGGTGGTGCTGGTATGTTGTCAGAATGATCTTAGTGGTATGGTGTCAGTATTATCCTGGTGGTATGGTGTCAGTATGATACTGGTGGTATGTTGTCAGAATGATCCTGATGGCATGTTGTCAGAATGATCCTGGTGGTATGTTGTCAGAATGATCCTGGTGGTATGTTGTCAGAATGATCTTGGTGGTATGGTGTCAGTATTATCCTGGTGGTATGGTGTCAGTATGATACTGGTGGTATGTTGTCAGAATGATCCTGGTGGTATGTTGTCAGAATGATCTAGGTGGTATGTTGTCAGAATGATCCTGATGGCATGTTGTCAGAATGATCCTGGTGGTATGTTGTCAGAATGATCCTGGTGGTATGTTGTCAGAATGATCTTGGTGGTATGGTGTCAGTATTATCCTGGTGGTATGGTGTCAGTATGATACTGGTGGTATGTTGTCAGAATGATCCTGGTGGTATGTTGTCAGAATGATCCTGGTGGTATGTTGTCAGAATGATCCTGATGGCATGTTGTCAGAATGATCTTGGTGGTATGGTGTCAGTATTATCCTGGTGGTATGGTGTCAGTATGATACTGGTGGTATGTTGTCAGAATGATCCTGGTGGTATGTTGTCAGAATGATCTAGGTGGTATGTTGTCAGAATGATCCTGGTGGTATGTTGTCAGTATGATCCTGCTGGTATGTTGCCAGAATGATCCTGCTGGTATGTTGTCAGAATGATCCTGGTGGTATGTTGTCATAAGGATCTTGGAGGTATGGTGTTAGTAGGATCCTGGTGGTGCTGGTATGTTGTCAGAATGATCCTGGTGGTGCTGATATGTTGTCAGAATGATCCTGATGGTATGTTGTCAGAATGATCTTGGAGGTATGGTGTTAGTAGGATCCTGGTGGTGCTTATATGTTGTCAGAATGATCTAGGTGGTATGTTGTCAGAATGATCTAGGTGGTATGTTGTCAGAATGATCCTGGTGGTATGTTGTCAGAATGATCCTGGTGGTATGTTGTCAGAATGATCCTGGTGGTATGTTGTCAGAATGATCCTGGTGGTATGTTGTCAGAATGATCTAGGTGGTATGTTGTCAGAATGATCTAGGTGGTATGTTGTCAGAATGATCCTGGTGGTATGTTGTCAGAATGATCTAGGTGGTATGTTGTCAGAATGATCTAGGTGGTATGTTGTCAGAATGATCCTGGTGGTATGTTGTCAGAATGATCCTGGTGGTATGTTGTAAGAATGATCTAGGTGGTATGTTGTCAGAATGATCCTGGTGGTATGTTGTCAGAATGATCCTGGTGGTATGTTGTCAGAATGATCTTGGTTGTATGGTGTCAGTATGATCCTGGTGGTGCTGGTATGTTGTCATAATGTTTCTGGTGGTATGTTGTCAGAATGATCCTGGTGGTATGTTGTCAGAATGATCCTGATGGTATGTTGTCAGAATGATCTTGGTTGTATGGTGTCAGTATGATCCTGGTGGGGCTGGTATGTTGTCAGAATGATCCTGATGGTATGTTGTCAGAATGATCTTGGTTGTATGGTGTCAGTATGATCCTGGTGGTGCTGGTATGTTGTCAGAATGATCCTGGTGGTATGTTGTCAGAATGATCCTGATGGTATGTTGTCAGAATGATCCTGGTGGTATGTTGTCATAATGTTCCTGATGGCATGTTGTCAGAATGATCTTGGTTGTATGGTGTCAGTATGATCCTCGTGGTGCTGGTATGTTGTCAGAATGATCTTGGTTGTATGGTGTCAGTATGATCCTCGTGGTGCTGGTATGTTGTCAGAATGATCTTGGTTGTATGGTGTCAGTATGATCCTCGTGGTGCTGGTATGTTGTCATAATGTTCCTGGTGGTATGTTGTCAGAATGATCTTGGTTGCATGGTGTCAGTATGATCCTGGTGGTGCTGGTATGTTGTCATAATGTTTCCGGTGGTATGTTGTCAGAATGATCCTGGTTGTATGTTGTCAGAATGTCTTTGGTGGTATTATCACAACAGGTTACTTTGTTGATATTACCACTATATTCCTGCCAATCAACAGGGTGTCAAGTTCATGTATGATTGTGTGACTGGTGCACAGATAGAGAATAACTTTGGCTGTATCATGGCTGATGAGATGGTGGGTACTTTGTCTTGATTGCTGCCAAGCAAAATAAATTGAAGATTAAATGTTATGTTTGTGCAAATATTTCAACAGATTTATTTACAGAACTGGACATTTGTTGTGCTCACATCTCAAAACGTTTGCATTTCTGTCATCACAAATGCTGTTTTTTATTTTTTTTTATAACACCACACAATATAGGTTGTTGTTCTTAAATCATAGATGTTTATAGTTTTTAATATCACATTTTTTAAAATTCTTGCACCTTAAAACATGTTTTGTTTCAAGCATATGCTTTTATAGTTTCAAAATTGTACATTTTTGCTCTTCTTATATCATATACATTTATAATATATACCATATGAAAGATGGCCACATGCCAAAAGATATACTTTATGGACAACTTACAGATGGCAAAAGAACTAGGGGGTGCCAAAAAGCATGATTTATAGACATATGTAAGCATGACATGAAGACTCTGAACTTAAACCCTGCAGCCTGGAAAGAGAGATAGCTGCAAATCACAGTCTTTGGAAACACTCTAAAGCTCCAACTCAAGCAAGAAGCAGATTAATAGAAAAAGAGAATACATAACAAAAGAAAAGAAAAAAATGTTTCCTAGGGGTGCTGCAAAATTTGTAGTCAACTATGATTGATGGAGACTACTACATATCATGTAATTTATACATCATATATAACTAGTTTGTAGTTATTAATACATTTTTAGTGATACAAGAGTCTATCATCTTATATTGCTCACTAACATGTACACCAGTGAAATATAGACATTTTGTAATAGCAGATATGCCAGAAGTATTGAACCACTTGAGGAGCCTGTAGATTGAAAGATTGTAGACCGAATCTCTTCATGAAAATTAAAATCTCAGTCATCAATATGCTACTGTAAAGTGTGATTGACTGAATATGCTGTGCTCCTGACAGATGAGTGCATCCTGGTATAGCTGTTGTATGGTGATCTCAGAAATGGAAAGGGAATGGTCAGTAAACAGAAGTACTTTAAATATTCACAGGTGTCTCTAAGAAGCTTCTATAATGGTGTTAGCACATGGAAAACTCTTTTGCAGGACTGCACAATGTAGCAGAGGAACATCATTATTGACGTCACTTTGCCAACATATGCAGAATTGACAAGACCCTGAAAAGGCATGCTATGAGAAACAGTAGAGCAATCTATGCCCATATTGGATTTCTTATCATGCATGTTCAAACTGTGGTAGTTGATTTACTGACAGAACTGGACTTTACAGTCACCACAAGCTAGGGTTTCTTAAACCATTACCTATGATAGGCTGCTATAATTAAAACATGTTGGTAGTTCATTAACCCAATACATTTGTAGATCTACATCATTGACTGTTTGTATATAGACACTTCTTTAGATCACAGAAAAAGTTATAGTACCTAATTTGGCACTGAATTTTGTCTTGTCTTCTGCAGGGATTGGGAAAAACTCTTCAGTGTGTGACCCTTGTCTGGACTTTGTTGGTAAGCTCATTGTTAGTTATAAGTGCTGTTACTCTGATCTATATTTCATTGATATAGCTCTTAGAGATGTAGCTCAGTGTTGCAACTCTTTTCATCTAGCCAACTTTTATTGATCCTAATCTCAGTGTTGCAAATCTTATTAATCTAGCTTTTAACGATGTAGGATACTCTAAAGTTTGATTCCATTAGGTTTGAGTTTGTTTTTTATATGTTTTTATTGTTCTAATCTAATCACAGAATGATCTCTGTAGCACTAATGTTACATATGATAACAAATAAAATATTTTATTTACTTACATATCTGTGTGTGTGTGTGTGTTGATTGTTGTTCTTGCTGAAAACTTATTGAGCCGAAACATTGTTCAAATTTGTGTCCTCTATTAATTATGCAAAGTTTTAACCATACCATTTTACTTTTTCCATTTTTTTTCATTTATCCTTTACTATCACACTTAGTAGAAGTATAATTTGTGAACGAGGACATGCTGTGATCATTTATTAATCTGCTATGATCTGCCAGTGAGTGTCTTGTATAAACATAAATTATGCACAATTTCCTGTATATTGCCTATATATTTACACTCTAACTTAATAAGAATCATCATGCGAAGAGTGCGAAACAAAATCAGTCCAGAAATTAGCGATGAACAGTGTGGTTTTGTTAGAGATAAAGAAACAAGCAATGCTATTTATATCATAAGATCTTTAGTAGAAAGAGCCATAGAGGTGAAAACAGATCTATACCTATGTTTCATAGATTACACCAAGGCATTTGACAAAATAAAGCACCAAGAAATAATCAAAATTTTAGAAAGCATAAACATCGACAACAAAGATCTAAGAATAATAAAGAACATGTACTGGCAACAAACAGCGGCCATAAGAACTGGAAACCAATTGGGAATGTTTCAACAAATAAAACAGGGTGTTAGACAAGGTTGTGTGCTGTCATCAGATTTGTTTAATATTTATAGTGAGATTATTTTAAGATCCATAAGGGACATGCCTGGAATAACAACTGGAGGTCATAATATAAATAATCTAAGGTATGCTTATGATACAGTCTTAATCGCTAAGAGTGAAAATGAGTTACAAGAAATGTTAGACATTATAGTGAAAGAAAGCAAAAATAAAGGACTCAGCCTTAATAACAAAAAGACAGAAGTAATGGTAACAACAAAGAAAAAGACATCACCTCAGTGCAAAATAAAGACAATTGGAATTACCATTAAAACAAGTAAATGAATTTAAATATTTGGGAACTTTGTTAACCTCAGATGGAAGATGTACAAAATAATTGAGATGCAGAATGGCTCAGGCAAAAGCAGCTTTCAAAAAATGAGGAAGATACTATGCAATCCATTTTTGACAATAGAAACACGAAAAAGAGTTCTTAAATGTTATGTAGAGCCAGTCTTAACATATGGATGCGAATCATGGACAATAGGACAACAGACAAGAAAATCACTGGAGTCTGTAGAAATGTGGTTTTACAGAAGAATGTTGAGAGTACCGTGGACAGCTAAGAAGAGTAATGAAAATGTTCTGAGAGAGGTCAAAGCAAAAAGAGAGCTAATTTCCAATATTAGGAAGAAACAATCATCATTTTTTGGCCATGTAATGAGAAGAGAACAACTGGAATATATTGTAACAACTGGAAAAATTGAGGGATGAAGAGATAGAGGGAAGCAAAGAGAAAAAAATAACAGACAGCTTAAGAGAATAGCTTGGCAGAAGGTCAACAACAGAAATGATAAATAGCTGCAGAGATCGAAAATTGTGGAGAGACATGATCACCTACGCCAGCAGGCCCGGTACTTGATTATGATGATTTACACTCTGCCAGTTACTGCTTTGTATAAACACAAGCTATGCACAAGTTCCTGTATGTTGCCTATGTATTTACACTCTGCCAGTGACTTTTAATGCATATATTTTATTAGAAATACACAATATAAAATAATATATTTTATTTCCATACAGCGCCAGAGTCCCGACTGTTGCCCTACTGTCACCAAAGTCATCATTGTCTGTCCAAGCAGTTTGGTCAAGGTACATTAGATTTGGTGATTCAAAAAATAATAAGCATTAGTCACTATGGGAATAAGATTTGATAGAACATGCTGGTGTTTTTTGTTAGGTAATTAATATGTGCTGAGTTTTATGAACATTTGCTGGTATGTTGTATTTGACAAACTAGCGCCTAATGTAAATTCTAACAGGCTGTTGAATACCTTTGTAAGCTCATTTAAATAATTTAACCATCCATTTGTTAGTTTTATTAGGTAAATTAACATCTGGTGGTAATTTGTAATCGGCAGTTACACATTGGTAAGTTCTTGTAGATAATTAACCATCCATTGGTTAGTTTTATTAGACAAATTAGCATTCACTGGTAAATTCTTTAGGTAATGTAATATCCTCTGGCAAGTTATGTTACTCCCGTGTGTTACCGGGGCCTCATTATGTGGGAAGTAGAGAATAGTGACACTGTGACCTTCCAGGCATGTCGTAAGAGGCGACTAAGGAGATTGATTGATGGCTTGACAAGCTGTCATTGTAAAAAGTATTGTTATGGAAACAGAACCATAAATTTTAGAAGCAATATGTGCCATTTTGGCACACAAGGTTTCTGTTTTTGGGATTGTAGTTCTGCTCTATGTGCCGTCTTCAGCTCGAAAGGACAATAGATAGATAGATAGAAGTTATGTTAGGTGTTTAACATAGGTCTCTAAGTTATATCAGACAAATGAACATGTGGTATTTCATTTTAAGTAATTAAACATCTGGTAAGTTAAAATGTGTAATTTTAAATAGTTTTTAAGATTGATATGGAAAATTGACATAGAATGGTAATCATTGGAATGGAATCGCTGTTCAGTCATGTAAGAGACCGTCTATTTTATGGCATTGGACAATATCCAGGATTGTGTGTAGGTACATTAATTCTCAATGGTGCATCTCTCACAGTAATCTACTGAAAGTCACACTGGAGGGGGAAGATAAACAAGACAAGACAGATGAAAGCTAAAGTGGACTGACAACATCAAGAGATCAACAGGAGAACCTATGTCAGCAAGCCCCATCAAGGCAGGATAGGACACAGGGTGATATGGTAGCCAACCTTCAATATGGAGACAGCAGAATATAATAATCATAGCAATCTGTTTTTAACCAAATTTGTTTACAGTAAAACATTTAACTTAATAACAATTAACATGCTGAGAGTAGTGGCAAAGTGTAATCAAATTTTGGGGAATCATTTAATGATGAAAGACATTGAATATACCCAGAGTATACGGATATTTCATTATTAAAAAATCATTAAACTAGCTCAGCATAAGGGATCATTTTATAATCTTTGTTATTAAGCTGCTTGGAAGTGTGACATGTAACCAAGAGCAATTAGCTGCGGCTTTAAGCAACATCTTAACCAATTAGAGTAGCGAAGGAAGCAATGACTTTCAGAAACCTTGATAAAATATGGAAATTTAAATTGCTAAGCACAAAAAGAAAGCTCAAGATTTTTTAATCAAATATTTGTATCCATCCTTACTTATGCATGTGAGAGCTGGAAAACTAAAGAAATAGAAAATAAACTGGAAACTTTTCTTTCTTGTTTCCAAGGCTTTTGAAAACAAATGCCTCAGGAAAATACTTTGTATACCAAGGAATAAATTCAAGACTAGTGCAGAAGTAAGAGAAATGACAAAGCATCCAATAATTTTATCTCTAGTCAAGAGAAGAGGGTGGTTATATGTTGGACATATGATGAGAAGAGACATTAAGGGAATCTCAAAGCTAGCCTTCAAATTAGAACAAGACGGTAAAAAGTGGCTGACTTGGTGAAATACTAAAAAGAACACTGGGGCGAAAGGCAACAACACCAGGCATCAGCTCTCTTGTTGAGATTGAGCAACTTGCCCAGAACAGATCCATGTGGTGAAATACAATGCGGGTCCTATGCAAGGTCTGGTACTTGATAAAAAAGGTAGTCGAACACAAATGTCAAGAATTTCTCTCCTATCTTCAATTTAAAAGGACAATAGATAGATTTAACAAACAGATATCTTCATATCATCACATTCTTCATTTCAAATAACAAGGCATGAAAACATTAAAAGAACAGAACATAACAGCCCAACTAATAATAATTTATATTGAAGATTGAGCCATCAGCCTTCAAGAATGACTTCATAGTTTAATTCAACTGAATAATTCAAGCAATGGAAGAGTAAGGAATTAAAGAGCAGTAGAGAAGAGCAACTAGACCAAAGTGAACTTTTCTAAGAGGTCATCCATAAGATAATAGTAGCAAATAGACAAGCATTTCCTAACAGGGAAAGGGGGACACACAATACAGGCAAGCGACAAACACAAATTACACAGGCACACACAATGTCTACATGACTAAGAGAATAAATAAACTTTGGTCCAGGAATTTATTTACAGAGTTATTGTTCTTAGTTTTTAATGGTCAGGTTTGGGCCAGTCACAAGCGTGCTAATTGACTGTTGATGTGATAAGTGTATCAACTGACTGTGACATGAGTGTGCCAAATGACTCTATCCTGAGTGTACTAACTGACTCTAGAGTGTACTGACTATGTTTTGAGTGTGCCAAATGACTCTATCCTCAGTGTACTAACTGACTCTAGAGTGTACTGACTATGTTCTGAGTGTGCCAAATGACTCTATCCTCAGTGTACTAACTGACAATAGAGTGTACTATGTTCTAAGTGTGCCAAATGACTATCCTCAGTGTACTAACTGACTCTAGAGTGTAATGACTATGTTCTGAGTGTGCCAAATGACTATCCTCAGTGTACTAATTGGTTCTACAATGTACTGACTATGTTTTGAGTGTACTAATTATGTCTTTAGTGTGCCTACTGATGATATCCTAGGTGCACCATGTCCTTAACTTACCAACCATACTCTAAACTACGACATAGAGATATATGTAAATCATCTCTGAATGACTTCTCCGTCTGGGAAAATGGCTGGGTACATCTAGATAGTGATCGCACATCATGGAGAGCATGTATAAGGAATGGTATCACATCATTTGAGACTGTGCTAAGGCAAAACTTAGAAGAGAAAAGACTCATGAAAAAGGATGGAAAACCCTGTGTATCAGTGGGCCTGAGTTGTTCATTCTGTGGCTGTGTGTGTTTGTCAAACATTTGCAGAATTAGCCACAAGAGAAGCTATTCGACAAAAACAAAACCTAAAAAAAAATACACAATAGCCTCCACTAGACCCTTTGACAAGACGAAAAGGGCCATATATACACTAAATGTACCATGTTCTAAGTGCACATGTCCTGTCCTAAGTATACCAACTATGTCCTAAATGTACCTGGTCCTTGGTGCACTATCCTAAATGTACCAGTTATGCCTTAAGTTTACCATGTTGTAATAAGAGCACTCTGTCCTAAGTGCACCATGTTCTAAGTGCACTGTGTCTTAAGTGTACCAACAATGCTTTAAGTACACCATGCCTTAAGTGTACTGTATACTGAGTACATTATGCCAAAGGTGTATCAACTATGTTCTAAGTGTGCCAACTGTCATCAACCTTTATGTTTCCTCAAGGAGAAAGTTCTATAGTGTTCGTTGTGAATATTTTTTTTCCTCATCACCTGACACTTCATTCTAAACATCCATTATTAGTGTTAAATTTAGCCACAACAGAGCATTGTTCTTTGATCTACAGAACTGGCAGAATGAGTTTGGCAAATGGCTGGCCTCAAGTGTCCAAGTATTAGCCATTGATTCAGGGACCAAAAGTGAAATTGACAGAAATATCAGTAAGTCCAGGTTCTGTCCAACTCTCATGCTTGTGGCTCTCCTTTGGCCTGGATTTGTGTGTGACCACTATCAAATGTTTACAAAAATTCTTCCTCTGTTACAAAAGAGTAGCCAGTATGCTCACTAGTGATCAGAATGGTCTGGGTTCATTTTTCAGATGTGGTGAACAGACAAAACTATATGGGCCACTGCAAGAATTACAAAAGACAGTAACATTTATACAGGAAACGACATTGCAGATATAAAAAATACTTCAGGCGAACAAAAGATAGATAGATGTGGTGAATGTTGTTTTGGAGTGAAAAGGGTTTAAGGTTCACCCAACCTTTAAAAATGGGTACCGAATGTTTTTCAGAAAGTAGGGCCAGCCCAGTGTAAGACCAACATCACCCATAAACATGTCAATGGTCATTGGAAAAATGTGGTCACTAATACCATGTTCGCCATATGTCTATCAGTGACTGGAGGAAATCTTTACTTTTTTAGATGAGGGGTGGTTCCATCACATCCATTCCTTAAGCTTAAATAGCAGACAACATTCTGTGGCAAACCCCTTTATTCTGTATGCAAGCCTATAATAAAACATGCCTATGCTCATGATAGACAAGGCTTCAAGATTCACCCAGCCCCTCTAAAAGTGGGTACCAGAAATTTTTCTGGGAAGCAAAGGTGGCCTGGTATGATATCGACCACCTCACTCGAAAAATGTGTGGTCACAGAAGAGTATGGTCATTAATACCATATTCCCTATATGCCTAGAAAGGCAGTGGAGGAAACCTGTACTCTGATACTCATTATATGAGTATTATGAAGCTCTTGTACCAGTATTCTACCTAACCATGTTGGATTAAGTGCTTGATATTACATATTGATAGAATATTTAAGCCAACAGAAAATTGACCTACTGATGATAAGATATTGGGTTTGATTCTGATCAACGTGGTGGCTTCTTTGTTCACCCAGCCTCATTTGAGTATTGGCTTTTATGGGAAAGAAAGTTGGCACTGGCATATACTGACCACTTTACCCCCTAAATATACAGATACTTACATTATATTCCCTATAGGCCACATGGTGTAAGTCCCTAATTATTCACTGCATTAATTCCCTATTTGCAGTTGCCTTGATACTGTCATACCACTAAATCAGGTAGAGTAGGCTGAGATAATAAGCTAACGTGAGAAACCATTTTTCTCTTTGACATGATTCCATCTTTGCACAAAATCAGAGCTGCTGCCCACATTTAGAGGCTTGCCCCTGAGCCTTGTCAGTCAAAAAATAATTCTTTAACTTCTGATCAGGAAATGGGTGTACTAACTACCCTATGTTCATTCTATCACTAAAAAATGACAATATACATATTCTCTCTCTGTCTGATAATATGGTCATATACACTTTCCCAATCTCATCAAGAAACAGTATGATAGTTTACCCGGTCACAGAGACAAGGCCATTATGAATTGTATTTAGGCAAGTGAGTAGAGGGAAAAGCACAAGATGTGATACATACATGAGGAGATCTGTCTTGTGTTGTCTTTGTTTCTCTAAATTTTGTATCCAAAATTGCTTGAATTTGGTGGGTCTTCTCTCAAATGTCATGAGGGTTAATGCAGACAATGAACTTTTGGATCATATGATGGTCTGCAATGGCTTTCTTGATTTTCTAGGTTCTGCTGGAAAAGTTTGATCCTGTCCATCCTAAAGTTACTCAATACTAGGTCTTCTATATCCTATTTATGGAATCAGTTTCGAAAAGTTTGATCCTGTCCATCCTAAAGTTACTCAATACTAGGTCTTCTATATCCTATCTATGGAATCAGTTTTGAAAAGTTTGATCCTGTCCATCCTAAAGTTACACAATACTAGGTCTTCTATATCCTATTTATGGAATCAGTTTTGAAAAGTTTGATCCTGTCCATCCTAAAGTTACACAATACTAGGTCTTCTATATCCTATTTATGGAATCAGTTTTGAAAAGTTTGATCCTGTCCATCCTAAAGTTACACAATACTAGGTCTTCTATATCCTATCTATGGAATCAGTTTTGAAAAGTTTGATCCTGTCCATCCTAAAGTTACACAATACTAGGTCTTCTATATCCTATCTATGGAATCAGTTTAGAAAAGTTTGATCCTGTCCATCCTAAAGTTACACAATACTAGGTCTTCTATATCCTATCTATGGAATCAGTTTTGAAAAGTTTGATCCTGTCCATCCTAAAGTTACACAATACTAGGTCTTCTATATCCTATTTATGGAATCAGTTTTGAAAAGTTTGATCCTGTCCATCCTAAAGTTACACAATACTAGGTCTTCTATATCCTATCTATGGAATCAGTTTTGAAAAGTTTGATCCTGTTCATCCTAAAGTTACTCAATTCTAGGTCTTCTATATCCTATCTATGGAATCAGTCCGGTCAGGAATTCCCCATATCTGTTCCACCTCATGTCACAGTATCTCTCAAGGTTGCTAGTGTCATCGATCAATTCTCTTGACAAAAGGTCTATCTCCATGTGTATCCTGTTCGGCAGCACAGGCGACATTTAAATTAATTTCCATCAAAAAGAGGCTATGCAGTCTAGTGCCTAAAAAAATCACAAATTGAAAACAAAGAAAGCAACTGAAATAGTTTAAACAACTGTGCTAGTCTCTGCAAAAACACTAAATTATGTGCAGTCATAGTGCATATCATAACTATCAGTTATGACATTATCAAGGTCAAACTCCATGCAATTCGACTTCATAGGTGATGATTTCAAACTATATCACTAAAAAGAGAGCACCAATTGTCACTTCCCTACTCCACCTTACTAGAATAAATTAAAAAAAAAAACCACCAGACACTATCAAAACAACCAATAAATGGTATTAGTAACTATATCTTCTACATCAACAGACCCTACCATTGCTGCGACTAATTTGGCGGGGTTAGAGCATCAAACTCCTGGTCTGCAGCTTTAGGTAGCCCATTATAGCATTTGAGTGGTACCTTTTTTCATCCGCTGACCTCTTCTCTTCATTGTCCACTCTTAAAGAACGTTAAGTGAGCATAGGTGCATTGCGTTGCTGTTTACCAAAAACAGTGATATTTTGTGCCTTTCGACCAAACAATCTGACAGCAAGGCATTTTTGGGTATAGGGTTGCCCTCCCACTTCGATTTCTATTCACTTGGTCAAACTGGTTAGTCTGTTTCCAGGAGCCCCAGGTAGAGTCTTAGATCTTGAGTCAAGATCTTTCACATCTGCCGTTGATCCTAATCCTGTTTGGTATCTTGGCTATCTGGGTAGTACCAATTATATGTTGTTGTTATTGATCCAGAAGCTTGTGAGTTGACACCCTTTGACTGTACCAATTACAGTAGATTCTGAATTATCCAGAATGAATGGGAAATGAGAAATCCAGGATAAAAAAAATTTAAGTTAAACCATTACATGTACGAAATTGAAAGAGTAGTACATTATTTAAAAAGTTAGTGTTTAAGCGCTCGAGTTATCGAAAGAACAACTCATTTGTGCTCCAACAAATCACAACATATTTTAAAATGTTTTAAAACGTTATTTAATAACATCTTAAATATCAGCAACGCAGGAGAGATGTCCTCAATAATCTTAATCCAGAGACACACAGCAATCATGTCACATGAGCTCTTATGCTATCATGTAAACTCACATCATGGTCAACATTGTATTTCAAAGTACATGTATACATGAATTTGAAAAACATGCTGTAATCACATCACTGACTTCAGATGTGATATGTATATATAATGATTTTATTTTCTGAAAAAATTACATCTTTGGTTAGACATGAGCTGATAGATTTGTTTCAGCTTGATAAATTTATTTTAAAATGGAGGAATTAAAAAAAAATTTTTTTTAAAGTTTTTGGCGAAGGTCTCTCGGATTAGAATCCGCTTCCAGGTTAATCTGTTCCTAGATAATCGAGACTCTACTGTATATATATGTATCTGTTAAATCTCATGTTGGTTCAGTCCATGCTTAGAAGAAAGAAAAACATTTTACTTGCCTGTTCTCTTGTCCTGCTTATTGTCCAGGATAAACCCTTTTAGTCTAATATGCAAATTTTTTTATGGTTAATCCTTTTTGGTCAGTATCTTCACTTAGTCATTGCTGTAAACATCTTGTATTTCTCATGATCATGGTTTTTTTAGTCTCAATCATTTTCCCAAATGCAAATTTGGATGATGAACCTCTTTTGGCTGTATCTTTATTTATTCACCTTCTTCTTCAGTGATTAGCTGCTGCTAGCATGTGGACTAGTGTGTCTCACGAACAAGTGCATTCAAGGTCATCACCAGTTCCCCTTAATTTATCATGCCTATAACTTGTCATAAAAGAGGCAGAGGCAGACCAAGATTAACATGGACGAGTAACATCAAAAGATGGACAAATCAACCGATGACAACCTGCACCATCAAAGCAAGAGATAGAGCAAAAGGGCGCTCCATGGTAGCCAACCTTCGTTGCGGAGACGGCACTCAATGATGATGATGATGATAACTTGTCATGCAGGGTTGTGTCTGTGGGCCATGTTTGTGTTCTTAGGGTGTTGAGAGTGATACAGTCCTGCAAGATATGCACTGAAGCTTGTCTGGATGCTCTGCTGTTGCATACTGCAAAGTCTTATGTAGATGTGCTCTGAGGACACAGTGACCTGTTCTGAGTCTGACTATCTTGATCTGCTCATGCCCACTGAGTTTGTTTAAGCTTTCATGTTCTGGCTCACGTTTTCCTTGTAACTCTCTCCATTCTGTTTTCCTAGCTTGTTTTAGGATTGTCTTTATTACTTTGAGTCTCTTGAGTTGGTTGGACTGTTGAAAGCTCCCACCTCCATCTGCAAGTTCATCTGTTTTCTCATTTCCAGGGATACCACAGTGTGCAGTGTAGGACTAGTTCTGTCTTTTCTGTAAACTAACATATCCTATTCTTTATTCCCTGAACAATATAACAATTATATAACAATTTGTGTTGTATTCCTGAGTCTGACCATAACCATCTATAGACTTACATAGGCCTACAGGCTGACAGGAAATTCTTGGAAAACCACCAACTAGTGTGATTTTCAGCTTTGTGAGCAGGAGCAGTAGTAGTAGGTCGAGTGATGTCAACTATCTATAGCTCCTATAGCTTTTAACACCAAGCTAGTTGGAGGGTTTCTAGTTTTATTTTCTGTCCATGAGCCTTTGTAGATCTATAAATGGCTGTGGTCTAACAATGAATGTTATTATGGATGATAAACCTCATTTGTCAGTATCTTCACTTTGTCAACAATTTGTGTTGTATTCCTGAATCTGATCACAAATGGTTTCCTCTATCTATGCTTTGTCACTCAGTTCAACTAGTAAAATAAAACTGTAATACTGCACACTAAGTGCAATAGTGGTGTTGAAGTTGACCTTATAAATTAGCCAAATGGTTTTGATGATTTGCAGAAACAAACCTTATGGGGTAAAGTCCTAGTTTAGCGTCTTTATGCTCAAAGTAACATCCCCATGCACTTTATTCAGTCGTTCTCTAATCTACCATTAGAAGACCCCTGAGTCAGGGTTAGAGTTAGGAGTACCCTAAACCTTGTTGAAAAAATAAAATTAACTGCACAAAAACTAGGAGTTATTATATTTAAATATATGCAGTCAATTAGGTGAAATCACTTGTTTAGCAGAAATATGCTAAACTAGGACTTTACCCCAGATGGATTTGTTGATTATTCACAAACTAGTCATGTATTTTTATATCTTTCCAACTCCATTTTTACAGCTCACTTCATGCAACAATTAGGTAGGCGGACACAGTTCCCGATTCTCATCATTTCCTATGAAACATTCAGACTTCATGCTTCAGCCCTACACCGAGGGGAAGTTGGTTTGATCATTTGTGATGAGGTGAGGGCATGCTCTTCTGATATTTTGTGAATGAGATGAGGAAAGTTATTTTCATCATTTGTGAATGAGGTAATGTTAGGTTGATTTAATAATTTGTGAATGAGGTAATGTTAGGTTGATTTAATAATTTGTGAATGAGATAATGTTAGGTTGATTTAATAATTTGTGAATGAGGTAATCATAGTCACAAGTCAATGTCCTCATAGCCACCGGTTTGAGTACTCATAATCAGCATGACAAACAGCCAGTTCCACTAAGAAACAGACTTTTGCTTGCTTCCTCTCCCCAGGGGCATCGGCTCAAGAACTCTGAGAACCAGACTTACCAGGCACTGAATAACTTGAACGCCAAGCGACGCATCTTGCTGTCTGGCACTCCCATACAGAATGACCTGTTGGAATACTTCAGCCTTCTTCATTTTGTCAACAAAGGAATCTTAGGTACCACTGCTGCTTGGGTTCAGGTTTTGTGTAAAGGGAAACTAATAACACAACATTATTAAATAAAGGACTTCAACATCTGCTTGCTATTAGAGTGAACACTCTGGTGTGGTGTTATTTTAGTATATGCAATAAGAGTGAACACTGGTGTGGTATTATTTTAGTATATGCAATAAGAGTGAACACTGGTATGGTGTTATTTTAGTATATGCAATAAGAGTGAACACTGGTATGGTATTATTTTAGTATATGCAATAAGAGTGAACACTGGTATGGTGTTATTTTAGTATACGACATAAGAGTGAACACTCTGGTATGATGGTATTTTAGTATATGACATAAGAGTGAATACTATGGTATGGTTCTATTTTAGTATATGACATAAGAGTGAACACTCTGGTATTGTGTTATTTTAGTATATGACATAAGAGTGAACACTCTGGTATGGTGTTATTTTAGTATATGACATAAGAGTGAACACTCTGGTATGGTGGTATTTTAGTATATGACATAAGAGTGAACACTCTGGTATTGTGTTATTTTAGTATATGACATAAGAGTGAACACTCTGGTATGGTGGTATTTTAGTGTATGACATAAGAGTGAACACTCTGGTATGGTGGTATTTTAGTGTATGACATAAGAGTGAACACTCTGGTACAATGTTATCATATCTCATGCAACATATTTCGCAGCGCTTCTTTTCAAGTCAGATAGATTTGCATTATGATAACATATAAATAAATAAGTACATGATTAAAATGTGTCAGCTATCGACACTGTCATATCATCACAAATTTTGCTAACATTGACTTGTATTCATTTAAAGTCAGTGTTCCCTTATGGTTCTATGTGAAAACTGAACTGTTTATTTCATTTAAAGTCAGTGTTCCATCATTGTATCTCTGTGAAAACTGGACTTTATTTCATTTAAAGTCAGTGTTCCCTTATGGTTCTATGTGAAAACTGAACTGTTTATTTCATTTAAAATCAGTGTTCTCTCATGGTTCTATGTGAAAACTGAACTGTTTATTTCATTTAAAGTCAGTGTTCCATCATTGTATCTCTGTGAAAACTGAACTGTTTATTTCATTTAAAGTCAGTGTTCCCTTATGATTACCTGTGAAGACTGAACTGTTTATTTCAGTTCAAGTCGATGTTCTGTCATGGTTCTCTGAGAAAACTTCACTGGTTATTTCATTTAAAGTTGATGTTTTCCCGTTATTTCTTTGTGAGAAGTTCACTGTTTGACTCAAATTGTTGACTTCTGTTTCAATTAGGGACTGCCCAAGAATTCAAAAAAAGATTTGAGAGACCAATATTGAAAGGCAGGGATGCAGATGCCACAGAGGAGGACCACAGGAGGGGAGAAGAAAAGCTCCAAGAGGTATTTAAAATATATCTGCTGAACTAGGGACATGGGAAGATCTCAAGGCCCTGTATTGTCTTTCAATAACATATGTCAGTGTTGTTATAGCAAGACAATGGCACAAATTGGCATTTAACAAATATTTGTTGATGTTCATCCATGCAATCTGAGACTGAAGTCAAATCATTCTAGAGAACCAGTACTTAGTCTGGATGGAATCCCTTTTTCCATGGGTATTAACCCTTTTAATTGTTATCTTTCTTTCCTCATACTATACTTTACCTTTATATTCTTCATTCTTTACTGTGTATCTCTCTCTCTCTTCACCCTTAGAACTGTTTGTTCTGTGCCCTGCCTCTATCTCCTTTTAGATCTGATCTCTCAGACCTTAGCACACTGGCCCATTTCATCTCTCCCGACACTAACCAGCTTGATCTGAATTTAGATATTTTTCATATGTGTGTAGTATGTGCATATTGAAATAAGTTCTTATCATTGTTCCCACAAAAGGCCACAGATCAGTGTTGTCTTGTGTTGTATCCTTACATCATAAAACTGTCATCATATCTTTAAAAAAAATAATTGTTCAAACAGTAAAAACAGCCAGTTTCATGTTTTTCCTGAGATGTTATTTTTTTATGGCCATTTCCTCCTGTTTACTTTGACCTTCTGCAGTTGTTGTCTATTGTCAACAAGTGTATCATCAGAAGAACACAGTCTCTCTTGACACAGTACCTGCCTGTCAAATGTAAGTACTAGCCATATCTTTTTCTAATGATTCTGTAATTGCACTTACTTGTTCTAGAATTAGTCCATATATGTCATAAGAGCAAGTCGTGGGGTGTAACATACATTCCTACATGGTATGGTGACAGCTTTACTCAAAAGGAACACAACAAAATACTGGACTGAAATTAATATATGTCATAATTTGTTTGTACATACTCTGTATGTGTTTACTTTTATTTATCTAAAGATCTAAAAGTTATCAGCATACCTTTATTTTTCTAGAAACTGTCTCTGTGTATGGATAATTTTTGTATATCCTGTTTTTTTTAATAGAAACTGTATGGACAGTTTTTTTATATCCTGTTTTTTTTTTCTAGAAACTGTATGGATAGTTTTTTTTAATTTCCTGTTCTTTTTTTCTAGAAACTGTCTCTGCGTATGGATAGTTTTTTATATCCTGTTTTTTCTATCCTGTTTTTTCTTCTAGAAACTGTGTATGGATAGTTTTTTATATCCTGTTCTTTTTTTCTAGAAACTGTCTCTGCGTATGGATAGTTTTTTTCTATCCTGTTTTTTCTTCTAGAAACTGTGTATGGATAGTTTTTTATATCCTGTTCTTTTTTTCTAGAAACTGTCTCTGCGTATGGACAGTTTTTTCTATCCTGTTTTTTCTTCTAGAAACTGTGTATGGATAGTTTTTTATATCCTGTTCTTTTTTTCTAGAAACTGTCTCTGCGTATGGATAGTTTTTTTATATCCTGTTTTTTCTATCCTGTTTTTTCTTCTAGAAACTGTGTATGGATAGTTTTTTATATCCTGTTCTTTTTTTCTAGAAACTGTCTCTGCGTATGGATAGTTTTTTTATATCCTGTTTTTTCTATCCTGTTTTTTCTTCTAGAAACTGTATATGGATAGTTTTTTATATCCTGTTCTTTTTTTCTAGAAACTGTCTCTGCGTATGGATAGTTTTTTTATATCCTGTTTTTTATATCCTGTTTTTTCTTCTAGAAACTGTATAGATAGTTTTTTATATCCTGTTTTTTTTTCTAGAAACTGTGTATGGATAGTTTTTTATATCCTGTTTTTTCTTCTAGAAACTGTGTATGGATAGTTTTTTATATCCTGTTTTTTTTTCTAGAAACTGTGTATGGATAGTTTTTTATATCCTGTTTTTTTTTCTAGAAACTGTCTCTGTGTATAGAAAGTTTTTGTATATCCTGTTTTTTTTCTTCTAGAAACTGTGTATGGATAGTTTGTACATGATGTTATTTTTTTCTAAAAATGTTCATATATGAACTTATTATTCTAGGGATAGTATGTATGTTCATTTTTTAATAGGAATATATGTGCATTATTATATTGAGGAATTTTCCATGAATATCTTTGTATGGTGATTTATTAAAAGACTGTTATTCCCTTATTTTTGCAAGGATTGTTAGTATGTGCTCTTAATTTTGCTATTATGACTTCATATTTATCTAGAGTTGCAGACAGGTAATTGGTTTTGTTGATATTGTCATTATTTTATCTCATTTGTTTAGCCATCTATTTGTATGAATGGACATCACTTGATCATATTTCACCATGTATGTGTGTTTGTAAAAATAAATTTATAAAAGATCTTATGTAGCAACCACACAGTTTATGGTATAATTGATGAGCAAAGTGCCTGACAACAACAGAGCTGAAAGCTGCCACTGACTTATAGCTGATGGCTTACACCAGGATCGATGAACCAGAATCATCAAGATTCTACTGCACCTCTTTGCTATGCCTCCAGTAACAGACTAATCAGTGTACTCTGGCCAAGCGAGTAGGGATCGAAGAGGAAAGGCAACCCAGTACTCCAAAATGCTGTGCTGAAGTCGCATTTGTTGTGCTGAAAGGTGCAAGTAAACCACAACACAACCTATCTACGCTCACTTCACATCACTTTAAGGCCACATGACAAAGAGTCCACTCCTTTAATAGTCATTGGGTGAACATCAGACAGAAGGAAAGAAACTATAATTGATGTTACAGTAATTAATTTATTAACAAAAATCGCTGATTACGCTCACTTGAATAGAATCAAGCTATCATTTCTGATGTCAATTCTTTTGCTTATCTTGACAGATGAACATGTCATTTGCTGCAAACTGAGTTCCTTACAAATGTCCCTATACAAGAACTTTGTCACATCACAAATGGCTCGATGTGAGGCCAGTGAGAAGACCATGGCCAGCAGTCTGTCGGCCATCACTCAACTCAAGAAGCTGTGCAATCGTAAGTTACCATTTGTATGACTGTGAATTATGTTTGTCCAGCCTGTGTTTGTGAGAAAGATTAAGTGGGTGGATGGAGAGAGCTTTGCTTTCTTTATATGGAACATCTGTGTCTTCTGTCAGGTTATTTTTCTTTAAATGTAAACCTGGCTGTTCTGTGGTTGAATCCAGATGTTTTATTTCTTAAATTTGCTGTTGTAAGGTAACCCTAGTTGCTGTTTGTGTTAGACTTATTGTTATCTTTCTATAACCAATAATATTGTCTTAATCACGTTCTTTTGTTTTTAACTTTGTTATTTTGTGTGACAAACTTATTGTTCTGTATCTAAAGTCAGCTGTTTTGTGGGGACTAAACTTGCTGTTTTGTATCTAAATCTAGTATGAATCACTCTCATATCTGTAACACCAATTGTTCTGTGTCAAATGCATTGTTATGTTTATGGTGTCTAATGTTCTGTGCAAAATGCACTTTCTTGCATGTAAAAAAAAAAAATTAAATGTTTCCTCCATGTCTTGCTAGGTGCATGAGGAATATTGTGTTAGTGACCATATTTTGCTATGACCGCAGCACATGGGTGATGTAGTCAGTATCCACCAAGCTGCCTTTACTTTCCAGAAACATTTCTGCTACCCATTTTTAGGGGCTGGGTGAACCCCAGAGCCTTGTTGGTAAAAAAAAAATCCTGCACCTTTCTGATCACTGTTTTGTGCATAATGTCAAATGTTGTTCTGTGTGAAGTGCACTGTTTTGTGCATAATGTCAAATGTTGTTCTGTGTGAAGTGCACTGTTTTGTGCATAATGTCAAATGTTGTTCTGTGTGAAGTGCACTGTTTTGTGCATAATGTCAAATGTTGTTCTGTGTGAAGTGCACTGTTTTGTGCATAATGTCAAATGTTGTTCTGTGTGAAGTGCACTGTTTTGTGCATAATGTCAAACAAATGTTGTTCTGTGTGAAGTGCACTGTTTTGTGCATAATGTCAAATGTTGTTCTGTGTGAAGTGCACTGTTTTGTGCATAATGTCAAATGTTGTTCTGTGTGAAGTGCACTGTTTTGTGCATAATGTCAAATGTTGTTCTGTGTGAAGTGCACTGTTTTGTGCATAATGTCAAATGTTGTTCTGTGTGAAGTGCACTGTTTTGTGCATAATGTCAAATGTTGTTCTGTGTGAAGTGCACTGTTTTGTGCATAATGTCAAATGTTGTTCTGTGTGAAGTGCACTGTTTTGTGCATAATGTCAAATGTTGTTCTGTGTGAAGTGCACTGTTTTGTGCATAATGTCAAATGTTGTTCTGTGTGAAGTGCACTGTTTTGTGCATAATGTCAAATGTTGTTCTGTGTGAAGTGCACTGTTTTGTGCATAATGTCAAATGTTGTTCTGTGTGAAGTGCACTGTTTTGTGCATAATGTCAAATGTTGTTCTGTGTGAAGTGCACTGTTTTGTGCATAATGTCAAATGTTGTTCTGTGTGAAGTGCACTGTTTTGTGCATAATGTCAAATGTTGTTCTGTGTGAAGTGCACTGTTTTGTGCATAATGTCAAATGTTGTTCTGTGTGAAGTGCACTGTTTTGTGCATAATGTCAAATGTTGTTCTGTGTGAAGTGCACTGTTTTGTGCATAATGTCAAATGTTGTTCTGTGTGAAGTGCACTGTTTTGTGCATAATGTCAAATGTTGTTCTGTGTGAAGTGCACTGTTTTGTGCATAATGTCAAATGTTGTTCTGTGTGAAGTGCACTGTTTTGTGCATAATGTCAAATGTTGTTCTGTGTGAAGTGCACTGTTTTGTGCATAATGTCAAATGTTGTTCTGTGTGAAGTGCACTGTTTTGTGCATAATGTCAAATGTTGTTCTGTGTGAAGTGCACTGTTTTGTGCATAATGTCAAATGTTGTTCTGTGTGAAGTGCACTGTTTTGTGCATAATGTCAAATGTTGTTCTGTGTGAAGTGCACTGTTTTGTGCATAATGTCAAATGTTGTTCTGTGTGAAGTGCACTGTTTTGTGCATAATGTCAAATGTTGTTCTGTGTGAAGTGCACTGTTTTGTGCATAATGTCAAATGTTGTTCTGTGTGAAGTGCACTGTTTTGTGCATAATGTCAAATGTTGTTCTGTGTGAAGTGCACTGTTTTGTGCATAATGTCAAATGTTGTTCTGTGTGAAGTGCACTGTTTTGTGCATAATGTCAAATGTTGTTCTGTGTGAAGTGCACTGTTTTGTGCATAATGTCAAATGTTGTTCTGTGTGAAGTGCACTGTTTTGTGCATAATGTCAAACAAATGTTGTTCTGTGTGAAGTGCACTGTTTTGTGCATAATGTCAAATGTTGTTCTGTGTGAAGTGCACTGTTTTGTGCATAATGTCAAATGTTGTTCTGTGTGAAGTGCACTGTTTTGTGCATAATGTCAAATGTTGTTCTGTGTGAAGTGCACTGTTTTGTGCATAATGTCAAATGTTGTTCTGTGTGAAGTGCACTGTTTTGTGCATAATGTCAAATGTTGTTCTGTGTGAAGTGCACTGTTTTGTGCATAATGTCAAATGTTGTTCTGTGTGAAGTGCACTGTTTTGTGCATAATGTCAAATGTTGTTCTGTGTGAAGTGCACTGTTTTGTGCATAATGTCAAATGTTGTTCTGTGTGAAGTGCACTGTTTTGTGCATAATGTCAAATGTTATTCTGTGTGAAGTGCACTGTTTTGTGCATAATGCCAAATGTTATTCTGTGTGAAGTGCATTGTTTTGTGCATAATGCCAAATGTTATTCTGTGTGAAGTGCATTGTTTTGTGCATACGTAAAATGTTCTGTGTGAAGTGTACTGTTTTGTTCATAATGTCAACTGTTGTTCTGTTTTAAGTGCACTGTTTTGTTCATAATGCCAAATGTTGTTCTGTGTGAAGTGCACTGTTTAGTTCATAATGCCAAATATTGTTCTGTGTGAAGTGCACTGTTTTGTGCATGAAGCCAAACATGTAAGACGTATACTATTATGCTTATGGTGTACAATGTTCTTTGTGCACTGTTTTGCTCATAGTGCTAAATGTAATTTTCTATTGTAATTCCTAATTGCACATTCCCCGACTGAGACAACTGACTTTTGTTTCAGATCCTGACCTCATCTACGATAAATGTCTTGAAGGAGCAGATGGTTTTGAAGGGGCTCTCAAGTACTTCCCTGCAGACTACTCTACAAAAGTTGTTAAGGCAGATTTGTCAGGTTTGTGTTTAACTTTAAAGTGTGTCCAATGTTGGGTACACTTCATGTTGAGATATGTCATATGCTAGTTTACATTTCATGTTGAGACAAGTCCTGTGCTGGTTTACATTTCATTTTGAGACATGTCCTATGGTTGTTTACATTTCATATTGAGGCATGTCTTGTGCAGGTTTACATTTCATGTTGAGACATGTCCTGTACAGGTTTACATTTCATGTTGAGACATGTCATGTGCAGGTTTACATTTCATGTTGAGACATGTCCTGTGCAGGTTTAAATTTCATGTTGAGACATGTCATGTGCAGGCTTACATTTCATGTTGAGACATGTCCTGTACAGGTTTACATTTCATGTTGAGACATGTCCTGTGCAGG
The DNA here is from genome assembly GCA_032433765.1 of Megaustenia siamemsis. NCBI lineage: Eukaryota > Metazoa > Mollusca > Gastropoda > Stylommatophora > Ariophantidae > Megaustenia > Megaustenia siamemsis. Next base: position 95,724,415 of record JAVIAB010000139.1, on the reverse strand, counting down.
TTTAAATTTCATGTTGAGACATGTCATGTGCAGGCTTACATTTCATGTTGAGACATGTCCTGTACAGGTTTACATTTCATGTTGAGACATGTCATGTGCAGGCTTACATTTCATGTTGAGACATGTCCTGTACAGGTTTACATTTCATGTTGAGACATATCCTGTGCAGGTTTACATTTCATGTTAAGACATGTCATGTGCAGGTTTACATTTCATGTTGAGACATGTCATGTGCAGGTTTACATTTCATATTGAGACATGTCCTGTGCAGGTTTACATTTCATGTTGAGACATGTCCTGTGCAGGTTTACATTTCATGTTGAGACATGTCATGTGCAGGTTTACATTTCATGTTGAGACATGTCCTGTACAGGTTTACATTTCATGTTGAGACATGTCATGTGCAGGCTTACATTTCATGTTGAGGCATATCCTGTACAGGTTTACATTTCATGTTGAGGCATATCCTGTACAGGTTTACATTTCATGTTGAGGCATATCCTGTACAGGTTTACATTTCATGTTGAGACATGTCCTGTACAGGTTTACATTTTGTGTTTCATTTTTCTGATGACAGGAAAGGTGCTGGTACTGGACACACTGCTGGCACTGATCAAAACAACATCCAATGACAAAGTTGTTCTTATCTCCAACTACACACAGACTCTCGACCTGTTTGTCAAGCTGTGCCAGCAAAGAAAGTAGGTTTCTCTTCTTTCTATCGTGATATCATTACCTAAATGTCACTGCTAATTGTACCCCTACTACAAACGAGCAGCAATACAAAGGAACTGTGCTTCTATAGATTTCATCTCACTGCATTATTCCTGCAAATAATGAGAAATAATGTTGGCAAAGCTGTTTTGGTCAGATTCAAGGATAATCTAGGATAAGTTGACGAAGTTTGTTAGGAAATATTTACATAACCAAATACAACCAGCCTACTACAGAAAATTATACCTACTACCAGTTTAGCATTAAAGAATGGGTAACAACTTTTAGACAACAGGCTGAATTTTTTTTTTTTTTTTTTTTTTTTTTTTCTGCGTTTGCAAATTTTCACATCAGGCAAAGTACCTAGAGATTATGAACTGAATTTTGGGTGTTAATCCATTTTCCCTGGCAGCCATGTGTACAGGAATCGCTCGCTGCACGGACAGACAACTCCGTCTTCGTAGGTACTCATATTTTTTCTGTCAATAAGTAATTGATGATTTAAGTCGGGTCTTACTGCTGAGATCAGGGGTGGTTGCCAACTTATCATGACACACTTGAATGTTCATCTGTCTATCGTATACAGACATACCTCATCAACATAATGGCAAATTCTGTTCTATATATGTTTGACACCTCTAGAAAATATTCAGCAGTAATTTTACCTGTGCCACAGTCACACTCATCTGAAATTTATATCATTATGGTGTTAAAAAGATTGTACTTCAATCTGTGAGGGACTGGTTGGTCTTGAGGCAAGATGCCGCCCTTGAGTCAGAGAGGTTGTAAGTTTAAATCCTGGCTGCACCAGTTGAGATTTTTATTTGTGATTTCTCTCTGCAGCAACCACCCCTGGTCTCAGCAGCTAGGCTGGCATGAAACGTCAATTACTCAACAATGGAAAAACATGAGTATCTCAAAAGTCTGAGCTATCTGTCTGTGCTGCAAGAGACCCCTGTGCACACGACTGTCAAGGAAAAACGGATTAACATGCTAAATTAAATTCCTAGTCTCTAGCGACTTCACCAGAGATGAAAGCTGGCAAATGCTTAAACAAAATAGGTTTATGGAAATCTTTCCCTATGACATATGTATGACAGGTTTAACAGCAAAGATTGTGACATTTTACATCTTACATGACAAATAAACAGCAATCTTTATATTTCCTGTATACTCTTCCCCAGCTACAAATATGTCCGGCTGGATGGTACGATGACCATCAAGAAGAGATCAAAAGTAGTTGAGAGATTTAATGATCCTTCAGTAAGTGTTGCTGCCCTGACTGTCCATGACTGTTGCTGTTCTGATTGGTTGCTAGTATGATGTATTCTCTCATTTTTTTTTTACTGTTGTTCAAACTGTACTCATTGGTTATTGCTGCTATTGTCCTGAATGTCTTCATTGGTTGTTGTTGCTGCTGCTAACCTGGCTGTCCTCATTGGCTGTTGTTGCTGCTGCTAACCTGGCTGTCCTCATTGGCTGTTGTTGCTGCTGCTAACCTGGCTGTCCTCATTGGCTGTTGTTGCTGCTGCTAACCTGGCTGTCCTCATTGGCTGTTGTTGTTGCTGCTGTATGTAATATTCTCATTAGTTAACTGTCTTTATTGTGTTTTATTGTAAGCTATCCCCTTTGTTGCTACTACAGAACCAAACTGTACAGGTGAAGGTGACAAACACCTAAAGGTGAAATCAACTGATTAGATAAAGCAGACTCAGAACATGGCTCAGTAAATGAATCACTTTTTGCTGGTGGTCTGTTTAATAATTGAGAATGAAGAGACTGTAGCCTCATACAACTACATCCAATTTCACATGTCAAAGATACAATACAGAAGATTATTACATCCAAGTCTGAAACTATGAAGATAAATAGATCACCGGGTGCTGAGTGGTCTGGGGGTAAGATGTCGGTCTTTGGACAAGAAGATCCCAGATTCTCACCACAGGCCTTGAAAATATTGAAAAAAAAAAATTGAATATGTGGCTTTGCCCTCCCCTGGTCTCTGGATAGTGAAATCCGATGTCTAGCCCTCTTGGAAAATGGTAAAAAAACAGGAGGTCTAGTGTGCATTCTTTGTACGTTATAAAACCCTTAGCAGTTGGAAATAGAAAAGAATAAAAATATCCTCTGTGTGGGAAAAAATTTAAAAAAAAATCTATCCAAAAATGTTAAAACTCTCAATGGTTAAAATATGAAAGTACTTCTGAAGTCAGAAAATATCTACCCTTTATGGGAGGGAACACCGGGCAGCACACAACTGCCGAAATATAATATTACAATATTAAAGAGTTTCTGCAGAGACACAGTGTGACACAATTGGCCCAGGATAGAAAAAGTGCAGCTCCCTACAACACTTCACAAATCAAATAAGGAATTCACAGCAACTCAGTATTGTACCTTTTGTAGAGGTGGCCATTTGACAATCTGAAACTTGGAGAAACTATTCAAAACAAGAAAAAGCTAACAAGTTTGCATGTCCATTCCCTTCAAAAAGTAATAAGCAACAAATGACAGGACAATGTAACTGACTCAGATGTCTTCCAGCCACTATGACAACACTACAGAAGACACGATTAAGGTGGCTGGAACATGTTAGAAAAATGGACAGCAGTTGCATCCCCTGGCATTCCTATACTGGCACAATCAGTCATGAGAGAAGCTGTTTGCTGAAACTTTTGAAGATCAGTATCGGCTTGTTTTCAACTATCTGTCAAGAAATAAAAGATCTTATAGTTAACAAGCTGATCTAGTGACAAAACACTGCATCATTGAGTACACACTTGATTCTGATTTCAAGCAGTAGTGGACGGTGGGTTCAAAACTTGAGAAGGCCAGGACATGAGACCAAATTTTTAGGTTGACCTTTACTTCAAAATTTGTGACGTAAACATTACAGCAATTTACACTATGTAAAATGGATCCTTCAATTATTGCACTAAATTAACATAATTATATCATAATATGTTTGTTATTTACATTATAAGTTACAAGAAAAGAAATGTGGTTTTGTTGTTGATTAACATCCTGTACAGTTTTATTCAATTTTTTATATTTTTAAGATAACATCACAGTGATTCTAAGTATGCACTAGATAAGATATCCTTCTATTGGTTCTACTTCTATGCCTTTCGATAAAGAGATAGAACGCCATCTTGTTATTCTTCTGTTGTCATGGCAAGGAGGAGCTGATTGCAGAGATGGCCTCATTAGCTCTCATTTGTGACATTGCAAGGTTGATAAATGCCATTGGTGGGGTGGGTGATGTCCGCTCTTGACATCACCAAAAGGTATTTGAAGCGTTCATAGCCTCTCATTTGCCAGGCTCAGTGGATATCGGATGACAAAGCCTCTCTGTTTTGACAAAATCCTCTCCGGTTTTCATGGACTAAATTCAACTCCACTGGGCCACTGTGTCCAAGGCCACACCTACACGTGGTCCCCCTGTTATCGCAAAGTTGGTCTTGGGCGTGACCGAGCTCCCAGCGGTATAACTGGGCCGCGAGGAGGTGAGCCCCTATAGATGCAGGGCTAGAGCCAACCAACATGTGGTATACGCCATGGCCCTCATCTAATCACCCTGACTCTCCCTTGAGTGAGTGTCTTGTCTTCTATCTTATTACTATTTCTATAGGAACCCCCTGTGGACAGGGTGAGAGCTTCAGCGAAACCGCCTCGAGACCATCTACTGGCATACTTGAAGACAAATGACTCTAGTACTGACTAGGAGTCCATCATGTTCCCTTCAACAGTCCTGTAGTACATCGCACAGACACAAGTGACCCAGGACGTGACGATCCTCTGTCAATACATTTGGCCCCCATGAGATACACCTGAATAAACGGAGTAAGTAACAGTAAGTGACGGGGAATGGGCTGTTGTGAATCCTGCTTGAATACAGGGCCTAGAAAGTGAACACATGGTTGGATGATATGTCAGCAGAGACAGAGACACAATACATGCCATGGATGGAATTGAGACGAGGATTTGCAAAACCTTCACCCTGGGGTAGGAAGATAGCCCACAGGTCCCCCAGTTTTAACAATGCCATGTACATCAAGAATATAAATCAATACGAGCTCGGACGCCGCCTCGGTCAACAAGGTCTGCGCCAGACAGTGAGCGACCAGGCTGGACTGTGCGATAAATTAGCTACTGGAAGAAACTCAAACAACTCATACAAAAACCAGAAACCTTGGATCAAACAAACTTCAATATATAAATATTTTAATGGAAGAAAGAGCATGAAGATTGGTCAGAGTAGAAAAACAAATAAATTAAACATACTACAACTTAATATTTCAGGCCTCAAAAACAAGAAAACTGAGCTAACCAAAACCATGTACAAATACCAGATCCATATTGCCCTATTGCAGGAAACACTACACAAGAACATAGACACACATATAACAGGTTACACCAGCTATCCATGTAAGTGTACCAACAACTGCAGGGGTATAATCACCTACATCAAAAACAATATACAGGGGATGTAGCGTCACTAACTAATGCCAAACTAACAGATGTTCAGAAAGCCAGAATTTGGTTTTCATCCAGCAAATATAATATTTATAATGTTTACAATCCACCAGGCACAAATTGTAACATAACAGAACTTGATCAAGTCAACTATCATAGAACTATCTTGGCTGGAGATTTTAATGGACATTCAACACAATGGGGATATTATAACTCAAATCCCACAGGAAAATACATAGAAGATCTTTGCCAATCAACTAATCTTACTGTCATGCAGTACGCAGCATCTACACTAACTCTCCTACATAGAGCCCATCTCTCCCTTAGTAGACCCGATTTGACCTTTTGCTCTGCTGATCTCATAAGCTACTGCCACATTGAAGTTATTGATGACATAGGCAGTGATCACAGATCCATAGTAGACACAAAAACAACAAAAATCAAAACAAAACAGAGAACAAGATGGAATTTCAAGAAAGCTGACTGGAAGCTATATGAAGAAAAATCAAACCAACTCCTGAACAATCTGACAGACAACAGAAAATTAAAATTAATGGAAAAATTAAACGAGATGTTCACACAAATAATATTCAACACTACAGAACAAACTATACCTAAAGGATGTAGAACACAATATCGACCATTTTGGAACACAGAACTGAAGACAGCAGTATCAGAAAGAAAGAAAGCCAGAACAATACTTGAGCAGAACCCAACTTTGAATAATAAAATAAGCTATAACAAGGCTAGTGCTAAGGTCAAACTAGTTACTAAAAAAGCAAAGAAAGAGAAATGGCAAGAAACATGCAGTAAACTCGATTTGCGACATGAAGGAAATAAAGCATGGAGACTTATGCAACATTTGTCTGGTGATAAAAGAGAACCAAACCCTAAACCAATCGTTCGTTCGTTCGCTTTCGTCAGCTTTGACCTCTGACGAAGTCCCACCCACTCAATTTTGTGGGACTGAATTTTGCGTGTAAAGTCTGTTTTTATCCCATTACAGGATGCCCCTCGCCATGCAGGCAGACCTAAACCAATCAAATTTAATAATGAAACCATCAGCTGAAAACAAAATATAGTTAAAAAATTTAATAGTTACTTTGCCTCAGTCAACAGAGCGAGCAAACTTACAGATAGCGATAAAATCCATCTACGTAATTTAAAATTAATTGAAAGAGCCCCAACAACAAATGCTGCAATATTTGAAGAAGATTTTAACATGAGGGAACTAGGAAAGGCATTAAGAAAATTAAAATGTAGAAAATCCCCAGGGCCTGACAAGATACACGATGAGATGATAAAGCATCGCGGCAAGTCAGGTAAAGAGACATTACTCAAACTGATCAACAAGTCATGGAAAGAAAGCAAAATTCCCAAGACATGGAGAAATGCCTATATAGTGCCATTGCTCAAAAAGAACAAGCCTCCAGATGACCCCAGAAGCTATCGTCCCCTATCCTTAACATCATGCATAGGTAAAATAGCTGAGAGTATGGTCAATAGCAGACTATACTGGTATCTGAAAACCTCTAATACCCTGTGCAATGAACAAGCTTGTTTCAGGGCAGGCAATAACAGAAGACCAAATCTTCAGGTTAATACAACAGGTCCAAGATGGATTTCAGAAGAGACAACATACTCTAGCCATCCTAGTAGACCTGTAGCAGGCTTATGATAGAGTCTGGCGTAAGGGGCTTTTATTGAAGATGAGAGGTGCCGGAATACATGGGAAACTGTACAAATGGGTCAAATAATTCCTAGTTGACAGAACAATACAAACTAAATTAAATTAATCCATTTCAGGCAAAGAGGTGCTAGAAGGATTACCACAGGGATCACCACTCAGTTGTACCCTTTTTTTGATATATATCAATGATCTGATCAAAACCCTGATAAATAAAAAAGCTCTCTATGCTGATGATCTGGTCATGTGGAGTACTAACGAAAATATTAGAACAGCTGAAGCACAACTAAACAAAGACGTGAGACACCTAGAAGAATACTGTAATACCTTGAAAATGAAAATAAATATACAGAAAACAGTATATACAGTATTTACTAAAAGTAACAAAATAGCTAAGGCAAACATCAAACTCAATCTCCAACACAATAGTCTACAAAAAGAGGAACACCCTACATATTTAGGAATGCAACTAGACCGACAATTGAACCTGAAGAAACACGTAGAGAATCTCACTAAGAAGGCAAAACAAAGACTTCAACTAATGAAAAGGCTTTCCAGTACCTTATGGGGAGCAGACAAAGAAACACTTAGAAACCTCTATCTGGGATATGTTCGCTCTGTTTTGAATCATGGTAGCTCGCTCCTAGTGACATGCAGCAAAACAATTAACATGTCACTGGACAAGATACAAAATAATGCATTATCACTCATTAGTGGTGCAATGAGGTCCACTCCAGTTGCAGCCTGCGAAATCCACTGCAATGTGGAACCTTTAGAGTTGACTAGAAACAAGGCCGCTATGGTGCTCTATGAAAGACAAAAAAGAATGGAGAAGGACCACCCTAACAGAAACATAGTAAGATACATGGACTCCAAAACAAAGAATTAAGCAGATGTCAGTATTACAACATGTTAGAAATATACAAAAGAAATTCCATCTACCTGAAAAACGACTACAAACATCAAGAGTCATCAAAGAAATGCCACCAAGTACGAATTTTTAAAATCCTGAAATAAATGTACAGATATGTGACAGAACAGATAAAAGGGCAGACCCAGTATCAGTAACACTAGCAGCAAGGAAAACAATAGATACTTATCCAGAGGATTGGATACATATATACACAGATGGTGCAGCCACTAACGCTACTTCAAAAGCTGGATATGGAATATTAATACATTATCCAGATGGAACAGCAGAAGAAATATGTGGACCTTGTGGTGAAGTCTGTAATAATTATGAAGCAGAAATAACAGCTATAGAAACAGTAATTTATCATTTAAATACGATTTTCGATACCACACCATCGAAGAAAACAAACACAGTCATATTTACGGATTCCAAATCGGCTTTGCGAGCACTGGAAAACAACATGAACAAACCAGAACTCAAACAGCTTATCATAGATACAGACAAACTCATTGAAACACATAACATAAGATTGGTAATGCAATGGATCCCGGGACACTCAAATATACCAGGAAATGATAAGGCAGATACATTAGCTAAGAGAGGATCCAGACAGACATAGATACATACATCCATCACACTAGACACAGCCAAACAAGTCATAAACTCCAACAGTAGAGAGGAGTGGTTGAATGGATGGGCCTTAGGGAAAACAGGGAGAGAGCTTTTCAAATATATGGCAAGACCAAATCCACAAGACAAAATCAACAACCTAACAAGAAGAGACCAAACCACCATCTTCAGATTGAGAACAGGCCATGTTATGCTGAATAACCACATTAATAGAATACAACAAAACCATACCCCAGTATGTCCACTCTGTAATCACCCACAAGAAACTGTAGAACACCACCTGTTTCAATGTCCAAAGCTCACTGACATCAGAACAACACAACTTCCTCAAAGACCCTCCAAATGGAACACTCTGTACAGAACCACAGCAGAACTTAAAAATACCTGCAGATATTACTACATGGCATTGGGTTGAAGGGCATAAGCTCAAAGGTCGCTGGATCCATAACAACAACATAAATGCCATTGCAAGGTTGTATTAGGTGTGACCTTCATAGGCATTCAAGCCTATATTTATTAGTAACGGTTTGAATTATTGGAACTATATCACAGCTGTGATGTACATTCGCTCATTGAGCTGGAACGTGGTCTTGTTATGTATTTTGATAACATATTTGATGAGTCTTGGCCCACGTTGCCTCCTCTGAATATCTGCCACTGATTTCAAGAACCGAACTGTACAGGTGTGCCATTTATGTTCTCATGTATAAATATTTTCATGAATACTGTATGTAATTCAAATGTATGCCTGTTTTGGTTCATTATTTATATATGGTGAGATAGTTTCACTATAGTAGCCATAGATTTTACTTTCATGATTTTAGAGTCCAGAGTTTGTCTTCATGCTGAGTAGCAAGGCTGGAGGATGTGGTTTGAATTTGATTGGTGCAAACAGACTAGTTATGTTTGATCCAGACTGGAATCCAGCCAATGATGAACAAGCAATGGCTCGATGCTGGAGGGATGGACAAAAGAAGGAGTGTTTTATCTACAGACTGATTGCGGTATGTTCATTAATTAAGGCAATAACTGACATAGCCAGATCTGGTAGCTTCTCCCGTGACCTATATATGACTCTGTAGATGTTTTACTGTAAAATGAAGTTTTACATCTTAAAATCTTTTAGCAATACATTTATACAAATTTGTGCTTCATTATTTAATATGCTTGCAGTCTGTGTTTGGGGAGGAATCACAACTATGCCGCACAGGCCTGAAAACAAACTTCACTCTTCTCTTGTGACTGAAGCACATCACAGGGGATATTGATGGTTGTATAATGAACCCAGCGAAGCATGCCTGCACTGCAGAATCTTAGAGCAAAACACAGTTGCTGTCTTGTGTCTCACAGTTGCTAACTTATATCCCACAGTTGCTGTCTTGTGTCTCACAGTTGCTAACTTATGTCCCACAGTTGCTAACTTATGTCCCACAGTTGCTGTCTTGTGTCTCACAGTTGCTAACTTATGTCCCACAGTTGCTAACTTATGTCCCACAGTGGCTGTCATGTGCCCCACAGTTGCTAACTTATGTCCCACAGTTGCTAACTTATGTCCCACAGTTGTTAACTTATATCCCACATTTTCTAACTTACATCCTACAGTTGCTAACTTATGTCTCTCAGTTGCCCTATGTCCAACAGTTGCTAACATATGTCTCATTGTTGGTATCTTGTGTCCAACTGTTGTTGTCTTGTGTCCCACAGTTGCTAACTTATGCCCCACAGTTGCTAACTTATGTCTCACAGTTGCTAACTTGTCCCACTTTGCTAACTTACATCAAACAGTTGCTAACTTATGTCTCACAGTTGCTAACTTATATCCCACAGTTGCTGTCTTGTGTCTCACAGTTGCTAACTTATGTCCCACAGTTGCTAACTTATGTCCCACAGTTGCTGTCTTGTGTCTCACAGTTGCTAACTTATGTCCCACAGTGGCTGTCATGTGCCCCACAGTTGCTAACTTATGTCCCACAGTTGCTAACTTATGTCCCACAGTGGCTGTCATGTGCCCCACAGTTGCTAACTTATGTCCCACAGTTGCTAACTTATGTCCCACAGTGGCTGTCATGTGCCCCACAGTTGCTAACTTATGTCCCACAATTGCTAACTTATGTCCCACAGTGGCTGTCATGTGCCCCACAGTTGCTAACTTATGTCCCACAGTTGCTAACTTATGTCCCACAGTTGCTGTCTTGTGTCTCACAGTTGCTAACTTATGTCCCACAGTTGCTAACTTATGTCCCACAGTGGCTGTCATGTGCCCCACAGTTGCTAACTTATGTCCCACAGTTGCTAACTTATGTCCCACAGTGGCTGTCATGTGCCCCACAGTTGCTAACTTATGTCCCACAGTTGCTAACTTATGTCCCACAGTTGTTAACTTATATCCCACATTTTCTAACTTACATCCTACAGTTGCTAACTTATGTCTCTCAGTTGCCCTATGTCCAACAGTTGCTAACTTATGTCTCACTGTTGGTATCTTGTGTCCCACTGTTGTTGTCTTGTGTCCCACAGTTGCTAACTTATGTCTCACAGTTGCTAACTTGTCCCACTTTGCTAACTTACATCAAACAGTTGCTAACTTATGTCTCTCAGTTGCCCTATGTCCAACAGTTGCTAACTTATGTCTCACTGTTGGTATCTTGTGTCCCACTGTTGTTGTCTTGTGTCCCACAGTTGCTAACTTATGCCCCACAGTTGCTAACCTATGTCCCACAGTTGCTAACTTATGTCTCTCAGTTGCCCTATGTCCAACAGTTGCTAACTTATGTCTCACTGTTGGTGTCTTGTGTCCCACAGTTGCTAACTTATGCCCCACAGTTGCTAACCTATGTCTCACAATTGCTTTATGTCCCACAGTTGCTAACCTATGTCCTATTTTAATCTTTTTTTTAAAAGCCTCGTCTTTGCCTTCTGGTATATGGTGTTTGTGCTCAGTTTATTTATAGTCCTTCTGCACATTTTTGTTGAGGTAATGTGGTCACTATCACATTGTGCCACTTTTTTCCCCAGAAAAAAATCTGGTATGCATTTAACCCTAGACTAAATACTGTCGTAAAAATTACCGCTTCAAAATACATTTTTTTAATTTTGACATTTTCAATGGCCCTAATCTTAAAATGAGACAAGTTAGAGAGAAGCTCAACACCACAGTCGCTCAGACATCAATAAGCACTAGTTTCAACACAAGCCAACATATTCTAAGAAGTAAGTACCAGCTAGAATGGCTGAACCTTTGTCAGTATAGGAAAGCTTGACCAAAATCCCCAGTCAAACCATTAAAGATTACAAAAAATAGAGTACACTTTATTCACTGCAACAATAGATCACCTTTTGCTACATTGCCCCTATTTAAGTGGTAGCTTTTTTTTTTTCTTTAATCTGTGATTTCTTTATGATGTTACCCTCCCCTGATCTCTTGGATAGTGAGATCCTACGTCTAGCCCTCTAGGATAACAGCAATAAACAAGAGATACTGTTTGCACTCACGCACGTTAAAGAACCCTTGGCAGTTAAAATTGAAAAAGAGTAGGCCATAAATATGGCCGCTGCCCAGGCAAATTTTTTAGCAGAAACCTACCCACACCGTGGATTCCAGGCCGTGCTAGGTTTTGTGCATATGGACCAGGATTTTCTCAATGGGGATATAGAGCACCTATGGTTTCGTCTTGTGTGCAGTGATGGTGTCATGACAACAAGTGATATCTGATGAAGTATCTTCCAATATAGGACACCAATGGCACAAAACTTTCGTCACCAGCAGAACAGCGCTGTACTAGATCTCCCACTACTTCTTTTGTCATGTTCAAGGTCTTCTTGATGTCTTGAAACCACATTCTTCTTAGTCTGTCCTTGACACGTCGTTCAGGATCAATGCCTTCCAGTATTTCTCTTTCCACATTATTGTGTCTTTTGACATGACCATAGTATTTTAATTTCCTTTGTAGAATGGTGTTTATAAGCCAGTTCTTTTTCATTTTTAATTCTTTTAATATGTCATCTGCAACAATGTTTTAGTATTTGTTCGATTATTGTATTTCTATGGAAAGAGCTGAGTATTGACATATATGAACATAACAGTTATATCAAATCATCTGATTTCTTGCTGTGTGCTGGTGGCTCTATTTTATCCTTGTTAGTAAATCTTTATTTCTTCTTTTGCTATTGTAGACAGGGACAATTGAAGAGAAAATCTTTCAAAGACAAACCCACAAGAAGGCTCTCAGCAGTTGTGTGGTGGACAAAGAGCAAGATGTGGAGAGGCATTTTAGTCTAGGGGAGCTGAGAGAGCTATTTACACTCAATGAGGGCACTCTCAGTGACACCCATGATAAGTGAGTCATATTTTACTGGTGTGTGCTAATAAATTAGTTATAGTTTACTGGTGTGTGCTAACAAGTGAGTTATAGTTTACTGGTGTGTGTGTTTAAGTTAGTTATAGTTTACTGGTGTGTTTAGGTAAGTTATAGTTTACTGGTGTGTTTAGGTAAGTGAGTTATAGTTTACTGGTGTGTTTAGGTAAGTGAGTTATAGTTTACTTGTGTGTGTATGTGTTTAAGATAGTTATAGTTTACTGGCATGTGTGTGTTTTTAAGATAGTTATAGTTTACTGGTGCGTTTAGGTGAGTTATAGTTTACTGGTGTGTGTGTTTAAGTTAGTTATAGTTTACTGGTGGGTGTGTGTGTTTAAGTTAGTTGTAGTTTACTGGTGTGTGTATGTTTAAGTTAGTTATAGTTTACTGGTGTGTTTAGGTGAGTTATAGTTTACTGGTGTGTGTGTGTGTGTGTTTAAGTTAGTTATAGTTTACTGGTGTGTGTAGATAAAATGAGCTATAATTTACTGGCGTTTGTGCATAGGTGAGTCACACATTTATTTGTATGGATATGTGTTATTTTACTAGTGTAAAACTAGGGGAGAGATAAATGATTCACATCAACAAAGCAATATAAAGTACATGGATATATATTATTTGGTAAGACTTTTCCCCTCATTTCAAATGTCAGGCATACATTGTCTGAGAAACAAGTAAAACAAATAAAATATACAGTAGAGTAGATGAATTAAAAAAAACTGATCATAAATATGTCACTTCTTAGTGTTTGTTCTATGTCTTTTATGTTAGCTTCTGCTTCACTTTTCTTCTTCTGCATACATCTCTAGACATCAATATATTCAGTTCAAAGAAAGCGTGTGTCATCTCAAGGCTGGTGACATCTCCATACAGCTTGTCCTAGTGGCCACAAGAACCTTCTCGGTTCACCATGTGTTGAGCATGATTGTATCAGATGTGCAGCAGTCATTTTGCCTGTGCCACAGTCACATTCATCAGAGGTCCCCATCCTTAGGGTGTTGTAATGGTAGTACTTCAATCTCTTGTGGCCTGTTCAATCTAAAAATGTTTACATGTTATTTTCTGTTGAGCTACTAGTAAGCATCATTTCTCTGGTGTTCTGTATTCTGTTTTGTTTTTCATTTTTATTTACTTTTATTCAGATCATTATATATTATTTTTTGTGTGATGTGTTTTGTTTTGTCTCTTGTTTATAGCCGTTGAAGACCTCTTGAGTCGGAACATAAATTTGTTTTGTCTTATCTGTCAGACTGTTAAATACTATTTTGTTTTATTGTTAAGAAATTTGCTAGCTGTTTTTATCATGGACAAATATTTTTGATCTTTTCACACATACAGGTTCAAGTGTCAACGCTGCGTCAACAACATACAGGTGAAACAGCCACCTGATGATAGTGACTGTAACTCTGACTTGTCACAGTGGAACCATGCAGCAGACAAGAAGGGGCTGCTTGATATTATGCTGAAGGGAGCATGGCAGTCTTCTGTCACTTTCATATTCCATCACAGATCACATTATGTTCAAAGAAAAACTGTCTGAAATATGACCAAATAAATACACAATAGTAAAATGTAAATGTGTGTTACTATTGTCCATTGATTGCAGGTGATAAAGGCCGCTCATTTAAGCCAACTGTTAATTTAGACTTTATGTTTGAATATGACTACTAAGCTCGATGCAGTAATAAATAATCAAAATAATCTTGTTAGTACAGTATTAACATGTAATAGCTGTTGACAGTGTGGGATTTATTTCATTTGCCTCTAGTTGTAGCCCCTCTAACTGTTGCCTTTCTAAGTATGGCCTTTCTAGCTGTTGCCTTTCTAGCTGTGGCCTTTTTAGCTGTTGCCTTTCTAGCTGTGGCCTTTTTAGCTGTTGCCTTTCTAGCTGTGGCCTTTCTAGGTGTGGCCTTTCTAGGTGTTGGCTTTCAAGCAGTGGCCATTCTAGCTGTTGTCTTTCTAGGTGTTGGCTTTCAAGCAGTGGCCTTTCTAGCTGTTGCCTTTCTAGCTGTGGCCTTTTTAGCTGTTGCCTTTCTAGCTGTTGCCTTTCTTGCTGTGGCCTTTCTAGCTGTTGCCTTTCTAGCTGTAGCATTTCTAGGTGGTGGCTTTCTAGCTGTGGCCTTTCTAGGTGTTTGCTTTCAAGCAGTGGCCTTTCTAGGTGTTGGCTTTCTAGCTGTTGCCTTTCTAGCTGTAGCATTTCTAGGTGGTGGCTTTCTAGCTATGGCCTTTCTAGGTGTTGGCTTTCTAGGTGTTTGCTTTCAAGCAGTGGCCTTTCTAGGTGTAGGCTTTCAAGCAGTGGCCTTTCTAGGTGTAGGCTTTCAAGCTGTGGCCTTTCTAGCTGTTGTCTTTCTAGCTGTGACCTTCCTAGGTGTTGGCTTTCTAGCTGTGGCCTTTCTAGGTGTTGGCTTTCTAGCTGTGGCCTTTCTAGGTGTTGGCTTTCTAGCTGTGACCTTCCTAGGTGTTGGCTTTCTAGCTGTGACCTTCCTAGGTGTTGGCTTTCTAGCTGTGGCCTTTCTAGGTGTTGGCTTTCAAGCTGTGGCCTTTCTAGCTGTTGTCTTTCTAGCTGTGACCTTCCTAGGTGTTGGCTTTCTAGCTGTGGCCTTTCTAGGTGTTGGCTTTCTAGCTGTGACCTTCCTAGGTGTTGGCTTTCTAGCTGTGGCCTTTCTAGGTGTTGGCTTTCAAGCAGTGGCTTTTCTAGCTGTGGCCTTTCTAGATGCTTTCTTTTGTTTGTATCAAAGGCTGTAAACCCCTCAACCAAAATTAGCGCACCTGGCCTGTGGAATCAGGATTAACATTGAAGGTTTTTAATGAGTTCAACAAAGCTGTAGTAACTCATATCTTATTTCTTGCACCAGGATCGGTGAATCAGAACCATCCAGACCCTACTCCACCTCTTCACAGTGCCTCTTGTAACAGACTAACCTGTTCAGTCTGGCCAAACCAGTAGGGATCAAAGAGGGGAGACAACCCAGTAATCAAAATTGTGCTGAAGTCAGACACATCTCAAATAACAGTGACAATAATATATAAAGCATGAGGTGTGTTAATGACACTATCTTAAACGCTAAGCGTGATAATGAGTTACAGAAAGTGATTACATTCAAATTATGAAAAGCAAAATAAAGCCTTAGCCTTAACTGCAAAAAGACTGAAGTGATGGTAGCAACAAAGAAAAGACTTCTCCAAAACACATAATTAAAGTAAATGGGGCAGCTTTAGTTTAGTTTAGTTGACAGGTCATTCTCATTGCACATCTGATGGGTCCATATGTGCTCAATTCTTCTCCGAAGTGTATCCCTCAATGTATAGCAATTAACAACACACCAGTGTTGCATTGGGGCATTATTAAAACAACTCAATGAATTCACATACATGATCAATGTAAACTTGAGATAAAGATGTACAACTGACTAACTCAGGTAGATGCAGCAAACAAAAGAATGGAACAAAGACACCTTCCAGTTTCTCATGGAGCAAAAGGTTACAACCTCACTCTGCCAACAAACTTGGTCCTGTGCTGTCTTCTCCAACTGAACTCACTCCAATCCTATAGCCTTTGCTTCTGTCTCCTTGGTTCTTTTCCATGTTTTCTTGGGCCTGCCAACTTTTCTAGTTCCTCGTGAATTCTAGCTCATTGGATGTCTTACAATGTGTCGGCAATCCATCCTCATTTCCTTTTCTGAATTATGTAAGAGTCTTGAACTTGGGCATAATTTCTCATACTTATCACGTAAAGCTTCTTACATACCAATTTTTTCTATTTTTTTAATTTTTCCGGATAATTTCTCAACAAGATATCACACAATAAAGTAAGAAAAGAAGTTTTTCAGTTTATAAAGAGCCAGTCTTGACTGTATGGAAGTGATGCCTGGGCAGGAAATTGTGGTAGACCACATAAATGTGGTTTTAGTGAAGAATATTGAAAATACTATGGACAGTTGAAAAGAGTAACAAGGATATTCTAAGAGGAAAAGTAGAAATAAAGCTCCTTACTAACATCAGGAGGAAACTGTCATCACTTGATTGCACATGCAATGAGAAGGGAAAACTTGGAATATGTAGAAACAATTGAAAGAAGTAGAGACAGAGAGAAAATATCATCATCATGTGCCATACCATATCATGTGGTTGGCGTAGGCGATCATGTCCTTCCACAATCTTCTATCTACAGTGCATTTTTTATCAGTTCTATTGTTGACTGTTTTCCATGCCATGACACCAAGCTATCCAGTATTTTCTCTCTTTGTCGTCCACGATCTCTCTTTCCTTTTATTTTGCCAGTTGTAACCAAGTATTCCAACTTTCCTCTTCTCATGATGTGCCCGAAAAATGTTGATTGCACCTTTCTGATGTTTTTTAAGAGCTCCCTTTTTGTGTTGGCCTCTTTGAGAACTTCCTCATTGGTCTTTTTAGCTGTCCAGAGAACTTTCAACATTCTTCTGAGAAATCCCATCTCTGTGGCCTCTAATCGTCTTTTCATTTGTTTGTCTACTGTCCATGCTTCGCTTCCATAAGTCAGAATTGGTTCTATATAGCACCGATGAGCTCTCTTTCTAATTTCTATTGACATAAGATTTGTTGCATAAGATATTTTTCATTTTCTGAAATGCTATTTTGGTCTGAGCTATTCTGCTTTTTATTTCTGTGGTGCATATTCCATCTGATGTTTAAGAGAAAATATAGCAAACCATTTAAGAGAAGAGGAAGACTGGCTGAACTGACAGTGATAAAGAACTGTGGAGAGAGTAAGTTGTTGAGACATGATAACCTTATGATGATGAATATGTTGCATGTGTAGTGACACATTTTAACTGAAATAAAAGTGAGGAAATAGAAAAAGTACTTCATATATAAAGTAAACATCAGATGTGTATTTATGTCCATATTTGAAACTCACTGTACATCATCATCATCATCAAGTACCGGGCCTGCTAGCGTAGGTGATCATGTCTCTCCACAACTTTCGATCTCTGCAGCTATTTATCAGTTCTGTTGTTGACCTTCTGCCAAGCCATTCTCTTAAGCTGTCTGTTATTTTTCTCTTTGCTTCCCTCTATCTCTTCGTCCCTCAATTTTTCCAGTTGTTACAATATATTGTAAATATATCAAGTTGTTCTCTTCTCATTACATGGCCAAAAAATGATGATTGTTTCTTCCTAATATTGGAAATTAGCTCTCTTTTTGCTTTGACCTCTCTCAGAACATCTTCATTACTCTTCTTAGCTGTCCATGGTACTCTTAACATTCATCTGTAAAACCACATTTCTACAGACTCCAGTGATTTTCTTGTCTGTTGTCCTTTTGTCCATAATTCGCATCCATATGTTAAGACTGGCTCTACGTGACATTTAAGAACTCTTTTTCTTGTTTCTATTGTCAAAAATGGATTGCATAGTATCTTTCTCATTTTTTGGAAAGCTGCTTTTGCCTGAGCCATTCTGCTTTTAACATCTTTTGTACATCTTCTGTCTGAGGTTAACAAAGTTCCCAAATATTTAAATTCATTTACCTGTTTTAATATCGTTCCACTTGTCTTTATTTTGCACTGAGGTGATGTCTTTTTCTTTGTTGTTACCATTACCTCTGTCTTTTTGCTATTAAGGCTGAGTCCTTTATTTTTGCTTTCTTTCACTACAATGTCCAACATTTCTTGTAACTCATTTTCACTCTTAGCGATTAAGACTGTATCATCAGCATAAAGAAGTAAAGTACCCCCGTCACACCAAGTGGCGTATAGGGAAATATGGTGTTAGTGACCCTATATTTTACAGACCTTCAGCACATGATTTTTGGAGTAATGTGGTCGGTATTGCGCCCGTGCTGCTTTACTTTCCCAGAAAAAAATCCGGTACCCATTTAAGGCTGGGTGAACCCGGAAGCTGTTGATCAGGATTGAACCAGACCTCTTATTAGTCCAGTTCACTAATCACAGAGCTATCACAGCTTCCATATTGATATAAGCCAAAGTCTTATTATCTCAAACTATTGTCTCTGGTCTGCTAGAGGAAATGTTCGATCTGGCCAGTGACTGCGTTGGTGGTGAACAAAAGAAGTGTGGTTTGTACTTCATGACACACTCCCCCCCCCCCTCTTTCTTCTGTCTCACAGCTGTTTGTCACTGATACTTTTATTTATTTGCTCATTTGTGCCTTTACAGGAAGACCAAACATGCTTCTTCTATTATACATTCAAATTGATTACAAGAAGTTGTATCTTAAAATAAAAAACTTCTGTGGTGAAAAATTAAGTTTTGCATCCCCTGAAACTCTTGCCAATCTTTGAACTTTTAGCTACGAGCATTATTCTGTTAAATATGAAACATAAATATTTACTATAGCTAGAAATTCTATGTTCTGTGTGTGGTGTCACAAACTAAGACCACTTCCATACAATATCAATTTTAAGAAATGAGTGGAGTGTACTAGGCTCAGGATCATAGCTTTAGCTTTATTCATAAATGCTACAAAATTTCCAAGATTAGAACTAAAACTCCAAGATGAAAACAAAGAGCTCTTTTGTTGTGTCTGCACAAGAAGTCCACTTGTCTGAATATAAGTTGCTGTATGTGAGAGTTGCTTATGGCTTCCCCAAAACAGCATATATTTGATGTTGTTTTGTTGGCTAATGTTCAAGCTATTAATTACTATAATTAGCTAAGTATGTAGTATATACAATACTGCAATATATGTCTGTTCAGCTTGTCCACATACACTCATGGGTGATGAAACAAGTTATGTTAGTGTTAGTCCTCGGATTATCCTCATCACACATCAAGCAACATTCTGGTTGATGAACTTTCTCACAGTCTTGATAAATAAGTTCTGGTTGATGAACTTTCTCACAGTCTTGATAAATAAGTTCTGGTTGATGAACTTTCTCACAGTCTTGATAAATAAGTTCTGGTGGATGAACTTTCTCACAGTCTTGATAAATAAGTTCTGGTTGATGAACTTTCTCACAGTCTTGATAAATAAGTTCTGGTAGATGAACTTTCTCACAGTCTTGATAAATAAGTTTTAAATTCTGGTAGATAAACTTTCTCACAGTCTTGATAAATAAGTTTTAGTTCTGGTAGATGAACTTTCTCACAGTCTTGATAAATAAGTTCTGGTTGATGAACTTTCTCACAGTCTTGATAAATAAGTTCTGGTAGATGAACTTTCTCACAGTCTTGATAAATAAGTTTTAAGTTCTGGTAGATGAACTTTCTCACAGTCTTGATAAATAAGTTCTGGTGGATGAACTTTCTCACAGTCTTGATAAATAAGTTCTGGTAGATGAACTTTCTCACAGTCTTGATAAATAAGTTTTAAGTTCTGGTAGATGAACTTTCTCACAGTCTTGATAAATAAGTTCTGGTAGATGAACTTTCTCACAGTCTTGATAAATAAGTTTTAAGTTCTGGTAGATGAACTTTCTCACAGTCTTGATAAATAAGTTTTAAGTTCTGGTAGATGAACTTTCTCACAGTCTTGATAAATAAGTTTTAAGTTCTGGTAGATGAACTTTCTCACAGTCTTGATAAATAAGTTCTGGTTGATGAGACAAAGCTGTCTATATTTTGAAATTATAAATGGAACCAAACATGTGATGTATATTGGCAGAAAATTTCATCTATACTAAATAAATACAAAGATATGGACACATTATTATCATCAAATATATACCTGCTGGTATAGGAGATCATGTTTCTCCCCATAACCCTGAAGAGTTTATCACTTCTGTTGTTGACTTCCTACCAGATTATTTTCTTAACCCCCCCCCCCCCCCCCCCCCCCTTTATTTTCTCTGTTTTTCTCTAACAACTCCTCTTCCCTCAATGTGTCCAGTTGGCACAGTATATTTAATTTGTTCCCTTCTCATGACATGGTCAAAAATGAAAATTTATAGCTACTTACAACAATAATAAAAATGCATTGAAGACAAACTTCTAAAGAGACCATTTTGGAAGCAAGTACGTTGACAAAACAAGACAAGCTTTATGTGATGAATATCATGTGACACAGAAAACTATTTGAAGCCATCAAAGTCATTATTTTATGCAATATATTTATTCTTGTTTATTTAGCACATCATAAAGAGTAGTTTGTCATACTGCAGGCTGTTTACAAATTCTACAAGACTACACTAGTCCATATAAGCAAGTGTAGTTGTGACTATACATTGTTATTATGGCAATGAAGCATCAAATACAACATCATGTGGCTATTTAACATAATTTTACTCTCAATAAACATTGGTAAGTCAATAGATTGACCACATAAACAGATAAGTTTCTGTTGAATATCTCAACAGAGATCACATACACAACATGTCATGTATCAACTTTTAATTAAATATAATTTCACAATCAACTTACAATCACCAATATAAATGGAGGATCATAGAATATGGTTTGGAAGCACCTTGAATGCAACAATTGCTATTTGATCCACTCCCAAATCTAACACACTGCACAGTGTTAAATCACAAATAAGGCACAAGCAATCATACTTAAACAGTAAACATTATACTCAAAATCAAAGACCAATAGAACATGACAAATAGGATGAAGCAATAAATAAGAGAAAAGAAAGAAAGTAATAGATCCCCTTTACTGTATTATAGTCTAATACCAGTAAAGAACTTACTGGCAAGTCAGAATTTTGATTTGTTAATTGCAGTCTGTCAGACTTGCGGGCCTTGGTAGCCTGGTTGGGAAAACCACTTGACTGGGCTACCGACATTTGGATAACCTGTGTTTGATTCCCGCTGGAAGCAGTGTGAATTGTACTTGTGGTTGGAAAAAAAAACCCCATTGTTGATCCAGCCGCTGGCAAAAAATGGATACCAGGGTATTACTTGGGTAGGTAAGGAATGCCACCTCGCATAGTGAGTTTTGATGCATATCTAGAAGTCTCAAACACTTCTGGATGGGCGGCCGAGCACATATGGGTGAAAAACTTTGCATGCGAAGACGCCGATTCAAGTCTCGTACTTTACCTTACTTTAATCTGTCAAACTTGAGACACAATGGGTTTGTGCCTTCAGAGGAACTTTGTGTTCTCTTTGAGCAAATGCAGATACATATTAATATGGAGGATCACTGTTGCGCATGCAGCAGATATTCAACCCCCATAAAAATTCTACACAGCAAGAGAATCCAAAGGAACAACACTTTTGCACCATCAATTTCACAGGAAGTGCAACTTGAGCAACAATGAGAAATGTGAATGATTGTCTTAAGGATCAAAGAACATGTTCAATTGCTCAACTACTGGCTCTGAGATGCTCTTTCAGTTGATGGTTAAAATTCAATTCAGGACATTTATTTATTTATTTTTTTCAATTATTTGGTGCATATGTGTTTTTAAGTAATTGTTAAATTGGTAGTTATCATTGGAAGTTTTAAAATAACTAAACAATAGGTTGAATGTTCAGAACAATTTTATGAAAATATATTTGTCTACGCTTATGCATGTAAGTATTGGCACACAGTGTAGTTGTGATTATATGTGTATACACAATTACAAAACTATACAGTATTTTCAATAAACAATGAAACAAAATATTATTAGTGCCATTGATAATTTTCACTAGTAAACTTCATCACTGGGATATTAAAGCCATAAGTAATTTGCAAATTATCTTTTTACCAGGCTTACCACAAATGCTAGGAACTACTTTTACTACATTAAATTTATGTGGTTATGCTGTATCATAGTTTACACCATGTTGCATATCTGTGCCTTATGGCCCAATACATCCACCTTGGGGCCTCGGCAGCCTAGTTGGGAAAAACCACCTGACTGTTCGGACAACCTGTGTTCAATTTTCCACCGAAAGCAGTGTGAATTGTACTTGTGGTTGGAAAAAAAAAATACCTCCGCAGTCGACCCAACCACTGGAAGAAATGGGTACTAAAGTATTACTCTGGGAAAGTGAGAAATGTCGCCTTGCATTGTGAGTTTCAATGCTTGAAGCAACACTATCCTGAAGTCTCCAAACACTTCTGGATAGGCAGCTGAGCATATATGGGTGAAAACTCATGTGCTAAGACAGCGATTCAAGTCTCGTACTTTACCTTTACATCCACCCTTAGTTTGTCATTTTTTGGATACCACATTTGCCTTTCCTCTTCAGTCCCTATTTTCAGACTAGTTTGTAGCTCTACTGCAAACCACAACACAACGTATACACGTTAACTTAAAATCCTTTTAAGGGTGGTTGATGAAAAGGTGTATTCCTTTAGTCATTGGGTGAATGCAAGACAATTTTGTTTCAAGGGCAACTGCAGTGGGGTGGAATAGGGTCTTTATCAACTCTTGTTCACTGATCCTGATGGAGATAGTCATTTTTGAGATGCTGAATACTTTCAGTTCAAGTGTTGTTAGCGTCCCAAAGCAAATTCAAAGAATAACAAAGGAAAAACCAACAGCAACTGTCATTAACACTACATATAAAACAGCTTAAAGAAAACAACAAAAAACTATGTTAACATTAACAAATATAAACATTATTAATTTGTACTGACTTATTTAATAACATCACAAATACAATGTTTATAAAGTTAGCATTGATCATGTCACTACAAATTTGTTTCCTGAGTGACCTCCCTAATGTATTGGGAGGTGATGTCTTTGATTTGCTATAGTTGTTACCAAAAAATAAGCCTTGCACACACACACAAGCTGTGACTTCTAGATGTAAATGAAATCTTGTTTGAAAAATTCCTTATTCTGATGTAAAAAATCCTGTGTTTGTAGTTTGAACCACAAATAATGCACTCCATCATCCTGTGCCAACTCCACAGTGAAGGTTTCCTACCATGAATCACCATTTCACCTTGTCTTGAAGGTTTCTTACCATGGATCACCATTTTACCTTGTCTCTTGCCTTGAAGATTTCCTACCATGAATCACCATTTCACCTTGCCTCTTGCCTTGAAGATTTCCTACCATGGATCACCATTTCACCTTGTCTCTTGCCTTGAAGATTTCCTACCATGAATCACCATTTCACCTTGCCTCTTGCCTTGAAGGTTTCTTACCATGGATCACCATTTTACCTTATCTCTTACCTTGAAAGTTTCTCACCATTTCACCTTGTCTCTTGCCTTGAAGGTGCACATTATCAAAGGTTTTCCTGTCCTTCTCTGATGTTGTCAGTCCACTTTTGTCTTTGTCTGATCTGTCTCATTTACCTTATATTTTCTCCAACAAGATGACTTTCCATAGGTTTTTGTCTCCAAAAAATTATATTTGTTTTGTTTAAATTGTGTTAAACAGTTCTTTTTTCTATTTTCAGTTGTGTAAAAACTTCATTATGTGTTTTCTTCTCTGTCCACTCAACTCGTCCTATTCTTCTATAAACCCACATTTCAAGGCCTTCTATTTTGTTGTTTAGTGTCTTTGTGTCATCACCATACAGAAATTTGAGTAAATATAGCACTTCATAGCCGTGATAGCTCAGTGGTTAGTGAACTGGACTACAAAGGACAAGATATAGGGTTCAATCCCAACCGACGGCTTCCAGGTTCACCCAGCCTTAAAAGGGTACAGGATTTTTTTCTGGGAAAGTAAAGCGGCACAGGTGTAATACCTACCACATTACCCCAAAAATCATGTGCAGAAGGTCTGTAAAATTTATGGTCACTAACACCATATTCCCTATATGCCTCCTGGCGTGATGGGGGCTCTTTACTTTTTTTTTAAATAACACTTCATAATCATGAGTTTTGGTTCTAGTGTTATTTGCTTCTATGTGAGCATATTTTTCATGTTAAAAATGCTTTTTACCTAATCAATTTTTGTTTATTTCTGTTTTGCATTTTCCATCACTTATTACAATATATTCAAGCCATATTTTTTTAGCACTCTCTCTCTAGGTTCTTTCCATCTACTTTGTAATTCACCTGTAGGCTCTGCATTTATCACTGTTTATTACCATAATTTGTCTTCTTGATATTTACAACCAAACTATATTTTCTGCTTCTTTATTTATTTGTTAAATTAGTTGTAGTTCTTCTGGGCTTTCTGCTAAAATAAATGTCATTTTAAATATCTTTTATTATTAACTATGCATTCATTGCTGTTTAAACCCTCACATTTCCATGTCATTAAAGATATGCTCTGTGTATTGACTGAAGAAGCATGAAGATAGTATGCAGCAATGTTTGAATTCTCTCTTTACATCAATAGGTGCAGTTAGCTTTGTTATATCTTATCACTAATCTTTGTTCCCAATATATGCATATCGGTCTTATCTGCATCATCAAGATGTATATCTTTCAGGCATTCCCTACCTTCAGCCCTCATATCAATTGTTTATGTTATACTCTGTCAATGGCTTTGTTGTAAATCTATGGAGCAGGCACAGATTAGTTTGTTTACTTCTATATACTTTTCTCAACATTCTCAAGCTGACGATGGCTTCTCTTGTCCCAGTGCTTTTTCTAAATCCAAATTGTTATTCTACCTCCATATTGATTTTTATTTTGGATTCTTTCCTGTAAAAGCTTCAAGACTTTTGTTATCTAACTCATCAAACTGATATAGTGTACTGAAACTATTATTTCAAACATCAACCTGTATGAGATAGTGGTAGCATGTTCACAAATGGAAAATAATGAACAAAGCACTCAAAGCAAGTTAGCAAATATGTCACAACAACCTTAAGTACTTGCTGTCTATGCAATGACCTCATCTGAATCTAAAATCATCAGAATATTGTTGAGTGTGCCACATATTTCACCTGATGGTAGAGAACATTTCATGATTGTATAATAATAAAAAGTAAAGGTTCCCTCCATATTCTGAAATGTGTATAGGGAGTATGAAGTTAGTGAATACATTATTCATGACTAATGGCATATTTTTTGGTAATGTCAATACTTCGTCAGGCCACACCTAATTCCCAGGAACAGATGTTTGATTTTATCTAATGAGTCTATGCCTGCCAACTTTACTTCTCTTATAAGTGTTATTTCTAATGTCTCTCTGGGTCTTCCGTTTTTACTGTATCCTGATGTTTCCCATAGAAGAGCCTGTCACTCTTACTTCCTAGAAAAAGTTTTGGTATCCATTTTTAGAGCCCTGAAGACCTGCTTTTCCACACACAAAATGTGCCATCTCAAGGAGATGAATCCATACCCTTTTCTTTCATATAATCCAGTGTTTCTTTGATCAGATCTACTGATGAAGTAAGAGATTTAGTGGCTGAGTGGTTTGTGTCCTCGCTTCCTATCAGAAGAGTCTGTGTTTTATCCCAGAAATGGTGGATTTGATTTCAGATCAACACGGCTCTGGGGTTCACCCAGCCTCTAAAAATGGGTACCGGATATTTTTCTAGGCATTAAAAGCCACCTAACGTGATACCGACCATATCACCTACAAATTTGCTGTGGTCTTAGAAAAATCTGGTCACTAACACTGTATTCCCCATAAGCCTAGCAAGGCAGGGGAGGTAACCTTGACATTCTGTTTTACTGCAGCCCACCACTTCATCATATCAAGTATATGAGCTCAAGCTCCTGACATTCTAAGAGAGAGAAAGAGTTAACCTTTCCTCTTCAATCCCTACTCTTTATTTCCAGGGCTACCATGGAGAGGTTTAGTAAGATTTTTCACCACACCAGAGACCAGCTATAAGTCACAGACCATTTTCAGCTAATAAGCTGTATGGTACTATCTCCACCCAACATTTTTATTTAAAATTGTTTATGCACAAGTGTTTAAAATATTTGTTTTTTAATTGTTCTGAAGAAAGATGTGTCAGCTGGAGCATAAGGATGCTGAATTGTAAATACAACGTATGATAATAAAATGAACAATTAAGGGATTACATTCACTGGTTGATGACTGTCTTTTTACAAATGGTGAGATAGGTCAAAGGAAGCTGTAGAGGTATGAAAGGATGAGAATATTAAAAAGAAGGAAGACTGCTACATTTTAGCATCAAGGCAGGAGACATGCAAATGTCGAGAAATCGATTTGAGACCTGACTACAAACATCTCCAAGTGTTGTATTATCTTATCACTTCTTATAATGATCATCATGCAAGTTTGTAGTTCTGTCCAATTATCTTTAAATTGTCAAGTGAGTTTGTAGTTCTGTCTGATGATTTGTAGATTATCAATAAATCTGTAGTTTTGCCAAACAAATTATCTTTACAGTGTCAAGTGTGTCTTGTAGTTTTGTCAAACAAATTATTTCTATTGACATGTGTGTTTTGTTAGAAAAGATATAATATATTTTATCAAGTAAGTCTTGTAGTTTTGTCATATAAATCTAGTCTCCAAAAAAAATATCAGTTTACCAGGCAATAATATTCAACAAAAAAAAAGGGCTGTTCAAAAAATTAGAGAAACTGTTTTATTCAAGGAAACTATAATTTGTGGCAAAGTGGCATCAAGACCCTGTACATAACTGAATGTCCAATGTCAGTGCCAAAAATCCCATTCCATCCAGGAATGCACCATGCGGAAGCCTATAAATGAATGCATACCTGCAGCAAGCCAGATTTTTACAGATTTATGCTAATATTCTACAAAATGTGTGCATTGGTTTTTACTTTGGTCTCAGAAAAATTGTAAATTAGTTTTTAATATAAAAAAAAAATTCTGCAGTCAAACTGACTGCAGAGTCCTGTCTAAGTCTATCTAAAGCATATACATTGTATTCCCATTTCAAAAGTGTTCACTGGTCCTTCGAAGGTAGATAATCCACCTCAAACATCAATGAGATTATGGCACATGTGCAAGAAATTAAATAAGTACTGACTGAATAGAACTGTCAGAAAGGTTGATGAGGATATTGGAATATCAGTCGGTATGTGTCTGACAGTCCCGTAACACCTCCGTGACAATGTATGCAGACACTGCCCTGAGAATTGGCAGACAGGTGATTGCATTCTGAACCACAACAAAGTTCCTGCACACAGGACTGTCACCACAACAATGTCCCTATTCACAGGACTGTCACCACAACAATGTCTCTGTTCACAGGAGTGTCACCACAACAATGTCTCTGTTCACAGGAGTGTCACCACAACAATGTCTCTGTTCACAGGAGTGTCACCACAACAATGTCCCTACTCACAGGACTGTCACCACAACAATGTTCTGTTCACAGGACTGTCACCACAACAATGTCTCTGTTCACAGGACTGTCACCACAACAATGTCTCTGTTAACAGGACTGTCACCACAACAATGTCCCTGCTCACAGGAGTATCACCACAACAATGTCTCTGTTAACAGGACTGTCACCACAACAATGTCCCTGCTCACAGTCTGTCACCACAATAATGTCCCTGCTCACAGGAGTGTCACCACAACAATGTCCCTGCTCACAGTCTATCACCACAACAATGTCCCTGCTCACAGTCTGTCACCACAACAATGTCCCTGCTAACAGGAGTGTCACCACAAATTGTTTGTAAAACACAACATTCCACACCCTTCATACACACCTGACCTAGATCTGTGCGACTGCCCTTGTTTCTTACAAGTTGAAAATAATAATAAAAGGCCTCCAATTCAATTAAATTTAAGAGACTCAAGCCAACGCAACGGGACAAGTGAGGGCATTTACAAAAGAGTGCTACCAGAGGTGCTTTCATCACTGATAGGAACATTGAAATAAGTGCATACAAGCACAAAGGCACTAGTTTGAAGGAGACAAAACCATCTAGCTGGTAGGTCAGCACTTTACCAAAATAAAAAAAATTCAATCCCAACATTTTGTGAACAGCCCTCATATCTAATACATAATCAAACCCATTTAAATTTGTTTGAAATAATAATCTCACAGCAGATCAATATGTTACTGCACTGCAAATACTAATTAAACAAATGACTGACCTAGTCTACATATTAAAACCATGTAACCAACCATCAGCAGTTTTATGACTGAGGAATACAATCCTTAGAATTTCCTTGGCTGCCTGCGGTATACTGCTTGGAAACACAATGTTGAACTCAACAATAAGATCACCACGCTGTGAAGCATTTTTAGGCACTGGAAGACCCTCTCCCTGAATTCTTTTGACAGTGTTTGGTTTGACAACATCACTCAGATTAAGGGGTATCTTGCGATTGTTGAGTGTTGGGACTTGCAATGTGCAACCACACAAGGCGTCTCGAAGAGAGATGCGAGCTTTGTATCTGATGTCGCTTCCATCTCTGGTAAATGTTGGGTGTGGTTTGTCTTTGATAACAAACACTATATCTGCTGGCACATTGTGTGGGGACTGGTCACCTTCCTTGGGAAACGTGATTTTTGTGCCTGCCTTCCAGCCTGGTCTAATGTCAATTGTAAGAATCTTATCTTCACTTCTGGTTGTTCGTCCGTCCTGATTGAGGACTTTTCGTGTAATTTTCAGCTTTTTTGTAGTGCCAGTTAGTATATCTTCAAGAGAAATTTGAAGATCTTTCACCACAGCAGGATCTTGATGTTTGCGTCGGGTTCCCTGCCTCTGGCCTTGATACTGTGAGAATGGATCATCAACATCCATTTCATCCATTCCTCTGCCTGATTGAAATTGAAAAAACGGCGATCTACCCATTCCACCAGCATTACCACCTCCTCCAAAAAATGATTCAAATGGATTCTCATTGCCAAAGAACATCCTAAAGGTTTCATGAGGGTCGCCATGGAATGTGTATGTATAGTTATTTGAATGTCCACTTCGTCCACCAGCGTTAGAACCGCCACCACCACCTCCTCCCATTCCACCTTTCAATCCTTCTTCGCCATATCTGTCATAGACTTCTTTCTTCTGTGAATCACTTAAGACATCATAAGCCTCTGCAATTTCTTTAAACTTTTCTTCAGCACCTGGTGATTTATTTTTGTCAGGATGGTATTTTAATGCCATCTTACGATAGGCTTTCTTGATTTCATCTTCTGTTGAACCCTTGGCAATTCCCAGAATTTTATAGTAATCCTTACCCATGTTTATTGGTTTGAAGAATTAACTGTAATTGATAAAAACACACACTAGGTAAAAGTACCTCAACAACAGCAAGAAAATCCGCCAGAAACAGTCACCACAATATTGTGCTTAACAATAACAACCACCTCCTACGCGAAGCAGAAAATATGTGGACCCAGTATCTCGTTCGTCGTCAGCAACCCGAAATTTTACGGAGACTGTCGAGTGTGTCCGACATTCCTGTCTCCCGTCAAATATTCCGAAAAGTTACGAGTAATGCCGATATTTTTGTCTTCGTTTTCATCTAACTTAACTTTGCGAGTTCAGTGGCACTATGTGTTGCACCTTATAGTAATGTGTAATCCGTCTGAGCATGTATTAATTGGAAACTGCTTACTATTTCGAAATTAAACCTCTCGACAGTAATGCGAAAAGTCATGAATGTTTTCCATTGTCCGACTATCTATATAGCCCTAGTCCCTCATGTGTAACCCGAAAGGTCACGGAAGCTACCGATTGAACCCGTAACCCCGAATTAGCAGAATTCGAATAGCCCAACAATAACTCCATCCGTGCCAACACACTTTGAATAACGCAAGGCGCCTAGTGGGCAGGGCACACCCTGAAGAGCCAACGTCATAGTCATCTTACATCCTGGTTGAAATACTAAACGGATAACTGAAATTGGTCATGAATGAGGACAACGTCCATTATTTATGTCATCATCATTGAGTGCCTTCTCCGCAACAAAGGTTGGCTACCATGGCTCGCCATTCTACTCTGTTTCTTGCTTTGATGGTGCAGGCTGTCATAGATCGACTTGTCCATCTTTTGATGTTATTCGTCCATGTTATTCTTGGTCTGTCTCTTTTACCTTGTATTTTCCCTTCCAATATTACTTTTAGTAGGCTGTTGTGTATTTTAACATGCACCAAAAATTTCATTTGTCTTGTCTTAATTGTATTTAGTTGTTCTCTTTTTATTTTCAGTTGTTTTAAAACTTCATCGTTTGTTTTCTTTTCTTTCCATCCAATTCTACCTATTCTTCTATAAATCCACATTTTGTATCCACGCTGAATTGTAAATACAACGTATGATAATAAAATGAACAATTTAAGGGATTACATTCACTGGTTGATGACTGTCTTTTTACAAATGGTGAGATAGGTCAAAGGAAGCTGTAGAGGTATGAAAGGATGAGAATATTAAAAAGAAGGAAGACTGCTACATTTTAGCATCAAGGCAGGAGACATGCAAATGTCTAGAAATCGATTTTGAGACCTGACTACAAACATCTCCAAGTGTTGTATTATCTTATCACTTCTTATAATGATCATCATGCAAGTTTGTAGTTCTGTCCAATTATCTTTAAATTGTCAAGTGAGTTTGTAGTTCTGTCTGATGATTTGTAGATTATCAATAAATCTGTAGTTTTGCCAAACAAATTATCTTTACAGTGTCAAGTGTGTCTTGTAGTTTGTCAAACAAATTATTTCTATTGACATGTGTGTTTTGTTAGAAAAGATATAATATATTTTATCAAGTAAGTCTTGTAGTTTTGTCATATAAATCTAGTCTCCAAAAAAAATATCAGTTTACCAGGCAATAATATTCAACAAAAAAAAAGGGCTGTTCAAAAAATTAGAGAAACTGTTTTATTCAAGGAAACTATAATTTGTGGCAAAGTGGCATCAAGACCCTGTACATAACTGAATGTCCAATGTCAGTGCCAAAAATCCCATTCCATCCAGGAATGCACCATGCGGAAGCCTATAAATGAATGCATACCTGCAGCAAGCCAGATTTTTACAGATTTATGCTAATATTCTACAAAATGTGTGCATTGGTTTTTACTTTGGTCTCAGAAAAATTGTAAATTAGTTTTTAATATAAAAAAAAAATTCTGCAGTCAAACTGACTGCAGAGTCCTGTCTAAGTCTATCTAAAGCATATACATTGTATTCCCATTTCAAAAGTGTTCACTGGTCCTTCGAAGGTAGATAATCCACCTCAAACATCAATGAGATTATGGCACATGTGCAAGAAATTAAATAAGTACTGACTGAATAGAACTGTCAGAAAGGTTGATGAGGATATTGGAATATCAGTCGGTATGTGTCTGACAGTCCCGTAACACCTCCGTGACAATGTATGCAGACACTGCCCTGAGAATTGGCAGACAGGTGATTGCATTCTGAACCACAACAAAGTTCCTGCACACAGGACTGTCACCACAACAATGTCCCTATTCACAGGACTGTCACCACAACAATGTCTCTGTTCACAGGAGTGTCACCACAACAATGTCTCTGTTCACAGGAGTGTCACCACAACAATGTCTCTGTTCACAGGAGTGTCACCACAACAATGTCCCTACTCACAGGACTGTCACCACAACAATGTTCTGTTCACAGGACTGTCACCACAACAATGTCTCTGTTCACAGGACTGTCACCACAACAATGTCTCTGTTAACAGGACTGTCACCACAACAATGTCCCTGCTCACAGGAGTATCACCACAACAATGTCTCTGTTAACAGGACTGTCACCACAACAATGTCCCTGCTCACAGTCTGTCACCACAATAATGTCCCTGCTCACAGGAGTGTCACCACAACAATGTCCCTGCTCACAGTCTATCACCACAACAATGTCCCTGCTCACAGTCTGTCACCACAACAATGTCCCTGCTAACAGGAGTGTCACCACAAATTGTTTGTAAAACACAACATTCCACACCCTTCATACACACCTGACCTAGATCTGTGCGACTGCCCTTGTTTCTTACAAGTTGAAAATAATAATAAAAGGCCTCCAATTCAATTAAATTTAAGAGACTCAAGCCAACGCAACGGGACAAGTGAGGGCATTTACAAAAGAGTGCTACCAGAGGTGCTTTCATCACTGATAGGAACATTGAAATAAGTGCATACAAGCACAAAGGCACTAGTTTGAAG
Source organism: Megaustenia siamemsis (assembly GCA_032433765.1). Lineage (NCBI taxonomy): Eukaryota > Metazoa > Mollusca > Gastropoda > Stylommatophora > Ariophantidae > Megaustenia > Megaustenia siamemsis. The sequence goes on along the minus strand of JAVIAB010000139.1, from coordinate 95,691,766 downwards.
GAGACAAAACCATCTAGCTGGTAGGTCAGCACTTTACCAAAATAAAAAAAATTCAATCCCAACATTTTGTGAACAGCCCTCATATCTAATACATAATCAAACCCATTTAAATTTGTTTGAAATAATAATCTCACAGCAGATCAATATGTTACTGCACTGCAAATACTAATTAAACAAATGACTGACCTAGTCTACATATTAAAACCATGTAACCAACCATCAGCAGTTTTATGACTGAGGAATACAATCCTTAAGAATTTCCTTGGCTGCCTGCGGTATACTGCTTGGAAACACAATGTTGAACTCAACAATAAGATCACCACGCTGTGAAGCATTTTTAGGCACTGGAAGACCCTCTCCCTGAATTCTTTTGACAGTGTTTGGTTTGACAACATCACTCAGATTAAGGGGTATCTTGCGATTGTTGAGTGTTGGGACTTGCAATGTGCAACCACACAAGGCGTCTCGAAGAGAGATGCGAGCTTTGTATCTGATGTCGCTTCCATCTCTGGTAAATGTTGGGTGTGGTTTGTCTTTGATAACAAACACTATATCTGCTGGCACATTGTGTGGGGACTGGTCACCTTCCTTGGGAAACGTGATTTTTGTGCCTGCCTTCCAGCCTGGTCTAATGTCAATTGTAAGAATCTTATCTTCACTTCTGGTTGTTCGTCCGTCCTGATTGAGGACTTTTCGTGTAATTTTCAGCTTTTTTGTAGTGCCAGTTAGTATATCTTCAAGAGAAATTTGAAGATCTTTCACCACAGCAGGATCTTGATGTTTGCGTCGGGTTCCCTGCCTCTGGCCTTGATACTGTGAGAATGGATCATCAACATCCATTTCATCCATTCCTCTGCCTGATTGAAATTGAAAAAACGGCGATCTACCCATTCCACCAGCATTACCACCTCCTCCAAAAAATGATTCAAATGGATTCTCATTGCCAAAGAACATCCTAAAGGTTTCATGAGGGTCGCCATGGAATGTGTATGTATAGTTATTTGAATGTCCACTTCGTCCACCAGCGTTAGAACCGCCACCACCACCTCCTCCCATTCCACCTTTCAATCCTTCTTCGCCATATCTGTCATAGACTTCTTTCTTCTGTGAATCACTTAAGACATCATAAGCCTCTGCAATTTCTTTAAACTTTTCTTCAGCACCTGGTGATTTATTTTTGTCAGGATGGTATTTTAATGCCATCTTACGATAGGCTTTCTTGATTTCATCTTCTGTTGAACCCTTGGCAATTCCCAGAATTTTATAGTAATCCTTACCCATGTTTATTGGTTTGAAGAATAACTGTAATTGATAAAAACACACACTAGGTAAAAGTACCTCAACAACAGCAAGAAAATCCGCCAGAAACAGTCACCACAATATTGTGCTTAACAATAACAACCACCTCCTACGCGAAGCAGAAAATATGTGGACCCAGTATCTCGTTCGTCGTCAGCAACCCGAAATTTTACGGAGACTGTCGAGTGTGTCCGACATTCCTGTCTCCCGTCAAATATTCCGAAAAGTTACGAGTAATGCCGATATTTTTGTCTTCGTTTTCATCTAACTTAACTTTGCGAGTTCAGTGGCACTATGTGTTGCACCTTATAGTAATGTGTAATCCGTCTGAGCATGTATTAATTGGAAACTGCTTACTATTTCGAAATTAAACCTCTCGACAGTAATGCGAAAAGTCATGAATGTTTTCCATTGTCCGACTATCTATATAGCCCTAGTCCCTCATGTGTAACCCGAAAGGTCACGGAAGCTACCGATTGAACCCGTAACCCCGAATTAGCAGAATTCGAAATAGCCCAACAATAACTCCATCCGTGCCAACACACTTTGAATAACGCAAGGCGCCTAGTGGGCAGGGCACACCCTGAAGAGCCAACGTCATAGTCATCTTACATCCTGGTTGAAATACTAAACGGATAACTGAAATTGGTCATGAATGAGGACAACGTCCATTATTTATGTCATCATCATTGAGTGCCTTCTCCGCAACAAAGGTTGGCTACCATGGCTCGCCATTCTACTCTGTTTCTTGCTTTGATGGTGCAGGCTGTCATAGATCGACTTGTCCATCTTTTGATGTTATTCGTCCATGTTATTCTTGGTCTGTCTCTTTTACCTTGTATTTTCCCTTCCAATATTACTTTTAGTAGGCTGTTGTGTATTTTAACATGCACCAAAAATTTCATTTGTCTTGTCTTAATTGTATTTAGTTGTTCTCTTTTTATTTTCAGTTGTTTTAAAACTTCATCGTTTGTTTTCTTTTCTTTCCATCCAATTCTACCTATTCTTCTATAAATCCACATTTCAAAGGCGTCAATTTTCTGTTCTGTTTTCTTGTCTAATGTCCATGTAATATTGCGTAATTCATTTAATTTGTGAAAGGCTCTCAGTGTATCCGCATGCTGCAGAGCGATTTACTGGAGTTGGCCAGTATATAACGTGGAAACGACGGGTTCTGGAACGTGCGACTGAGTGAGTGCACGTGAGTCTGGACCATCCACAGCATCGACGTTCAGCGACAAAATAATCTATGACGACGGTAAGTGTATGTATTCAGATGCAGCCCAATGTATGTATTCAGATGCAGCCCAAACGACATCATCGAAGAAGGAAAATACGACAGGGCAAGCGTGGTGGCATTAAAAGATCGAAGTGTGAGAGGCTAGGCCTAAAGTATGTGCGCGTTACTTATTGGAATTGTGGGTCCATAAATCAACGACGACCCATTCTTGATAAGCTACTGTGCGGCTCCGATATAATGGTTTTGCAAGAAACTCTTCTTGGTGACAGGACAGTAAGTACTCCTGGCTTTCATTGTCTTTACAATAGACGACACCTTGGACAGGCCATCCTTGTGCGCAACAATATGGTGGCAGCGGAGGTTGATATGTCTGCGTGTGACAATGCAGAATTGCAGGTACATGCGGTTAGGGTGCAGACCCCAGTTCATTTCGTGATTGTTAATGTGTATGCCTGTAAAAAAAACCCATACATTTCTTTAAATGCAAGTGTGAAGACAAGGCACATGACAGAAAAAGAACTGGAAGCTGTCAGCGACTCATAGCTGATGGCTTTCGCCGAGATCGTTAACCTAGAACCATCCAGACCATGCTCCACCTCTTCAAAATAACAAATAACATAGGTACAAGAAAAATACAATAGTTTTGTTAATTATACAAATAGTAATGATACAGAGAAGATAATTATGGAGAGTACTGTCCGAGGTAAACGAGAGAAGAGAGAGAGAGAGAGAGAGAGAGAGAGAGAGAGAGAGAGAGAGAGTGAGACAGATGGGTGCAAGATTTCACAGACAAGCTAAGAATGGCTGCCACAGAAGTAGAATGTCATCGCAGGAGAGAGGACTTCAAAACAACTGTCACTGGAGACAACAGATGATCCTAGAATGTCGGGATTTGCAGGAAATAAGAGCATGTGTATGTATCTGTATTGTGTGTTTTATCATTTCTGTCTCCAGCTCTTCAATTGTTTCCAGAATTTTCGTAGGATCTTAATTTAGCGATCGAATGTTTCCCACAACACAACTTGCGGAGGCTACTAACGAGGTTCTGTAAAGGTGGAAACATTTGCCACTTTGATGTGAAATTCTTGTCACATTTGTATTTGAAGGATTACTTTATGAGTGGTGGAGATGTGCTACAGGAAGATTGGAGCGGAGAGCATTGATCAAGAGTGGCATGCAAGTCGGAGGCATAAAAAAAACACAACAGTCATGGCAAGAAAAGAAAAGAGGTAAAAAAACAAACACGAAGTCACGGCAAAACCACCAACGTCAGCCCTATCCAATGACATCTGATCTACAACCGGGCGAGACTGTCATTCTAGAATAAGTTTATCCAGCCATAACTAACGCTGTATGCTCGCTCTTGGGTGACCTACTACGACACAGAAACAATTTATCTTCCTGAATAGAAAGTCTATTATTAGAAGTAGATTTTAAAATAACACAACGCAACTATCAGTGTCACACACACCACAGAGACGTGGAGGGAAGGAAAAGAGAAGTATACAGTATAGGTACGTGCACTTTGCAAATCGGTGAAACCGTGCATTTTTTAAAAATGTAGATGGTTCAGCGCCTATATCTTCAAACTAGAAATCACGAACCACACTAGGAATTATTCATTATTTAATTCAACGATCATTATCATCAAGCACCATGCCTGCTGGCGCAGGTGATCATGTCTCTCCACAACTTTCGATCTCAACAGTTAGTTATCATTTCTGTTGTTGATATTCTACCTAGCTGTTCTCTTAAGCTGTCTGATATCTTTTCTTTTTGCTTCTCTCTATCTTTTCGCGCCTCAATGTGCGCAGTTGTTACAATATATTCCAACTGTTCTCCTATCATTGCACGGTCAAAAAATGGTTGTTTCTTCATATTATTGGAAATTAGCTCTCTTTTTGCTCTGATCTCTTTCAGAACGTTTTCATTACTTTTCTTAGCTTTCTATTGTATTATTTCTCAACATTCTTATGTAAAACCACATTTCTACAGTCTCTAGTGAGTTTCTTGTCTGTTGTCCTATTGTCCATGATTCACGTCCATATGTTAAGACTGGCTCTACATAACATTTAAGAAGTCTCTATTGTTTCTATTGTCAAAATTGGATTGCACAGTATCTTCCTCATATTTTAGAAAGCTGCTTTTGCCTAAGCTATTCTGCATCTCACCTCTGTTGTACATCTACCATCTGAGGTTAACATTGTTCCCAGATAATTAAATTCATCTACATGTTTAAATATTGTAATTAAACTATGTGGATTATATATTTATATATATGTCATGGATTATATATTAAGATAGTCATAGTGTGATTGTAATTAACAAGAAAAGTAATGTGAAAATGTCACATTATTTATTTCATCATGTTTGAGAACTGTATAGTTTTCTTCTTCTACTTTCCTTCCTTATCTGCCTCTCAGCGTCGAGGGGAGATATAATTTGCGGTCTCTGCGGTATAGTTTTAAAACATTTAAATGTTATCTACATGCGGAGGGAGGGGACGGGTGGACAGCGCGCTATTTTGTATTTAATATTCCTTTTTTTTCTTTGATATTTTGCATCTCTGAGAACTGCTCCGAGCAAGTGCTCCCGAACACATTACTGGTTTGGACTTGGAGTGCCACCAGGACTGACGAATATGGCCAGGTACAACAAGAAAATGAAGCTGATTTCTCCCGTTCAAGTCAATCCTTGAAAGCTGACAAGGCCAGACTATAAAATATAGCTGCTGTTATGCTGCAAGACGACAAGAGGTAGGGTTCGATCCCAGCCGACGGCCTCCGGCTTCACCCAGCCTCAAATGGGTACCGGATTTTTTTTCTGGGAAAGTAAATCGGCACAGGCGTAATACCGACCACATTACCCCAAAAATCATGTGCCTGTAAAATCATATGTCTGTAAAATTTATGGTCACTAACACCCATATTTCCTATACGCCACTTGGCGGGACGGGGCTCTTTACTTTTTTTTTCAAAACTATGCTGCAAGACATGTCAGACGAAGTAGTTCGATGTCACAAATGACATTTCTTCATCCGTGTTCAACTATTCTTCGTCATCACCAATGAAGGGATGTTAGTTTGTCGTAGATACATTATGATGAAATTTATGACAAGTTGCAATATTTTGCAGACTTCTGTCCAATGTAGATAAATAGAAAAAAAAGAGATGGTGAGAAGAACAACTAGCAACATCCCCAACATATTATCCTGCCTGAATATTAAGAATCAACCAATCAAAGTCTTGCAGACCCCCTTCTAGAGCATAGGTCACGGTAAAGGTTTCTCCATCCATCCTCATTATGCGTTTTCTCTACTTCTCGTCTAGGCCACGGTCAAGGTCTCTCCATCCATTCCAAGGCATTTTCTCTACTTCTTTCCAGTCTAGGCCACGGTTAAGATCTTTCCATCCATCAATATTCTTAAGCATTTTCTCTACTTCTCTCCACGGACAAGGTATCTCCTTCCAATCATATTGATGTTCTCTATTTCTACCGTGGAGACGGCACACAATGTAAGGATGAGTGATATAGTTTAGGAACTGATATAAGTTTAGGAACTGATATAAGTTTAGGAACTGATATAAGTTTAGGAACTGATATAAGTTTAGGAACTGATATAAGTTTAGGAACTGATCTACTCAGAACGAAAGATCGAGTTCGAACTCGGCAAACTACATTTACATTCACCCAACCTTAAATGGTTTCCTGATTTTTTTTTTTTTTCCGCGAAAGAAATAAGATCTTGGCATAGTACTGACCCAATTATCCTACAAAAATGTGACTATATTAACGCCTATATTAATATTCAATGATAACGACAATAGCGGATATATACCAGACGACTTGTTATAACATCAATATTCATAGCCCTACCAAAGAAATCTGGTGCGATTGAATGCGATGATGATCGCACAATAAGCCTTACGAGTCACGTGACTAAGATATTACTAAGAATCATCATGTGAAGAGTGCAAAACAAAATCAGCCCAGTAATTAAAGATGAACATTGTGGTTTTAATGGAGGTAAAAGAACGAAGAAAGCATCAAAAAGGTCTCAGTCTGAATAGTAATAAAACAGAAGTAATGGTCATATCAAAGAAACAATCATCACCATCATGTAGCATACAAATAAACAGGACAAATCTTAAACAAGTGCAACGTGTCAAATACTTTGGCACAATAATAACATCAGATGGAAGATGCACCACAAAAATAAAAAGCAGTAGAGCTCAGGTCAAAATAGCATTTCAGAAAATAAGAATATCTTATGCAACAAATCTATGTCAATAGAAGTGAGAAAGAGAGTTCATCGGTGCTATATAGAACCAATTCTGACCTATGGAAGCGAATCATGGACAGTAGACAAACAAATGGAAAGACGATTAGAGGCCACAGAGATTGGATTTCTCAGAAGAATGTTGAAAGTTCCATGGACAGCTAAAAGACCAATGAGGAAGTTCTCAAAGAGGCCAACACAAAAAGGGAACTCCTAAAAAACATCAGAAAGAAACTAATCAACATTTTTCGGGCACATCATGAGAAGAGAAAAGTTGGAATACTTGGTTACAACTGGCAAAATAAAAGGAAAGAGAGATCGCGGGCGACAAAGAAAGAAAATACTGGATAGCTTGGTGTCATGGCATGGAAAACAGTCAACAACAGAGCCGATACGATGCACTGTAGATAGAAGATTGTGGAAGGACATGATCGCCTACGCGAACCGGTATGGCACATGATGAAAGGAATGAATAATGCTATATACATCATACGATCGTTGGTAGAAAGAGCCATAGAGGTAAACACAGATATATATTTATGTTTCAGAGATTATACCAAAGCATTTGACAAAGTAAAGCATAAAGAAATAATCAAAATTTTAGAAGACATAAACGTAGACAGCAAATATCTAATAATAATAATAATAAAGAAAAGGTACTGGCAACAAACAGCGGCCATAAGAACTGGAAATCAGTTGGAAATGTTTCAGCAAATAAAACAGGGTGTTAGGTAAGGTTGTGTGCTGTCACCATTTATTTAATATGTATACTTAGATTATTTTAAGAACCATTAGGGACATGCCTGAAATAACAATTGGAGGTCATAATATAAATAACCTCAAGTATGCTGATGATACGACAAGAGGTAGGGTTCGATTCAGCTTCCGGGTTCACCCAGCCTCAAATGGGTACCGGATTATTTCTGGGCAGGTAAAGCAGCATGGGCGTAATATCGACCACATTACCCCAAAAATCATGTGCTGAAGGTCTGTAAAATTTATGGTCACTAACACCATATTCCCTATACGCCACTTGGCGGGACAGGGCTCTTTACTTTTTTATGCTGATGATATAGTCTGAATTGCTAAGAACGAAAATGAGTTACAAAATATGTTAGACATTATAGTGTAGTAAAGCAAAAATAAAGGACTCATCCTTCATAATAAAAAGATAGAAGTAATGATAACAACAAAGAAAAAGACATCACCTCAATGCTCAATAAAGACAAGTGGAACAATATTAAAACAGGTAAATTAATTTAAATATATGGGATCATTGTTAACCTCAGATAGTAGAGGAATGCTGATCTTGAACATCGCGCTGTCTGTTGTCACAGCGAGTTGGCGGATTGTTAGAATTGTAACCACGGGTTTGAAATAATTGTTTGTGCACATTTCGTTAACCACCGATGTAGATTAAGTCTTTATTCTGCTGGCTTTGTTTGCGACATTGGAAGATAATGACCTAACTGCCTAACTTGTGTAGACGGTTGGTTCGGGGAAATTGTGCGTTGCAGTGTCACTGCTAAAATCGCTCAGTTTGTGACAGGGCTACAGGGACATGCACAAACGGTGACAGTTGTCGGCGAGAGCGTTTCGGACCCCAGTGTCAGTACTTTGATCTAGTTTACAAATACGCATAGGGATCTGGACCTACAGATCCGGACAGTTTCATGGTCTAATCAACATGCTACGGATTAAAGGGGCGATAGTTGCAAATATCTGCTCCATCTACATTGGCGGGGGTCGGAATGTGGCTCTCAAACAGAACGCAAACCAGACCGACACATTTAATGCTTGTTAATATAGTAGACGGGTGTGGACCAGAGGCCGCAGTTAATGGCAAAACAAAGACCAATCTTTATGACAATGACTGCACACACACACAATTGAGAAGTGGAACCAATTCTGTTTACTGGTATCTGAACTTTGACACGTCCCAGAAGACTCACACCATTCGAATTTATCATCGAGCTAGCACTATGATTCGGGTAAAGAATGACACTCCAAAGGCTTTCTCTGACAGTGGCGGTGTAGTGTTCCAGTATAATGATATATCATACCCAAATATTTCTGTGAACACTATTGTAGTCACCATACATGCGACAATGGCATACAGTAAGTTTGAGTTCTCACCGACCTTTTCGCAGGACGAGAGTGCACTGACGGTGTGTGAGGTGCAAACATTTACAGACACCTATTGTCTGGACGGGCATTCTTGGTCGTTTTGTACAGTTTGTGGTGGGAGTAGCAAAGGCTGCACCGTCATCATCGGTACGTGTCACTTCAACTGTTCACATGGGATTTATGGACACGACTGCTCCGGGTCTTGTCTTAGTGTCAGTTCTTTATGTGAGGAAAATCCGGAAAATGCCAACATTGCAAACATCCTGGCTATACCTGTGATTACACTTGTCTTGGTGGTAATTTTGGCTACAGTGCGAACAGACGTGTTCTGATGGCTGTGACATCATATGTGACACAGAAAGAGCAGACTGTACGCGCAAGGAAGCGTACTACGGGCCAGACTGCACTCTCAAATGTCCTGACCACTGTTTCAACGACACATGTGAACAGTCAACCGGGATCTGTTCATGCAAGGGAACGTTCTACGGGTCAGACTACATTCTCAAATCTCCGTACAACTGTTTGGACGATATCTGTTAACAGTTCATGGGGGCCTGCGTCTCGTATGTCGATGATTCCCACGTTAAGAAGAGTCTGCTGACTACAACAAACCCAAGCATATGGATACCTTAATGTGTACTGGATATTTTCTTTCTGTGCTGGACATGGTTCATTTCTTGGTGTGTTTCATTGCTAGCCAAGGCTCATATCTTGGCTTGTGTGTGTGTGTGTGTGTGTGCTAGTCATGGCTCATATCTTGGTGTGTGTCATGTTAGTCATATCTCATATCTTGGAGTGTCCGTGTTAATCATGTCTCATATCTTTAAGTCTCTCTCTCTGCGTTCAGGACTCAATCAGAGTAGGATCCCAGACTCTCACATGAAGTCAGCTGTCAGGCTAAGTGTGTTGATCGCCCCCACAGACAGAACATCACAATTAGAGTGTGTCAGATCCACTCTGATTGAACACCCGTTAATACGTTGCACTGTGTTATGCACCAGTGGCCCAGTGCATCCGATTTCAGCCAGCATTTTATTCGGGTTTGCTTTCCCTAGCCTTTGATTGTCCCCAATCTTCCTGCAAGGCAGCAGATGATCGAGCAGATGTATCTTTAAGTGTGTATGTGTTTAGTCATATCTCATATCTTAGTGTGTATCTGTGTTAGTCATGTGTCATATCTTTGTGTTTGTGCTAGTGATATCTCATATCTCTGTGTGTATGTTTATGTTAGTCATATCTCATATCTTTGTGTGTGCATGTCTGTGTATGTCACATCTCATATCCTTGTGTTTGCACGGCTATGCTAGTCACATCTCATATCATTGTGTGTGCCTATCTATGTTGGTCATATCTCATATCTTTGTGTGCATGTCCATGTTAGACATGTGTAATTTCTTTGTGGGTGCATGTCTATGTCAGTCATATCTCATATCTTTATGTGCATGTTTATGTTAGTCACGTGTCATATATCTTGATGTATGTCAGTGTTAGTCATGCCTCGTATCGCTATGTGCATATATGTGTTTGTCACATCTCATATCTTTGTGTGTGCATGTCTGTGTTAGTCACCTCTAGTGACTTGGGCAGATGGTGCTCGTAAACCTGGGAGGGCCGACCATCTAAGGGCAGAATCCCCCTACAGAAAAGATCACCTGCTGCCTTGCAGGAAGATTGGGGACAATCAAAGGCTAGGGAAAGCAAACCTGAATAAAATGCTGGCTGAAATCGGATGCACTGGGCCACTGGCGCAGAACACAGTGCAACGTTTTTAACGGGTGTTCAATCAGAGTGGATCTGGCAGACTCTAATTGTGATGTTCTGTTTGTAACACACCTAACCTGACAGATGAGTTCATGTGAGGAGCTGGAATCCTACTCTGATTGGTTTCTGATCGCAGAGAGAGAGAGAGAGAGAGAGAGAGAGAGAGAGAGAGAGAGAGAGAGAGAGTTAGTAGATGTACAACAGAGGCGAGATGCAGAATAATTAAAAAATAGAAAAAAATGGTATGTAAAATGAGATGCAGAATAGCGCATGCAAAAGCAGCTTTCCATGAAATGAGGAAACTACTGTGCAATCTATTTTTGACAAATAGAAACAAGAAAAAAAGTTCTTAACTGTTATTTAGAGCAGTCTTAACATATGAATGTGAATCATGGGCAATAGGACAACAGACAAGAATATCACTGGATGCTGTGGAAATGTGGTTTTATAGTAGAATATTGATAATATTTTGGACAGCTAAGAAGAATAATGAAAACGTCCTGAAAGAGGTCAAAGCAAAAAGAAAGCTAATATTCAATATTAGGAAGAAACAATAATAATTTTTTTGGCCATGTAATGAGAAGGGAACAGTTGGAATATATTGTTACAACTGGGAAAATTGATTGACGAAGAGGTAGAAGGAAGCGAAAAGAAAAGATACCAGACAGCTTAAGAGAGTGGCTTGGCTGAAAGTCAACAACAGAAATTATAAAAAGCTAGAGTTGAAGAGAGACAAGATACTTGATGATGATGGTTACGCTGCTACAATTAATTGCGCAGACACATTTTTAATGATTTTTAGCTAACCAGTCTCAATTGCCTCAACTGTGCCCCTCGTTTGATTTCAGAACTTTGTAACTAACAATGGCGGGCTCAGAGCTACCAAACTTGATGGACTTTCCAGAAATGGAACAAATACCTAGTGAAATAAAAGAAAAGCTCAATAATGCATTGTTATCAAAAACAGAAGATGTTAATCTTTGGAAATCCAAGTATGAAAATTGAGAGTTAATTCAGGTAAAATTTATCGTTTCGCTTTTGTGCATAAATTATGAACTAAACTAAGTCTGAGCACCAATAGTCGATAATAGCGTCTCCGTCTAAGGCGTCTTTTACTTTTTAGTTATTTTTATCACTTGTCTTTTGCTGGTTATTTTAGTTTTTTTTTTTTAAAAAGGACCAGTTTCCCCAACGCCTGGCTTTGCTAATCATCGGAAATATTGTAGTCGACAGTAGGGTTAAAACGTCAAATATATGATCCTTACAACTTACTTAACTTACTAAAACACTTGTAAAGTAAAGTAAAAAAGCTGCCACTGCCACCAATCATTCAATTCAATGATTCAATAATATGATAATTAAAATGGTCAAGTGGCATAATGACATAATGGTGATAATAATTGATATTAAGATATTATTAATAAATTAAAATACCAAGACTAGTAAGACTAAGACTTCTAAAATCTAACTTACTACTTACTTTATACTCTGTGGAGTGTGTACACTCACTGACTTGATTCACTCAATTCACTGTGTTCCCTTGCCTTGCCTTCTCGGTTCTCGGCTTCTGCTAGCAGCTGTAACTGCTTAATAATTGCAGCATATTGTATTTATTTGCTGTTCTCTTTAAAATTCACACACTTTATCATCAAGAAAGAATCTCGCCAGTGTAAGTGTTGGAATGTACATCATCTGTTTTGTCCCTCATCCTGACTGTTGTTGAAACTTGGTTCTTATTGAATTGTTAGCTCTCAATCTCAGGATACACTTACAGCTATACTTCTATGTTTTTTTTTCTCTAACCAGCATGAATTAGATGAACCAGCATATCTGCAGCAAACAATTTAATTACCAGATTGCCTTAATTCAATACCAGGTGGTTGTCTGCTATCCTGCACCTACCACCTTGAACCTTCTTCTAACTTAACTAACTACTTTTACTTTTAGGTCTACCTCACCCTCTCTTACCTGCAATTATATTCTCCATAATTAATCTTCTTTAGACTATTACTCGATTTACATGACCAAAATATTTTATTTTTCTTGTTTTTATGTTCTTTTTTTATCAACCAGTTTTCTGGAATTTTAAGTTCTTGCAAAATTGACAATTTTGTTCTTTTCTCGCCTTATGATATTCTAAAGTATTCTTCTGTATCACTTGCATTTTGATATATTTTCCAATGGTCCTGTAAACCTGTCTAGTTTCATAGCCTAGAAGGAATGTTTAAGTTCAGTCAAGCAAAAATGTTTCTGCAAAACTATGTCACAGCACAATGTTAATGTGATGTGATAGCAGCAAATGCATGCACAAATTATTTTATTGCAGCCGAACTGTAAAATGCAACAGAATAAATATCCCTTTACTTTAAAGCTGGATAATGAAGCTAATACATTCACCATCTCATTAAGTGGACTGTGTCAATGATGTCCATAACTATCTCCTATCCAGATCCACCAGCTTTGTAAAATTAAATATAATTTTATACAAATCTTTCCAATTTTTAGAACATTGTTACTTTGTTATTGAAGAGATTTTTTCTTAATATTCAGAACAACAACACTTTAATATTGATTGAAAAGATTTTCACTCATTTTTGGAACAACTATAAACAGATTCTTTCTCTCATTTAGCACTATTTTAATATTGAAAATTCTTTATCACACCTAGACCAGTAGTACTTTGATGTTGAAAAGATTCTGTCTCATGTTTCACTCTTAATTACGATATCTGTAACTCTGTAGTTAATATTACTACCACCAAAATGTAACATTAGGTACTCTAAAAATAGTAATTTATCTGAACTCTTCACACAGTTACATGAGTTCATGCTAAGCAAAACACTGGGACTGAAAATTCCTGGCTCAGGTTGATTTATGGGAGCCGCGATAGCTCAGTGGTTAGTGAACTGGACTACCATGGACAAGGGGTAGGGTTCGATCCCAACCGACGGCTTGCGGGTTCACCCAGCCTTAAATGGGTACCGGATTTTTTTTTGGGAAAGTATAGCAGCACGGGCGTAATACTGACCACATTACCCCAAAAATCATGTGCTGAAGGTCTGTAAAATATAGGGTCACTAACACCATATTTCCTATACGCCACTTGGCGTGACGGGGGTACTTGACTTTTTTTTTTACAGGTTGATTTATAGCCTGAGTTTCACCTCATGGATATGTTACAATGTCTATTGATACAGTCACCTTAAGTTTGTCAGTATCTTTAGATACCACATAGCATTATTCACTATGTTTCATGAGTCACAAATGGTTGTTTGTTGTCTGCAAATGACCAGGAAATTTCCCAAGTCACAGCAAAAAGGAAAAATAGTCAATTTCTTGAAAATTGGCAATTTTTTTTGTGTGTGCATTAAACGATGTGAGATTCATTCATGATCTAAAAAAAATTTCAACAGCAATGGAAACAAATTAAACATTCAGGGATCACCAGAAGTACTAATGAGGAAGGAACACGGAGAGGGGTAATGTTTGAACATGGGAAAATCTCAAATTTTGAGAAATTTGAGTTTTGATGCGGTAAATTTTACTATCATATTGTAATGAATAGTAGACAAAAAAAAGAATTGAAGTCAACGGTCACAACATAAATAATTTGTGATATGCGGATGACACAGTCTTAATAGCAGAGACAGAGAATGAACTACAAGAAATTATAGACAAAATAGTAAAAGAAAGCAATAAAAAAGGTCTCAGTCTGAATAGTAAGAAAACAGAAGTAATGGTTATATCAAAGAAACAATCATCACCATCATGCAGCATAAAAATAAATGAGACATATCTATACAAGTGCAACGTGTCAAATACTTGGGCACAATAATATCAGATGGAAGATGCACCACAGAAATAAAAAGAAGTATAGCTGAGGCCAAAATAGCATTTCAAAAAATGAAAAATATCTTATGCAACAAATATAGGTGAATAGAAGTGAGAAAGAGAGTTCATTGGTGCTATATAGAACCAATTCTGACCTATGGAAGCAAATCATGGACAGTAGACAAACAAATGAAAAGACGGTCACAGAGATGGGATTTCTCAAAAAATGTTGAAAGTTCCCTGGACAGCTAAAAAGAGCAACGAAGAAATTCTCAAAGAGGCCAAAACAAAAAGGGAATTCCTAAAAAACATCAGAAAGAAACAATCAACATTTTTCGGGCACATCATGATAAGAAGAAAGTTGGAATACTTTGTTACAACTGGCAAAATAAAAGGATAGATCGCGGACAACAAAGAGAGAAAATACTGGATAGCTTTGTGTCATGGTATGGAAAACAGTCAACAACAGAACTGATATGTATGATGCACTGTAGATAGAAGATTATGGAAGGACATGATAGCCTACGCCAACCGGTATGGCACATGATGATGATTGTAATCTAGGGTTAAAAGAACTGCTTTAATGTTAACAAATTCTAACATCTATAGCAGCAGTGCTTTGATAGTGAAAGAAATTATTGCTCTCATTCACTACTATTTTATTATTGAACAATTCTTTTTCACAATAGTACTTTGATGTTTTAAATATTCTCTCTCATGTTTGGAGCAACTTGACTTTGATGTTTTAAAGATTCTCTCTCATGTTTAGAACAACATGACTTTGTTGTTTAAAAGATTCTCTCTCATGTTTAGAACAATTTGACTTTGATATTTACAAGTTTCTCTCTCATGTTTAGAACAACATGGCATTGATGTTTAAAAGATTCTCTCTCATGTTTAGAATAACATGACATTATTGTTTAAAAGATTCTCTCTCATGTTTAGAACAACTTGACATTGATGTTTAAAAGTTTCTCTCTCATGTTTAGAACAATTTGACTTTGTTGTTTAAAAGATTCTCTCTCATGTTTAGAATAATATAACATTGATGTTTAAAAGATTCTCTCTCATGTTTAGAACAACATGACATTGATGTTTAAAAGATTCTCTCTCATGTTTAGAACAACTTGATTTTGATGTTTAAAAGATTCTCTCTCATGTTTAGAACAACTTGATTTTGATGTTTAAAAGATTCTCTTTCATGTTTAGAACAACATGACATTGTTGTTTAAAAGTTTCTCTCTCATGTTTAGAACAACTTGATTTTGATGTTTAAAAGATTCTCTTTTAGAATAATACTTTGATATCTTGACAAATTCTTCTTCCGCATTCAGAACAACAATACTTTGATATTGAAAAGCAGTTGATCACAAGTAATGGAAAGCTGGAAACAGAAATAACTCAAAAAAACAGTCTTGCAGAAAAGCTAGCAGTGCTTGGTGAGTAGAATATTAGCAGTTCTTCTCTCTACAATTGTAGCACATATAACACTTTTATGACAAAACAAAAGCAAATATGATGGTGTAAACTAGTAAGGGGTCAAGACAAATAAATGCAAATGAGTGCAAATAAATGTGAAGCTGCAGTATAGCTAAATGTGAGGGAGAATTGAAAAAAAAAATAGAAAAAAATGGTATGGTAAAAGTTATATGTAATTGATAGACGACACAAATTTAACGACATTTCAGCTCAATAGGCCTTCAGCAGGAAGAAACAAACCGCACACACAGATATGTAAGTTAATAAAATTAATCCTAAACCAATACAGAATAATTGAAACTGTTTTAAGAAACGAAAAATTTCTTCCCTGTGTCATGGACCATGGCCAGAAGATGAAAGAAAGATTTGCGGGTGCGCGCTGTAATTACCCTGCTGGTCAGAGGGTCAACGTGTAACAGGTTTTAAAAATATGTGAGTGGGGGAAACACTGTCTAGGTCTCAATGCCAGTGACAATGTCTATAAGCATCAAAGAGCCCACACATACATGTATAAACACACACACAAAACAGCGGGTGTAAACTAGCTGTGTTTCTTCAGTTTTGTTTGTGTTAGGTGTGAAATTATATAAAAATGTGATTCTGACAGGAGTATATACTCTCATTATTTTAAGATCCATAAGGAGCATGCCTGGAATAACAATCGGAGATCATAATATAAATAATCAATATGCTGATGATACAGTCTTAATCGCTAAGAGTGAAAATGAGTTACAAGAAATGTTGGACATTATAGTGAAAGAAAGCAAAAATAAAGGACTCAGCCTTAATAGCAGAAAGACAGAAGTAATGGTAGCAACAAAGAAAAAGACATCACCTCAGTGCAAAATAAAGACAAGTGGAACAATATTAAAACAGGTAAATGAATTTAAATATTAGGGAACTTTGTTAACCTCAGATGGAATATGTAAAGCAGAGGTGAGATGCAAAAGTTTAGCTCAGGCAAAAGCTGCTTTCCAAAAAATGAGGAAGATGCTATGCAATCCATTTTTGACAATAGAAACAAGAGAAAGAGTTCTTAAATGTTTTGTAGAGCCAGTCTTAACATATGGATGTGAATCATGGACAATAGGACAACAGACAAGAAAATCACTGGAGTCTGTAGAAATGTGGTTTTACAGAAGAATGTTGAGAATACCATGGACAGCTTAGAAGAGTAAGGAAAACATTATGAAAGAGGCCAAACCAAAAAGAGAGCTAATTTCCTATTATTAGGAAGAAACAATCATCATTTTTTGGCCATGTAATGAGAAGAGAACAACTGGAATACATTGTAACAACTGGCAAAATTGAGGGACGATGAGATAGAGGGAAGCAAAGAGAAAAGATACCAGGCAGCTTAAGAGAATGGCTTAGCAGAAGGTCAACAACAGAAATGATAAATAACTGTCATGATCAAAAGTTGTGGAGAGACATGATCACCTACGCCAGCAGACCAGGTGATGATGATGATATACTCTCAGTTTCATATGCAGAGTAAGGTGATCCTGAGACAGACCTAACAAGCTGATAGGGAAGTTATTCTGTTCATTTTTATCATCATCATCATTGAGTGCCGTCTCCGCAACGAAGGTTGGCTACAATGGAGCGCCATTTTGCTCTATCTCTTGCTTTGATGGTGCAGGTTGTCATCGGTTGATTTGTCCATCTTTTGATGTTACTCGTCCATGTTAATCTTGGTCTGCCTCTGCCTCTTTTACCTTGTATTTTCCCTCCAGGATCACTTTCAGTAGGCTGTTGTGTCTTTTAACATGGCCTAAGAATCGCATTTGTCTTGTTCTAATTGTGTTCAGAAGTTCTCTTTTCATTTTTAGTTGTTTTAAGACTTTGTCATTTGTTTTCTTTTCCTTCCATCCAATTCTACCTATTCTTCTATATATCCACATTTCAAAGGCTTCAATTCTCTGTTCTGTTTTCTTGTCTAATGTCCATGTTTCAGCACCATATAGGAATATTGAGAAGATGTAACATTTTGCTATTCTTAGTTTTAGCTCTGGTGTTATTTGTTTTGATGATAGTATGTCCTTCATGACATTAAAATTACTTTTTGCCATTCCTATTCTTTTGTTTATTTCAGTTGTACATTTTCCATCACTGGTTATAGTATGTCCAAGGTAGTTATAGTTCTGAACTGTCTCAAGGTCTATTCCTTCAATTTTGATATCATTTACATTTTTATCAGTGCTACACAATTTCTAATAGACAACTAGTAGAGAAGAATGTAGAAGATATAAATAAACGTACTACATTTTGCTGACAGACTCTAATAGCATTCAAACAACTTCAACATCTACTTTCCTTGAATAAGAAATGTAAAGTGAATAACATGATTTGGTTATTTGGTTATGGAAGTACCCAGTATCACTGCAAACGAATTAAAATCCATAATTGCTCAACCACCTGTGCTAGCATAAGATAACTGTAGTCTCCATCATAGCAGTCTCAGCACATGCCAAAAGACATAAGGCGAACCGTGCAGAAAGTGAACACAGCCAACTGTTCCCTGTCATACGATATCATCATTCACCGTAAACAATTGGAATATCGAAACATCAAAACGGATGAGGCACACAGCTCACGGTGTGCACAGAGCACTTAACTCAGTAGCTCCTGCAACAAGCCAGACGTGGAATATGAGGAAACTGCAAGAAGGAACACTTTTCATGCATAGCCTTCAATTGTTCCCGCCCCCTATCCACCATATACAGGAAGTTCACATCCTCCTGAAAATGATGATTGTCATATTTTAAAAAATGTATAGCGTTGATGATGATAGGCCATCGTTGTTGACTCCAATTCCAAACATATAAACACACAGTTAGTCATCAGATTATCCCCATCGCGCATCAAACAACAGACCATAAGATTAGCATATGGCCGGTCTAGGGATATACGATGAGCCATTATGATGACGTAGCACACACAACAATGTTGCGCCCTTTAGATTCCTTATTACTCTAGTGAATGCAGCCTATGACGAACAAAATACGGTGCAAATTCCCTAAAGAGATAAAACTGTATCTGATGAAGCATTTCACATTAATGAGTAACAAGTAAATAACTTGCGGCAAGCAATTCCAACAACAAAGCTGTCATGAACAGCCCCAACGTGACATAAAGCGCAGTTCAAGTCTAGATGGTGGAAGGTCGCATTCACAACACTTGATTTGTCAAAAAGGGAATATTGCCGGCGTACTATTCCGCTTTATCAGCGCAGATGTAATAAGTAGATCATCATTTTGACTTTAACGCAGAAAAGTGCAATGGAGAACTGAAATTAAACAGACCCCGATTGCACTTTCTGCAACGATCGAGAGAACGTGAACCAGATTCACCATCTTGGAAACGGAAGCCCCGTGTCAATTGGAGGACAAAAGAAGACATTAAATATAGCTATAGAGCATCGGGTTATAAAACAAGTAACAAACTTTAAATATCTTGGAACAACATTCTCTGAAGATGTAAAATCAATAAAAAAGTAAACAAAGCAACAAGGCAAACCGAATACTTGGACAGCTATCCCTATACTTCAATACAAAGCAATACCTATTACCACCAAGAAACATCTTATTATACCTTCCAAATATTTTTTAGGCGAACCTGTACACGGGACCAAAAAACTTGTACAAGTGGGGAAAAAACGTGCATGGCAATTTTAAGTGTTAATTTATAACAATAATAGTTATTATTACTATTTAATATTAATAGTAATAATTAATAGTTTCCGCAAGAAGTTCTGACTGGACATAACAATTTCTTTCAAATTTAGCAGTTTATGTCATGTTTAAATTAGTGCTAAATTCAAAAATCCATTAAAAAATATACACTAAAGTAATTATTAAACATTTATTTGAAAATGCAGAACTATTGACAGAAGCTCATTAAGAGTGAAAACGAGTTACAAGATATGTTAGACATTATAGTGAAGGAAAGCAAAAATAAAGACAGAATTAATGGTAGCAACAAAGAAAAAGACAGCACACTATGTGGCCGTTTGGCTTTTATAGGACACCCAAATCCAGGTAGTGTGGGTTCACATCTAAAACGAGTTCATGATAAATTCATTCATTCATTTTCCTCTCGAACTGAAGACAGCACATAAGGTGGAAGTCATAGTTCTCTACGATTAACCATTTGCTGCTAGTTCATGTTGATCTTGGTTGTTTCTTCGTCCATGGTTGAAACTTCCTAAGTAATTGTTTTGCACAGCGATTCTCTGTGTCTGCATTGTTTTCTTTTACCAGATGGTTTCTCATGAATACCTGATGTGGAAGTCTTTCTTCATTCATCCTCACCAAATAACTGATGTACTTTCAGTGCCTTTTTCTTGTAAAGCTTGACACATATTCTTGTTTAGATTCATCTCTTACCTGTTTTGTTGAAATGAATTCTTTCCAGCTTATGTTTGAGATCATATAAAATTTGCCTTTGAAGGCATTTACTTTCCTTTACAAAGCTTTGGTGGATTTCTAACTTTCACATCCATATGTTAGCACTGGTATCACACAGAGTTAAACAGTCTAATTTTTGTTTGTTTACTGAGAACTTTTGATCTCCAGATGTTCAGTTTCTTGACAGCATTTGATGTTAGTGCGATGTATGTCATGATTTCTGATGTTATGTCTCCATCACTGGACATAATTAGCAGTGTTAAAGTGCTAAATAAAGACAATATCAGGGAAGGGTGTATTTTCTTCTAGATAATAAACAGATGCCATTTCTCAACAGAATCAAAGCATTCAGAAGTCAGTCACAAGCTGAAGGAACTTCAAGAGAGCGGAGATACATTCCAAACATCAGAGGTTTGCTTCTAATATTTGATGTACATTACACTTCTCATGGCTGGTCTGAATTTGATAGAAAATAGCATTATGGTAACATTGTTCAGTAATGATTTGAAAAGTGTGAATATAGCGAAAGAATAAAACAACTTTTGTTGTATTTGGACTATGTTGGTGATGAGTGTGAACAGTTTTTATGCGTTCCTTTTATATGAACAGTTTAATGTTTTCTTTGTGTTTGTTAACTTTAGATAATTATTTGTGTTTAAGAATCAATCTCTAAACCACATACATTGTTTGTAAGAGTTGGGAGCTGGGAAGCCAGTGTAACATTTACAAGTCATGTGCAGTAAATTTGTGTAAGGAACAGGTTGATGTTTGGAGTTTGGAGCATTGACCTGGAGTTTGCCAATCAGTACATTTATACAATTGTCACAACAAACATGTCACAGATTTGTGATGTATTACTGAAAGCTTGTGTGATTCGCTTGATATTTGACTGACTTACACCGTGTCTTTTCAGCATGAGTATAAAAGTACAATCCAGCTTTTGGAAAATGAGAAGCGGGATTTATCCATCATTGCCAATAAAAGAAATAAAGAAATTGATCGCTTGAATGGTATGTTGAAATTTTATTTCTCATTTCCTAAGTTTGCCTCAGTGGTATTTCATAATTGTTTAAATTACATATTGTTCTTGTAGGCCTCAATTTATTTATTTATGTTAAAAGAAAAAAGTGTCAGAGCACACAAACACACAGAAAGGGAGAAAGAAAAAAGTGTCAGAGCACACAAACACACAGAAAGGGAGAAAGAAAAAAGTGTCAGAGCACACAAACACACAGAAAGGGAGAAAGAAAAAAGTGTCAGAGCACACAAACACACAGAAAGGGAGAGTGAGCTTTCAACTATGATTTCACTAGCTTATCTATTCATGTTTATTTCACATTATTCTCTCAGTGTTTATGCTTTTGTTTGTTGTAAACTATCCAGGTTATTTCATAACCCTTTTAGCGCCACATTTTTTTACACAAACATGACTCCAATTGTATTGTCTTTTTTTAAAAAAACCTTTACTACTTTTGTCTTGACCCACTTGTACATAAGCACTCATAAAATGTGGACCAATGAAATATTTTCTAACATTTTGTGACTGAAGACAAAATAAAAACACTTTTACAAACAGAGAAGCAGTATTACAGTAGGAAATTTAGTGCTTATGACACAACCAACACGTAACTATTTTACTCACTATTTTTGGCAAACTTTATAGAGGTTTGCGTGAACATATTTAATCATAGTTCAATTAATAAGTTTCAATACAAGTCAATTTTTGACTATACGCTGAAAGGCAGATGAGGAAGGAACGGAGAAGAAGTAAATTTTTTAGAAAAAAAAAACCCTTTCAGATTAAGAGTAATCTGTACAAATTAGAAGGTATGCAGCTTGTCCTTGGCATGTCTCACTTGTTTTCTTGAGAGTCCACTGTATAGCTCTTCATGTGGTTGGGTCTGGATTTCTTCTGGGCACATCACCTGTCCAACAGTATCCTCTACCTGTTTTCTCATCTTTAGCAGTTCTTAGTTACTGCTTTTGCTTGACCAAAATATTCTGAAAATGTTCCTGAAAAGCATTGTGTGAAATGACAATGTGAATGTTCTCTCCTACATTCACATCTATATAGAAGTATTGAAAGTCTGCTAGAATTCCATGAATGTTCTCTCCTACATTCACATCTATATAGAAGTATTGAAAGTCTGCTGGAATTCCAAATGTTGTGTAAAGCCTTTCTGGCCTCATTAATTTTGAATATGCCTAAATGCTGTCGGTGAAATCTCTATATACCTAAATGGTGTCAGTGACAATTTTTATGTGAGCCTTAATGTGGAAATTACTATATACGCCTTAATGGTGTTAGTGACAATTTCTATATATGCCTAAATACTGTCAGTGACAATTGCTCTATATATAACTAAATACTGTCAGTGACCATTTTTATGTGAGCCTAAATGTGGAAATTACTATCTATGCCTTAATGGTGTCAGTGACAATTTCTCTATAACTTAATACTGTCAGTGACAATTTTTATGTGAGCCTTAATGTGGAAATTACTATATAAGCCTTAATGGTGTCAGTGACAATTGCTCTATATGCCTAAAAGTGTCAGTCAAAATGTGTGCGTATGCTTAAATGGTGTAATTGAGAATCTCTGTGTATGCCTACATGAAGTAATTGAGAATCTCTATATATTCCTAAATTATGTAAATAATAACCTCTACGTATAACTCTGACCTCACTTACACCCCACAGAGGAAGTAGATCAGCTGAACAAGAAGATGTCAGCAGCCATCAATGAGAAATGTGAGGCCCAGGCCAAGCTCAGTGAGATTCAGTCTCAGGAAGTGTCCAGGGAGGTCAGACCCCAGCTTTTGTTATTGTCATTGCCATAGTTCATGCAGAATAGGGAGCCAGTGATGGGGAGTTCATGCAGAATACTTTTATACTTAACACAACTCTTACGCTCAACACAACTTTTATAATGATCAGCACTATTGTTCTCACTTCTTTTCATTAAGATCAAAGAGCAACTTTTATGATTTGTTCTACTCAACACTCAACTTTTACTTCTACCCAACATAGCAATTCCTTAACGTTCTCCTGTTAAGTGGCCCATGTATGCGTTATTTTGCTAGTTTATGGTATATATATATATATATATATATTCCTTGGAAATTTTCTTTATTTGATAAAATATCAAAGTGTAATAGATCTCTTATTTCATTGTTTTACCTGTATATCTCTTATTCATTGATTTGCCTGTTTATTCATTCTTGTATTGACAATGACTGAGATAATTTATCTGCTGACAGTATAGAGAGAAGAGGCTAGACAAGGAGAAAGAGCAGCTGGAGAAACAGGTGGAGTGGCTGAACCAGCAGTTGACTGAAAAGACCAACCAGCTGAGCCTTGTACGCAGAGAAAAGGTATGTCATGTGTGATAAGGTGGTGGTGGTATGCTCATGTCTGACTGTAGTGCTGTATTTTCTGCAACTACATTATTGTCAAAATAATGTTTTACACAAAATATAACGTGTGTCAACACAAGTTCTTATACATGTGTGTCTAACCCTAGATTATGACACCTATCCATGAGCAATGTTTTCATGACACCTTCAAAACAATTATGAAAACAAATGTTACATTTGGAGTTCCAAAGATAGTATTTTCTTTGAATTTTTGCTACGCAGCTGTGTGTTTACTCTAGGAGAGACATGGGAATCAGATGTGGTAATCATTTCCTGACATTTGATTTATGGACTGAAATTCGACTGCATGGTGCCATGGCTACTGGAGGTGTTACATTGTCTATTCACACATCTGTCCTTTATTTCAGCTGTATCTTCGGTTTTCTCTTAGCGCTGTTCATTGCCTATCCCATGTTACAAAGATTTGTTTGATGTTTCGCCGGCAGCCAAAGAGATTTCCTCCATCATAAAGGAAAAAAAGAATTTCTTGAAAATCCGCAAAATTTATTTAAAAAAAATAACAGCCAGTCTTATGACACCTTTGTAATTTTTATATTTTGTATGTGATGTTAGAAAAAAAAATCCATAATGAAAGGAAACAAATCCAACACTCAGGGGTCACAGGAAGCAATAATTAGGAAGGTATAGGGTGGAGTGAAATGTTTGCTTACTGCAAACTGTTAAATTCCAAGAATTTGTATTTTGAATTCATAAATTTTACGAACATGTCAGAATATACGGTTAATATAGTTAAGACAACTCATTGTTTACTGTGTATAGAAATGACCATATTTAGTACTAATGAGTTACTACTGTTCCTATTCTCTGCTTTCAGACCAGCCATGTCCTGGATATACAGTCACAGTTGGAAGAAAAGACTCAAGAGGTTGGTTCATAGTTTGAAGAGAAATTGAAACAAAATAATTTTTAAAAACAAATTTACTTTAATTTACAAGCTAAAAATGAATATTGGTATAGCACACACATGTATACTAAGTGATTCGATGAGCATGATATAAAAAAAAGTGGAGGCGGGCTCTGTACGCATGCAATGGGTAGTGTCATCGCAGAAGTCCAAAATACATAAGGTCACCTTTGTTTATGTACCTGGACATGCGGGAGTGCGGGGAAATGAAAGAGTGGATAGGTTGGTTAGCTGCGCTGTCGTTGAGGACGGGCAACCAATGGATCGACCTGACATCATCAATGCCCTCCGAAATGTGGGAAGAGCACAGGACTTCGACAAACACAGATCCACGTCAATTCTTCGGATGAAAGAGATGGGAGTTAAGATGGGCACAGCCAGAAATGAGAAACTTAGTGGGTGTGTAAGAAAACTTATCTACCAACACAGAACTGGAGTCGTCAGTTGCTGGACACTGCAGGACTTGCTGAAGAGGGGATCTGAGCACCTATGGACACGTTCGGAGTGCAATGATGATGACCCGCAAATAACTCAATTGGTATAGCATTTTCTGTTGAAGATAAAACTAATTCAAGCTGTGTAGACACTGTTGAAGATGAAACTAATTCAAGTTGTGCAGACACTGTTGTAAATGAAACTAATTCAAGCTGTGTAGACACTGCTGTAGATGAAACTAATTCAAGTTGTGTAGACACTTGTAGTTGAAACTAATTCAAGTTGTGAGGACAGTTCCTGTCTCTCATAGTAAGTGTTGGAATAATTGTTTAACTTTTGCTCTACAGCTTACCCACTTACTGAAAGTTGTAGAATCACTTAAAGAGGCAGCTGAAGAGCAGAGCAAGCGAATGGAGTCCCTTAACCAGAAACTGAAAGATGTAGGTTTATTGTCAATCACTTTATTGTTTTTTATTTATTTATTAATTTTGTTAACATAACTTGTAAGTCTTTTTTTAAGCCACCATCTGACTGTAGTTCTCAAATTTTTTTGGGCTCCTTCAACTCCTTCAGCTCCATAAACACATTCATGTCATTCTTTTGACATCCTTAACTCATCCTTGTCATAGCCTCTTCACCTAATAAACTCATCTTTGTCTGTAACATAATTCATCAAGAGGATCCCATTTAACTCCTTGAACTTTTCTTGCTGCCAACTAAACTCCATAAATTCATCAGAGCGACCGTGTCAACAGAATTTATCAATGCATTTTGGAAAATGCTGTGACAAATGGTGGAGCAGATATGGGGAATTCCTGAATTCAGTGAAACTGGTTCCATGGATAGAATAGAAAAAATTTCATATATTGATTACATGCAATGTCTCTTGAAATAATCTGTCAACTTGCTATTTTGGCAGGAGAGAGATGGACAAGTCCAGTTGGAGGAGCAGTTTAGACAAGAACTTGCAGTACAGAAAAGACTTACTGATTTGTACAAGGTTGGTGTCATATATTGAATTCAAAAGATGTTTTTTTTTTGTTGATATATATTGCCAATTCTGGTGAAGCAGAGTGGACACATTTTCCATTTTCTGCATTTCAAACGCAGTACAGCATTATCCTAAATAAAAGTGCACAATTTTGAGTATAGCACAGTGGAGGAATATCCAGCTTTCTACATTTAAGTACATTACTGTATTTTCTGAAGTAAAGCTGCACAAATTTGCAAAGCAGAGGAAATTCTTCTTTTCTGTTATTGAAGTGCATCATTGCATACATTTACAATATTGACATTTGAAATGCATAAAAAAAAACTAAAACTTATTATTATCAATATTTTGAATGCACCAGCATTCTCTGAAAGCTCTCATCACAGACATTTGTTCACAAACTAAAACCATTTTTCTTCCCTCTTCTACCTTTCAGCTCCATGTGGAGTATAGGTCTTCAACAAACACTTTCCAACCTGTTCATTTGTGCTACCTAAATTTGCCTAACAAGATATATTCTAACTTAGATTAGACGGTCATAGAGATTTAGCAAAGATGATGGTTTTTTATAAGACCACAAGCAATGAAAGCCTGTGTTATAGTAATACATGATATGCCTTATTTTTGGTCCCCAGGGTTAGGCCAAAATGTATTTTGAGTTGACAGGTGGAAATAGAAATGAGAAAGAGAATCGGATGGCTTGGAAGTTTGTTGAAGATCTCTATATTCCACAGGAATCTGAGAGGCAGAAGAAGAACTTAGATTAAACCATGCTGCAAGCTAGCACAGTTTACACAAAAAATTCCACCCACTTTACAAACCAGAAGCCAGTAGACCTATTTGTTGTGTCCAATTCTGGACATAATTCTCTCAACATTTTCTGGCTTAGATGAAGTTGACATTTCAAATTGACCAATTAGAGCAATGATTAATGAAAGGTTTTGTAACCTGTTAGTGAGTAAAATTTGCAACACTTGTTAAGGTTGTACCTCCAAAATGAGGCTGGTATTCCTTCTTTTGTGTAACTCAACAATTTCTCCTCAACACCCACACTTACAAGGTCATTAAGATACCGTATTGGTAGTTTACGGCAAGCTGTGATATCCGCACCATTCAGCTTGATGCATTCCTCTTCAGCACAACATTTTGCGGTACTGGGTTGTCTTCCTTCTGCAATCCCTGCTCACTTTAGCCGACAGGTTAGTGTGTTTCCAACTGGGAGGTGGAATAGGCTAGCTGTTGTTTTTGTCAGCTATGAGAGGTGTTGATGGACAACTTGGCCTTCAGAATAGCAAAGGATTATGACCAAGGGGGGCATGGCATGCAGCAGAGAAGTTAAGGAAACAGTATTGCAATCTGCAAATCCATTCAGATTGTATCTTATTATAACTGTTAGATTTAATGGATCTGTACATAGCTTGTGATAGAGTTGCTTGCACAGAACAGAGACAAATGGCGAGATTTTATAACATATCTTTAGGATTGAAAACTGCTAGAATAAAAATTGAGATAAGAGAAAGAGTATCTGGGTCTATGCTCTATGGTTCGGCTAAGGCTCAAAGGTCAATAGATAGATAGACATAGCTTGCATACTAACATGATATGTTTGTGCTATGTTGCTACTAAACTATGATCAGTAAATCTGTTTTAGGTTGCTGCCACCACTCTACTAGTAATTATTACAGACATATTTTCTTGCACAGGATTTACCAATAATTCTTCGCCTACTTGTTGAACCATGCCTATTTTTTAAACTCGACATACTTGTTAAACCGTGCCTACTTGTTAAACTACCTGCTTGTTGAATCGCGCCTACTTGTTAAACTCAGCCTACTTTGCCTGTTTGTTAAACTCTATCTACTGCATTAAAAGTTACTTTTCTACACAGGTCTCCTCTGAAGAGAATGAAGAAAAATTAACTGAGTTAACTGGTGCAGTGGATGAACTGAGGAAGCTACTGAAAGATGCATCCACAGGTACAGTTTGTTAAGGCATTGAGATCTTTAGTTGGGATGTGATGTTTGTGGATTTGATGGTTTATTAGATGTGGTAGCATTTGTGGATGTTATTGGACACAGGGATATTTTGTTAATAAGTGTTGTTGGTTTTTGAAATCTGGTATAAGATCATACAGAATTTTGTGATACCATCATCATCATCATGTGCCATACCGGTTGGCGTAGGCAATCATGTCCTTCCACAATCTTCAATCTACAGTGCAACGTATCAGTTCTGTTGTTGACTGTTTTCCATGCCATGACACCAAGCTATCCAGTATTTTCTCTCTTTGTCGCCCGTGATCTCTTCTTTCCTTGGATTTTGTCAGTTGTAACCAAGTATTCCAACTTTCCTCTTCTCATGATGTGTCCAAAAAATGTTGATTGTTTCCTTCTGATGTTTTTCAGGAGCTGCCTTTTTGTGTTGGCCTCTTTGAGAATGTCCTCATTGGTCTTTTTAGCTGTCCAGGGAACTTTCAACATTTGTCTACTGTCCATGATTTGCTTCCATAGGTCAGAATTGGTTCTATATAGCACCGATGAATTCTCTTTCTCATTTCTATTGACATATATTTGTTGCATAAGATATTTTTCATTTTCTGAAATGCTATTTTGGCCTGAGCTATTCTACTTTTTATTTCTGTGGTGCATCTCCCATCTGATATTATTATTGTGCCTAAGTATTTAAAACATTGCACTTGTTTCAGATTTGTCCTGTTTATTTTTATGCTGCATGATGGTGATGATTGTTTCTTTGATATGACCATTACTTCTGTTTTCTTACTATTCAGACTGAGACCCTTCTTGTTGCTTTCTTTTACTATTGTGTCTATCATTTCTTGTAGTTCATTCTCAGTCTCTGATATTAAGACTGTCATCCGCATATTACAAATTATTTATGTTGTGACCGTTGACTTCAATTCCTTTTTTGTCTGCTATTGATCTCATAATATGTTTGCTGTAAAGTGAAAACACGTCCGGCAACAGAACACAGCCTTGCCAGACTTCTTGTTTTATAAGCTGAAATTGTCCTGTGTGGTTGTTAATTCATATAGCTGCTGTTTGTTGCCAGTACATGTTTTTTATGATTCGCAGATCCTTGTCATCAATGTTTAATTTCTCCAGCATATTGATTATTTCCACATGCTTTACTTTGTCAAATGCTTTTGTGTAGTCTATAAAGCACATATAAAGATCTTTCTTTACCTCTATAGATCTTTCTTAAGATATATATTGCATTATTGGTGCCCTTTCCTTCCACAAATCCATATTGTTCCTCACTTATTTCTGGTTTTATTTTGTTCCTTACACGTCTCATGATGATTCTTAGTAATATTTTCATCATATGGCTCATGAGTCTAATAGTGCGATGGTCTTCACAATCAGTGGCACCTGACTTCTTCGGTATGGCTACAAAGATAGATTTTAGTAGATTTTCGGGTATGTGTCCAGTGTTATATATATCATTGAGTAGTTTTGTTATGACTTGTACTCCCAGCACTCCTAATGCATTTATCTCTTCAATTGTTATATTGTCGGGACCTGGAGTTATGCCTCTTTTCATGTGTTGAATTGCGTTCTCCACTTCACTCAGCATTATTGGTGGTCCTGTCTTTGTTTGAATTGTTTCGCTT
Source organism: Megaustenia siamemsis (assembly GCA_032433765.1). Classification (NCBI taxonomy): domain Eukaryota; kingdom Metazoa; phylum Mollusca; class Gastropoda; order Stylommatophora; family Ariophantidae; genus Megaustenia; species Megaustenia siamemsis. The sequence goes on along the minus strand of JAVIAB010000139.1, from coordinate 95,661,943 downwards.
TATGCTGGTCTTTCATCATCATCATACAGTTGGCTGAGTATATTCTGTCCATCTTTCCATTATCTTCTCGTGTCCCATTATATTATATTTCCTTCCTTTGATTTCATACATCCTGAAACTTTGACTTCTTTTCTTCCTGTTAATTCATTTAACTGATTGTGCATACATTTTGAGTCTTTCTTTTGTTGTTTTTTCATTTTTTCACATTTCTGTTTTAACCATCCTTCCTTTGTCTCTCTGCATTTGTTTTGGATCTCTTTATGCAATATTTTGTATGTCCGTTCTTCTTTCTTATGTATTCTTCTTTTGTCCATTAGTTAAAATATTTTTTCTGTCATCCATTTCTTTTTGTTGATTCTTTTAGTCACTGGTATTGCTTCTTTTGATGTTTGTGGAATCAATTGTTTTGTGATACCATATCAAGTTGAAATATGTCTGGAATTTAGTGATACCTTGATGAGATGAAGTGCTGCTTTTTTGTTATTTAGAGACAAGCAGTCCAAAATTTAGTGCTATTTTCTAATGTCGAGCAATTCGAGTAAAAGATTTAGTACAATCTGCTGTGTATACTGGTTGGTTTGAATGGAATGTTCTAAAGTTACCATGTTTTCCTATTTTAAATATTGCAGCTTACACAACCCTGGAGGCTTCTAAAGGGGAGCAACTGCAGAAACTGGAGGTCTGCTGCTCAGAGAAAGGTAGGCAACATGTCCATATTCTCTTCATGATTTCAGCTGGTCAGAACCGAGTTCTGTTTTTAGCAAACACGTGTCATGGCCCAGCATGTATTCACTAATATGTTTTGTTGTTTTTTTTTTCATTCGCCAGCTTTATATCTTTAGTGAAGTCCGGATTGAATTTTGCGTGAAAGTCACTTTTTCTTATTTTTCACACTGGCAGCCAAATGCTAAGGTGTCCCCTGCCATACAGGCAGATATTCTCTAACTTCAGAGGTACTCTCATATTTTTATCATTGAGGGTTTTAACTTTTATGGGTATATTTTTCCTATTAATATTTGCCTGGGCTTCTTCTTTTCACTGATACCTAAAAGGTGTCGTGGTTATATCATTTTTCGTTCTTGAGCTGCTCAAACTGTCTGAATTAGTGATTTTCCTTTGTTCTTACATGTCTCTGTCACTGCATCTTCTTCTGGGTCTTCCTCTTGGTCTTTTTCCATGCATTCTTGAGAACAACGCCCTTGACGGTGATTGGTGAGGATTCATTCTGACCAGGTGGCCAGACCATTTAGGTTGTTGTTCTATATATTCTTGGCATGGTTTTGTTCCTACCATTTTTCTTATGGTTTCATTTGGTATTCTATCTCTTCTCGTTTTGTTTGTTACTTTTTTGCCTGGGCAGCTGCCATTTTTTGCCTACGCTTTTTGATTTTCAACTGCCAAGGGTTTTTTAACATACACAGAGTGCACATGGGAACTCCTGTTTTTCCACTGTTTTCTGAGAGGGTTAATTATCTTACTTTCCAGAGAACAGGGGATGGCAAAGCCACAGATTTTATTTTATTTATGAAAAAAAATTTTCCACCGGCTGTGGTGGGAATTGAATGGGACCTTCTAGTCCAGAAACCGACCAGTAGACCACCCAGTGCGTGCACATCCTTCCCCGCATTGTCATCTAAATGTGGTAGACTACTTTCTATGAGAGCTAATTGTGGTGTATTCTTGTTATTACAAACTACTATTCTTTCATGAGATGCCAGGGATTCAATAACAATGTGTGCTTTTTCATCTATTGACCAAAGCTTGCCGCATAATATCAAAGCCCACCCATCCCAGTAAGAGTGAACAAGAAGTTGTCAAGTGAATGCTGCATACAAGATGGATAGTGAACATCATAACTTGTACAGAATTGTGTGAAATGGTTTAGAGTTATGTCAAATGGTTTAGAGTTGTGTTAAATGTGAAGGACTGAAAAAGAATGATTAATGCATGTTGAAAAATGTTATTTATTGAAAGCGAAATCTGTGAAACTGGATCAGATAGACTTTAGCTTATTGCAATAATTGTATGCTTTCTCAGACAAGGCAAAGTTGGTACAGTTGAGGAGATTGCATGGCAGAAATAGATATCTATAATGACTACCTTAGTCAGGAGCTTGTTGTGTATAGATTGTAGTTCTTCTATCACATTTTACCTACTTCTTATTTTCTATGTTATTGTAAAATTGGAAATCTAGCCTCATGCTCCTAGTAATCAATGTCTGCTGTCTTTGTGTGGTTACTTTAACTTTTGTTATTGTTTCACTATAAAGATGAGACCATTGCTAAACTCAAGCAAGAACTGAAGAATGCCAATGAACTTATGACTGCTTTGAAAAAAGGTAGAGTATTTTTCGTGTTTGTTTTCGCATGCCTACTTGATATCTCTGGAGAAATGATTAAAAAAATAGTATTGTTAAAGCTTTATGTAATTAATGGGTGACGCATATATTTGAACGACTCAAAGGCCTTCAACAGAAACAGCACACACACAGATTTATAAGTAAATAAAATGAACACTACATAGCTAAATTTGTATTGACCCCTTGATATCTCTAGCAAAGTCCAGAGAGATTGAATTTTATGTGAATATAACTTTTTCCTACATTTCACTCAAGCAGCCGTGTGCATGGGTGAACCCGAAAGCCGTCGTTTGGGATCGAACCCTACCCCTTGTCCTTTGTAGTCCAGTTCACTAACCGCTGAGCTATCGCAGCTCCTTTTTTACTTATATAATATAATAATTACTACCTATAACTTTATTATATAATGCTATTTGAATAGATAAACAGAAATTAAAGAAAACTGGCCATATAATTCATAAATGTGCAGATAAAAAAAATGAGCACTACCACCTTCTACCCCAGATGACAAGGCATGACATGTGTAATCTGCTTAATTGTTTGATTGCAGTAGTGTTTATTACAATTGTGCTACAGAAATAATTGAAATACTTACAGCATGTACTGTATAAGACTTGTCACTGCAAAGAAGGGAAAACAATACAGTTATATTATCACAAATAACAGCAATTGAATGTGGATAATTTCAAAGAACTAAATAAATGGAACATCTTCTGTTTAATGACAGAATGAGGAGATCAGTCACTGCTGACTGTATATGTGGATAAATGCATTGAGAAGTGTGTACTGAAATGTTCACTGTTTAAAAGCTATACTAATCTACTATATCAGTAGATCACTTATCTGATGGTGTTTACTTTGTAGACATTAATATTATGTTGTATCATTGCTGACATCATGATAGGATGAGCTGACATGATAGAACAAACTGACATGAGTGAATGAGCTGACTTTATGTTAGAATGAGTCTGACATGATAATAGAGTAAGCTCACATCATGATTGAATGAGCTGACATGCTAGAGCAAACTGACATGATAGAACAAACTGATGTTATAGAACAAACTGACATGAGTGAATGAGCTGACATCGTGTTAGAATGAGTCTGACATGATTGAATGAGCTGACATCATGTTAGAATGAGCCTGACATGATAATAGAGTAAGCTGACAGTTATATTATCACAAATAACAGCAATTGAATGTGGATAATTTCAAAGAACTAAATAAATGGAACATCTTCTGTTTAATGACAGAATGAGGAGATCAGTCACTGCTGACTGTATATGTGGATAAATGCATTGAGAAGTGTGTACTGAAATGTTCACTGTTTAAAAGCTATACTAATCTACTATATCAGTAGATCACTTATCTGATGGTGTTTACTTTGTAGACATTAATATTATGTTGTATCATTGCTGACATCATGATAGGATGAGCTGACATGATAGAACAAACTGACATGAGTGAATGAGCTGACTTTATGTTAGAATGAGTCTGACATGATTGAATGAGCTGACATCATGTTAGAATGAGCCTGACATGATAATAGAGTAAGCTGACAGTTACATTATCACAAATAACAGCAATTGAATGTGGATAATTTCAAAGAACTAAATAAATGGAACATCTTCTGTTTAATGACAGAATGAGGAGATCAGTCACTGCTGACTGTATATGTGGATAAATGCATTGAGAAGTGTGTACTGAAATGTTCACTGTTTAAAAGCTATACTAATCTACTATATCAGTAGATCACTTATCTGATGGTGTTTACTTTGTAGACATTAATATTATGTTGTATCATTGCTGACATCATGATAGGATGAGCTGACATGATAGAACAAACTGACATGAGTGAATGAGCTGACTTTATGTTAGAATGAGTCTGACATGATAATAGAGTAAGCTCACATCATGATTGAATGAGCTGACATGCTAGAGCAAACTGACATGATAGAACAAACTGATGTTATAGAACAAACTGACATGAGTGAATGAGCTGACATCGTGTTAGAATGAGTCTGACATGATTGAATGAGCTGACATCATGTTAGAATGAGCCTGACATGATAATAGAGTAAGCTGACATCATGATATCTGTGAATACCCAGGTGCTGTGACCTTGTCTGAGGATGCAGTAGAATCTTTGTCACCCTCGGCTGCAGCCACTAGCAAGCTCTTAAAGTCTGGCATGTCCCTGACCCAGGTAACCATGTTTGTCTCAACAGTTTTTTCTAGGAATACATCACCATCAAGTACATTGATGATCATGTCTCTCCACGATCTTCTATTATACATAATCATTTCTGCTGTTGACTTTCTGCTTTTTTGTCTTATAAGTTGTCTTGTATCTTTTCTCGTTTCACTCTATCTCCTCTTCCATAAAGCGCAGGATATAGAAGGATGGAGTTGGATTCCATGAACATGTCTTAAAAACCTAGATTAAGCATTGCTGATGTGCATCTGATAACATGAACAAACTGCATGAATATCATGTCGAGGTGGGAGATGAGAGCGCTACGCATGAATCTAAGTGGCATACAGGGAAATATGGCGTTAGTGACCCTATATTTTACAGACCTTCAGCACATGATTTTTGGGGTAATGTGGTCGGTATTATGCCCGTGCTGCTTTACTTTCCCAGAATAAAATCTGGTACCCATTTAAGGCTGGGTGAATCCGGAAGCCGTCGGTTGGGATCGAACCCTACCCTTTGTCCTTTGTAGTCCAGTTCACTAACCACTGAGCTATCGCGGCTCCCATGCCAACCATGTCATAACAAAATCCCGCAAAGGATTAGCTGCCTTGAAGGTCATGGCAACTGCCAACATCGAACAGAGGCTACTTACTCTTCTGTTTCAGGGATTAGTCCTCGCACCAATCGAGTATGCCCTGGCAATTCTTACTGTCAGTACGACTCAAATTGACAGGCTGGAGAAAATGCAAAATGAAGCCATGCGCATTATCTTGGGATGTACAAAGGACACTCTTTATGTAGCAATGAGGCATCTTCTTGACTTTCCAACCATGGATGACAGAATCAAGATCTGGAGAGTACGAGCATAACTGAAGATTAGTACAGATAAAGAGCATCTATTGCACCATGTGCTCAACACAGGGAAAGGTGCCAGGCTAAAAAGAGGCAAATCATGGGTGGGCTGAGCAGAAGATGTCATCAAACAGGTCTGTGGGCTTACCAATATCAGTGTTGGTGAGGAGTGGATACCGGTGCCTACGTCATTCAAGGGGACTTTCTCGTGTATTGTCACACTTGACAGGAAAAGTAGGGAACAGAACCCGGTCGTGGTTAATGCTGAGGTCAACGGCCTCATCTGCAATAACACTGATAAGAAAGATGCAGTCATCTATACAGACGGATCTGTAAGACGACACCAAAGAAGTGCATGGGCATTTACAGCACGTTCGGCAGGCAGAATAGTCTACGAAGACAGTGGTGCATACGTCATGACCACGAGTAGCATGACAATGGAGGTGATGGCAGTGACCAAGGCATTCAAATGGTTAGAGTCACAAGATTACACCCACGCATGTATACTGAGTGATTCAATGAGTATGATAAAAAAAGTGGAGGTGGGCTCTGTACGCATGCAATGGGTAGAGTCATTGCAGAAGTCCAAAATACACATGGTCGCCTTTGTCTATGTCCCTGGACATGTGGGAGTATGGGGAAATGAAAGAGCGGACAGTTGGCTGAAGCAGGGAGGTAGCAGTGATATAAGAGAGTACGATAAGATGGGAGTGAGGTAGTAGAGGTCAAGGGAGATAAAGGTTGAGGGTAAAATGGAGCAGGGGGATCCACATAACGTGTTAAGAGTCTGAACACATCATGATACACGGGAATTGTAAGCAATGTAGGAACGAGGCTTGGATGTAACAAGGGGGATGATTGGTGGAAGGGAGAAAAAGCTGAGACAAAGAATAGGTGGGGAAATTCATTCGAGATGAAGCGATGGTTTGATCCGGACGGTTGGTGTTGTGTTACAACTGATACTGGGAACAAGGAGAGTCAGTCTCAAAAATGCGATAGCCAGTTAGTTGGTGTGTGGTCGCTGCATTGTTCGGACCTTATTCCAGGAGAGGTGCTAGGGATAAGTGCTGTAGAGTAGTGATAGGAGAATGTGACCATGAGCAGCACCAAGTATATAGTAGCAAGTATGAGTTAGTCTACTGGATAAAAATAATAATAAATAAATATTATTATATAGGGAACTTCCGAGGCGATAATAGGGAATAATAGAACAAAGAAGTTTGTCTGTCAATTTTTCCATGAGTTAGTCTACCAAGTTAAGTTGACTAGTTGTAAGTAGACAGTAGTGATGTAGTTAGCAACAACCATTCAAAGTGACTTTGTTAACTTGTGAGTAATATCACTATCTTAGGCTTCGTGAGGAGCAAGGAGTAGACAGTAGTAATGCAGTTAGCAGCTACAACTATGCCAAGTGACTTTGTTAAATTGTGAGTAATCTCACCAACATAGGCTTCGTGTGAGTCATAAGTCGACAGTAGTAATGTAGTTAGCAGCTACAACTATTCCAAGTGACTGTTAAATTGTGAGTAATCGCACTAACTTAGGCTTTGTGGGGAGCAAGGAGTAGACAGTAGTATTGCAATATAGCAGCTACAAACAGTCAAGTGACTTTGTTTATCTGTGAGTTCATCTCACCAACATAGGCTTCATGAGGAGCAGCGAGTAGACAATAGTGTGCCGGTGAGCAGCTATGTCTAATCCAGGGACAGAAGGTATAGCAGTAATGCGTCAGGCTTTGTGTGGAAGCATGACAGGATAGTGGGGTGTGCAGATAGCGACACTGAGCAAGGTAAGGGGGCGCTGAGTGAAATCAGCTCGCAGGGTCCAGTTAAATTAAAGAGGGCTCTATACGGAGTATGACACTCCAGGAGACAACGACATAGGCGAGGTTGAGTGAAACCAGTATCGCCAACATGGGGAGTAGCCACAGGGCTGCTTGAGATGCTAGTGACAGCATTCCTACATAAGTACTGTTAGAGGAAGGTAGGAGAAGCAAGAGTAGGGTGAGGGAGTGCAGCGACCCAAATTGTGCTGTATTGTGGATGACACTAGGGAGATCAAGTATGAGAGGCTACCAAAAGACTATTGCTATTGTAAATGTGAACTTGCTATAGGAGGTGGTTGTTGTTGTGAAATAAACCTCAGATGTGGGATTTTTCCCGGGTGTTTAGTAAATGCTTTGTCGAGTGCTAGCTGTATTGTCTGTCCCTAGTGAAGAACGAATACTGGTCTGCAACTAACCAACGGGCATAACAATCAACAGCGTGGAGTGCGACGTGAAACGATCAACCTGCCAAGGGCGTCCTACAAGGGAAGAGAGTCAATTGCGGTGTCAGTTCATCAGGGCAGTCAGACACCTTCAAGTCCAGTGCAAGTGGGCTGGCATCCGGTGTGTTCTGTCTAGGCGAGTCAAGGGCGCGTGGAAGCAGTTGCCACTGTGCAGGGCGGTGTGCTCTGAATATAGTGAAGGCTCAGGTCTTGACGAGCCTTCGCAGCATCAACGCGTCTTCTCAGCTTCAAGTTCACGAAAGCTCAGGTCTTACAGCAGAGCTTACCTGGTTATAGGGCTAGCTGCACTGTCGTTGAGGACAGGCAACCAATGGATCGAGCGGACATCATCAATGCCCTCCGAGATGTGGGAAGAGCACAGGACTTCGACAAACACAGATCCACGTCACTTCTTCCTATGATGGGAATGGGAGTTAGGATGGGCACAGCCAGAAATGAGAAACTTAGTGGGCATGTAAGAAGACTTATCAACCATCATAGAACTGGAGTCGTCAGTCGCTGGACATAGCAGGACTTGCTGAGGAGGGGATCTGAGCACCAAAGGACATATTCAGAGTGCAATGATGATGACCCGCAAATAACTCAAGAACTCAATAGTGTCATTAATTGCTAAACTTTGATGGATATTCTTCAGAAGCGATTTGAACACTTATGGCCTTGTCTGATATGCTATAAGGAAGACCCATTTACTTTTAACTCATTGACTATCTTCTAATACTACCCCATTTACTTTAACTCATTGACTATCTTCTAGTATCACCGCATTTATATATTAAAAAAAATTGTACTATGATTTTTTCTGTCAGAATATATACTTTCTAACATTTTGATTATATCTTGATGCTAAACTTTGTATATACACACACATACAATATTTATGCAATTCATCAGATCTACAGTGAGTATGTTCAAGCAGTAGATGCTTTGAGTGAGGAAAGAGAGGAAAACAAGAGGCTCAGTTCTTATCTGGAGCAAATTCTGCAGGTAATTTGGAGATAAAATGATAGTTCTCATTGAGTTTTTTTGTGCTTGTTAAATGTGAGCGAACATGCCTTTCATTAGTTCACATGGATACTAGCTACACATTTCTTACCCTCATGCGCCTGCTGGTGTAGGTGATCATGTCTCTCCACAACTTTTGATCTCGACCCATTCTCTTAAGTTGTCTGGTATCTTTTCTCTTTGCTTCCCTCTATCTTTGTCCCTCAATTTCCCCAGTTACATTATATTCCAGCTGTTCCCTCATGGCCAAAAAATGATGATTGTATATCTTCCTAATATTGGAAATTAGCTCTATTTTTGCTTCAGCCTCTCTCAACGTTTTCACTACTCTTCTTAGCTGTCCATGGTATTCTCAACATTCTTCTGTGAAACCACATTTCTACAGACTACAATGATTTTCTTGTCTGTTGTCCTATTGTCCACGATTCACATCCATATGTTAAGACTGGCTCTACATAACATTTAAGAACTCTTTTTCTTGTCTCTATTGTCAAAAATGGATTGCACAGTATTTTCCTCATTTTTTTGGAAAGCTGCTTTTGCCTGAGCCATTCTGCATCTCACCTCTGTTGTACATCTTCCGTCTGAGGTTAACAATATTCCCAGATATTTCAATTCATTTACCTTTTGCAGATATACATAGATTTATATGATCACTTTCTCCACATGGATTTACTTATTGAGAATCTACTCAGAAACGTTTCCAGTAATAGTAAAGGCTGGGATCTTGTACCATCCTCCGCATATTTTTAGAACCCTTTCCCTCTTACTGTTTTTCACAAATTGGTCCCACCCTGTTGGCTGGACATATCAATTTCAATCTAGTCGTTGCCTGACCAAGCTCTGGAACTCAGGGAAGTGTCTTATTTTCCTTTTTTTTTGAGAGTCTAGTATATTATCGCTACGTAGTTATTTTTCTGTGTGTATCCTTATATATTTTTGTGTGTGTGTGTGTGTGTTTTTTTTTTTTTTTTTTTTTTGTTTTTGTTGTTGTCCTATGTTTTTTTTTTAATTTTGTTGTCCCTGCTTAAGGCCTTTTGGCCAAAACATCTTTCTATTTTCATTTTGTTTCTCACCTACATAAAGCTGTTATCATAACACTTTTTCCATTTAAAAAAATTGTCATTATTTTCATGCCCTTAGTTACTTGTTGTATCTAGACATTTTGTACAAATAATTTATTCACACCAGGGTCCTTCTCAAGACAATTTGTATTGATGTGTACTTTTTAAAATAATGCACTGATAACTCTCATCTATTAAGGCTAAACATTTGCACTGATAGCTCACCTGTATTGGAACATTTCTTAAGACAGTTTGCACTGATAGCTCACCCAATATTGGACATTTCTTAAGACAGTTTGCACTGATAGCTCACCCAATATTGGACATTTCTTAAGTCAGTTTGCACTGATAGCTCACCCAATATTGGACATTTCTTAAGACAGTTTGCACTGGTAGCTCACCCATTATTGGACTTTTCTTAAGACAGTTTGCACTGATAGCTCACCCAATATTGGACATTTCTTAAGTCAGTTTGCACTGATAGCTCACCCAATATTGGACATTTCTTAAGTCAGTTTGCACTGATAGCTCACCCAATATTGGACATTTCTTAAGTCAGTTTGCACTGATAGCTCCCTCATATTGGACATTTCTTAAGACAGTTTGTACTGATAGCTCACCTATTATTTGGAGACTTCTGAACATTGCAGGTTGTATCAATAGTATCTTGTTAGCACCAAATGAAGACTTTTAGAAGCATTCATATGTTCTCAAAATTTGTAGGAAATTGAAGAGAAAGCTCCACTTCTGAAGAAACAGAAGGAAGACTATGAAACAGCTTTGATTAGTTTGGATCAGATGGCATCTCAGCTGGACTCAGCCATGTTGGTAAGCAATAAACTTAAATGTGAAATCCTCACTGTTTCTACCTCTCAGGTGCAGAGCTTAACTATTACATTAGACTGAGGAGTCAAATTTGTGTTTCTTTCTGTTGTGTCCTTGAAGCCCATTTGATTGACAACAGTAACTGCTCATAACAGGATCATATCTCTTAAAATGAAAAATAAAAATCTTACTTCAATAAAAAACAAATTAAATATTCTGGGGTCACCAGAAGCAGTAATTAGGAAGGTAAAGGGAAGGAGATAATGTTTGATTACCACAAACTATCAAATTTGGAAGAATTTGTGTTTTGATGGGGTAATTTTTACAACAGTATCGTAATCTAGGGTTAAATCTCTATTCACGTAGTAAAAGTTTGATCCCTTGAGGCCAGCATTTATTTGCTATGACAAGACATCGTTTACATCAGGCCAGTGTAGTTTCCACCACAAGTGCTGAACGGCACGACCAGTTCTTTCAAAACGATACTTGGTAAGTGTCGACTATATATTAACTGGCATTGATGGTATCTATTCACCGCTTCACCTCCATTTAGCCTGGAAACAGTTTGAGGAAGATTTCATACACATGTAGTTAAGAGGTTAAACTTCACTGTGTCCACGGTTATTCTGTCTATAACTCTAATGAAAGACTCCCTGCTCCAACTTTTAGTCTAAATAGCATTATTGCCTATGAAAAATGTCACCTATTAATTGTCTCATTTCATGGTCTAGATGTTTATTGCATTATTCCTTACCAATAACAATTCCAACTTCTTGATAGCTTTTCACCTCATTTCTGATGGCCCACTCTCTTCAAGTATTATTTCAGCTTTTTCATTTGAACTTTTGTTTCTTGGTTTGTGTCATTTATGACATTCCATGCTTAATTCTTGTGTCGTAGGTCAGATGTATTTTTGTGCAGAGGACTCTTATCAATAACACTCAAATTAGTTTAGACCAGAGAATTCAATTGCCTTGAATTTGTTAACGAGTTTCAGCAAAATCTCATCTTAACAATGTTAGTATCTCTAGGCATCTAGGCAGTATAGCCGCACCATTCAAATTAATTAATTTTGAATACACCCAAGCCTGTGCACATTGCACCATGAACAGTATGAAGATAGCCAGTGCACAATAATTCTTTTTTTTTTTATTCTTCCCTTCCCCATTTGCCTTTCAGTGTCGAGGGGAGATATAATTTGCGGTCTTTTGCTCTTCTGTTTGTCTCTGCTGCTGTTATGTTTCCTAGTGCTTCTAATATTCCATTGATCCATCTTTTTTGTGATCAACCCATGGGTCTTGTATTCGCGTAATGTTTAATGAGGGCTCATTGTGTTGTGTTTCGATTACTCTGCCTTGTCACATGGCCAAACCATTTTATCTGTTGCTTCTTTATATATTCTATGGCGTAGGCTATTCCTAGCTTATGCATAATTAATCACTGGACAAATATCAACTGATTTGTCATTGTAGCTGTTTACCTTGACAATAATTGCACCTGTGGATTACATTACTGCTGTCAACTTCAGACTACCAAATATTTATATATAATAAAATTGTTGCCAATATCAAGTTGTGTATCTAATAGTTCAGCAATGTTAAGGAAAAATGATTGAAATCTTACTCAGACTGAACATATACTCAAGATGGTCAGTTTGTTTTCTGAAATGAAAGAGAAGTCATACAGATACAAGTGATGACTATAAAGCATGTTATAGAGGAATGATGACACAAAGTCAGAACCCTGTTTAACTGCTAAAACTGATTGTGACAATGATATGATTACAAGGATTGAACACCATTTTGTTCACTAAGAGTTCTGATGAGATGGTCTTTTTCATTGTTACAGATGGTTGTATACAGGCTCTTGGGGATTTTTAGTAGTAACTGTTTGATGTATTTTTTCTGGCAGTTTGTGCCATTATTTGACTAATGGGCTCAGTAGCAGAACAATCAAGGCAGCTTTGTGTTGTAAGATCTTACCTCTTTTCTCTTGCATCTTTTAACTTTGGTGACTTCATTCAATTTTAAAATGTCATGACTTTTCTTCTAGTAGTGCACATGGTAGCAGAGAGACACTATATCAGGATATTATTAACATCAGTCTGTAGATTGACTGGAGAAATAATAATAAAGAAGGCTTGATTTGATTGTCACACACAGTATCTCTATAGTAGATAGCTTTCAAGTGCTAACTCTAGCATTGATTTGTTGCTAGGAGTGTGAGAGACTTCGAGCTGATGCTGATGACATGAGGAGGAGATATATGCATATCCAGCGGGAGTGTACCAAGTACCAGCAATCAGCCCAGGACTTGGCCAGACAGGTATGTCATGTAATCTCTCACTATGAATTTGAGTGCTCTGTTAATCTACAAATTATTGGTTATCATGATAAGATTGTCTGAGAGCAGCTTTAGACCTACTTGTGTGTGCTGTTAGTTTTTGACATTCATAGAGTGGATGATTTGACAAGCTTTGTTGATAGAATCAAGATGCAACAAAGTTTGTAAAATCATCGGACAGTTATCACCACTACTGTCCAACAAGGAAATAACTCTGGAGGCAAAACGAGCATTATACAATACAATTTCCATCCCAATGTTGTGCTACCAATGCCAGACCTGGACCCTAGATGCAAGAACAATAAGAAAAATAACCTCTACAGAGATGAAATGTGTTAGACGAATGACAGGAAACAGTCTGAGAGATAAGATCAGAAATGAAGAACTGAGAAAAAAGCTAGGAATAGCCCCAGCCATAGAATATATAAGGAAATAACAGATAAAATGGTTTGACCACGTGACAAGGCAGAAAGAACAAAACACAACACAAATAGCCTTCAACAAACATTGTGAGAACACCAGACCCAAGGGTCGACCATGAAAAAGATGGATCGATGGAATATTAGAAGCACTAGGAAACATAACAGCAGCAGAGGTGAACAGAAGAGCAAAAGACCGCAAATTATATCTCCCCTCGACGCTGAAAGGCAAATGAGGAAGGAAAGAAGAAGAAGATAGAGTGGAGGAAACGGAAGACTAAGACTTTAGAAGCTAGTGTGTGTGTGTACATATGTGTGGGGGAAACAGAGAGAATGTGAATGTGGTTACATTTTTCTGGTCATCTTAGAGAGAAAAGCTAGAAATAATATCTAAGCTGCTGTGTTGAAAGCTTGTGTGTATGTGTGAACATGGGTGCCTGTGTGGTTATATTGTCTCTGGTCATTATAGGTAGGAAAGCTGTAAATAATGTCTGAGAGCTGATGCATTGAAGTGAGTGTGTGTGTGTATGTAGTTTGTCTGTGCTCACTTCAGGTTGGAAGACAATCTATTGTAAAATTCTATTTGTGCTGTAACAAAACATTGTAGACAGTGAGTCATATCTGACATTTGTTTCTAGGTTCAGAATTTACTGAAAGAGGTTGAAGAGCTGAGAGGTGGCCATGTGGTTCAAAGTGATGATCAGAGTGTGTCGTCTTCTGACATGTCGAGCTCATCAAGAATTATCTCAGACAAGCTAGTGACTTTCAGGTGTGTAGTGGTGTAGTTACTGGGTTGTAACAGTCTAGTATGTGATTGTGTAGTGGTGCTGTTTGTTGTTACTGGTTTGTAACAGTCCAGTAGGTGATTGTGTAGTGGTGATGTTTGTAGTTACTGGTTTGTAACAGTCCAGTAGGTGATTGTGTAGTGGTGATGTTTGTTGTTACTCGTTTGAAACAATCCAGTAGGTAATTGTGTAGTTACTGGTTTGTAACAATGTGATTGTGTGGTGGTGATACTTGTTGTTACTGGTTTGTAACAATCCAGTATGTGATTGTGTGGTGGTGATGCTTGTTGTTACTGGTTTGTAACAGTCCAGTAGGTGATTGTGTAGTGGTGTAGTTACTGGTTTGTAACAGTCCAGTAGGTGATTGTGTAGTGGTGATGCTTGTTGTTACTGGTTTGTAACGGTCCAGTAGGTGATTGTGTAGTGGTGTAGTTACTGGTTTGTAACAGTCCAGTAGGTGATTGTGTAGTGGTGATGTTTGTAATAGTCCAGTAGGTGATTGTGTAGTGGTGATGTTTGTAACAGTCCAGTAGGTGATTGTGTAGTGGTGATGTTTGTAACAGTCCAGTAGGTGATTGTGTAGTGGTGATGTTTGTTGTTACTGGTTTGTAACAGTCCAGTAGGTGATTGTGTAGTGGTGATGTTTGTAACAGTCCTGTAGGTGATTGTGTAGTGGTGATGTTTGTAACAGTCCAGTAGGTGATTGTGTAGTGGTGATGTTTGTTGTTACTGGTTTGTAACAGTCCAGTAGGTGATTGTGTAGTGGTGATGTTTGTAACAGTCCAGTAGGTGATTGTGTAGTGGTGATGTTTGTTGTTACTGGTTTGTAACAGTCCAGTAGGTGATTGTGTGGTGGTGATACTTGTTGTTACTGGTTTGTAACAATCCAGTATGTGATTGTGTGGTGGTGATGCTTGTTGTTACTGGTTTGTAACGGTCCAGTAGGTGATTGTGTAGTGGTGTAGTTACTGGTTTGTAACAGTCCAGTAGGTGATTGTGTAGTGGTGATGTTTGTAATAGTCCAGTAGGTGAGTGTGTAGTGGTGATGTTTGTAACAGTCCAGTAGGTGATTGTGTAGTGGTGATGTTTGTAACAGTCCAGTAGGTGATTGTGTAGTGGTGATGTTTGTAGTTACTGGTTTGTAACAGTCCAGTAGGTGATTGTGTAGTGGTGATGTTTGTAGTTACTGGTTTGTAACAGTCCAGTAGGTGAGTGTGTAGTGGTGATGCTTGTTGTTGTTAGGATCAGCATAACTGCACACCGGATGAATCCATAGGTGGTCCGGTGTCCCTGTCAAGAATTTTGAGAAAATCTGAGGAGAATTCTGTCTCACTCACGTGGATAAACTCCGTAGCACAGCCTGGGATCTATGGTATGGGTAGATTTTTGCTGACAGTTTTGGGTGTGCATTTATGGCCTACTCCTAAATTTGTGCAAGTACACATGAATCTTCCTGTTTATTACTGTTATCCAAGAGGGCTTGACATCAGATCTCACTACCAAAGAGATAAGGGGAGGATCACGTCATAAGAAACCATGGATTAATTTATCCTATTTTTGAAAAAAATCACCACTGCTTTTGGTGGGCTTTGGATCCAAGTCCTTCCTGTCCTGAGGCCGATATCATAACTCTAGACCACCCAGCCCTGAACTGGGGTTGTGATAATCCAGTAGGTGATTATGTATTGTTGTTTGTTTGTTATTACTGGGTTGCAACAGTCCAGTAAGAGGGAACATTGGAGCATTACAAGAAAGATATATATGGAAGGCTCTACATAATCATATTTTTGGAAAGTAGATCAAGGATCAATCACATCTGTTTATACAAGTGTATTTGTACAGTTCATAACTAAATGCAACCGTAAACAAATAGTACTGAATTTAATATTTCTTGAAAATGTGAGTAGCAAAGATTTCTTTACAAGGGAAGTGATTATTCTATCCACACTTCACTAAATACTTTGTAAGTTTCCACTCAAGCATAATTATGACCTTTTAAACGTAGAAAATATTATTGACGTAACACATTCACTACCAAAGTGTTTAACACATTGTGGTCACTCCATTTTTCTGAAGTTAAAAAAAAAAATGAGAAATGAGTAAATAAATGAAAATTGATCTAAAACATGCAGTTTGTTTGGACAATTTGATCAGGAGGTCAGAACAGAGGTTCAATAAGAGAATTACAAGGTTTTAGCGGAAATAATTATAGAAATATTGATAAATTAAAAACCGTAAATTATGACTCCTGTGTTTCTTCAATGGCTACTAGAGCCACATTTTGCAGTTCATGGTACAGAATGTGTTAAAGCAGTACTTCCATCTTTAATTGGGTACATGGTGCAGAATTTAGCAGTGAATGAGTCAATAGTGATAAAGCAGAACAGGGCAATTATTTTCTCTTGTCTTTAGTGTTTCAGTCCTGTGCTAATATGTTTTGTCTTTCACTTCTGATTGTCACATCACTATTGATTTTGATAGGAGCATCGAAGAACTGCAGCAACAAAATCAACGTCTGCTTGAAGTGTGCCGAGAGCTCAGTGAAAAGAAAGAACAAGAAGATAATCAAGCAACAAATGAGAAGTGAGATGGTGTTTTGTTTTTAGCTTGGAATGTTTTGTTTTTAGATTTAAATTAAAATCACACACTTTTCTGTCATTTTTTAGTAGTTGTAGACAACACTGTTTGCTTGTCTGTGTCTATATGACTTGATAGAGGATTCTATGCCAAAATTGGACTCTATTGTAATTCCTGTAAGAACTTGGACTCACACAAGAAAGATATAGCTACACAAGATTGGAGCTGTTGTTAACAGTTGTAAGGGATAACTATTACTGTATAGCTGATTAGTACTTTTGTTTGTTATCTGTTTAGCTGATTTGTACTCTTGTTTATTATCTGTATAACTGATCAGTTCTTTTGTTTGTTATCTGCGTAGCTGATTTGTAGTCTTGTTTATTATTGGTACAACTGATTCTTGTTTGTTATCTGTATAACTTAGTAGTCTCGCTTATTTTCTGTGCAAATGATCAGTAGTAATTTTTAAATGTCTGTACAGTTGATTATGATCAACAGTCATTTTCTAAAATAGTGTATAAAACTGAATGGTTCTTTTATTTGTCTCTACATCCAATCAATTTTATCTTGTTAATCCTGATGATCCTGGTCATACGTTGGACATGTGATGAGAAGAGATAATAATCGAATAGCAAAGCAAGCCCTCATATGGGAAACAACAGGTAAAAGAAAAAGAGGAAGACCCAGGGAGACACTGAGAAGAACATTGATGAGAGAGGCAAGAGCAGCAGGAATCGGCTCCCTCAATGAGATAGAACTGCTTGCACAGAACAGAGACAGATGGCGAGATTTGATAAAATATCTTTAAAAGAAAACTGCTAGAACAAAAATTCATATAGGAGAAGGTGTATCTTGGTCTACGCCCTATGGGCCGGTTACGGCTCGAAAGGTCAATAGATAGATAGAATCCTGATGTGTTTACACCTTGGTTTTGCCATTGTTGATGTACTCAGGCTTATGTGGAGAGCAGGTTAAGTTGTCCCTCTCCATCTCTAGTTGGTTTGTTTGTTTAAGTTGTCCCTCACCATTTCTAGCTGGTTTGCTTAAGTTGTCCCATTCTCCATCTCTAGCTGGTCTTTTTAAGTTGTCACTCTTGGTCTCTTGCTGGTTTATTTGTTTAAGTTGTCCCTCTCCATCTCTAGCTGGTTTGTTTGTTTAAGTTGTCCCTCTCCATCTCTAGCTGGTTTGTTTGTTTAAGTTGTCCCTCACCATTTCTAGCTGGTTTGCTTAAGTTGTCCCATTCTCCATCTCTAGCTGGTCTATTTAAGTTGTCACTCTTGGTCTCTTGCTGGTTTATTTAAGTTGTCCCTCTCCATCTCTAGCTGGTTTGTTTCAGTTGTCACTCTTGGTCTCTTGCTGGTTTATTTAAGTTGTCCCTCTCCATCTCTAGCTGGTTTGTTTCAGTTGTCACTCTTGGTCTCTTGCTGGTTTATTTAAGTTGTCCCTCTCCATCTCTAGCTGGTTTGTTTCAGTTGTCACTCTTGGTCTCTTGCTGGTTTATTTAAGTTGTCCATCTCTAGCTGGTTTGTTTCAGTTGTCACTCTTGGTCTCTTGCTGGATTATTTAAGTTGTCCCTCTCCATCTCTCATCATCATGTACCCTGCCGGTTGGCGTAGGCGATCATGTCCTTCCACAATCTTCTATCTACAGTGCATCGTATCAGTTATGTTGTCGACTGCTTTCCATGCCATGACACCAAGCTATCCAGTATTTTCTCTCTTTGTCGTCCGCGATCTCTCTTTCCTTGGATTTTGCCAGTTGTAACCAAGTATTCCAACTTTCCTCTTCTCATGATGTGTCAAAAAAATGTTGATTGTTTCCTTCTGATGTTTTTCAGGAGCTGCCTTTTTGTGTTGGCTTCTTTGAGAACTTCCTCATTGGTCTTTTTAGCTGTCCAGGGAACTTTCAACATTCTTCTGAGAAATCCCATCTCTGTGGCCTCTAATCATCTTTTCATTTGTTTGTCTACTGTCCATGATTCGCTTCCATAGGTCAGGATTGGTTCTATATAGCACCGATGAACTCTCTTTCTCATTTCTATTGACATAGATTTGTTGCATAAGATATTTTTCATTTTCTGAAATGCTATTTTGGCCTGAGCTATTCTACTTTTTATTTCCATGGTGCATCTTCCATCCGATGTTATTATTGTGCCCAAGTATTTGACGCGTTGCACTTGTTAAAAATTTGTCCTGTTTATTTTTATGCTGCATGCTGGTGATGATTGTTTCTTCGATATGACCATTACTTCTGTTTTCTTACTATTCAGACTGAGACCTTTCTTGATGCTTTCTTTTACTATTATTTCTTGTAGTTCATTCTCTGTCTCTGCTATTAAGACTGTGTCATCCGCATATCGCAAATTATTTATGTTGTGACCGTTGACTTCAATTCCTTTTTTGTCTACTATTGATCTCATAATATGTTCGCTGTAAAGTGAAAACAAATCCGGTGACAGAACACAGCCTTGTTTTATAAGTTGAAATTGTCCTGTTTGATTGTTAATTCATATTGCTGCTGTTTGTTGCCAGTACATGTTTTTTATGATTCGCAGATCCTTGTCATCAATGTTTAATTTCTCCAGCATATTGATTATTTCCATATGCTTTACTTTGTCAAATGCCTTTGTGTAGTCTATAAAGCACATATATAGATCTTTCTTTACCTTTATAGATCTTTCTATCAATGTTCTTAAGATGTATATTGCATAATTGGTGCACTTTCCTTCCACAAATCCACATTGTTCCTCATTTATTTCTGGTTTTATTTTGTTTCTTACACGTTTCATGATGATTCTTAGTAATATTTTCGTCATATGGCTCATGAGACTAATAGTGCGATGGTCTTCACAATCAGTGGCGCCTGACTTCTTCAGTATGGCGACAAAGATAGATTTTAGTAGATCTTCGGGTATGTGTCCAATGCTATATTTGTCATTGAGTAGTTTTGTTATGACTTGTACTCCCATTTCCTAATGCATTTATCTCTTCGATTGTTATATTGTCAGGACCTGTAGCTTTGCCTCTTTTCATGTGTTGAATTGTGTCCTCCACTTCACTCTGCATAATTGGTGGTCCTGTGTCTTTGTTTAAATTGTTTAACTCTGGTCTTTCATCATCATAGAGTTGACTGATATATTCTGTCCATCTTTCTCTTGTCTTCTCCTGTCCCATTCTCCATCTCTAGCTGGTCTATTTAAGTTGTTCCTCTCGGTCTCTATCTAGTTTATTTGTTTAAGTTGTCCCTCTCCGTCTCTAGCTAGTTTATTTATTTAAATTGTCCCTCTCCATCACTAGCTAGTTTATTTGTTTAAGTTGTCCCTCTCCGTCACTAGCTAGTTTATTTGTTTAAATTGTCCCTCTCCGTCACTAGCTAGTTTATTTGTTTAAATTGTCCCTCTCCGTCACTAGCTAGTTTATTTGTTTAAATTGACCCTCTCCGTCTCTAGCTAGTTTTGTTTGTTGAAGGATAATGTTAAGATTGAGGTACTAAACATTGAAGCATCATTGAGATACATCATCAATATGTACTACTATGCCATAAGTATGCCTGAAAGAAAGTGACAGTCACCTATGCTGAGATGCTATGCACATAAGAGATCAGTTTCTCATTAATTTCTGTAAAATCTGTAGCACTAAAGTTGGAACCAGGATTATATGAGTCATTCTATGAGTAATACATTGATACAGATGGATTACTTTATTGTTTTTAATGTTATATGTCTTTGAACCAAAGGGCAGATGTTCATATGCTGATGGATCAATATGCAAACCACCAGCCTATAACTCAAGTTTGTAGTGATTGATTACTGGTACAGTTTTTAGTGCTAAATACCATTGGGCTGATGGACTCGGTAAACAAACCAACCTGTAGGTTTTAATGAAAAACACTCTAGGATTTGAATAACATCCCATCACATCTCTATTATTAATGCTATCTTCTTCTTTCCTTTATCACAAACTTGTAGTCAGAGATCTGCCTCCTAGCATCTCTGAACTTCAGAAATTTCTTTTATGAGAATTCTAATACAATCATTGCTTTACTCAAGCCCTGCTCTTACAATCTTGTGGTTTTATTTGGACCTAAGTATTTACTCCACTTTCATAGTTTAAAAAAAAAAATTAACATGTATATACACTGCTTCTGTTACAGGACCAGAGAGCTCAAAGAACAGCTAGACTTTGTTTTGTCTGAAGTAGAACACTTGAAGGATGCCAGGGCACGCCAAGCTGAATTGGTAAACTGATTGATAGTGATTTATTTTCATGAATGAACTACCTTTTATATGTTTGAGAGGTCTTTTTTGTTGTGTGTAGAGTGGAAGGTTAGGTGTGGATGTTGTCTGTAGAGTGGGATGTTAGGTTTGGATGTTGTGTGTGGAGTGGGATATTAGGTATTTATGTTATGTGTAGAATGGAAGGTTAGGTGTGGATGTTGTGTGTAGAGTGGGATGTTAGGTGTGGATGTTGTGTGTGGAGAAGAAGGTAAGGTTTGGATGTTGTGTGTGGAGTGGGATGTTTGGTTTGGGTGTTGTGTGTGGAGCAGAAGGTTAGATTTGCATGATGTATGTAGAGTGGGATATTAGGTTTGTATGTTGTGTGTAGAGTGGAATGATAGGTTTACTTGTTGTGTGTAGAGAGGAAGGTTAGGTTTACATGTTGTGTGTAGAGTGGAAAGATAGGTTTACATGTTGTGTGTAGAGAGGAAGGTTAGGTTTACATGTTGTGTGTAGAGTGGAATGATAGGTTTACATGTTGTGTGTAGAGTGGAATGATAGGTTTGCATGTTGTGTGTAGAGAGGAAGGTTAGGTTTACATGTTGTGTGTAGAGAGGAAGGTTAGGTTTACATGTTGTGTGTAGAGAGGAAGGTTAGGTTTACATGTTGTGTGTAGAGAGGAAGGTTAGGTTTACATGTTGTGTGTAGAGAGGAAGGTTAGGTTTACATGTTGTGTGTAGAGTGGAATGATAGGTTTACATGTTGTGTGTAGAGTGGAAGGTTAGGTTTACATGTTGTGTGTAGAGAGGAAGGTTAGGTTTACATGTTGTGTGTAGAGAGGAAGGGAACAAGCAAATAATTGCAGTGCTGCGGTAAAGCTGGTAGCACGGAGCCAGTAGTGGGGTGTAACCTACACTCCTATAAGGTATGGTGACAGCTTTACAAAATAGAAACACAACAAAATAATGACATTTTGGCCTACATGCGGCCTTCTTCAGAAAACTAGAACAACAACAACAAACGGTGAGGCACAGATACCTATTACTACATCTAGGATGATTGTGTATAGGAGAAGTGGACCAAGGGATAAGAGATGGGATGATGAGATGAGAAAAAGATGTGTTACATGTTAGAGGATAGGTGAAGTGCAGAAAAATGAAAATATAAGTATAGAGAAATAATTGTAAATAAAAATTAGGTTTAACTGATGGCAGTCACTTCGCTCGCAGTGAAAGATGGTAATCAAATGACGTGGAAAGGAGGGCCAAATGGATAATCAGTCACATGGTTTGACCAGAGGTTAGGGTTATGAGGCGGTCAAGCATGACACAGGTAAGGACCAGGTTGTAAAAGTGACCAGACTCAGCCGACAAAGCCCAGGGACCATATGTGATAAGTGGGTAAAATGAGGGGGACAGATGTTGTGTAGACACAGTGGCAGTAGGTAATATAGGATCATCTGTAGGACACACCAGAAAATGGCCTGAGGAAGACATGTCTGGTGGTGGGGGGGGGCAACATCAGAGCAGAGGAGGAAAAAATGGAGAGGGGCCAGAGTCAAGTCCCCTGATCATAAGACTTGAACACTGAAGGAGAATAACCAAGGTGGAAAATTATATTGAAGTAGTGCAAGTTTGATCTAAGAGTTGCTATTGACAGGTAGCTATAACAGAGAAATGGTGTACTAGAAGTTGATAATAGAGAAGTAGTGTACTAGGAGTAGATATAAGAAGTGGTGTACTTGAATATGATTAATAGAGAAGTGGTGTATCTGAAGTTTATTAATAGAGAAGGGGTGTACCTGAAGTTGATTACTAGAGAAGGGATGTACTAGACGTGGAATAATAGAGAAGTGGTGTGTAGAAGTTAGTTAATAGAGAAGTGGTGTACTTAAAGTTCATTAATAGAGAAATGGTGTACCTGAAGTGGTCATCTTGTTTATGGTGTGAGAGGAAATGTGTGTAGTTTGTGTGGGGAATGATAGGCTTTGATATGTTTATTGATTCTTGACTATATATCAGTAAGTTAACAGACAGTGCCTATGTTGTGCAGTTTCTCATTATAACATTTTTTTCTAAATCTAGGTTGAGTCTATAGTCAGACAGAGAGACTTGTATCGAGTTCTACTGCACCAAGGTGGATCTCTGCCAGAGGTGGGTCTCTGTTTCATCTTTCTTGTTGTATGCTTTTGTCCTTGTGCTATCTTTCTCTGCTCAGAAGGGGATCCCTGTTTCATCTTTCTTGTTGTATGCTTTTGTCCTTGTGCTATCTTTCTCTGTCCAGAGGTGGATCCCTGTTTCATCTTTCTTGTTGTATGCTTGTGTCAATGTCCTGTCTATCTGTGTCAACCCTGTATGCTTGTGTCAATGTCCTGTCTATCTGTGCCAACCACGTATGCTTGTGTCAATGTCCTGTCTATCTGTGCCAACCATGTATGCTTGTGTCAAGGTCCTGTCTATCTGTGCCAACCCTGTATGCTTGTGTCAATGTCCTGTCTATCTGTGCCAACCCTGTATGCTTGTGTCAGTGTCCTGTCTATCTGTGCCAACCCTGTATGCTTGTGTCAACGTCCTGTCTATCTGTGCCAACCCTGTTGGGCTTTATGTTTGTTTGGCTCTTCTTTCTGCCATAAGTAGGCACCTACCTTAATATATGTTAGATGGGCTCTTACACATACTGAAGATGGTGGAATTCACAGTTGACTGAGTTAATGGTGCCCCTCTACTACATACAATTTTCAAAGTCTTTTTAGATTAGTTTTCTTAAACTAATTTACAGAAAAATACAAATTTTGGGAAATTTCACAATGAAAGAATTAAAAAAAAAAAGAATTAAAATAAAGAAAAAAAGAGCTCAGAGTTTAACACCAGAGCTGAAGGCTCTTACTGACATTAGAATTCATCTTGACTTGTTGTGAAAGGATAAATGTTTTCTGTCATGCTCAGATCACAGAAGTGACTCCAGTCACCTCTACCCCAGTTCAGACTGTGGCAAAGTCTACACCAAACACACAGGTCAAGTCTGAGCTGGAAACTGCTAGGAAGCAACTGCAGGACACTCAGAATGCACTGAAGGAACTGAGGGCAGAATTTGATGCTTACAGAAGGGATAAAGCAGAGAACGACAAGTAAGTTTGTTCTTGTCACTAAGTTGGTGTCTTCTTTGTCATTGATTTCATGTTCTCCTTGTTATTAACTTGATATCTTGTCATTAATTACATGTTCTCCTTGTTAACTTGATGTCTTTGTCATTAATTAAATGTTCTCCATGTAGTTAACTTGATATCATTGTTATTAATTAGATGTTCTCCTTGTTAACTTGATGTCTTTGTCATTAATTAAATGTTCTCCATGTAGTTAACTTGATATCATTGTCATTAATTAGATGTTCTCCTTGTTAACTTGATGTCTTTGTCATTAATTAAATGTTCTCCTTGTTGTTTGTGGTACAAACTTTGATTCTCCTGAGTTAATGTAATTTCTGATTCAACTTAGTTTTAGACTTATTTTCTGAATGTTCAAGATTTATTGGATACTTGACTAGAGTTAGGGTTAGTTAATTATAATGAAGATCACTAACATTCTCATTTCCTAATGTTGTGTGATAGTCCTCTGTTGTTATGGCATGTTGTGTGAATATCTTGCCTGACTTATTACTTTGAATCTGAACTTTTCTAGACTTCACAATGAAACTCTGGAGAAAGTACAGCACAACCTATCAGAGATGAGGGTGGCCAACACTAAACTGTCAACACAGGTAATTCTGGCTGTTGATAATTTTATCTGGCTTGTTTAGTGTGAGCTGATAACTGTATGTAGGTCGTATATTGTAGCATGATAAATATTTTAGATTGTATAATGTAGATTGTGTATTTTAGGATGATAAATGTTTTAGATTGTATAATGTGGGTTGTGTATTGTAGGATGATAAATGTTTTAGATTGTATAATGTGGGTTGTGTATTGTAGGATGATAAATGTTTTAGATTGTATAATGTGGGTTGTGTATTGTAGGATGATAATATTTTAGATTGTATAATGTGGTTTGTATATTGTAGGATGATAAATGTTTTAGATTGTATAATGTGGGTTGTGTGTTGTCAGTGAAATAATTGTACAAAGGTTATTTAATGTGGGGGAAATAACTATGTGTATTATTTAATGTGGGGGAAATAACAATGTATGTTATTTATTATGAGGGAGATAAATGTCTGTGGGTTGTGTATTGTGAGGGAAATAATGTATTATAGGTTTGTTTATGGTAGGGGTAATAACTGTTGTTTATTGTGGGGGAAATAACTGTGTGAGTTGTGCATTATGATGAAAATTGTCTGCTTGGGTTGTTTATGGAGGGGGAAATACATGTATTTGCTTGTTGTAAAACGGTGGAGATAACCGTGTAGGTTGTTTATTGAGAGAGGATAATTGTGTGGGAGTTGTTTATATTGGGGTGAGGTAGCTGTATTTATATTATTGTGAGAAATCTGAATGTGAGATATTTACATTGGGGTGAGATAACTGTCTATCTATCTCTCGTTCGCCCGAAGTATTGTCTATATCTGCAATGTCATTTCCTGTAGTGGTTGGGCCCTTTCGAGGCTGAGGGCTGGCGCTGCACCTGCCTGAGTGTCCATCACAGGGCGAGTGACATATCGATTTGCGGTTGTAGACATACTTTCTATTGGCGTGAGTGCATGGCATCCTGATTGTTGTAGTACTCCTTTTGGCTGGTTGCCTCTGACTTCAGCACTTAAACTTGCTAGAGCAGACTGTGGTCTTGCTCGGGTGTAGGAATGCCTGGCCAGTCTTGGTTTTCAGTCCCTGGTGACTGTTTGATGAGGGAGATAACTGTATTATATTATTGTAAGATAACTGAATATGAGGTTGTTTATTGAGGAGAAATACCTGCTTGTGTGTAGTTTATGTTGGTAGGAGGTAACTGAATTTGGGTTGTTTGTTGTTTGAGGACAGTGGAATAGATGAATATGGTTTTCTCTCCAACTCTGTCCTGCCATGTGCATTTGCTGCTGCATTTATGTTTCTTTTTCTTGTCATGACAGCTTGACTATGCCACAGAGCGCTACAAGATTGTTCAGAACAATGCTGCAGGTTACAAGAAGGAAATTGATCTTCTGCAAGAGAGGAACCAAAAGTCTGCAGCCACAATTATCAAGTTGGAGTCTGCTGTTGCTCATCTCAAAGATGTAATATGATTGCTGATGGACTGATGTTGATTTCCTGTTGTTCTTGGACTTTTATTATTTGTGGATTATTTTTTGATACCTTGTTTTTCATGACAGTTGTTGATGTTATGTTGTTGCATTAGGGCTGTTGTTGTTGGTGTTTTTGTGGGCTTTTCTGTTCTTGATCTAGACTGTTACTGTTTAGCTTTGTTGTTATTGTTGATCTGTAGTGTCAAGAAAGAAGTGTCTTTGTTGTCAATGAAATCTTGGTGTTGAAACATTGAATTATAAAAGCATTATTTATTCTGTGTTGCAACATTCTTCTTCCCTTCATCTCCCTGTGGAGCACAGGTCTTCAACAAACACTTTCCAAGACATTCTGTTTCTTGCCATTCTTTTAAGATCATTCCACGTCTCCCCCATTATCTTCAGCTTTTCTTCCACTTGTCTTCAACAAAAATATTTTGTTCTTCTCCTTTGTCTCTTCCCTTAGGGATAAAAAAAAAAATGGCTAACCGTGTAATACTCTCAATTGGCTTCTGTGGAGTGTGTCCTATCACTTTGTCTACTGGTATTTGACTGGTACTTTTCCATAATTCTATGTTAGTGATTTTGTTCTGCCATTTAGATCCTTTCATTCTGTGCAAGCATCCATTAATGAAGGTCTGTATCTTTGTGATTGTCATTTTTGTTGTTCTCCAAGTTTCACAACCATATAATAATATGACTTAACATTGAAATTGACAATTTTTATTTATGTATTTGACCTAATTTCTTTGGATTTCCATGTTTCCTAGTACAATGAAGACTCCTTATTTTTTGTATCCTTATTTTGATATCATTCTCTGTTCCCTCTTCCTTGTCTATATTACTGCACAGATATATATAGTCATAAAGTTGTTTGTCAGTGACCACTGGACTCCATTTCTTTTGTTCTTTGTTATTCTCATTATCCAATCTATGGCTAGCAGAAAGAGAAATAGAGATAAAAGGCATCCTTATTTCAAATGCTTCTGTAAGTTGCCCTTCGTGCACAACACTACATTTCAATGCTTCATACATTGTTTTTATCAGGTTAATAAAGTTTAAGGGGATTCTGTAAGGACTCAACTTCCAAATTAGTCCTGTCCAAACTATCAAATGACCTTTTGTAATCTATGAATTCATTATAAAGTGGAGACTGTAGTTCCAAGCCTCGTTCAACTATTATCCTTATGTAGGTATTTGATTAGTGCATGATCTGTTTTTCCTATAACCGGCTTGCTCGTCTCTCAAATGTTTCTCTATGACCTCTTTTAGTCTCTCCAGAATTATTTTGCTTAGTATTTTTCCTGGCATTGATAGTAGCATAATTCCCCTAT
This sequence comes from Megaustenia siamemsis, assembly GCA_032433765.1. NCBI lineage: Eukaryota > Metazoa > Mollusca > Gastropoda > Stylommatophora > Ariophantidae > Megaustenia > Megaustenia siamemsis. The sequence goes on along the minus strand of JAVIAB010000139.1, from coordinate 95,634,472 downwards.
AGTTTGTGATTCCTGTAAACTTTATTTTTTGTGTGTTGGTACTTTGATCTTATAACCTTCTTTCCAGTCTTTAGATATTTCTCTCTCTCTCTCTCTCTCTCCCATATTTTATCTAGTATATATAAAATCTTGGTAGAGGTGTTAATATTTGCTTTGATGGCTTATGAAGGAATTTCATCTGGTCATGTGATTTTACCATTTTTGAATTGCTTCATTTTCTTCCTTGCTTGGCTTTCAACAGTTAACTTGCAACAGTTAACTTGCAACAGTTAACTTTCAACAGTTAACTTGCAACAGTTAACTCTTCCTTTTCTGGTAGTATATCTAGAGTTTACCAGTTTATCTATCACATTAACAGATGAGGGATAAGTACAGCACTATAATCAAAAATAAATATAAAGTCATTGAGAAAATACAAAGCATTGAGGAGCAGTGGAAAATGCTCAAATAATCGATTCAACAAACATGAAAAGAAGTAATACCAGTGACTAAAAGTATCAATAAGAAGAAATGGATGTCAGTAGTAATACTAGAATTAATTGACTAAAGACAATCACATAAGAGAGAAGAACTGACATGTACAAGACTGCACAAGGAAATTTAAAACAAATGCAGAGAAAGAAAAGGAATTATGGTTAACACTGAAATGTGAGGAAATGGGAAAACAACAAAAGAAAGACACTAAATTTATGCACAATCAGATAAATGAAATAACAGTAAGAAAAGAAGTCACAAGTTTCGGGATGTGTGAAATCAATGGAAGGAAATATAATAAAAGAAGAGAAAATAGGACAGAATATATCAGTCAACTCTATGATGATGAAAGACCAAAGCTAAACAATTCAAACATGGACACATGACCACCAATAATGTAGAGTGAAGTGGAGGAGGCAATGTCAACACACGAAAAGAGGCAAAGCTGCAGGTTCAGATAATATGGAACTGTGAGTACAGGTCATAGCAAAACTACTTAATGATATATGTAACAGTGGGTACATACCCAAAGATCTGCTAAAATCTATTTTTGTAGCCATCCCAATGAAGTTAGATGCCACTTATTTCACAGACCATCGCACTATTCGTCTCATGAGCCACATGACCAAATTATTACTAAGAATCATGAGGCGTATAAGAAACAAAATAAAGCTAGAAATAAGTGAGGAACAATGTGGTTTTGTGGAATGAAAGGCATCAATAGTGCAATATATATCCTGAGAACATTGATAGGAAGAGTTATAGAGGTAAAGAAAGGTCTGTAGTGTGCTTATCGACTGCACAAAGTATTTGACAAAGAAGTAAAGCATTGGAAATAATCAATATGCTGTAGAAATTAAACATTGACAGCAAGGATCTGAGAATTATAAAAAAAAAAAAATCATGTATTGGCAACAAACAACAGCCATCAGAATTAACAACCAAACAAGATAGTTTCAGTATATGAAACAAAGAGTGAGACAAGGTTCTGTCGCCAAATTTGTTCTGAAAAAGGGATCTGAGCAATTATGGATTTGTTCAACACGCAGTCAAGATTATCTGATGGAAAACTAACAAACAGATTCTCTCTTTTCCCATTAACAATTGTTGTCAATAGAATTTGTTGCTTGGTTTAGCTTCATCTTTTTTTGCTTCAACCAGGAGCTCATGGGGGCACAGGAGAATGTGGCCAGGTGGCAGGTGCAGGTGGAGAACCTTAAGGCAGAGAAGGAGCTTGTTAGGAACTCTGAGAAACGGCTCACAATGGAGCTGGATAGTATAAGGAGGGAACAGACATCCCAGGCTTTGCTCATGGCCAGCCTCCAGGCCATTCAGGTACCGTTGTCTGTGTTGACATGTTGGGCTAAATTAGACTAAGATTTTTTAGTTGCTTTTTATGTTTACATGTTAGGCTGCAGTGACTAGAATGTTTAGTTGTTGTTTATGTTTACATGCAAGGCTGCAGCAGACTAAAATATTTAGTTGTTGTTTATGTTTACATGTAAGGCTGCAGCAGACTAAAATATTTAGTTGTTTATGTTTACATGTAAGGCTGCAGCAGACTAAAATATTTTGTTGTTTATGTTTTATGTAAAGCTGCAGTAGACTAAAATATTTAGTTGTTTATGTTTACATGTTAGGCTGAAGTTGACTAGAATGTTTAATTGTTGTTTATGTTTACATGTAAGGCTGCAGCAGACTAGAATAATTAGTTGTTGTTTATGTTTACCTGTTAGGCTGCAGTAGACTAGAATGTTTAGTTGTTTATGTTTACATGTAAGACTGCAACAGACTAGAATGTTTAGTTGTTTATGTTTATGTGTTAGGCTGCAGCAGACTAGAATGTTTAGTTGTTTATGTTTACGTGTTAAGCTGAAGTTGACTTGAATATTTAGTTGTTGTTTATGTTTACATGTAAGGCTGCAGCAGACTAGAATGTTTAGTTGTTGTTTATGTTTACATGTAAGGCTGCAGCAGACTAGAATATTTAGTTGTTTATGTTTACATGTTAGGCTGAAGTAGACTAGAATGTTTAGTTATTTATGTTTACGTGTTAGGCTGAAGTAGACTAGAATGTTTAGTTGTTTATGTTTACGTGTTAGGCTGAAGTAGACTAGAATGTTTAGTTGTTTATGTTTATGTGTTAGGCTGAAGTAGACTAGAATGTTTAGTTGTTTATGTTTACGTGTTAGGCTGAAATGTTTAGTAGTGATATTGGTGGGTTTCGTGTATGGTTTATGCTTATATAGGTTGGAGCAAGTTATAGAATAAGGTGTGAGGTGCACTTTATGTTTACATGTAGGTGAGAGTTATTTAGAGTAGATGGGATCAGATCAGTGAATATGGGGGTTAAAGTTTAGGTCAAGATAGGTAGTGTAAAGGGCAGAGATGGTAGGGGTTATAGGTTTTTAGGTCAGGGTATATGAGAATGAGATAAGAGAAGATGGGGGTTAAGAGTCAGGTCAAAGGAAACTTCCTTTGGTTAACTAATAAACAGATGATCTGATTCTCAGGGTTAGAGGCTGTTTGGTTGGATTGTTATCAGGGTTGATTGATAGAGGTTATTCATAATTTGAGGCGATAGCTGATCATAGAAAAAGGGAAGTTCTACACAGATTGTAAATTGTAGTTAGGGTAAGATTTGTTACAATTTTATTGTGAAGCAGCACAATGTCAGCAAAGTGGACAAAAGAAATGCTTTGAAGATAAACTCAAGACTTCATTAAAAGTCTTCATTAATTTTGATAAATGAGAAAATAAACCAGCATTTGTTACATGTCCATACTGTCCTACAATGGAATGATTAGTGTTCATTGTCCATGTCAGTTTAGCAATTTTTGTGAAAATTAACATAAATAATGATTGTGTACAGCATAACACTAGTGATATGAAATTAGCAGTGGAATATTATGACAATCTGATCATATACTGCATTACATTAGTGATATAAATTAGCAGTGGAATATTATGACAATCAGATCATATACTGCATTAAATTAGTGATATAAATTAGCAGTGGAATATTATGACAATCTGATCATATACTGCATTACATTAGTGATATAAATTAGCAGTGGAATATTATGACAATCTGATCATATACTGCATTACATTAGTGATATAAATTAGCAGTGGAATATTATGACAATCTGATCATATACTGCATTACATTAGTAATATAAATTAGCAGTGGGATATTATATTTATCTGATCATGTACATCATTAGTTATATGAAATTCTATAAACATGGAACATTAAGAAAATGTAATCAGACTAAATTCTGCATTAATTAAATAAACAACTATACAAGGCAGGTGAATATAGAAGGTGCTTGATCATCAGAGGTATGATCCACTATACCTTTTATTAGTATGATTACCATTTACAATATTTTCATTTACTGGCATAAGGGGAATGTTGTATAAAATAACATAACAGAGACAGCAGGTCCCCTTTATGAAATCTCATGAAGTGCTTTAATACTATTGCAATTGTTTTAAACCAAAGCATTGATAGCAAGAAGTAGCTGATTATGTTGTACCTCTACTCTCTAACAATTCTTGCTCAACTCTTGCTGGTCATAGAAACAATTTTTATTGCATTTAGACGTGAAATTTACTCCCTGATTTGATTTCATGTCTTCATTTGCAGAATAATCAGGAGAAGGCAGAATTCGAAACAAGAATCCAGCACAAGAACCAGGTTGAGGGACTAGAGAGGGAAATAGCTCATCTGAGGAGGAGATTGGAGACATCTCTGGAAGAGAAGACACAGCAAGCCACAGCATGGGAGGTTTGTTGTCTCCTGTCTTGTTTGTTGGTGTCTTTGTTTTCCAAACAGTAGTGTAGGGTCTGTCAGTTTTTGGCTGTGCATTATGTGATACCAAACATGTTGATCTTGGGAGGTAGCGGTCTCTCTGCTTTCTTGTATCCTGTCTGTAATGTGTCTTTTTTTGGGTAGACATACAGATTTTGTCTCCAGACCAAAAGGGCAGGATGGTCTGTTAGTTCTGGACTGTGCATTATTTATTGCCAAGTTGGTAGAGCCCTTTACAAACCATAAAGAAGATTAATCAAAGTGAGTAAGGACAAATGAAAAGCACTACTACAATTCCTTAATAATGGTGGCCATAGAGCAGACATCAAAGTTGTTCATTCAGCAGAGGACTAATCAAAGTGAGTACTACAAATGGGTTCGGAGGTAAGGCGTCTTGACAGCAACAGAGCTGGAAGCTGCTAGTGATTAATAGCTTGCACCAGAATCATTGAGACCTCACTCCATCTCTTTACAGTGCCTTTAATAACAGACTAACCAGTCTAGTCAGGCCAAGTGAGTCAGGATCGAAGAGGAAAGGCAACTCAGTATTACAAAAATTCAGTGCTGAAGTCAAATGTTTTGGACTGGATATCACAAATAAACCACAACACTAAACATCTATGCCCACTTAATGTCCTTTTAAGGATGGATGATGTAGTGCATCTGTACATTCTTTTTGTAGTCAATGGGTGAAAGCCAGAAAGAGAGACTGAAATGGATAATTAATAGATGTAACACAAAAATAAGGTTCACTCCTCCCCTTGCTAGGTATATGAGGAATATGGTGTTAGTGACCATATTTTTCCATGACCACAGCACATGGGTGATGTAGTAGGTGCTATGCCAGGCCACCTTTACTTCTCAGAAAAATCTGTGGTACACATTTTTAGAGGCTGGGTGAACCCCAGTCTTGTTGGTCTGCTTCCCACTTCTAGGAATTGAACCTGGACCTGTTTGATCAAGAAGTGAATGTACTAACCACTGAGGCTCCTTGAATAGATGTACTCATAATATATAATGGAAGCATAAACACAACAATAATGCAAATCAGAAAAGTATAATAGAAATATAAGTGACTTATGTAAATGAAGTTGTATAGATGTCCTCATAATTTGCTGTTGATTACACATCTCACCTTATTAGAGCTAGACTTGAAGAAATTCTTTCTGGTGAAGCATCATGTCTTGACTAAACATAGAGATCACACATTGTTCAGCAGTTGTTGTCACCTTGTTGTGATATTTCTTTCAGGACATAGTAAAGACAGTACACCTGGAGCTAAAACATGAGAAGGACAAGCAAGCATCTCTTCAGACAAAGTGTGACAGTGCAGTTCTGGAACTGGAGACTGTCAAACAGGAGGCATGTTACTTATTGTTATTGACTGAGTATAGTTGTGTGAGGCATGTTACTTATTGTTATTGACTGAGTATAGTTGTGTGAGGCATGTTACTTATTGTTATTGACTGAGTATAGTTGTGTGAGGCATGTTACTTAATTGTTATTGACTGAGTATAGTTGTGTGAGTGATGTTACTTATTGTTATTGACTGAGTATAGTTGTGTGAGGCATGTTACTTATTGTTATTGACAGAGTATAGTTGTGTGAGTGATGTTACTTATTGTTATTGACAGAGTATAGTTGTGTGAGTGATGTTACTTATCGTTATTGACTGAGTATAGTTGTGTGAGTGATGTTACTTATTGTTATTGACTGAGTATAGTTGTGTGAGTGATGTTACTTATTGTTATTGACTGAGTATAGTTGTGTGAGGCATGTTACTTATTGTTATTGACAGAGTGTAGTTGTGTGAGGCATGGTACTTATTGTTATTGACTGAGTATAGTTGTGTGAGTGATGGTACTTATTGTTATTGACTGAGTATAGTTGTGTGAGTGATGTTACTTATTGTTATTGACAGAGTATAGTTGTGTGAGTGATGTTACTTATTGTTATTGACTGAGTATAGTTGTGTGAGGCGTGTTTCTTATTGTTATTGACTGAGTATAGTTTCGTGAGCGTGTTTTTATTGTTATTGACTGAGTATAGTTGTGTGAGGCATGTTACTTATTGTTATTGACTGAGTATAGTTGCGTGAGGCATGTTACTTATTGTTATTAACTGAGTATAGTTGTGTTAGGCATGTTACTTATTGTTATTGACTGAGTATAGTTGTGTGAGGCATGTTACTTATTGTTATTGACTGAGTATAGTTGTGTGAGTGATGTTACTTACTGTTATTGACAGAGTATAGTTGTGTGCTGTTGTTTCAGTCACATTGTGATATTTGATCTTAAAGTCTGTTTTTAATCTTGGCAAAACAACAATTTAAACTCATTTATGTTGTTTTCTTTTTCCATGAGGACTAACCACCCACTTTTGTTTGATTTATTACCATCTCATCTATCAACATAGGAGCAGTTAACATTTGAAAGAAAGAAGAGAGAGATGATTGAGGACATGCTGTATCAGAGTGGACACATGCTGATCATATTCAGTATTGGTGTATGATTGTACTGTCTGACCTGGTCTGATACTAAGTAGAAATATGTGACTGACTTAAATTAAAAAGGGGTAAAGTTTGAAGGGACATAGAAAGTTCTGGAAGGTAAAAAGAACAGTTAATGCTGGACAAATTTGCAAGGTCAATATGGCGGATAGGCAGCAGGAACCACTGAGGCTCAGTCTGAAAAGTGTTCCTTGTTGCAGTTGCCTCATATTCCAAGTCCAGCTTGCTGCCGGAGCTACTAAGTTTTAGTGCTCTGTGCATACTGTGAGCTGTATTTTTCATCCAGGTCATGTTTCGATATTCCGGCTGCTTATGATGATATTGTATGATGAATGACAGTTCAGCTGTGTTCACTTTTGGTGCCGCTTGGCCTTATGTCTTTTTGCGTGTGCTGTAGCTGCTATGATGGGGATTGCAGCTGCCTTTCTTTCTTTGGATCCTTCAATGAGATGAGTATTAATTCGGATGATTCCACTGGCACGGGCAGTTGAGCAATTATGGATTTTAATTTGTTTGCAGTGATACCGGGCCTTTGACTAACCATAATCGTAAGTTTGCATGGTGCGTGAATTTAAAGTAATCAGGAGTCTACAGAGATAACCAATTGGAAAATAGCTGTAACCCCTCTGGAGTGAATTGAAAATTGCAAAGTGGAAGAACTTGGACTGTTTTAGTTAGTCATGCATGCAGGAGTCAAACAGTTAGGATGTTGATAAGTATTTAGGACGAGTTTGGTCATACAGAGAAGTTAAGAAGTGATAGTTAAGATATTTGGTCGGCCAATTAGGACAAGTTATATTATAGCAGAGATAGTTGGCAATAATAAGCAATATAATTAATTCCTTGTGCTGTCATTGCTAAATATTTTAGTATCATTGTTATGCTGTCATTCTTCTACCTTTTTAGCTCCCAGTGGAGCATAGGTCTTCAACAAACACTTTCCAAGTCGATCTTTTTTTTTTGCTATTCTTTTAAGATCATTCCATGTTTTCCCAATCATCTTCATCTCTGCTTTTATCTGTCTTCTCCAAGAATTCCTTGGTCTTCCTCTTTGTCTTTTCCCCTGGGGATTCCAAATAAGGGCCTGTTGTGTAATACTCTCAGTTGGCTTCCGCATCCAGCGCCATCATCTTCGCTGTATCTCTCTATCCACTGGTATTTGACTGGTACATTTCCATAATTCTATGTTAGTGATTTTGTCCTGCCATTTCTATCCTTTATTTTGCGTAAGCATACATTAATGAAAGTCTGTATCTTGATGATTGTCGATTTTGTTCTCCATGTTTCACAGCCATATAATAGGACCAACTTAACATTTGAGTTGACAATTTTTATTTTTGTATTTAACCTAATTTCTTTGGATTTCCATATGTTTCCCAGTGCAACGAAAGCTCCTCTTGCTTTTGATCCTTATTTTGGTATCATTTTCTGTTCCTCCCTCTTTATCTATATACCCAGATATATGTAAGATTGTACGTCTAATAGAGGTATTTCTCCTAGTTTTGTTTGATTATTGCCAACTGCATTAATTCTCATAATGTTGGTCTTATCTCTATTAATCTTCAGTCCTAGCTGTTGTGGTCTCTCATCAAGTATGCTCATTTTATCCTGTATCTATTGATGGCTGTGTGATAGGTGAGCTATGTCATCAGCAAAGTCTAAATCATCAAGTTGCTTGGTCAGTGACCACTGTATTCCATTTCTGTTGTTCTGAGTTATTTTCATATTCCAATCTATGGCCAGTAGAAAGAGAAATGGAGACAGAAGGCATCTCTGCCTTACTCCTGTTCTTATTTCAAATGCTTCTGTAAGCTGTCCTTCATGCCCCACACTACATTTCGTTCCTTCATACATTGTTTTTATCAGGTTAATAAACTTTATGGGGATTCCGTAATGACTCATCAACTTCCAAAGCATTCCTCTGACTTTTATTCCGGTCACTTCGGACTCTCGTTCCACATGTTTATGTCAGGTACACACTTAAAAACACTCTCCTAATTGTTGCCCATAACCGGCCCATAGGGCGTAGACCAAGATACACCTTCTCCTATATGAATTTTTGTTCTAGCAGTTTTCTTTTAAAGATATTTAATTGATAAAATATCTTTAAAAGAAAACTGCTAGAACAAAAATTCATATAGGAGAAGGTGTATCTTGGTCTACGCCCTATGGGCCGGTTACGGCTCGAAAGGTCAATAGATAGATAGAATTGTTGCTGCTCTCGCTCTAACACTCATTTAAGATTCTGACGCGTTCATACTCAACTATCCCTATTGTGGACCATTCCCCATCGAATGGCCTGCCTATTCTAGTTAATTCTACCGGTCTCTAGATTTCTGATCTCCAGTTCTGGTCTCCAGTGCTTTTTCACGTGTCTAGTTCTACTTGAATGACTGTCCGCTTCCTATCGCTACTAACTGTCTCTAATCTGCAGCTTGCTAATCTTCATTATGGTTCATTCTACTGGCTAAGATAAGCCCCCTATGGGCTGACCACCTGGTCACCCAGCCCTGACACTCTTATCACTACGTTTCTATGTAACAGTCATATGATATTGAACACCACATTTAAACGACAGAGCAGCGCGCCTTCTACGCTACTTGAAATGACAGTCAATAATGACATTCCGTGACATCATCACGGATCCTTCGTATCACGAGTCCGAAGTTACCACAGGTACATCTGCACGATGAGCATGACTCGTGATACTGTCAATGGCCGGATCTTCTCTGAAGATTTCTCGCTGCTGGAGGGAGTAACAACCCCTCTCTTGACCACTTCCCCTTTGACGTGTCCTTACTCCGTCGGACTTGTGTGCTCGCCCTGTACCGCCGTTCTCTTCAAGCCGTCATGATCTGTAATTTTGTACTTCACGTTGTATTGCATTTACTTCTCCGCGACTTATCCCAGTTCGTTCAGTCGCTAGATCGTTGGCATAATTAAGATGCTTTAATGACTTAACAAAAGTCCAACTGAACACAAAGACATCTTTTTTCACAAGGCGCATGTCCGGATCATACATAACATTGACAATTTGACAGAACATATATTAACATCAGAATGTGTGCGAACCATTTGATTCACAAAAGTCAATTCTTCATAAGAGAAGCTATTCACCAGCCTCTCCTCTTCGTGGAACTCTTCCGTGAGGTTCCCAATGATGGGAGCGATCAACATGATCACCCAACAATTAAATATTCATAGCAACAGCTATTCATAACGTCTTCGTGGTACAAGCTAGTTACAAGCTTAACAAGTCACTATGAAATCTCTATATGAATTTCCTAATGTGTGCGATCAATCATGATCACTAAAGTCAATTGTTCATGGTACAAGCTAGTTACAAGCTTAACAAGTCTCTATGAAATCTCTATCTAAATTTCATAATGTGTGCGATCAACATGATCACCAAAAGTCACTTCTTCATGGTAGAAGCTAATCACAGCTTCTCAGGTTTCTCGCCACGACCTCTTTGAAGTCGTCTGCTGTTGGACAATTTACACATCTCCAACAAGATTACTGTGTTGACTGCTCTGATTCATAATCAGTTGTCTTGTAGACAAAGTAACCCTAACTTTATCCGCTGCACTCAACATATACTCTATTCTAAACATCTAACACAAAACACTCATTAATTGACAATCACAAAATCCTCGAATTCTTAAAACTAACTACTGGCTACTGCCCTAGAACTAACCTAACTTTCATCTACTAAACTCTATGTCCACGGTAATCGACTCAATTTCTTGAGCCGCCCACATAGGACACCAGCCAAGAAGCAACTAACTTAAAACCCACCTTCTGTTTCTCATTTGCCCCCTTCCCTTAAAACAGATCACCCCAAATCATGCTTATTTGGTCCCTTCTCTCAAAACAGTTCACTCACTCATGCTTATTCAGTTCTTTCTCTTTATCTCCCCTTATCTATCTACTAATGTAGCCTGTTTCAGCTACACTATTATTTATGCTCTGTTTCAATCATTCTCCTCTCCTATCCCCTGTTTCATTGTTTCAGAAGGGGTCGTAATAAAACTTCATCTAGTTCCTAGTCAGTTCAGCACAGCTCTGCTATCAGTTCAACTGAATAATTCCTGAAGCAATCGAAAGTCTGAAAAAGTCTTAGAATCCCCCCGTTTTCCGTTTCTCACTACTTAAATTTGGATCTTCTCAGCCAATAAAAATTGGCCTTCCTCCGCGTCTGTTTGCCCACTCACTTTTCCACATGTCCTTCCCGGCTTGCACGTGTTTTCCGACTTAATGTGTTTCCCTTGACCTATTTCTCTCCCGCCTCTGCGTGACCATTCACTCCTAGACAATGTTTTTCTCATTCTTGCACGTGTTTTTTCGTCTCTTTTTACGCCCACGTCTGTCCATTCTAACCCCTCCTGTATTTATTTTTTCCTCCTGACCTCGTTTTAATGTGTTCTTTCTTTATTCCTCTCTCTCCTCTCTGTTTCTACTCCTCCGCTCTCTCCTCCATATCTATACTCTCTTATCTTCCATTTCTCTACTCTTTCCTCCTCCGCGTCTACACCTGTCAACCAGCTTAAGTAAACTGTGATCACATGATGGGAAGAAGAAGCGGCCAGAAGTGAATACAATGCTGAAGTTCTACTTGTACGATTACGGACCAGGCTTATGAGAGTCAGCATCATCACATTGCATTGTGAGTTGGTGTGTAGTAGGGGGGAAAGAAAGAAGACAGATGAGGGAAGAGAGAGAGAGGCAAAAAGAATAAATGTAAAGGGGGGGGGGGGGCGGGGGAGTAAGATTCACAGGTTATAAATGAGGAGGAGAGGCACAGAAAGTGAAGGAGTGGTGGAAAATAAGGAGAGTGATAGAGAAATAGTTAGGAAGGTGAAGAAAGGAAGCACATGCAGAGAATATAGATAGTGAACACGAGTCAGTCAGGGTAGCTGAGAAAATCTCATGAAATTAAGGGAGTGCGCATATGACTAGTGAGTTGTCAGTTAGTGCAAGACAGTGGATTGAGCGAGTTTGGTCGAGAAGGCGGGTGGCCAGTTGGCCTTCCCGTCTTCATAGGAACCAGTCATAAATTTGTGTGGCAGTATGAGTCGTGTGTGGCCGAAGTAAGTGTAACGAAACAGCAGTTATTACGGTAGACAGTCCAGTGAAATAGCTATCAGGGGAAGTGCACGAAATACAAGTAGTGTCACCGCGACTACAGTTGTCAAAGGAACTGGTGGCAAACAGTGTGAATGAAGCAGTGACTTCCAATGAAGGAGATGTCTTAAGCAACTCTGTCAGGCGAGTGTGTTGATAGTTAACTGAACTTTTGCACGTACAAGAAATGCTAGATCCAGAGCATTTCAGTGATTTGTTAGACAGTGAGATCACTACTCAAGTCAGCTAAGTGTGTTATTATTGGCTGAGCTTTTGCAAGTACAAGAAATGCTAGATCCAGAGCATTTCAGTGATTTGTTAGACAGTGAGATCACTACTCAAGTCAGCTAAGTGTGCTAGTATTAGCTGAACTCTTACAAGTACGAGAGATGCTAGATCCTGAGTGTGGCATTGTTATATTATACAGTGGGCTCACTACTCAAGTCAGCTAAATGCGTATTAGTAACTGAACTTTTAAAACTACTAGCAGTGTGAGAGGAAGAGCGGTTCTTTGATATATTATACATTGAGCTCACCACTCAAGTCAGCCAAATGTGTGTTATGAACTGAACTTTGTAAACTACAAGGAAGGTGAGAGCAAGATCGTTTCTTTGATATATTATACATTGAGTTCACTATGCAAGTCAGCCACATGTGTGTTATTAATTGAACTTTTAAAATTCACAAAGGACGAGCGAGAAATTGTCCATTGATGTGTGGCATAGGGAACTCGCCACTCAATTCCGGCAGGTGTCCTGTGGTTAGCCTAACTTTTATATTTTATCTGAAACGTGTATGAAAGTGTTTGCAGTGCATGGTGTATAATAAGATCACAAATTCAGATTTGTGGAAGTCAGTGTCAATGTGTCCCCTTGAGAAAATTGAGGGCATGTACTGTGAATGAAATAAAGGCTGAGCATTATATTGTCAAACAGTTGTTGTTGAGTCTATCGAATCAGTCCAGCAGTATCCTTGACTGGCGATGAACGAACCCGGGTCAGAGCGGTAACCACAAGATACAGCGTGAAGTACGACAGAAACCACAGAGATCACGGGGTGCTACATCAACGGGGTACAACACGGCAAGGTGATTACGGATTACACGTAAACAGAAGTGGTCATAATGGACCTATTACAGGTGTTATGCCATGACCAATTGAATCTTATGTGTAAAGGCCCACACTAACGTACTACCACATAATTATTTGTACACTTTCTGACAATCACATGTCTAAGGCTATATGCTACTCACCACCTGAAGCTGACACCTCCCAACATTGTTTTTCTACAGCTGTCAACATGTGAGGCCAAACTTGCTGCAGCAGAAAATAAACTGGAGAAGCTGTCTGCCCAGGCTAGTAAAGGTGAGTTCTGGTCATTGAGGGTGAGTTCTCCCAGGCTAGTAAAAGTGAGTTAAGGTCATTGAGGGTGAATTCAGATCATTGAGGGTGAGTTCTGGTCATTGAGGGTGAGTTCTGGTCATTGAGGGTGAATTCTCCCAGGCTAGTAAAGGTGAACTCAGGTCATTGAGGGTGAGTTCTCCCAGGCAGTAAAGGTGAACTCAGGTCATTGAGGGTGAGTTCTCCCAGGCAGTAAAGGTGAACTCAGGTCATTGAGGGTGAGTTCTCCCAGGCTAGTAAAGGTGAGTTCAGGTCATTGAGGGTGAGTTCTCCCAGGCTAGTAAAGGTGAACTCAGGTCATTGAGGGTCAGTTCTCCCAGGCAGTAAAGGTGAACTCAGGTCATTGAGGGTGAGTTCTCCCAGGCTAATAAAGGTGAGTTCAGGTCATTGAGGGTGAGTTCTCCCAGGCAGTAAAGGTGAACTCAGGTCATTGAGGGTGAGTTCTCCCAGGCAGTAAAGGTGAACTCAGGTCATTGAGGGTGAGTTCTCCCAGGCCAGTAAAAGTGAGTTCAGGTCATTGAGGGTGAGTTCCATCAGTAGCTTCACCCAGACCATTGGGAATGAGTTCAGCTTTTCCCCCAGGCTATTACTGACTGAGATGTGTTCTACCACTGACTAATCTGTGTCACTACCAAATTGTCCAGTGTACATACCACTGCTTTATTGATCTAATTTGTTGTCTCACCAGCAGTCTTTGTAACTGCTCATTGTTTGATGTATAGTCTAGATTCAATGTAGCACTATCACAGCTTATATGTCTAGTAGTTTATTGTATTGTTGAAAGCCTTGGTGTCATAGAAATGGCTTTAGACTAACACTTATTGTTGCTTATCTTTTTCATATTCAGAGGATGAAGTGTCATCTGTGGAATCCAGAGTAGAAACAGAAGCAGTGAAAGATTTGAAGAACCAACTTGCTCAACAACAGATTCTCATCAAAAGTAAGCACTAATACAAATGTAATTATCTCCTACTTCCACTGTCAATCTGTGCCAGCAGTCTTGCAGTCTCTATCACTGCTCATATTCAGATGCCTATACCTTTACAGACTGTGCACTTTAAATTTCTCTTTCAGCCAGTGCCAACTCTCAAACTCTGATATTCATTACTCAGACTGTGTCAGCTTAGAAAAATCCAACATTTTGGCATGAATTCACCTTGATGATGACATATCAGAACAGAAACCAACAACATGGTACTACATAGTGATTGCTGTCACTTATAAATCCAACTATTTGCCCATCTATACATTTATGTGCACACATTCATGTTAGTCTGTGGCCTAACCCCTGCTCAGGACTGATTTGTCTACATAACCATCAATTCTTTGTGGCCTAATCCCTACTCAGGACTGATTTGTCTACATAACCTTCAATTCTTTGTGGCCTAACCCCTGCTCAGGACTGATTTGTCTACATAACCATCAATTCTTTGTGGCCTAACCCCTGCTCAGGACTGATTTGTCTACATAACCTTCAATTCTTTGTGGCCTAATCCCTGCTCAGGACTGATTTGTCTACATAACCTTCAATTCTTTGTGGCCTAACCCCTGCTCAGGACTGATTTGTCTACATAACCATCAATTCTTTGTGGCCTAACCCCTGCTCAGGACTGATTTGTCTACATAACCTTCAATTCTTTGTGGCCTAACCCTGCTCAGGACTGATTTGTCTACATAACCTTCAATTATTGGAGCAAGAAAACCCTGAGAGAGCCTTGTATCACAGCATGCTGTGAAGTCTTCACACAGACACAAGACGTGATAAACTGTCAGTCTGTTTACTTTTGTTTTTTATCCCAGAAACTGTCAATTATTGCTTATTATAAGTTGAGGTGGTGGTAGGAAATGTATCACAATGGTTCGTGATGAACTGGATTTGTTGCTTGATGTACAGCATCTCTGTTGATAAAATAAAACCCCATTTGGAGCGAGGCATTGGCAGTGCCACTGACATGTAGCATGTCATATGCAAACTTCAGTCAATCAAAGCTCTTCAGACCCCACTTTGGACCATACGCCACTGACATTTAGCATGTCATGCGCAAACTTCAGTTAATCAAAGCTCTTCAGACCCCACTTTGGACCATATGCCACTGACATTTAGCATGTCATGCGCAAACTTCAGTCAATCAAAGCTCTTCAGACCCCACTTTGGACCATATGCCACTCATAAGGTCTTCCCACTTTGGACATTTTCTGTGCTTCTCCCCATTCTATGTTAATGTTCTTAAGAGTTTCCGTGACTTCTCTTCTCCTTGTCTCCCTGGACCTTCCTGGCTTTTAACAGGTTTTCTAGTACTCATTTGGGATATCGGTCATACAGCATCCCTTTGGCTTTGACTGCATGACTTCATATTCTGTTTCCAGAGTTCCTTCCTTTTCCAAGAATAGAATAGTTCATTTTCTTGTCTGCTTTTTTGTAATTTTCCTAATCTTTTTACAGGTGACAAAAAATTAGGCTATCCCCCAGCCTTATTAGTTGTGACATACATGGCAGTGATGGTGGCTCTATTTTTATTCTTCTCAGACCATAATCAGGGCCCTGGTAACCACACGGATAATGCACAAACATGGGTGGTTGGAATATCTGCAGACTTACTAGCTTAATGATGTTATGATAGCAAGACATGTGGTTTCTTTGCCGTGGTGTCATGTCATAGACCTCAAATGACGACTGGATTAGAAAGATAAAATGAAACTTAAATTTAAAGAATTTTACATTGTTTGTCATAACTAATGTCCATATTAAAATAAAAAGTATACTCTGTGGATGTGGGCATAATTAATGATGGTTAGTTACAATCGATTGATTGAGTTTATAAAATAAGTAGCATGCATTTGCTGACTTGTGTTTCCTTTCTTTCTGTCAGATCTTCGTCAGCAGGTGGAGGTAGCCAGAAAACATGCCAGCCAGTACAAGACTATAGCTGACAGTGTAGAGCAGAATCTGAAAGAGCAGTCTAAAGTATGTATGCAACTCAAATGTGGTGTGTTGTAATTTGTGTCCAGGACATCTAAAGTATGTTGTCTTCCTATAACAGTTGGAGTATGTTGTGATTTGGGTTCTAGGATAGCTGGAGTATATTGTTTGTGTGTGTGTCTAAGAAGAGTATGTTATGTTTTTAATTTCTCTCTCTCTCTCTCTCTCTGTGCGATCAAGACTCAATCAGAGTAGGATTCCAGACTCTCACATAAAGACAGCTGACTGTATAAGTGAATTGATCGACCTCACAGACAGAACATCATAATTAGAGTCTGTTAGACCAACCCTGATTGAATACCTGTTAAAATGTTGCACTGTGTTCTGCGCCAGTGGCCCAGTGCATCTGATTTCAGCCAGCATTTTATTCACATTTGCTTTCCTTAGCCTTTAATTGCCCCCAATTTTCCTGCAAGGCAGCAGATTGTGTTTTCTGTAGGGTGATTCTGCTCTTAGATGGTCGGACTCCCAGGTTTACGAGCACCATCTGCCTGAGTCACAAGAGGTGTCTAACACAGACATGCACACACAAAGATATGAGATGTGACTAACACTGACATGCAGACAACGATATGAGGCATGACTAACATTGACACACACCAAGATATGAGATATGACTAACATAGACACACACACTAAGACATGAGATGTGACTAACACAGACATACTCTAAAATATGAGATATGACTAACACAGATACACACACTAAGATATGAGATATGACTAAACACAGTCATGCACACACAAAGATATGAGACATGACTAACATAAACATGCACTCACAAAGATAGGAGATGTGACTAATGTAGGCATGCACACACAAAGATATGAGATATGACTAAACACAAACACATAAAGATATGAGACATGACTAACATAGACAGACACACATTAAGATATGACACAAATTAAGATATGAGATGTAACTAGCATGGACATACACACAAATATATGAGACATGACTAACATAGACATGCACACACAAAGGTATGAGATATGACTTGCATAGACATGCACACAAAGATATAAGATATAACATATGGCTAACACAGATACACACTAAAATATGAGCCATGGTCAGCACATACACCCCTCAAGATATCAGCCATGGCTATCACAGACTCCCACTACAAATATATGAGCTATGACCAGCACAGATATACACAGAGAATTGAGCCATGGCTATCACAGATACCCACCAATATATGAACCATGGCTATCACATGCACACACAAAGATATGAGCCATGGTTAGCACAGACAACCTACAAGATGTAAGCCACGACTAACATATACACTTGGTAACGTCCACTAAAGTTTGTCTAAGGTTCTTGTCTGAGTAGAAACTTTTTTCTACTGACGACCACGAAGATCCAAAACTTGCAGGCATGGTGGGCGTGGCTGACGTGCTGGAAGATCAGCCGGATAAGACCTTCAGAGAATGTCAATTTCATGTCCCCTGTGTTTTTAGTCCGCATCAGATAGTACAGACTGGCCACGTAGCTTAACCAAAGAAAATACATAGTAGAAGTAACCATTCATGCCATTGTTATTATATACCCTACTATGTAGGGTTTGTTGTTGTTGTTGCGTTCACCAGCTTTCAACTCTGACGAAGTCCCTAGAGACTAGGAACTGAATTTTGCGTGTCAATCCATTTCCCCCTGGCAGCCGTGTGCACAGGGGTCCCCCGCCACACAGGCAGACAAATCCGAGTCCGGAGACACTCATGTATTTTTCCCATTGATGAGCAACTGACGTTTCAAGCTGGGCCTCGCTGCTGAGACCAACGGTGGTTGCCGCAGAGAGAAATCACTAAAATTTCAACCGGTGCAGTCGAGATTTGAACCCACAACCTCTCCGTCCCGGGGTCAGCGTCCTGCCCCGAGACCAACCAATACCCCATGGACTTGGAATATGGGGAAACTGCAACAAGGAACACTTTTCATGCATAGCCTGCAATGGTTCCTGTTGCCTATCCACCATATACTGGAAGTTCATGCCCTCCCGAAAATGATGATCATCATATTTCTTTAAAAATGTATAGCGCTTGATGATGTCAGGTCATCGTTGATTGACTCCAACTCCGAACTTAAAAACACACAGCTAGTCGTCAGATTATCCCCGTCGCACATAAAACAACAGATCGTAAGATTAGTGTACAACCGGTTTAGGGATTTACGATGAACCATTACGAGGACGTAGCACACATAACAATGTCGACACACTGCAATGGCGAGCCCTTTAGACTCCTGATTACTTTAGTGAGTGTATCCTACGACAAACAGAACACGGTGCAAATTCCCTAAATAGATAAAACCGTGGCTGACGAAGCATTTTACATTTATGAGTGACATATAAACAACTTGCATCAAGCAAATCCAAAAACAGTCATGAACAGCACCATTGTGACCTAAAGCGCAGAACAAGCCTAGACGATGAAAGGTCGCATTCACAACACTTGATTTGTCGAAAATTGAATAATGCCGGCGTATGACATAGTTTTATCAGCGCAGATGTAATAAGTAGATCATCATCTTGACTTTAACGCATATGAGTGCAATGGAGAACCGAAATTAATCAAACACCGAATGCACTTTCTGCAGCGATCGAGAGAATGTGGACTTGATCCGCCATCATGGAAGCAGAAGAACATGTTTTTAATCGTGTCAGTTCTCAAACATGTGGGTCATTTTATAGCACATGTGGAGTATTTTGTGGTTTATGTCTAGGTCAACAATTGTAATTTATTTCTAGGATAGCTGAACATGATGTGATTTGTGTCTTAGCCAGCTGGAGTATACTGTGATTGGTACATGGTCAAATGATTTATGTGTAGAAACAGCTTGAGAATGTTGTGTTTAGTTTTGTTATGTTACGTTATGGTTTGTGACATGGCCAGCTGGTGTGTAATGTATTCTAATTATGTCCACTAAACTCTCTAGGCTACCAAAGAGGTTGAGAGTGCTTGTGAGAAGAAAGTACAGGAAGCAAGGATGGAAAAGGAAGCCATACTCAAGCGTTTAGAGCTTCTAGAAAAAGACCATGAGGTGGCACTAGCAGAAAATGTCAGGCTCTCCACAGAGAGCAATTCCTTGGTGAGCAAATTACTTTTCTCATTCAACCACAACCTGATTATTTTGTTATAGGTTAATTAAAGTTATAATTTGTAATCTTTATCATTCTTCTTCATTTTCAACTAGCTGTGAAGCATAGGTCTAAAACAGACACTTTCTAAACTGTCCTGCCTAGTGCTGTTCTGTTAAGTTTGCGCCTGTTAAGTATTTCCCACCTTCTTCACTTGTCTTCTCCAAGTATATTTTGACCTTCCTATCCTATTTGCCTCCTCCCCTGCGGGTTCCAAAAATGGCTTCACATGTGATACTCTTAAGTGGCTTCCACAGAGTGTCCCCTATCCAGTGCCATAATTTTTTATTTGTCATATCTCTTTTGTCCACTGGTACTTGTCTAGTACTTTCCCACAGCTGTAAGTTAGTGATTTTCTCTTGACATTTTCATCCTTATATTCAATGCAAGCATCCATTAATGAAAAGTCTGTATCTTCATGACTGTCACTTTTGATCAATTTTTATCATTACATGCATAATGCATTCAGTGTTATGTTTTGCATATTGTAGACTCAAAGAAATGTATTTACACAAATTTATTTATATGAAAACCACTATTCTTAACCTGTCTTTTGCCGTAGTCTAACCAAAACATAGAAGTTGCATCTAAAACAGTGGTACAATCTTACACTAGCAGTGCAATTCTTGTTTTAATATCATTACCAAAATAAGATGAACTATCGCTATGTTGCATTACAAAATACTGGAGAAATAAAAAAATATATATATAGAAAAAAAACAGTATGGTTAAAGCTTCACATAACAAGTGGACAACACAAACCAGAACAATGTTTTGGCGCAATAGGCCTTCAACAGGTACAAACATGCAACACACGTACAAATATGTATTTAAATTAAATTTAAAAAAATATAATAATTTTTAACTAGAGGGGGAAATGAAAGGAAAAGAAGAATAAAGTCCTCCATGTATGCTATAAAATATTATTACTATTACAAAATACTGTATTTCTTCATAATAAATTAATCCATATAGTGTTTTTTTTGGGCACTGCACAAAACCTGATAGTAAAATCAATAGTAATAGAAAAAGAAAGCAACAAGAAAGGTCTCAGTCTGAACAGTAAGTAAACAGAAGATATTGGTCTCATCGAAGAAACAATCATCACCATTATGCAGCATTAAAAAAAAGCAGGACAAATCTGAAACAAGTGCAACGTTTCAAATACTTTGGCACAATAATAACATCAGATGGAAGATGCACTGTAGATAGAAGATTGTGGAAGGACAAGATCACCTTCGCCAACGGGTATGGCACATGGTGACGATAATGATGCATGAGACCTAATTTTACTTCTCCAGCGAGTCAATAGCACATTGCTTATAGGCTCAATTACTTCTTGATGTTTGATTGTTGCAGAGTAAACGGTCAGATGTATGTGTTCATGTAACCTGGACAGCACTATCTGGTACTTGCTTCAAAAGCCTGAGCTATCTCAGGCTAAACCATAGATAAGTTCATATAATTCACAGAAAATAATTTAGAGCAGCCAGTATTGACCATCAACAGGACACACTTATAGACCAGAATTACCTCATAAATTAAATGCAATAGACTTAGAGAATGTGGTGCTATTTAGTTATAATCTAAGAATGCAATCATTGAAAAATGAGTTTATGGGTGTTGTAGCATGGGGACTTGAGGAAACAGTTGGCATCTCTACAAAATGAACTGGAGGAGGCCGTTAGCTACAAGAACAGTGCGATTGCCAAGTGTGAAGCTGCTCAAGAGGATTGCAAGAAACAGGCTGAGATTGCATCACAGGTGGGTTGGGGTAACTGTGGAGGGGATTGTTTCATGACAAGGGGTGGTTTTGTCTGTCCGAGGGAGTAGTTAACCTCGTGGGTTTGTCAATGTATTTCACTGTCTGAGACAATTGTTTAACATTAAAGATGGTGTCTAAGTAGCTTGTTTTGTCTGTCTGAAGTTGTAGTTTAACCTCATAGGTTTGTCAGTGTATTTGACTGTCTGAAACAATTGTTTTACATGAAATGTGTGTCTAATTATTTTTTTGGGTCTGTCTGAAGTAGTAGTTTAACCTCATAGGTTTGTCAATGTATTTCACTGTCTGAAACAATTGTTTAACATGAAAGATTGTTTCCAAGTAGATTGTTTTGTCTGTCTGAGGTAACAATTTGTCCGTGAATTTGTCTGTCTGAGACAACTGTTTAACATAAAACGTGTGTCTAATAGTTTTGTCTGTCTGAGGGAGCAATTTATGTCATAGATTTGTCAGTGTATTTGTCTGTCTGAGACAATTGTTTAACATAAAATGTGTGTCTAAGTAGTTTGTCTGTCTGAGGTAACAATTTATGTCATAGATTTGTCTGTCAATCTATCTATCTACTGTCCTTTTGAGCCGAAGACGGCACACAGGGCAGAACCACAATCTCAAAAACAGAAACCTTGCGTGCAAAAATGGCACATATTGCAGAGATCACTGCTTCTAAAATTTATGTATCTGTTTCCTTAACAATACTTTTTACAATGACAGCTTGTCAAGCCATCAATTGTCTGTCAATGGTTTAACATAAAATGTGCATCTAAGTAGTTTTGTCTGTCTGAGGGAGCAATTTATGTCATAGATTTGTCTGTCTGAAACAATTGTTTAACATAAAATGAGACAATTGTTTAACATAAAATGTGTGTCTAAGTAGTTTTGTCTGTCTGAGGTAACAATTTATGCCCTAGATATGTCCGTGCATTTGTCTGTCTGAGACAATTGTTTAACCTGAAGGATTGTTTTGTCTGTCTGAGGTAACAATTTGTCAGTGAATTTGTCTGTCTGAGACAATTGTCTAATATAAAACGTGTGTCTAAGTTGTTTTGTCTGTCTGAAGTAACAATCTATGTCATCGATTTCTCAGTGTATTTATCTGTCTGAGACAATTGTTTAACATAAAATGTGTGGCTAAGTAGTTTTGTCTGTCTGAGGTAACAATTTATGTCATAGATTTGTCAGTGTATTTGTCTGTCAATGGTTTAACATAAAATGTGCATCTCAGTAGTTTTGTCTGTCTGAAACAATTGTTTAACATAAAATGTATCTAAGTAGTTTTGTCTGTCTGAGGGAGCAATTTATGTCATAGATTTGTCTGTGTATTTGTCTGTCTGGGACAATTGTTTAACATAAAATGCGTGTCTAAGTAGTTTTGTTTGTCTGGGGTAACAATTTATGTAATAGATTTGTCAGTGTTTTTGTCTGTCTGAGACAATTGTTTAACATAAAATGTGTCTAAGTAGCTTTGTTTGTCTGGGGTAACAATTTATGTCATAGATTTGTCAGTGTTTTTGTCTGTCTGAAACAATTGTTTAACATAAAATGCGTGTCTAAGTAGTTTTGTTTGTCTGGGGTAACAATTTATGTCATAGATTTGTCAGTGTTTTTGTCTGTCTGAGACAATTGTTTAACATAAAATGTGTGGCTAAGTAGTTTTGTTTGTCTGGGGTAACAATTTATGTCATAGATTTGTCAGTGTATTTGTCTGTCAATGGTTTAACATAAAATGTGCATCTAAGTAGTTTTGTCTGTCTGAGGGAGCAATTTATGTCATAGATTTGTCTGTGTATTTGTCTGTCTGGGACAATTGTTTAACATAAAATGTGTGTCTAAGTAGTTTTGTTTGTCTGGGGTAACAATTTATGTCATAGATTTGTCTGTCAATCTATCTATCTACTGTCCTTTTGAGCCGAAGACGGCACACAGGGCAGAACCACAATCTCAAAAACAGAAACCTTGCGTGCAAAAATGGCACATATTGCAGAGATCACTGCTTCTAAAATTTATGTATCTGTTTCCTTAACAATACTTTTTACAATGACAGCTTGTCAAGCCATCAATTGCCTGTCAATGGTTTAACATAAAATGTGCATCTTAGTATTTTTGTCTGTCTGAGGGAGCAATTTATGTCATAGATTTGTATGTCTGAAACAATTGTTTAACATAAAATGAGACAATTGTTTAACATAAAATGTGTGTCTAAGTAGTTTTGTCTGTCTGAGGTAACAATTTATGTCCGTGCATTTGTCTGTCTGAGACAATTGTTTAACCTGAAAGATTGTTTTGTCTGTCTGAGGTAACAATTTGTCAGTGAATTTGTCTGTCTGAGACAATTGTCTAATATAAAACGTGTCTAAGTTGTTTTGTCTGTCTGAAGTAACAATCTATGTCATCGATTTCTCAGTGTATTTATCTGTCTGAGACAATTGTTTAACATAAAATGTGTGGCTAAGTAGTTTTGTCTGTCTGAGGTAACAATTTATGTCATAGATTTGTCAGTGTATTTGTCTGTCAATGGTTTAACATAAAATGTGCATCTCAGTAGTTTTGTCTGTCTGAAACAATTGTTTAACATAAAATGTATCTAAGTAGTTTTGTCTGTCTGAGGGAGCAATTTATGTCATAGATTTGTCTGTGTATTTGTCTGTCTGGGACAATTGTTTAACATAAAATGCGTGTCTAAGTAGTTTTGTTTGTCTGGGGTAACAATTTATGTAATAGATTTGTCAGTGTTTTTGTCTGTCTGAGACAATTGTTTAACATAAATGTGCGTCTAAGTAGCTTTGTTTGTCTGGGGTAACAATTTATGTCATAGATTTGTCAGTGTTTTTGTCTGTCTGAGACAATTGTTTAACATAAAATGTGTGTCTAAGTAGTTTTGTTTGTCTGGGGTAACAATTTATGTCATAGATTTGTCAGTGTTTTTGTCTGTCAATGGTTTAACATAAAATGTGCATCTAAGTAGTTTTGTCTGTCTAAGGGAGCAATTTATGTCATAGATTTGTCTGTGTATTTGTCTGACTGAGACAATTGTTTAACATAAAATGTGTGTCTAAGTAGTTTTGTTTGTCTGGGGTAACAATTTATGTCATAGATTTGTCTGTGTATTTGTCTGTCTGGGACAATTGTTTAACATGAAATGTGTGTCTAAGTAGTTTTGTCTGTCTGAGGGAGCAATTTCACCTCATAGATGAGTCCTTCATGTGTGAATAATTTATTAAAGTGATGAGAAATTTTCATGAATGGCTACATTTAGATGAGTGCTTTAAATATGCTTGTTGCCAGCTTATCATTAGGGATTATACACATTTAAGTTATAGGGATTATTTAAGTTGGATCAGAAGGAAATCACTGTTCTTGTTGGCCAGTTTATTTTTATATGTGTCAGTTTATATTTGGTAACCATTGTTTTCTATGGCTGGATTGTTTGTATATGTGTTATATTGATATTTGGTCATCATTGTTATTTTTTATGGCTAGCTTGTAAGTATATGCACATTATTATTTGATCACTGTTAATGTCTGTTTCTATGCATGGAAAATATTTTAGACTGATTTTACTGATAATTTATGGCTGTTTTGAGTTAGCTGTAGAATGATTGCTGCCTTATTTGATACAATGAATTGTTTCTGTGTTGTGTTTTTGTCTGTTCTGGTGAAGTCATATTCATGCTAATAATATGAATAGATATGAACAAGTTATTATATGCCTCAGAACAGGACACAATCGACTCAATAGTCACATATATACAAAATTCAAGATTGGCACATCAACTACTTGTACATGTGGACAGGCGCCCCAGACTGCTGAACACATACTTCAAGACTGCACTGAATATAGTAGACTGAGGAACCATTGGCCCATAGATACAACACTACAGACAAAACTTTATGTTGGCCACTGCAAGAATTACAAAAGACAGTAAAATTTATACAGGAAATGACATTGCAGATATTGACAATACTACAGGCGAATGAAAGATAGATAGATATTCATGCTAAAGCTGACATTTCTAGTTCTTGTTTCAGTTTGTTAATCAGTTTCTGTTTTGTCTACAATCAATCATAATTAACAGTCTTTATAGGTCAGATGTTTTTTAATACATACATGTCCCTTTTGTTCTCTGGACAATGAATCATGTTTAGCAGTCTGTAAAGGTCATGTGTTTCTTTCATACAGACATCATCCCTTTTGTTTTCTTGTGTTTGAAAATCAAATGCTGACCTTTAATTGTTTTAAGGCCCAGGACAAGTATCAACGTGAACTTATTCTTCATGCTGCTGATGTGGAAGCTTTGGCTGCTGTCAGGAAACAGGTACAACTATGTTGTCTGACTCTGTGAGAGATAGTCCTTCCTGTCATTGATCTACAATCACTGATTGTTAATAAACTCTAATGTACTATTTGTTTCTAGAGCATTCCCTTAAAAGATGTAAAGTTTCACAAATAAGTGGACATTTCAGAAGTACTGTGTAAGGAAATATCATTGTTCAAACATGCTTGTTTCAGTTGGCCATAGTATCATTTTATTATTTGATGTACACAGATAACATACTGTTGTTGACAAAGTTTGTTTTATTTTACAAACATCCTGAACCCAGTCCAGTGGAGACTGCTAATAGTGAACAAAGAAGAAACTGCTGTAGCAGCATGTATCTGACTTCAAAAGAATTGTCTATTTTACTTTTTTTTTTTTTTTCTTTGTTAATGATATTTGAGTAAATTAATGTTTATGAGAAGAGTCATTTCATAGATCGACTACTTTGACACAGACTAGGATGAAATGTCCAACTCTTAGCCACAAATCTGATCACATTTCAGGTCTAACTTCTAATCAACTGAAATGAGTCACAGAAGAATGTTTTTGTACAGGTTGTATAGGGTGTCTCACTCGCTAGGAAACCTGGTATTTCTTAAATGGTTTTACCACTTATGAGGATATTGCAAAGAAATTTGAAGCAGACTTACCTCATTTACAGGTAAGAAATGTGACGGCATCGCAACACATACTGGAAGTGATCAATACTTCAGGAATTTCTGTTGACATGACCTTATAGATTCTGTAAAAGAAAACTGCAAATAATAAACACTCCCTTCTTTAAAGTATACTGTACATTTTCCAACTATTCTGTGTGAACTCGCATTTGTACACTAACACTCATGAACAACAACCATATCGACACCCTCAGCCAAATTACAGAATGGTTTCAGACAGAACAATGCCTGGTGGCCCACTACTCCATGTCACAACGATTAGTGACCACACACTACAGACACATTCCCTTTGATTTCTCACACAACAATTTCTGTAACGAGTGAGACATCCTGTATATCTTAAATAAGCAAGACAACCAAAGCTTCACTGATAAACAGCTGTAATTAAATCATGTTTGGTCATTTGCTTTGTTCCTTGCAGAGTTTGCACAATTTGTTTGTCCTATTATGTTCACATTATAATTGTGCCACTTTTGTAAAAATGAACCAATTTAAAAACAAACTTATTTTACCACATGTTGGGCTAATCTTCACATGACTTCAGTGGGAGGACATGCAAGAACATCTACAACAATCTCAAGAGGAGACCATTATCTATGAGAAGCAGTTGACGGATGCCAAGGTATTTGTACATTTAATAAAAAATAGATACTGTAAGAATCTCTGATATTTGTTCCATTTATGGTTGTTATAATCTCTACTCTCAGCCAATATGAAAGGGATTGTAATAATTTCCATTCACAGTTAAACAGGAGATTTTGCTGTCATAATTTCCACTCTCATCAGCGCACTAGAATTTCACTGCAGTAATTCTCTTTCGGAAGACACAGTCTTAATAGCAGAGACAGAGAACTGCAAGAAATGATAGACATAATAGTAAAAGAAAGCAACAAGAAAGGTCTCAGTCTGAAGAGTAAGAAAACAGAAGTAATGGTCATATTGAAGAAACAATCATCACCAGCATGCAGCATAATAGGACAAATTTGAAACAAGTGCAATGCGTAAAATACTTGGGTACAATATTAATATCAGATGGAAGATGCACCACGGAAATAAAAAGCAGAATAGCTCAGGCAAAATAGCATTTCAAAAAAATGAAAAATGTCTTATGCAGCAAATCTGTGTCAATAGAAATGAGAAAGAGAGTTCATTGGTGCTATATAGAACCAATTCTGACCTATGGAAGCAAAACATGGACAGTAGACAAACAAATAAAAAGATGATTAGAGGCCACAGAGATTTGATTTCTCAGAAGAATGTTGAAAGTTCTCTGGACAGCTAAAAAGACCAATGAGGAAGTTCTCAAAGAGGCCAACACAAAAGGCAGCTCCTAAAAAACATCAGAAAGAAACAATCAACATTTTTCAGGCACATCATGAGAAGAGGAAAGTTAGAATACTTGGTTACAACTGGCAAAATAAAAGGAAAGAGAGATTGTGGACGACAAAGAGAGAAAATACTGGATATCTTGGTGTCATGGCATGGAAAACAGTCAACAACAGAACTGATACGATGCACTGGAGATAGAAGATTGTGGAGGGACATGATCGCCTATGCCAACCGGTATGGCACATGATGATGAATTCTCTTTCATTATGAAGAAGGCGTTCTAGTTGAGTAATTTCCACTCTCAGTCTGTCCAGTAAGATTTAACAGTAATAATTGCTATGTTTAGCCAGTACAGCAGAAGTGTGTGTACCTTTTTACATGGTGAAAGGTGTGTTTATTTGTTACTATAATAATTTCTGCTCTCAGCCAAAAGAGGAGGTTGTTTGTGTTTTTATTGTAATTTCCAAACTCAGCCAGTACTGGGTTTTTTACTGTAATTATTTCCACTCTCAGCCAAACAGAGTTTACTGTAATGATTTTCACTCTCAGCCAAACAGGGTTTACTGTAATGATTTTCACTTTCAGCCAAACAGGGTTTACTGTAATGATTTTCACTCTCAGCCAAACAGGGTTTACTGTAATGATTTCCACTCTCAGCCAGTACAGATTTTTTACATTAATGATTTTCACTCTCATCCAAGCAGGATTTTTACTGTAATGATTTCCACTCTCAGCCAATATGGTTTTTTACTGTAATGATTTTATTTATTTATGGCAACTAATTTTGGCTAAAATTTGTTGCAGACATCATGGGCAGAACAAGAGCTTATTTACAAGAAAGAGGTTCAGATGCTGGAAGCAAGATGTCAAGAACTGACAAAACAAAATGCAGCTGTTCATGAACAGATAAGCAAAGTAAGAGAGTGAAGTGAAAGATTCATGGATGTGTCAGTGTGTTGTATAACCCCACCTGACATACACAATGTCTTGTTGTGAACTTCTGCTAGAGAAGCTTCATGCTTTTCTTCAATCTTTTAAATTAAATTCTGTTCCATTTGTTCTCACCTTGAAATAATAACTCTTCTCCATGCTTCTAACTTTCTGTGCTGATTTATTTCCACGTCTATTCTTTGTGTATTTTTTTTTTCATGTTCTCTGCTTTCTCTGTCCCTCTGTCTTGTGATGTTTTGTTGTGATTTATTATGTATTTATTTTTGTTGTGTGTCTGGTTTTCAACATCATTTCTAGCCATCTTCCAATGCATGTCAATACTGTATTGAGGTATTAACTCTTTACATGAGGTCCTCCTGCTCCCACCAATGGTTTTATCACTCATTTCTATACTCATTTTTATATTATTAATATATTATTGCAATGTATAGCTTATTGTATATCATCTTATTGTACAATTATAGTAATAATGCTCAGGGTCTCCAAAAAAATCTCTTAACAATTGTCAAAATACCAGTGTTTCAGTAATAAACTTTTGTAGACATTATGAAGATTGAAGATAATTTTGTTTAAAACAATAGTTAAGCATGTTTACCATTCATTTGCATGAATGATACAGCTCAAACCTGTATTGGATTTCTAGCTATATTTACTAAGCTCCACCACTGTGCAGTGGCGTCAATGATCCTTTATTTCTGGTCATTAATGTTCAATAACTTTTGTTGGCTACGCAGTATTGCTAATATATCCTCATATAAAACATGGAATGTCCTCAGTGACTCAAAAAGCTGTACAGAGCTTAAATGATTTCCAGATGGCAAGCAAACAAGAGGAAAACCAAGAGGGACATTGAGTAGAATGGTTGATAAATAGCAGAAAGTAAAAGGCTCTCCATGGGGTGGGCTTGAACAGTTGGTCCAATGACAGGGGTGTTCTATACATGGGCTGGGCTTAAACAGTTGGCTCGATGACTGGGGTGATCTATACATGGGGTGGGCTTGAACAGTTGGCTCGATGACTGGTGTGATCTATGCATGGGGTGGGGTTAAACAGTTGGCTCGATGACTGGGGTGATCTATACATGGGGTGGGCTTGAACAGTTGGCTCGATGACTGGGGTGATCTATACATGGGGTGGGCTTGAACAGTTGGCTCGATGACTGGGGTGATCTATACATGGGGTGGGCTTGAACAGTTGGCTCAATGACTGGGGTGATCTATACATGGGGTGGGCTTGAACAGTTGGCGGGGGGATCTATACATGGGGTGGGCTTGAACAGTTGGCTCGATGACTGGGGTGATCTATACATGGGGTGGGCTTGAACAGGTGGCTCAATGACTGGTGTGATCTATACATGGGGTGGGCTTGAACAGGTGGCTCAATGACTGGGGTGATCTATACATGGGGTGGGCTTGAACAGGTGGCTCAATGACTGGGGGGATCTATACATGGGGTGGGCTTGAACAGTTGGCTCAATGACTGGGGGGATCTATACATGGGGTGGGCTTGAACAGGTGGCTCAATGACTGGGGTTATCTATACATGGGGTGGGCTTGAACAGGTGGCTCAATGACTGGTGTGATCTATACATGCGGTGGGCTTGAACAGGTGGCTCAATGACTGGGGGGATCTATACATGGGGTGGGCTTGAACAGGTGGCTCAATGACTGGTGTGATCTATACATGGGGTGGGCTTGAACAGGTGGCTCAATGACTGGGGTTATCTATACATGGGGTGGGCTTGAACAGGTAGCTCATTGACTGGGGGGATCTATACATGGGGTGGGCTTGAACAGTTGGCTCAATGACTGGGGTGATCTATACATGGGGTGGGCTTGAACAGTTGGCTTAATGACTGGTGTGATCTATACATGGGGTGGGCTTGAACAGGTGGCTCAATGACTGGGGTGATCTATACATGGGGTGGGCTTGAACAGTTGGCTCAATGACTGGGGTGATCTGTACATGGGGTGGGCTTGAACAGTTGGCTTAATGACTGGGGTGATCTATACATGGGGTGGGCTTGAACAGGTGGCTCAATGACTGGTGTGATCTATACATGGGGTGGGCTTGAACAGGTGGCTCAATGACTGGGGTGATCTATACATGGGGTGGGCTTGAACAGGTGGCTCAATGACTGGGGTGATCTATACATGGGGTGGGCTTGAACAGGTGGCTCAATGACTGGGGGGATCTATACATGGGGTGGGCTTGAACAGTTGGCTCAATGACTGGGGGGAATCTATTCATGGGGTGGGCTTGAATGGTTGACTTTGACTGGGCTGGGCTTGAACAGTTGACTCGATGACGTGACCTATAGTAATGACCTCATGTGCCTGAGGACATGATTGAGTCTTCATAGAGAGAAATTTATAGGTACGATATCTAGCATGTTGTAAATAGATTTAGTGGACAGCAAGTGTGTATTTTGGTGCTGGATAGGACACACTGCCGAAGCCAACTGAGACTATTACATGACAGGCCCTTTTTTGGAATCCTCTAGAGAAGAGACAAAGAAGACGACCAAAATATTCTTGGAGAAGAAAGGTGGTAGCAGAGATGGTGATGGGTAGACATGAAATGATCTGATCTTTTTCCGTACGTTTTGACGTACTGTGCACCATGCTGATTTAGGCTACTTAAGCATCACCTCATAGTCCGTCACTCTCAATTCGATTAGTGTGAACCGTCATCAAACCATATTCTTCTGTACGAGTCTTATATCATCTTGATATTAGTGAAATCTAATACTTTGCTCTAAAAATTCATATATGATACGTTATATGTTAGATAAATACATAGATTGATTCTTAAAACCATGCAAAATGTTGTCTCTGAAATCTCATCCATTGCATTGATAAATAGCTTGTGCATGGAAAGAGTTAAAAGTTGTTGAAGACCTATGCTCCACAGGGAGCTGAAAGGAGAAGAAAGAAGTATGTATTTATGAGACTAGTAATACCAACAACATGCGATGTACTAAGGTTTCAGATGTATAATTCTGATATTTTCCCAACGTTTGTTCTACAGCTTAGCAATCAAGTCTTGAACATTCAGAAATCAGCTCGTCAGCCTGGAGGTGCCAAGTCTTATAGTGATGAGCAAGGCAAAACCTCAGAACAGCTGCTGGAAGTCATCAGGTAAGTTAGTAAGTGCAGTCCTTTGGATATTTCACTTCTTAGTGATGACATTTTATACTGCATATAAAGAAGAGTTTATTATTGATTTTGAGGTTGCATTCAAGTAGATGAAGTGTCAGTTCTGTTCATTTGTGCTGTTCTCTAATTGTTGCTAATTCTCTTAAGTAATCTATTTCTTACTGAGGACATTTCTCACTTTGCATAAAGAGAAGTTTGTGATTGAATTTGTTGTTGAATGTCATTTAACTGGTGGAGTTTGGGATTGAATTTGTTATTGAATGTCATTTAACTGGTGGAATTTGTGATTGAATTTGTTGTTGAATGTCATTTAACTGGTGGAGTTTGTGATTGAATTTGTTGTTGAATGTCATTTAACTGGTGGAGTTTGTGATTGAATTTGTTATTGAATGTCATTTAACTGGGGGAGTTTGTAATTGAATTTGTTGTTGAATGTAATTTAACTGGGGGAGTTTGTGATTGAATTTGTTATTGAATATCATTTAACTGGGGGAGTTTGTGATTGAATTTGTTGTTGAATGTCATTTAACTGGGGGAGTTTGTAATTGAATTTGTTGTTGAATGTAATTTAACTGGGGGAGTTTGTGATTGAATTTGTTGTTGATGTCATTTAACTGGTGGAGTTTGTGATTGAATTTGTTGTTGAATGTCATTTAACTAGGGGAGTTTGTGATTTAATTTGTTGTTGAATGTCATTTAACTGGGGGAGTATGTGATTGGATTTGTTGTTGAATGTCATTTAACTGGTGGAGTTTGTGATTGAATTTGTTGTTGAATGTCATTTAACTGGGGGAGTTTAGGATTGAATTTGTTGTTGAATGTCATTTAACTGGGGGATTTGTGATTGAATTTGTTGTTGAATGTCATTTAGCTGGGGGAGTTTGTGATTGAATTTGTTGTTGAATGTCATTTAACTGGTGGAGTTTGTGATTGAATTTGATGTTGAATGTCGTTTACCTGGGAGCACAATTTGTTGTTGAATGTCGTTTACCTGGGAGCACAATTTGTTGTTGAATGTCATTTAACTGGGGGAGTTTGTAATTGAATTTGTTGTTGAATGTAATTTAACTGGGGGAGTTTGTGATTGAATTTGTTATTGAATATCATTTAACTGGGGGAGTTTGTGATTGAATTTGTTGTTGAATGTCATTTAACTGGGGGAGTTTGTAATTGAATTTGTAGTTGAATGTCATTTAACTGGGGGAGTTTGTGATTGAATTTGTTGTTGATGTCATTTAACTGGTGGAGTTTGTGATTGAATTTGTTGTTGAATGTCATTTAACTAGGGGAGTTTGTGATTGAATTTGTTGTTGAATGTCATTTAACTGGGGGAGTATGTGATTGGATTTGTTGTTGAATGTCATTTAACTGGTGGAGTTTGTGATTGAATTTGTTGTTGAATGTCATTTAACTAGGGGAGTTTAGGATTGAATTTGTTGTTGAATGTCATTTAACTGGGGGATTTGTGATTGAATTTGATGTTGAATGTCGTTTACCTGGGAGCACAATTTGTTGTTGAATGTCGTTTACCTGGGAGCACAATTTGTTGTTGAATGTCATTTAACTGGGGGAGTTTGTAATTGAATTTGTTGTTGAACGTAATTTAACTGGGGGAGTTTGTGATTGAATTTGTTATTGAATATCATTTAACTGGGGGAGTTTGTGATTGAATTTGTTGTTGAATGTCATTTAACTGGGGGAGTTTGTAATTGAATTTGTTGTTGAATGTAATTTAACTGGGGGAGTTTGTGATTGAATTTGTTGTTGATGTCATTTAACTGGTGGAGTTTGTGATTGAATTTGTTGTTGAATGTCATTTAACTAGGGGAGTTTGTGATTGAATTTGTTGTTGAATGTCATTTAACTGGGGGAGTATGTGATTGGATTTGTTGTTGAATGTCATTTAACTGGTGGAGTTTGTGATTGAATTTGTTGTTGAATGTCATTTAACTAGGGGAGTTTAGGATTGAATTTGTTGTTGAATGTCATTTAACTGGGGGATTTGTGATTGAATTTGTTGTTGAATGTCATTTAGCTGGGGAGTTTGTGATTGAATTTGTTGTTGAATGTCATTTAACTGGTGGAGTTTGTGATTGAATTTGTTGTTGAATGTCATTTAACTGGTGGCGTTTGTGATTGGATTTGTTGTTGAATGTCATTTAACTGGGGGAGTTTGTGATTGAATTCGTTGTTGAATGTCATTTAACTGGGGGAGTTTGTGATTGGATTTGTTGTTGAATGTAATTAACTGGTGGAGTTTGTGATTGAATTTGTTGTTGAATGTCATTTAGCTGGTGGAGTTTGTGATTGAATTTGTTGTTGAATGTCATTTAACTGGGGGAGTTTGTGATTGAATTTGTTGTTCAATGTCATTTAACTGGGGGAGTTTGTGATTGAATTTGTTATTGAATGTTGTTTACCTGGTGGAGTTTGTGATTGCATTTGTTATTGAATGTTGTTTACCTGGTGGAGTTTGTGATTGAATTTGTTATTGAATGTAATTTAACTGGGGGAGTTTGTGATTGAATTTGTTATTAAATGTCATTTAACTGGTGGAGTTTGTGATTGCATTTGTTGTTGAAGGTCATTTTACTGGTGGAGTTTAGGATTGCATTTGTTGTTGAATGTTGTTTACCTGGTGGAGTTTGTGATTGAATTTGATGTTGAATGTCGTTTACCTGGGAGCACAATTTGTTGTTGAATGTCGTTTACCTGGGAGCACAATTTGTTGTTGAATGTTGTTTACCTGGGAGCACAATTTGTTGTCGTTTACCTGAGAGCACACTTTGTTGTTGAATGTCATTTACCTGGGAGCACAATTTGTTGTTGAATGTCGTTTACCTGGGAGCACAATTTGTTGTTGAATGTCGTTTACCTGGGAGCACAATTTGTTGTTGAATGTCGTTTACCTGGGAGCACAATTTGTTGTTGAATGTCGTTTACCTGGGAGCACACTTTGTTGTTGAATGTCGTTTACCTGGGAGCACAATTTGTTGTTGAATGTCGTTTACCTGGGAGCACAATTTGTTGTTGAATGTCGTTTACCTGGGAGCACAATTTGTTGTTGAATGTCATTTACCTGGGAGCACAATTTGTTGTTGAATGTCGTTTACCTGGGAGCACAATTTGTTGTTGAATGTCGTTTACCTGGGAGCACAATTTGTTGTTGAATGTCATTTACCTGGGAGCACAATTTGTTGTTGAATGTCATTTACCTGGGAGCACAATTTGTTGTTGTTTACCTGGGAGCACAATTTGTTGTTGAATGTCGTTTACCTGGGAGCACAATTTGTTGTTGAATGTCGTTTACCTGGGAGCACACTTTGTTGTTGAATGTCATTTACCTGGGAGCACAATTTGTTGTTGAATGTCGTTTACCTGGGAGCACAATTTGTTGTTGAATGTCATTTACCTGGGAGCACAATTTGTTGTTGAATGTCATTTACCTGGGAGCACAATTTGTTGTTGAATGTCATTTACCTGGGAGCACAATTTGTTGTTGAATGTCATTTACATGGGAGCACACTTTGTTGTTGAATGTCGTTTACCTGGGAGCACAATTTGTTGTTGAATGTCGTTTACCTGGGAGCACAATTTGTTGTTGAATGTTGTTTACCTGGGAGCACAATTTGTTGTTGAATGTCGTTTACCTGGGAGCACAATTTGTTGTTGAATGTCGTTTACCTGGGAGCACAATTTGTTGTTGAATGTCATTTACCTGGGAGCACAATTTGTTGTTGAATGTCATTTACCTGGGAGCACAATTTGTTGTTGAATGTCATTTACCTGGGAGCACAATTTGTTGTTGAATGTCATTTACCTGGGAGCACAATTTGTTGTTGAATGTCGTTTACCTGGGAGCACAATTTGTTGTTGAATGTCATTTACCTGGGAGCAATTCTTGGGAAATTTCAGGTATCCACAAAAATGTAGAAGCATTCCATCAAATCTCATTGATGTAGTTACCTGAGACACAAGATCATTGAGAAGAAAATATTCAACAGATACATCCATACGATAGTACAAAATAGATATAATGCAATTGAGAAAGTACTGGACATCGAGGAGCAGTGGGAAATGCTAAAACAATTGATTCAACAAACATCAAAAGAAGTAATATCAGTGACTAAAAGTATCAACAGAAAGAAATGGATGACAAGAAATGATAGACATAATAGTGAAAAAAGCAACAAGAAAGGACTAAGTCTGAATAGTAAGAAAACAGAAGTAATGGCCATATCAAAGAAACAATCATCACCATCATGCAGCATAAAAATAAACAGGACAAATATGAAATAAGTGAAACGCATCAAATACTTGAGCACAATAATAACATCAGATGGAAGATGCCCGACAGAAATAAAAAGCAGAATAGCTCAGGCTAAAATAGAATTTCAGAAAATTAGAAATATCTTATACAACAAATCTATGTCAATAGAAGTGAGAAAGAGAGTTCATCGGTGCTATTTTAATCAATTCTGACCTAGGGAAGCGAATCATGGACAGTAGACAAATGAAAAGATGGTTAGAGGCCACAGAGATGGGATTTCT
Organism: Megaustenia siamemsis; assembly: GCA_032433765.1. Lineage (NCBI taxonomy): Eukaryota > Metazoa > Mollusca > Gastropoda > Stylommatophora > Ariophantidae > Megaustenia > Megaustenia siamemsis. Next base: position 95,598,257 of record JAVIAB010000139.1, on the reverse strand, counting down.
CAAAAGAAATGAGTTCTTCTTCTTTCCTTCCTCATTTGCTGTTCTGTTCGCCTCTGCTGCTGTTATGTTTCCTGGTGCTTCTAGTATTCTGTTGATCCATCTTTTTCGTGGTCGACCCTTGGGTCTGTTATTCTCGGAATATTTATTGAAGCCTCATTGTGTTGTGTTTTGATCTTTCTGCCGCGTCACGTGGCCAAACCATTTTATCTGTTGTTTCTTTATATATTCTATGGCGGGGACTAATCCTAGCTTTTTTCTCAGTTCTTCATTTCTGATCTTATCTCTCAGACTGTTTCCTATCATTCGTCTAACACATTTCATCTCAGTAGGAGGTTATTTTTCTTATTGATCTTGCATCTAGGGTCCAGGACTGGCATTGGTAGCACAACGTTGGGATGAAGTTTGTATTGTAGAGTGCCTGTTTTGCCTCTAGAGTTATTTCCTTGTTGGGCAATAGCGGTGGTAACTATCCAATGATTTGACGAGCTTTGATGCATCTTGAGTCTTATCTCTGCTGTTTGTGAGTTATCGTTTGTCACTAAGCTTCCTAAGTATTTGAATTCCTCTACTTGTTTTAGTTGTCTGCCTTCTATAGTTATGTTGATGCTCTGTTTATTTTTGGCGACATTCATGACTTCTGTTTTGTTGATATTGATTTTCATGTTGTATTTTGTGCCTGTGCTGTTGAGTCTATTTAAGTGTTCTTCTAGATCTTCCATCTTTTCATGTGTTAGTGCCTGATTGTCTGCAAATAAAAGCTCGTTGATCTCTGTCTCCGATGGGTTGGCTAACTTGCATATATAGTCCATGTATGTAATAAACAGTAGGGGGGATAGTACGCACCCCTGTCTTACACCTGATCTAACTTCAAAGTGGTCTGTGTAGCCTGCTGCTGTTTTGACTGTGCAGTTGCTATTGATGTAGAAACTTTTAACTAGGTTGATTAGATGTTGGCTTACTCTGTATGTTAGTATCTCCCACAGTTGTTCTCTGTTTACTCTGTCGAACGCTTTTTCCTGGTCAATGAAAGCTATGTAAAAATTGTGATTGTGTTCTGTCGTTTTTTCTGCAAGCTGTTTTAATGTGAATAGAGCTTCAGTACATCCTCTGTTTTTTGGAACCCCATTTGAGAATCGCTTAACTGTAGTTCTGTTATTGGTCTCAGCCTTTTTTCCATAATTTTACTTGGTTACAACAGGCAAAATACAAGGAAAGAGAGATCATGGACGACAAAGAGAAAAAATACTAGATATTTTGGTGTCACGGCATGGAGATCAGTCAACAACAGAACTGATATGATGCATTGTAGATAGAAGATTGTGGAGGGACATGATCACCTACGCCAACCAGTATGGCACATGATGATGATGATGATACATACAGAACATCTGTAGCTCTGGGATTGATGTTCAAAATAAAGTAACGAGGTTGTGGGATTTCAGCTTTGATTCCCTAGTGATGATTTCTGATCAGACTTTGAAGCCAGATAGCAAATACTGTACTACATTCAGCTCTAGTCTAAAAATGTAGTACATGGTTGGTTGTTACTGTTTTAATTGTTTGGTCAGTGTAGATACATTATTTCAGAGTGAAAGATGTTGACCTGGAAAGTGTGCTATACATAAATGTAACTTCTGTAGGTATATCATTATTTGTGTACTTTTGCTTTGACATGTTTAACATGTTCAAAATGCTTGCTCCAGGTTTCTGCGCCGAGAGAAAGAGATAGCAGAAACCCGACTTCAGGTGGTTGAGACTGAGGGTTCTAGGATCAAACAGAGGTACTCTCACCTGGAGAAACAGCTTGAGGAAGCCAACAAGACTCTAGCTGAGGAGAGACAAAAGTCACAGGTAAGTACTTACAGATATATTCCTGCTTGTTTAATTGCAAACAGGTTATGTCCTGCTGTCAATCAATTATGTGGGCTCTGTCCTTCATCTTCAGTGTTCTGTACTGGTGATCATGTGAACTTGACTCTTTGTCCTAAACCATGATAGGAAGATTAAGAAGAACATAATAACACAGCTGGTTGCATGGTCAGTACTCATATATGCATATGTGTCCTAATTTTTACCCACAGCCTACTTCTACTCTGTCTTCGGCAGGTAGGATCTAGGTTTGACGTTCGAGTTAAGGGTGTATGGCGGCCAGCGCATTTAGGCCCACTCTGCTCTGGTCTAATTCCAAACAAGTTTTGTCCTCCTGTTAAAGAAAACTATCACATGAGTGGACCCCATTTCCACCTTTCTTCTCCAAGTATATTTTGTCCTCCCTTTAGTCTTCTTCCCTGGAGATTCCAAATAAAGGGCCTGTCATGTAATTTTCTCATCTGATTTTAACCATTTGTGTCCTGTCCTTCACCTTTGTCTGTCACATCTTTTTGTCCATTGGTGTTTATCTGGTATTTTTCCATAGGTTTATCTGTCCTACCATTTCCATCATTATATTCTCCCTAAGCATCCATTAATGAAAGCCTGTATCTTCATGACTATCATTTTTGTTATCCCCATGTTTCACTATCATATAATATGACTGATTTCACATGGAATTGAATTATTAAAATTTTGCATAATAACCTAAATTCTTATATATATATAGATAGTATGATTTATATAAATTATTTATGAAATTTATAGACAGTATGATTTAAGGTAAAGATTGATGGAATGTCTGATGGAAAGTATGATTTTAGAACAAGATTGATGGAATGACTGATGGAAAGTATGATTTTAGAACAAGATTGATGGAATGACTGATGGAAAGTATGATTTTAGAACAATATTGATGGAATGTCTGATGGAAAGTATGATTTTGGTATAACAATATTGAAGAAATGCCAACTGTAAAAAACAAAGCTTTGTAATGGCAGCAAAGTGTTATTATTATTCTGGTATAAGTTTGAGGAGAGTGAGGAATTTCATTGTTGTCATAATCTTTGAACTATAGCTGACCTTTGGCTTGTGTTGTACAGATCAGCTCAGAGACTGTGACCAACCATTTGGAGCTAATGAGGAAAGTGAGCAACCTAAATGTGCTGACAGACAGCAACAAGCTGCTCAGGGACGAGAGAGATCAGCTTCAGAATCTCAAACAGGAACTGGAATCAAAGGTCAGTTTTGCCCATCTCAAATATGAAATGATAAATCAGCAGCATTGTAAGATAGGTACTGTGTTATGTGATATGTCTTTTTGTTGTTGGCACTTCTGGCTTTACTGGCAACCGCCAAACTCATTTTAAAGACCTAAATAGAGATGAGGGAAAATAACAAGTCATTGCAACAAAAGTTATCGTGTGATATTGCAGTTGATACAACGAATTGAAGGTCAGAGAATCTGTGACATCATGGAACTTTTTCATTTTAAAATATCCCAAACCGTAATACCTTTTTTTTTACCAAGGCCTCGTTATGAGGGAAGTAAAGAATAGTGATACTGTGGCCTTCCAAGCATGCCGTAAGAGAATACGTTTCAAGGAGTGAATAGAGATCTAGTTTAAAAAAAAATATTGTTGATATTTTGTTGTGAAATTTAAATGTGATCTTAACCCCAGATTACGATTTCATCGTAAAAATTACAGCATCAAAACAAATTCTTCAAAATTGGATATTTTGCCATGGCCAAACATTACCCTCCTCTGTTTACCTTCCTAATAATTAAACTATTAATTGTTGGATTTGTTTTGATTGATGTAGGATTTTATTTTTCTGCATTTTGTGAATATGATCTCATATAATGCTAAAAAATCACAAATTTTCAAGAAATTTGTTTTTTTTCCTCCTTTTTTGTTGTGACCAGAGAAACACAGTGAATAACGCTATGAGGTAGCCGAACATACCAATAGACATTGTAACACTTCCAGAAATGATGTGAAACTTAGATCATAAATCAACATGAGTCAGGAATTCTGAGTCCCTATGTTTTACCTTGTGTGAACACATGGTTGCGTGTCAAAGGTTCAGAGAAAATACTATTTTTAGAGCACCTAATGTTACATTTAAGTGGTAGTAATTTTTACTACACTATCATAAATAGGAAAGATGCTGAGAGATATAATTAAGAGCCAACTAGTGAGGTTGACATTTTAAAATATATGGTAAAGCACATTCTCCAGTTAAAATGGCATTACACCTTTGATTGACATCATGCCCGGTCATAACACCATCGACCTAGATATTGTTTTTATTAGCAGAATCAGTTGTTATGACAACGCATATATAAACATACAAAAATTGATATCTTTTCATAGTTGACATACATATTGAATGAGGTCTCATTGGATTTGACATTCAAGAAACATTAGGTTTTAAATGAAAATGTTTTCAAAGTACCTATTAAGTTGCATCACTAGAAATGTTTATTCAGTACATATAATTTGTACTTGCTGTGGAACTGACCACCCATGAGTCTACCAGAAGTGCAGTCAACATTTTCAGTCAGTTTTAAAAAAAACCTGTTGACTTGTAAGTAATATTGAGATTTTGCTTGCCTAGATAATACCTTGTACAGAACTACAAGAGAACTCAGAAATACCTGCAGATATCATTACATGATGGTGAGCCGAATGGCAACAGCTCATAGTCTGCTGGATAACAACAACATGCCCCCGTGCACAGACCATCTAGGTCACATATGTCAAGCACACATATATCCATGGATATGACAATATATGGATGGTATTGCATGTGAAGTTGTGTGTTGAATGTTGGTATAAAAGTTGCGTTTGTGAATTTATTTCAGGTTCGCAAACTAGAGTCAGAAATTGAACCATTACAGAATAGTTTGAGAGAGCTAGAGTCCCAGAAGGATACACTGACAGTTGAGAGAAACACTTTGCAGGATGAGGTGAACCGCTGGAAAAATCGAACCTCGAACCTCATTGAGCAGAGTAACAAGACAGACCCTGAAGAACATAAGAGACTAATGTGAGTATTTAAAAAAATGGTTTATAGTTAAATTAGTACTTTTCAGTTTCATCACTGTACATTAGACTTTGATGTTTGATTGGTTGATGGTCATTGTCTTGATGTCAGAACTTGCATGTTTGGTTTTTTTTTTTAACCTTTGATCAGTTTATAATTAACATGAGATATTATACCTAACGTTCCATATTTATCATATTTTCCTTTGTTTGGATGTGTCTTCCTCAAAGCTGTTTGTTTTCATCTCAAAGTGGCATCTTAGTTCAAATCTTGGAAATTTTGTAGCATTTATGGATGAAGATGTTCCTAGTGCATTCCACTCTTTCTTAAAATTGATATTTCATGAAAGTGGGACACCAGACACATAACTTTAAATTATTTAGCTAAAGTCAAAAATATTTATCCAATATTGGCAGATTCATTCACGAGAGAAGCTGTTCAGCAAAGCAGCATCCAGCATAAGACACTATCATTTTTACCAAACTACTGACTTATCATGATTGCTTGCTACCAACCGTCTGTTAAGATGCTAAAGACCATTTATATATATATTTATGTATGATACTTTCATTGTTGATGCTCTTTAAAAAAATATTGGAAAATCTGAGAGTTTTGAGGGATGTTTTATTCATCTTTAGAACTAAAGTATCAGTGACAAACAAATGCGTTCTATGATGATAGAAGAGTTTGTTATGATTTGCTTTTGTTTGTTGTTTTTTTGTGTTTGGGGTGTGGTATCTACAGTGGTAGAAGAGTGCTCAATTATGACTCGCTGATGTGGAATGTTGTTCTATTATTGGATGTTGCTTCTACAACGGTAGAAGAGTGCTCAATTATGACTCGCTGATGTTGAATGTTGTTCTATTATTAGATGTTGCTTCTACAATGGTAGAAGAGGTTGCTTGTTGTGACTTTATGATGTGAAATGTTGTTCTATTATTGGATGTTGCTTCTACAATGGTAGAAGAGTGCTCAATTATGACTTGCTGATGTGGAATGTTGTTCTATTATTGGATGTTGCTTCTACAATGGTAGAAAAGTGCTCAATTATGACTTGCTGACGTGGAATGTTCTGTTATTGGATGTTGCTTCTACAATGGTAGAAGAGTGCTCATTTATGACTTGCTGATGTAGCTGCTGCCTTGCAGGCAAGCTCGGGAGAGTAAAAGGCTAAGGGAGGGTACCCCGAAGTAAAACAACCCCACTGCCTTGTGGGTGAGACTTTTTAGTCAAAGGCTAGCGGAGCCAACCGTAAACAAACCGACGGAAGGCAACAGAAAACCACTGTTGTAACTTCTTTGTACAATCATGAATCGCCACAACGAGGAAGATACTATGCAATCCATTTTTGACAATAGAAACAAGAAAAAGAGTTCTTAAATGTTATGTAGAGCCAGTCTTAACATATAGATGTGAATCATGGACAATAGGACAACAGACAAAAAAATCACTGGAGCCTGCAGTATTGTGGTTTTACAGAATGTTGAGAATACCATAGACAGCTAAGAAGAGTGATGAAAACGTTCTGAGAGAGGTCAAAGCAAAAAGAGAGCTAATTTCCAATATTAGGAAGAAACAGCCATCATGAGCTAATTTCCAATATTAGGAAGAAACAATCATCATTTTTTTGGCCATGTAATAAGAAGAGAACAACTGGAATATATTGTAACAACTGGAAAAATTGAGTGATGAAGAGATGGAGGGAAGCAAAGAGAAAAAATACCAGACAACTTAAAAGAATGGCTTGGCAGAAGGTCAACAACAGAAATGATAAATAACTGTTGAAATAGAAAGTTGTGGAGAGACATGATCACCTACGCCAGCAGGCCCGGAACTTGATGATGATGTGGAATGTTGTTCTATTATTGGATGTTGCTTCTACGATGGCAGATGAAGTTGCTTGTTATGAATTGCTCCTGCAGAATGTTTTTCCTTGTTTGAGTGATTTCTTCAAATGTAGAAGCTAGTTATATTGATCAAATTAATATGTTCTCTACCATTGCTGTTATGTTTCAGATGAGATACATCTAAACATGTCTCTCTTATCTGATTTTGTGTGTGTGTCTTTTATACCACAAAATGTTAATAGAATTGTTAGCTTCTCGGCTGTACCTCACATCAGTAAGCCTGTGAACTTCTCAACTGTTATGCCAGCGTTAATCGTCGCTGACTAAAATGATAATGATGCCGCTTCTGCCAGCGCATGTAGGAGCCAGCGTTGTGAATACCAGCACCTTCTATCTCCTCCCTTCTTTGCTGCAACTGAATTAATTACAGCGACCGCCCACCAGTGGCGTCGCTAACCTTGATTGTTGACTTGACGACTGCAGCAATGACGGCTCATTAAGAACAGAGCCTTCAACCACTTGGAGCTGCCACTCTGTTGATGCTGTGAAGTCTCCTTTACACCTTGAGCCTTCACGTTCCTGTTGTTCAGCGTCTGACCTCAACGCCTGGTTTACACTGCCTCCCACGCCTGCATGACCTGGCACGATTGAACAGCACAATCCTCCTGGGCTTGTAAGGTCGGACTTGTCCTACTGCCTGGAGGCTATAAAGGGGAATCCCCTTACTGTGTTGGCCCGTGTTGGGTCACTCTGTCCCTTGTCTGATACTAATGGCCAATTGATCGTTTCTTGTAGTACTCCCATTAGTGATTGACACCCCATGTTCTCTTTCACTGGGGACAGACAATTACAGCTAACGCTATCAGAACATCACTGAACACCAGGTAAAACACATTCCTGAGGTTTTTATTCTCATAAGAACTAATTCACATTTCACAATCTCAAGTTACAATTATGTTGGTATTTCAGCCGCCTTGTACACACATCTTGAATACTCTCCTGCCTCACTCTACTCGTGGTTGTCAATAACTTTAGCCACAAGCACTCAATGCAGCCCTGCTGCTACTCACAATGTTGGGCGATCTGGGTTTCACTTCCCTTTGCCAATATGGTGATCTAGTGGAGAATCATACTCTGTTTCGCGCCCTGTCTTAATGCCCAGGACCCTTGCGAGCTATTACGATACTTGATACGAACTGTCATGTACTATTACACATAGCTTCATAGGATTTCTTCTCTTGAAGCTAACCAGGGAATTGCTCCTGACTTAACGAATAACTGTTCGTTGTACGCTGGCACAACTGCAGTACATGCTAACTTCTCTTGAAGCTAATTTCAGTGCTATATTCACACTTTGACAATAATGTTCTTGTACTTTGACACACTACATGAGATACTCTCTTCTCTGAAAAACTCACAACTTGACGCTCACTGTTTGTATATTATGACACACTACATGAGATGCTTACTTCTCTTGAAGCTAATCTATTGACTATTCTCGACTTAAACATTGTTCGTGGTAATAAAACACAACCACAGTCTAGGATTCTTTCTCTGGCAGCTAACTTAGTGACTTTTCACAAATCAATCTTAAAGCTAACTTAGTGACTATTCACAAATCTATCTTGAGGCTAACTTAAGGACGATTCACACTTGCTAATACTGTTCTAAGGTTGGTGTTGTTCACTTGTAACCTAGCCTGTCCTTGCTATCTACTGTTCTACATACCAGCACTCCTGGAAACCGAATCTGTTCCCTGCCGCGTCCATACACCAACTAACTTGTAGATCGCTCTCGGTTGTACTAGCTCCCCCTTGATCCCCAGTACCGGCTGCAACACCAAAAACACAGCCGTCTGTATTGGATCCTCTCTACTTCTCGAATGAATCTGAAATCTACCAATTCCTGCCTTTGTCTAGTTTACTCCCCTTGCCTTGTTTCTAATCATGCTCCACGTTTTTCTCCTATTTCACGACGTTTTCACTTTTCTCGTGGTTCACAATGTATTCACCTGTTCACGCCCCTCGTGGACCCCTCATTTTATTTATTTTTATTTTTATCCACTACCTCACTCCCTACTTGTCTTCTCAACCTCTCACTGCTGTCCCCTGCTTTACTGTACCTCATATCAGTAACCTGTTAACTTCTCTACTGTACCTCACATCAGTAACCTGTTAACTTCTCTATTGTACCTCACATCAGTAACCTGTTAACTTCTCTATTGTACCTCACATCAGTAAGCCTGTTAACTTCTCTACTGTACCTCACATCAGTAAGCCTGTTAACTTCTCTATTGTACCTCACATCAGTAAGCCTGTTAACTTCTCTATTGTACCTCACATCAGTAAGCCTGTTAACTTCTCTATTGTACCTCACATCAGTAAGCCTGTTAACTTCTCTACTGTACCTCACATCAGTAAGCCTGTTAACTTCTCTATTGTACCTCACATCAGTAAGCCTGTTAACTTCTCTACTGTACCTCACATCAGTAAGCCTGTTAACTTCTCTACTGTACCTCACATCAGTAAGCCTGTTAACTTCTCTATTGTACCTCACATCAGTAAGCCTGTTAACTTCTCTATTGTACCTCACATCATTAAGCCTGTTAACTTCTCTACTGTACCTCATATCATTAAACCTGTTAACTTCTCTACTGTACCTCACATCAGTAAGCATGTTAACTTCTCTACTGTACCTCACATCAGTAAGCCTGTTAACTTCTCTACTGTACCTCACATCAGCAGCTGTTAACTTCTTAATTATACATCTTTTCTACTGTGCCACATCTCTAAACAGCTGTTTACTTCTCTACTAAGACAAACACCAGTACAGATATTAATTTCTCTGCTAAACCAACTGACAGTACAACTGTTAACTTCTCTACTACACCTCCCATCAGTATGGCTGTTAACTTCTCTACTTTACTGTACATCAGTGCAACTGTTAATTTCTCTACTATACCTCACAACTTTTCTATTGTGCCACATCTCTAAACAGCTGTTTACTTCTTTACTATGACAAACATTAGTATGGTTATTAATTTCTCTGCTAAACCAACTGACAGTACTATGCCAAATGTTATCATAGCTGTTAACTTCTCTACTATAGCACATGTCAGCGCATCTGTTAATTTTGTTATTTCTATTTGTTCAGACAAGAGAAGGAGATCTTGAGAAAACAGCTGGCACAAACCAAGGAGGAGAACTTTAAACAGAGGTACCCTGTTGATGTTGTTTTATCTTAGAGCAGCAACAGTAGTAGCATTCTCTTGAAAGTGCTGTCAGCTGTTGTTTGTTATGTTGTTTTATTTAGTGAAAGTGCATTCTTGTATGATCCAGAAACATAGACATTGCATAAGAGAATGAAATTTAAAGCACACGAAGTGTGGATTTTATACAAGAATTGGAAGAATTGGATGGACAGAGAAGAAAACAAATAATGAAATGTTAAAACACTTAAAATATAGAAAAAACTATTTAAACACAATTCAAGCAAGTTAAATGATATGTCTGGGACATATAGAAAGATTCAAAAACTTAATGAAAGTCTTCCTAGAATAGAAAATACGAGGTAAGCAAGGCAGAGGCAGACAAAGATTAAAGTGGACTGACAGCACCAAGAGATTGACAGGAGTAGCCATGACAGCATGTATCCAACAAGGCAAATGTGAAGTGTTACAAGATGAATCCTTATAGAAAGGATATTTAAGGGCAGCATGTCAGCACTAAAGCTAAAAGTGGTCAGCAACTCATAGCTGGCTGACTGTGCCAGATCAGTGAACCAGAACTACCTAGATCCTACTCCACCTCTTTGTGGTCCCCTTAAAAACAGAGTATCCTCTCTAATCTAAATGGTAGGCATTAGCGAGGATATAAAGTGATGGCCACAAACAATTTAGAAGTGTGGAACGTATCTTGCATAAAAAGGATCTCTTGTGTGATATAATGCTTAATATCTTTACGTGTAGTCAATAATAAGAAAATAAAGTCCCAAAAAAACAACACAATTTGGCTACATTTTACACTATTGCTTTTTGACTTATTGCAATTATTAACAAATAATTGTGTTTCTTTGACCATGACCAGAGTAATGAATACAGCAAGTCAGTAGAAGAGCCTGACACAAATATTATGGAGGAAGTTAAAGAAAGCTCAGCATTGGTGTTTTTAGAGCACTTAATGGTTTGTTCAACATACAATGAGGCTGATCTGATGATTTGTTCAACATACAATGAGGCTGATCTGATGATTTGTTCAACATACAATGAGGCTGATCTGATGATTTGTTCAACATACAATGAGGCTGATCTGATGATTTGTTCAACATACAATGAGGCTGATCTGATGATTTGTTCAACATACAATGAGGCTGATCTGATGATTTGTTCAACATACAATGAGGCTGATCTGATGATTTGTTCAACATACAATGAGGCTGGTCTGATGATTTGTTCAACATACAATGAGGCTGATCTGATGATTTACTCAACATACAATGAGGCTGATCTGATGATTTACTCAACATACAATGAGGCTGATCTATTGATTTGTTCAACATACAATGAGGCTGATCTATTGATTTGTTCAACATACAATGAGGCTGATCTGATGATTTGTTCAACATACAATGAGGCTGATCTGATGATTTGTTCAACATACAATGAGGCTGATCTATTGATTTGTTCAACATACAATGAGGCTGATCTATTGATTTGTTCAACATACAATGAGGCTGATCTGATGATTTGTTCAACATACAATGAGGCTGATTCTTTTGATTTGTTCAACATACAATGAGGCTGATCTGATGATTTGTTCAACATACAATGAGGCTGATCTGATGATTTACTCAACATACAATGAGGCTGATCTATTTATTTGTTCAACATACAATGAGGCTGATCTGATGATTTGTTCAACATACAATGAGGCTGATCTATTGATTTGTTCAACATACAATGAGGCTGATCTATTGATTTGTTCAACATATAATGAGGCTGATCTGATGATTTGTTCAACATACAATGAGGCTGATCTATTGATTTGTTCAACATACAATGAGGCTGATCTGATGATTTGTTCAACATACAATGAGGCTGATCTGATGATTTACTCAACATACAATGAGGCTGATCTATTGATTTGTTCAACATACAATGAGGCTGATCTGATGATTTGTTCAACATACAATGAGGCTGATCTGATGATTTGTTCAACATACAATGAGGCTGATCTATTGATTTGTTCAACATACAATGAGGCTGATCTATTGATTTGTTCAACATACAATGAGGCTGATCTGATGATTTGTTCAACATACAATGTGGCTGATCTATTGATTTGTTCAACATACAATGAGGCTGATCTGATGATTTGTTCAACATACAATGAGGCTGATCTGATGATTTACTCAACATACAATGAGGCTGATCTATTGATTTGTTCAACATACAATGAGGCTGATCTGATGATTTGTTCAACATACAATGAGGCTGATCTGATGATTTACTCAACACACAATCAGGCTGATCTGATGATTTACTCAACACACAATGAGGCTGATCTGATGATTTGTTCAACATACAATGAGGCTGATCTGATGATTTGTTCAACATACAATGAGGCTGATCTGATGATTTTTTCAACAAACAATGAGACTGGATTATTGATTTGTTCAACATACAATGAGGCTGATCTATTCTTTTGTTCAGCATACAATGAGGCTGATCTATTGATTTGTTTAACATACAATGAGACTGATCTATTGATTTGTTCAACATACAATGAGACTGATCTATTGATTTGTTCAACATACAATGAGGCTGATCTGATGATTTGTTCAACATACAATGAGGCTGATCTGATGATTTACTCAACACACAATCAGGCTGATCTGATGATTTACTCAACACACAATGAGGCTGATCTGATGATTTGTTCAACATACAATGAGGCTGATCTGATGATTTGTTCAACATACAATGAGGCTGATCTGATGATTTTTTCAACAAACAATGAGACTGGATTATTGATTTGTTCAACATACAATGAGGCTGATCTATTCTTTTGTTCAGCATACAATGAGGCTGATCTATTGATTTGTTTAACATACAATGAGACTGATCTATTGATTTGTTCAACATACAATGAGACTGATCTATTGATTTGTTCAACATACAATGAGACTGATCTGATGATTTGCTCAACATACACTGAGGCTGATCTGATGATTTACTCATCATACAATGAGGCTGATCTATTGATTTGTTCAACATACAATGAGGCTGATCTATTGATTTGTTCAACATACAATGAGGCTGATCTATTGATTTGTTCAACATACAATGAGACTGATCTATTTATTTGTTCAACATACAATGAGACTGATCTATTGATTTGTTCAACATACAATGAGACTGATCTATTTATTTGTTCAACATACAATGAGACTGATCTATTGATTTGTTCAACATACAATGAGACTGATCTATTGATTTGTTCAACATACAATGAGACTGATCTATTTATTTGTTCAACATACAATGAGACTGATCTATTTATTTGTTCAACATACAATGAGGCTGATCTGTTGATTTGTTCAACATACAATGAGGCTGATCTATTGATTTGTTTAACATACAATGAGGCTGATCTATTGATTTGTTCAGCATACAATGAGACTGATCTATTTATTTGTTCAACATGCGATGAGACTGATCTATTTATTTGTTCAACATACCATGAGACTGATCTATTTATTTGTTCAACATACAATGAGGCTGATCTGTTGATTTGTTCAACATACAATGAGGCTGATCTATTGATTTGTTTAACATACAATGAGGCTGATCTATTGATTTGTTCAACATACGATGAGGCTGATCTATTTATTTGTTCAACATACAATGAGGCTGATCTATTGATTTGTTCAACATACAATGAGGCTGATCTATTGATTTGTTTAACATACAGTCATCTGATCTGAAGTAGTAATACAGCATACAATGAGTCTGATCTGATGATCCACATAATACATATTGACACATACCTAGATATACTTTGTGTTGTAAATCACCATAATAATGAACACATACACACATCCTTATATACTTTTGGTTGTTTTTATGTGACAAGGACTTTTTCATGATTACAGGACAGATATTACCAGGCTCAACACCACTCTAGCATCACTACAGTAAGTATTGTCTTTCTGATCAAGTTGTTTGGTTAATGTTATAACCACTCACCACATTATAACTAAGACCATTATAACCACTCACCACTTTATGACTTAGACCAATATAACCACTCACCACTTTATCACTTAGACCATTATAACTAATCACCACTTTATGACTTAGACCATTATAAATAATCACCACATTATGACTTAGACCATTATAACCACTCACCACTTTATGGCTTAGACCATTATAACTATCCACCACATTATGACTTAGACCATTATAACTAATCACCACTTTATGACTTAGACCATTATAAATAATCACCACATTATGACTTAGACCATTATAACCACTCACCACTTTATGGCTTAGACCATTATAACTATCCACAACATTATGACTTAGACCATTATAACCATCCACCACATTATGACTTAGACCATTATAACCATCCACCACATTTTGACTTGGACCATGTGGTAGGAATTCATTATTTGACGTCACGATTGCCTGAAAATAGCTTAGTTTAAAAGTATAAGTTTTCATAGGAGATACTCTGTTGTGTTGTTGACACCATGTTTTTCCAGGTGTTGTCGCCATTTGGTTGTTCTTGCATCTGTATACGTAGATTTGAAGAGCTGTGTAGTTAGTGGTTACAAGTAGTATGATGGCCTGTTCTACGTCATTTATATATATCTCACATACACACACACACATCAGACCAGACAATTTTTGTTGAATCATTCTACAGATCATTCTCTACTATTCTCCTTCACAGAACCGACCTGACTAACTTGAAACAGGAAGTCACAAAAATCACGTATGTATGGAGCTATTTGGTTTGTATACTCTATACATATGGTAGGGTTCGATCCCAACCGACGGCTTCCGGTTCACTCAACCTTTAATGGGTACCGGATTTTTTTCTGGGAAAGTAAAGCGGCATGGGCGTAATACAGACATCAGTACCCCAAATTCATGTGCCGAGGGTCTGCAAAATTTATGGTCACTAACACCATATTCCCTATACTGCCACTTGGCATGACGGGCGTACTTTCCTTTTTTTTTTTTTTTTTTTTTTTTTTTTCAACTATAATAGAGTGTTTGACTTGGAAACATGCCTTTTACAATATATTAAACATTTTAAAGAATTGCACACAACACAAGGGATTTATACCAGTTACAAGATCTGGGTTCACAAAGATACAGACCTTCATTAATGGATGCTTGTGTGGAATAAAAGGATGGAAATGGTAGGACAAAATCACTAACATAGAATTATGGAAAAGTACCAGTCACATACCAGTGGACACATAGATACAATTAAGACGATGGCGCTGGATAGGACACACACTGAGGAAGCCAACTTAAGAGTTTTACGCAATGGGCCCTTTTTTTTGAATCCCCAAGGGAATAGACGAAGACCAAAATATTCTTGGAGTAGACAGGTGGAAGCAGAGATGAAAATGATGGGGAAGACATGGAATGATCTTAAAAGAATAGCTAGAAACAGAACAGCTTGGAAAGTGTTTGTTGAAGACCTATGCTCCACAAGGAGCTGAAAGGTAGAAGTTGAAGGGCACCGAACAGTCAAGAGGTAAGACATCAGCCCCTAGATAGCGATAGGAAGGTCCTAGGTTAATATCCTGCCATAGGTGGTGGGAATTTTTCACCTCAAATCTGGGGTTTATTAGTGGTTTTTACCCTCTCTGATCTCTGGGTAGTGAGATTCAACGTCTAGCTCTCTTGGAAAGTGGTGAAAAACAGGATATCCCATGCACACTCACAATCGTTAAAGAGCCCTTGACAGTTAAAAGTTTGAAAGTGTAGGTCTAAAAGGGCCATTTTCCAAGCAGAATTGTTGAACAAATCTACCCAATCTGAAAATGGATGTGTTGTCTTGTGGTTTACAGCCAGTGGTAATAATGCACCTTTTGATCTGACACATCCAACTTCAGTTAAACATTTTTTGGGTGCCTGGTTGCCTTCCTTTTAGTTTCTTTTGAGAGCCACCACAGGAAGATGAGTAGGATCTTGATCAGCTGATGTTTGCTGGTCCTGATGCAATCAGTCAGCAATGAGTTGCTGACCAGTTAGTCCAGGTGCTGTAAGGTGCCTAGGATCTGCAGATCTATAACTATCATCCCCACATTGACTAACACACACATAACCTGCAGTTTTAGTGCTCCCTTTTCTTTCTTCTCCTTCTTTCTCTCTCGCTTCGTCTTTCTCCCTCATTCATTGGAAATTTTAAAAAATTTTCTTCTATTTTTTTTTTATTTGTTTGGGTCCAAAATTGGTTGTTTGTAACAGATGCTGTAAATTGTTGCCATACTTCACAGTTGTATCTCAAGATCTCCTTTCACATTAACCCCTCTCTCTCTCTCTCTCTCTCTCTCTCTCTCTCTCTCTCTCTCTCACTCTCTCACACAGAAAGAGAGAGAGACCAGTTTGTTTGTAACAGATGATGTCAATTGTTGTGTTGACACTGACCATGTTTATAATCACATCTTGTTCTCATTGTAAAAACTGAAGTGCAATGAATCATACAGATTTTGCTTATTTTTTCTTTGTCTCAGTCAAGAACGAGATAGCCTGAAAAAAGAAGTTGAAAATAAAGTGAAAGAATCTGAAGAGAAAACCACAACCATTAACAGTTTGAAACAGATTGGCCGTAAATATAAGAAAATGGCAGAGGACGTCAGCAAGGAGCTGGAAGACTTGAAGGCCAAGGCTGCTGGTCAGGAAACTGACAAGGTCGGTTACTGCTTCATTATCTATAATGTTAACTCTTGAGAGATATGTTTGTGTACATCTCTCTTACATTTTTACCTGTTATCTTTGTGTATCTCTCCCTAACAGTTTTACCTGTTCTCTTGGTGTATTCGGGGGCCCCGGTAGCCTAGTTGGGAAAACCACCCAACTAGACTACCGACGTTCGGACAACCCGTGTTCGATTCCTGCTGGGAGCAGTGTGAATTGTACTCGTGGTTGGAAAAAAAAAAATACCCCCACGGTCGACCCAGCCGTTGGCAGAAATGGGTACCAGGGTATTATCTTGGGAAGGTGAGGATTGTCGCTTCGCATCTGAGTTTCGAAGCTTGAGGCGACACTATACAGAAATATCCGAACATTTCTGGATAGGCGGCCGAGCACATATGGGTGTAAACTCGCGTGCTAAGACGCCGGTTCAAGTCTCGTACTTTAGCTTGACCTTACCTTACCTTGGTGTATCTTTACCAGTTTTATCAGTTCTCTTGGTTTATCACTAACAGTTTTACCAGCTCTCTTGTGTATCACTAACAGTTTTACCTGTTCTCTTGGTGTATCACTAACAGTTTTACCAGTTCTCTTGGTGTATCACTAACAATTTTACCAGTTCTCTTGGTGTATCACTAACAGTTTTCCCTGTTCTCTTGGTGTATCACTTACAGTTTTCCCTGTTCTCTTGGTGTATCACCAACAGTTTTACCTGTTCTCTTGGTGTATCACTAACAGTTTTACTTGTTCTATTGGTGTATCACTAACAGTTTTACCTGTTCTATTGGTATCACCAACAGTTTTACCTGTTCTCTTGGTGTATCACCAACAGTTTTACCTGTTCTCTTGGTGTATCACTAACAGTTTTACCTGCTCTCTTGATGTATCACTAACAGTTTTACCAGTTCTCTTGTTAAATCTTTCTCTAAAAGAATCCTCAGTGGCTGAGTGGTTAGTGTATTCACTCCCTGATCAAAAGGGTCTGGGTTTGATCCCCAGAAGTGGCCAACTTTTATTTTTTGGCACAGACAAGGCTCTGGGGTTTACACAGATTCTAAAATTGGGTACCAGATATTTTTATGGTAAGTAAAGGCGGCGTGGTGTGATACCTAACCACATCACTCAAAAAAATTTGTTGTAGACATAGAAAAATATGGCCATAACGATAACAATATCGGCTCCATATGCCGAGCACGGCTGGAGGAAACCTTTATTTGTTTTTTTAATACTTTTTTTTTTATTGGCATGGTGTCTCTCCCTAACAGTTTTCACCTCTTGGTGGCTCTCCACAAAAATGTACACATGACATACAATTTATACACAATTGAGGTGCTTTAACTGTCCAACTTCCCCAGACCATTGCTGATTTGCGTCGCACAATCACAGCCAACAGCGTGAGCCTGAGTTCCCTAGAGAGCCAGCTGTTGGAGTCACAAAATGAAGTCCAGGCTGCTATCAAACGAGCAGAGCAGGTGCAGCTGGAAAGTGAAGCTCTGAAGGAAAACCTCAAGGGCAAGGAGCAGGTACTTTTTTTCCGGCTTTTATATAATGCTTGTTTTTATTTCAGTCTTATGATTAAAAAAAAAATTAATAAATCTCATGGTTTCTCATATCAATCTACTAGTTTTTTTCTTAGTTTCATAGAAACTAAGTTTATAATGTCAGTTTCATAGTTTTGAATGTGATTCATTGTTTTATTTCTTGTCATGAATTTATGTTCAGGTTGATAAAAAAATGGAGCTAAGTTAAAGTTGAGGGATAGCTTAGCTTTATTTAACCTCTGGATGTGGTGTCTATTGTGTGCTCAGTTTTGACTCATTTGAAAAAAAATTATTGACCTGTCATCAGATTTTGTTAGAGAAACAACAAATTAAATGGCTTGGCCATGTAACAAGACAAATAACTAAACATAATCTACACAGCTATAAAAAATAACAGGCCAAGAGGACATGTATGAAGCTGGATAGACAGAATACAAAAGCACATCTGAAACATAACATCAGAAGAAGCCAGCCAGAGAGTAAAATACTGCAAACTCTTTCTCCTCTCATCACTGAAAGGTAAATGGGAACAGAAGGAAAGAAGAATACAAAGAAGCTTCAGGATATCATCATCATCAAGTACCAAGCCTGCTGGCGTAGGTGATCATGTCTCTCCACAACTTTTGATCACAACAGTTATTTATAATTTCTGTTGTTGACCTTCTGCCAAGCCATTCTCTTAAGCTGTCTGGTATCTTTTCTCTTTGTTTCCCTCTATCTCTTCGTCCCTCAATTTTCCCAGTTGTAACAATATATTCCAGCTGTTCTATTCTCATTACATGGCCAAAAAATTATGATTGTTTCTTCCTAATATTGGAAATTAGCTCTCTTTTTGCTTTGACCTCTCTCAGAACATCTTCATTACTCTTCTTAGCTGTCCATGGTATTCTCAACATTCATCTGTAAAACCACATTTCTACAGACTCAAGTGATTTCCTTGTCTGTTGTCCTATTGTCCATGATTCACATCCATATGTTAAGACTGGCTCTACATAACATTTAAGAACTCCTTTTCTTGTTTCTATTGTCAAAAATGGATTGCATAGTATCTTCCTCATTTTTTGGAAAGCTGCTTTTGCCTGAGACATTCTGCATCTCACCTCGGTTGTACATCTTCCGTCTGAGGTTAACAAAGTTTCCAAATATTTAAATTATTTACCTGTTTTAATATTGTTCCACTTGTCTTTATTTTGCACTGAGGTGATATCTTTTTCTTTGTTGTTACCATTACCTCTGTCTTTTTGCTATTAATGCTGAGTTCTTTATTTTTGCTTTCTTTCACTATAATGTCTAACATTTCTTGTAACTCATTTTCACTCTTAGCGATTAAAACTGTATCTTCAGCATACCTTAGATTATTTATATTATGACCTCCGACTGTTATTCCAGGGATTCCCCTTATGGATCTTAAAATAATCTCACTATAAAAATTAAACAAATCTGGTGACAGCACACAACCTTGTCTAACACCCTGTTTTATTTGTTGAAACATTCCCAATTGGTTTCCAGTTCTTATGGCTGCTGTTTGTTGCCAGTACATGTTCTTTATTATTCTTAGATCTTTGCTGTGTATGTTTATGCTTTCTAAAATTGTGATTATTTCTTGATGCTTTACTTTGTCAAATGCTTTAGTATAATCTATGAAACATAGGTATAGATCTGTTTTCACCTCTATGGCTCTTTCTACTAAAGATCTTATGATATAAATGGCATTGCTTTATCCTTCTTTATCTCTTAACAAAACCACACTGTTCATCACTAATTTCTGGACATTTTGTATTGCACTTCTTTGCATGATGATTCTTAGTAATATCTTAGTCATGTTACTCATAAGGCTTGTTGTGCGATGATCATCTGGAAATGTTTTTGTATTCATGCATTAATTGTGTAATGATGTGAGGAAGACTGTCTTCAATCCAAGATATTAATTGTGTAATGATTTGATTAAGACTGTCTTCAATCCAAGATATTAATTGTGTAATGATGTGAGGAAGACTGTCTTCAATCCAAGATATTAATTGTGTAATGATTTGATTAAGACTGTCTTCAATCCAAGATATTAATTGTGTAATGATTTGATTAAGACTGTCTGCAATCCAAGATATTAATTGTGTAATGATTTGATTAAGACTGTCTGCAATCCAAGATATTAATTGTGTAATAATTTGATTAAGACTGTCTTCAATCTAAGATATTAATTGTGTAATGATTTGATTAAGACTGTCTGCAGTTCAAGACATTAATTGTGTAATGATTTGATCAAGACTGTCTTCAATCCAAGCTATTAATTGTATAATGTTTTGATTAAGACTTGTCTTCAATTCTAGAGGTTAATTGTGTGATGATTTGAGAAAGACTGTCTTCATCCTAGAATTTAATTGTGTGATGATTTGAGTAAGATTATCTCTAATCTTAAACATTAAATTTTGAAATATTGATTACATCACATAATAAGAACATTGTGAGACATTAATGATACCATCACATAAGAACATTATGAGATACAAGTGATGATATGAATGCATATATTGGCCTGACTTTGACCTGTTTTTGTCACCAGGAGCTTGCTGAGAGTGAGTCTCGTAGCTCAAAGCTGAAAGGGGACATGGAAGACTTTGAAAAGAAGTCTGTTGAGTTTGAGAAAAAGCTCTCCCAGTCCAGGCAGGTCTTGCAGAATGCACGTAACAAAATGATGATCCAGAAAGCTCAGATGGAGAAATTAGAAACAGAGAACAAAGAGCTGAAAGAGTCTATCTCGGCAGTACAAAACAGTCTGAGCTCTGGTACTACAACCTTACTTTAAACTGAGTATTTATTTAACATATTGTTATCTTGTTTATTACGCACAATATAAATGTTTATCTTAACATGTAGCGGCAGTTGACAGCTTTGTTTTCAGACACTGTTTCATAGTAGAACTGCATGTTTGATTTCATTAGTAGCGTTAACACTTGGCCTATTTGAGGTGAATGTATTTTTGACTTGACTGGCTCAACAATGATCCTGATGCCTGGGTAGTCTAGAGGTACAAAGTCAGACACTGGGCAGGAAGGGGCTGGGCTCAAATCCCACTACTGGCAGTGATGATTTGTCAAATATAGGACAAATTAATATGTGGTTTATTCATGACGTTATCCTCACCTGATCTTTTGGGTAGTGATATCCAAGATCTAGCCTTCTTGGATAATGGCAATAAAACAGAAGGTCCCATGAGCACTCTCACACTTTCAAGAATTGTTGGCAGTTAAAATTGAAAAGAGCAGACCATAAATATGGCCTCTGTCCTGTGCAAAAACTTACCCACACTGTGGATACCAGACCGTGTTATAGAGTCCCATGCATGTGAACCAGGATTCTCCTCAGATTTTCTCGAGGGGGATATAGGAGCACTTTTATATTTGTCTGGTGTGCAGTATTAATCTTCCCAATGTCAGTAACAGATTTGTTACTACAAATGATGTTATTTTCAACTTTAGTCTTGTGCAGACTTGAAGTGAATCTTACTTGGTACATTCTGCTTCAGATTCAGATCAGACGAAAGCCCTGCGAGCTCATTATGAAGCACGATTAGCTGACCTGGAGAAGGAGATGAGGGATGCCAAGGCTGGTGCAAGCTCTCAAGTATCATCAGAAAGTATAATGGACAAAGTTCAGCAGGAGAATTGTGAACTACAAGCCAAGGTAATACACAAAATAAAACGTGTGTATAAAGGATCTTGTTTCTTTTGCTTTGATAAGTTGAATATTAAATCCAGTGTCTCTTTTATTTTATAAATGTTGGCATTTGTGTCTGTCCACTTTCATGTTTATTTTATAGACAGCCAACAGCAATAGGTAGCAATTATTATGTTTATTCTGTAGGCAGTCGCTGCAATAGGCAGGCAGTATCCTATTTATTTTGTAGACAGTCGCTGCAATAGGTAGACAGTGTTCTGATTATTCTGTAGGCAGTCACTGTAATAGGTAGACAGTATTCTGATTATTCTGTAGGCAGTCACTGTAATAGGCAGGCAGTATCCTATTTATTTTGTAGGCAGTCACTGTAATAGGCAGGCAGTATCCTATTTATTTTGTAGACAGTCGCTGCAATAGGTAGACAGTGTTCTGATTATTCTGTAGGCAGTCACTGTAATAGGTAGACAGTATTCTGATTATTCTGTAGGCAGTCACTGTAATAGGCAGGCAGTATCCTATTTATTCTGTAGGCAGTCACTGTAATAGGCAGGCAGTATCCTATTTATTTTGTAGGCAGTCACTGTAATAGGTAGACAGTATTCTGATTATTCTGTAGGCAGTCACTGCAATAGGTAGACAGTATTCTGATTATTCTGTAGGCAGTCACTGCAATAGGTAGACATTATTCTGATTACTCTGTAGGCAGTCACTGCACTTTTTTCTAATGAGCCAATTTTCAAGTAATTCTTTTTTTTTTTTTTCTCTTGATGGGGGAAATCTCCTCTGTTGTTGGCATGACATTAAAAAAACCTTTGTAATATGGGAAAGTCAGTGAACAACGCGAAGAGAGACCCGGACATGCAGGCTAAAATTAAGGGTGGCAGTGGCCGTGTGAATAGACAAAGGTAGCTGGGGTAGCCATGTGGTCAAGTTTCAGGCTAAAAATTGTCTGTAAATCAGGAGATGATTACTGCATCCGATGCCCATTTCTTGTCCAGTGTACACTGCTGTGTAGCAAAAGCTCAAATAAAGTTTGATTTTCAAAACCTAAAATGTTACATTTGAGTGGTAGTAATTTTTAAAATGGAATTGTGACGCGAGTAACAGGTATATGAATCATAATCTAGGGTTAAATCTATCAGCAAGACATTCATTCTTTTGATGTCATTTATTACGTAGGTTACCAGTGGCTCATTAATTCTCTACTATCAGTGATTCATTATTTCTATAAGTTATCAATTTTTCACTAATATCATAGGTAGTGGGTGTCTGATTAAAATAAATAATGTAACTGTCAATAACCAAGTTGATCTGTACCAACAGAGGACACATCATTTAGACCCAGCTGAGAAAGAATAATGATGAGTTTTGGGTGTAAGAAGATGTCCACGAACATTTATTGACTGAATCATGTGTTTTCTGTCTTGTCTAGGTTCAGCAGCTACAGCGCCAGCTTGAGGCTGCCCAGCACAAGCCCACACCACCTCAGCAGCCAGTGGCAGCTAGGCCTGCCAGCTCTGTTGGACCAAGGTTGGTTGATTACTTCACATTCAATGGCTCATCCATTTTTTTTTACATTTTCTCTAATCAAAGTTGACTGAGTACTCATACTGACTTGTTAGTTTTCTCTTATTAATTTCTCTGTCCAACATCAGTTATCTTTTTATTAGATATTACCAGCTCTTTGTACATTTCACACTGTATGATGATGTCTTTCTAAGTGTAATTATCTTTAGTGTGTACTTACATATATGATTACCTACAGTTTGTTGGGGTTCTGTAGAACAAGGGCTGCATGCCCACTGCAGGCACTGCTATGTGTTTTGGCTAGTTTGTTTTTTTTTCACCTAAACAGAAAAAACTTGTTGACCTGACCATGATTCTATCTCACAACTGCCATATTTGGAGAATGATAATGGTTTGTGTGTGTTTATGGATAATGGTTTGTGTGTGTTTATAGATAATGGTTTGTGTGTGTTTATAGATAATGGTTTGTGTGTGTTTATAGGTCAGTGAAAGTCAGCTGCTGACCTTTAAAACAGACATGTTTGACAAGGAGCAAATAATAATGGGATAGTGAATTGGACGATGGCTATATGTCCTCTTGGACCTTCAAGCTTGTCTAGCTTGGTAGAGCCTCTCAGGACTCCAGCTGGCATAGCTTTTGGCTTTTAAAAATGTCCAGGAAAATCAGGCTTCAGAGCTGATCAAGTTACCAGTGTTAGTGGGATGGATTACTCCATTGTCGATGTCTAACATCTAGCAGAGTATTGACAGAATCATCGTACAAATGTTCTTCCAATCAGTTTACCCCAATCTTCAGAAGAAGCATGTAGACTTCATGTAAATAAAATTGTGCATATTATGTTTATTTTAAAAAGAAAAGGCATTTAAGAGTAAAAACATCGCCTATATGTACTATCCACAAACACAAATTCCATGTAAGCACGCATGTACGCATACAGAGACAAAGAGAGATTGTGTACACGTGGTGGTATAGGCATTACAGGTGGCTTTATAGTTGAGGGAACCTATCAACTCCCACTGTTGGTTACCAATCCCCCCATAATTTTAGAACCATTCCAGTAGAGTCCACATGCGCTTGGACCCTCCTGTCACACTGGCTGGGCTCAATAAACACACAGTGAAACACATTCCTTTTCTAACCCGGTCTCAGCAAGCACAGCAGAGAAGTTTCTTTTCATTCTGTTTTAATATTATTTTCTTTATCAAATATCCAATTATTAGTAGCTATGTAGTGTTAATTTACATATCTGTGCACATGTTGTTTATTGATTATGCTGAATGCCTATTGAGTGTTGTCCATTACCAATGTAAAGCTGTAATTATACCACATTTTGTCTTTTTTTCCCTTTAACCTTTGTCCATAAACCTGTATATTGAATTCACAAGCTAAATGTTATTGACCGATTGATCTGACAGATAATAGTAGGTTTCCCCAAGAACATCTTTAGATAAGTGAAAGTAGGTTGGTTAATAACAGTGGTGAATGATTGTCAATGATAGAATGAACTGTGGTATTTATCCTCTAGCACAACTTCCAATGATGCACCCAAGACAGCCAACATCAAACCAATGGCCACGGCAGTGTCCACATCTCGGCAGACTGTACCGATAGCTTCACACAGCCCTGCTGCTGTTAAAGCTACAGCCAGTATTAGACCTATGGCCATTTCTCCTACAACAGCGTCCTTGCCTTCTAGTGGTACACCAACAGCTACAGTGATGCCTACAACTGTTAGTCAGCATGATTCCTCAGAAGGTAAGCATTGTTATTTCCCTATGGGGACATGTTTTAAATATACAACTCTCATTAGTTGGACATAGTAGACCATTCTATATGTAATTTTTTTTTCAGCCAGCTTTCACCTTTGGCAAAGTCCTTAGAGTCTAGGAACTAAATTTACATTAAAAAAAAAAAAAAAGTAAAGTACCCCCGTCTCGCCAGTGGTGTATAGGGAATATGGTGTTAGTGACCATACATTTTACAGACCTTCAGCACGTGATTTTTGGGGTGATGTGGTCAGTATTACGCCATTGCCGCTTCACTTTCCCAGAAAAAAATCCGGTACCCATTTAAGGCTAGGTGAACCCGGAAGCCGTCGGTTAGGATCGAACCCTACCCCTTGTCCTTTGTAGTCCAGTTCACTAACCACTGAGCTATCGCAGCTCCCTAAATTTACATGTTAATCCATTTTTCCCTGGCAGCTGTGTGCACAAATAACTTCATCTTCGGAGGCACTCATATTTTTTCCATTGATGAGTAATTGACATTTTAAGCCGGGCCTCACTGCTGAGACCAGAGGTGGTTTCTGCAGAGAGAAATCGCAAATAAAAATCCCATCACGTGCAGCCGGGATTTGAACTAACAACCTCTCTGCCACGAGACCAGCATCTTGCCTCGAGGCCAACAAGTCACATGTCTCTAACCAGTTACATCCCCTACATGTAAATACAGAGGTTACTAGTTGCTTCTTTTTTCACATGTGAGGATACGATAGATCATTTCAAGTAATGGCTTTTTTTTTTTTTTTTTTAAATTTCCCATGTTCTATTAGAGACTTGGTATCTTGTCCATCTTAGAAGTACTTCTTAGAACTACTTATATCAACAGATCCCACCACTGCAGCGACTATGAGATCCTCACTTAACAAACTGTTACCAAGGACACTGACCGAGGAGTGAAGTAAGGTCTAGGTTAGCTGTTAATTGAAGGTCATATAGAGTGGAGATAGACACAAATATAAATATTGTGCAGGTAAAGCTGGAAAAACTTGAAGTAAACGTAAAGTTGTATTGGACAGCTAAACTAATAGTTGAACTATTAAAAAATACAATTAATATTATATTGGGCAGCTAGATAGTGAAAAAATTAATGTAAAATTGAATTTGGAAGCTAAGTAGTGAAAAAGTTGATGAATTAACTAAATAGTGAAGACAATAGTCAGCACTGCAGGGTACAGAAAATAATCTAGACTGATATCCAACATATGTTAAAGCACATTCCTTGCTATAATTTTCTGATAAGATGCAAAGGGAACTTAGAGAGTTTTGTTTTGGTACAAGAGTTTTGTTCTGGTATAACAGTTAAGTGGTTTGACTGGAATCTTGCTTTTAATAAGCATATAGACCCCGTGGTGTGGAAAACCAGAAGGGACCTGGCGTCAGCACAAATTGAACAGTGTCATCTTGTTCTCTTGTACCAGGGGCTGATACTGTCTGTGATTGAGTGTGCATTGGCAATCCTTACACTCAGCAATAAGCAAATGAAATGATTGGCAAGGATACAAAATACAGCAATGCATATCATCTTTGGGCACACAAATGATACTGAGTGTAGGGTGATGCATTATCTCTTTGATTTTCCCACCATAGCAGACAGAATAAGACTTTGTGAGAATGTGGCTGCCTTTGAATCAGTGCAGACGCATATCATATGGATTTTGTTCAGCAGGTGTGTTCAATCAAGAACATAGTACCCGGGGAAGAATGTGTACGAGTGACGTCAGAGTGCAGTACGTCCTTTCTCATCGTCATTACACTGAACAGATCATGTAGACAACAAAACCCATTGGTCGTTGAGGCAGACACGCAGACCTTGATTTTCGAGAACTCTTCTGATTGTGATGCATCACAGCTCATGTTAGAGGCCGAACTATGAAGGAAGACAGTGGTGCTTTTGCATTGACTATAATTAGTTTGACCATGGAAATTATTTTACATACTGTTACAAAAGCATTAACATGGCTTGAGACATGGCCTTTACACATGTCTTGCCTCAGTGACTCAATTTGTATCCTCAGAAACTCAGAAAGATCACAACTGGCTGTGTTTGACGGCAGTACTAGAGTCCCTAGGGAGGTCTATTCTAAAAAAAAACTATCTGCTTCATTTCTGTAACAGGGTGCACTGGTGTATGGAGTAATGAACATGCTGACAGACTTGCCAGTTTTGCTAATGGTGAGTGCGAAAGAGCAATGGACCGCTTGGACATCCTGAATGCCCTCAGGGACGCTTTATGGAAAAATGACTCAAAAAAATGATCTTGAATCCTCAGCCGTGACAGACTTCATGATGGACGTGTCTGATGTCAATACGAATGACCTGTTGACTAAACTAAACTAGTTAAGATGTAAATACAACTTTATATACCAATTTATTATTTAATCATACTGCCACACACTAGAGGCAAAGATTTGTCATGACTTCTATTTATGATTGCTAGATAATATGTCTGGCCAGTCAAGTCTGCAGCAGCAACAGTCATCATCATCATCATCGTCATCATCTATTCCAGCAGCAACTGTGTCTGGCAGGGTCCAGATTGTGGAACCACAGGTGGCAGTGGAGTGGAATCAGGATATGGCAGGTAATTAGATTATATCAGTGTGATATGTATCACGTTGAGACGACAAGAAAGTGATGGTTGTCATGCTGAGAAGACAGGAAAATGATAGGTGTCATGTTGAGAAGACAGGAAAATGATGGGTGTCATGTTGAGAAGACAGGAAAATGATGGGTGTCATGTTGAGAAGACTTGATAATGATAGGTTTCTTGTGTTGAGACCAGACAATAAAAAAAAGTGATAGATGTCTTGTGTTAAAACAAGGTCAGATGAGAAAAGAAAAGTGATAGATGTCTTGTGTAAAGACCAGGCCAGACAAGAAAAGTGTGATAGGTTTCTTTTGTTCATCTGAGATGACAAAACAGAAATGATGTTTCATTTGTTAAGACTGGGTCCAACAAGACAGACATTAATAATTTTGTTTGTTTGTTTTGTGTTCGCCAGCTTTATGTCTCTGGCAAAGCCCAGAAGGACTGAATTTTGTGTGAATATAACTTTTTCCTATTTTCAAGCAGACAGCCACACAGCTCA
This sequence comes from Megaustenia siamemsis, assembly GCA_032433765.1. Classification (NCBI taxonomy): domain Eukaryota; kingdom Metazoa; phylum Mollusca; class Gastropoda; order Stylommatophora; family Ariophantidae; genus Megaustenia; species Megaustenia siamemsis. The sequence continues at coordinate 95,569,930 of JAVIAB010000139.1, read as the reverse complement.
GGTGTCCCCCTCCATATAGTCAGATATTCTCTGACTTCGGGGTACACTCATATTTTTATCATTGAGATTAATGTTTTGGGTAGATTGTTCCTATTAATTTTGCCTGGAGAACAGCTATTTTTTGGCTTATTCTTTTCGATTTCCAACTGCAGAGGGCTCTTTAACGTGCGCAGAATACAGGCGGGACCTCCTGTTTTTCATCTTTTTTCTGAGAGGGCTAGATATCGGATCTCACTACCCAGACACCATGGGAGGGTAAAGCCACAGATTTTATTTTGTTATTTTCCACCGCCATAGGTGGGAGTCGAACCCAGGACATTCATGTCTAGAGGTCGACGTTTGACCTCTAGACCACATGGCCCTCCCACATTAATAGGTGACCTATAAGGTGGGTCGCTTGAGACAATAATAACCCTAGCCATCTTGATGCTCTTATAGAGTTCTAGAACTCCTGATACATATGTCAGCCTTCTAGCATCACTATTTCTGCTATAAACCACAATTTTTGGGTGGGGGCACGGGTGGAGACGCCCATCCAGCAGCTTAGCAGAGAGTGGCCAGCTTCACACAACTGTCCAGTGATGTCCTGGCAATAGATTATCCAGTCTGGCCAAGCAAGTAGAGATCAAAGAAGGGAGGTAACCTGATGCTAAAAAATTTAATGGTGAAGATGGATGTCTTGGGCCAAAAGGTGCAAATAAACCCACAACACAATGCATGTACGTGAGAGCCGTGATAGCTCATTGGTTAGTGAACTGGACTACAAAGGACAAGTGGTAGGGTTTGACCCCAACCGATGGCTTCTGAGTTCACCCAGCCTTAAATGGGTACTGGATTTTTTTTCTGGGAAAGTAAAGCAGCATGGGTGTAATACCGGCATAATACTGATCACATTACCCCAAAAATCATGTGCTGAAAGTCTAAAAGCTATGGTCACCAACATCATATTCCCTATACGCCACTTAGTGTGACGGGGTTCTTTTCTCTTATTTACAGTGCATGTACACCCACTTAATGTCCTTTTAAAGGTAGATGGTGAAGAGGACTCTTCATTTCTCTAGTAGCCATTGGGTGAATGTCAGAAGCTACTTCTAGCATGACCTTTTCATTGTTCATGTAATTATTTTGAATAATGCTTTGACACGTATGTTCCTCAGATAATACAGAACAGACAGAGGAGAGTTTGCCAGGTCAGGCAGTTGTTACCCCAAATGTTCAGGAAGTGGTCCCACAACTATTGAACCCAACTGTTGCAGTTCCATCCACATCTTCTGCTGCTGGTACAGTTACAGACAGCTCTCAGCAACAGCATACTGCTGGTTTTGCTCTTGGTAAACGTTGCAGAGACGATGAAAGGTTAGCATTAGGGACATTGGCACAATTCAAAGTGGTTGTTTTTCTGATCTTATAAGACTTAACTGAAGTGGACTTATAATTTAGTGTTATATGCTTTTGTTCTTCTGGTATTTTGGTGGGTTTATCTGAAGTGGCCTGAAAGTTTAGGTTTGGACTGCAGTCTTCCTGATATTTCTGCGGATTTACCTAAAGTGGCATGATAGTTTAGTGCCTGGCTGTTGAGTGTATGGAAGGTTAGCACTAAATACTCATGTGGTTGTAAGTACTAGCACAGTCTCAAAGTTTTCTTGACTTCAGAATGATCAACCATGTGGTTGCAAATACTAACACAGTCTCAAAGTTTTCTTGACTTCAGAATGATCAACCATGTGGTTGCAAATACTAACACAGTCTCAAAGTTTTCTTGACTTCAGAATGATCAACCATGTGGTTGCAAATACTAACACAGTCTCAAAGTTTTCTTGACTTCAGAATGATCAACCATGTGGTTGCAAATACTAACACAGTCTCAAAGTTTTCTTGACTTCGGAATGATCAACCATGTGGTTGTAAGTACTAGCACAGTCTCAAAGTTTTCTTGACTTCAGAATGATCAACTATCACAACAGACTGAAAGATGTCACAGTTTTCATTATTTGTTTACACTTGCCAACAATAGCTCATTTTTAAAAAGAGAATTACAAGGTTTTTGTGGAAATAATTGCAGAAAAGTCAATAAACTAAAAGCCACAAAACTGCTCCTAGGTTTCTCGCATCGAATCCTAGAGCCACATTTTGATATTCATTTGGCTGATGGTACAGAATGTTTTAAAGAAACTCTTATATTCTAAGTGTTTCAAAAAGAAAAATTTGTTTGTGTACAATCTAATCTCTCCCTCTCGTGTGCAGCAGTGTTGTGTAGCTGGGCACAATCAATGATAATGCATTTCAGATACCATGTGTTGGATAATGTGACATACTAATATCTAATGTGAGTAAATCACAGAAACAAGTTGATTAACCAAAACATGACATAACAATCCCAAACCAACAATAGAACAGAGGAATGACATAAAACAATTGACATCTTGGACAAAGAGTTGACCATTTGCCAGTTGGGGAAAAACCTTCTCACAACTAGACAACAAACTTGATCAACATTTTCTTTCAACTTCACAACTAAACATTAGACTTGATCATTATATTGTCTCAACTTTACAACTAAACATTAGACTTGATCATTATATTGTCTCAATTTCACAACTAAACAGCACACTTGATCATTATATTGTCTCAACTTTACAACTAAACATTAGACTTGATCATTATATTGTCTCAACTTCACAACTAAACAGCACACTTGATCATTATATTGTCTCAACTTTACAACTAAACATTAGACTTGATCATTATATTGTCTCAACTTTACAACTAAACAGCACACTTGATCATTATATTGTCTCAACTTCACAACTAAACAGCACACTTGATCATTATATTGTCTCAACTTCACAACTAAACACCAGACTTGATCATTATATTGTCTCAACTTTACAACTAAACACCAGACTTGATCATTATATTGTCTCAACTTTACAACTAAACAGCACACTTGATCATTATATTGTCTCAACTTCACAACTAAACAGCACACTTGATCATTATGTTTCAACTTTACAACTAAACACCAGACTTCATCATAATATTGTCTCAACTTTACAACTAAATAACAGACTTGATCATTACATTGTCTCAACTTCACAACTAAACAGCACACTTGATCATTATGTTTCAATTTTACAACTAAACACCAGACTTGATCATAATATTGTCTCAACTTTACAACTAAACAGCACACTTGATCATTATATTGTCTCAACTTCACAACTAAACAGCACACTTGATCATTATGTTTCAACTTTACAACTAAACACCAGACTTCATCATAATATTGTCTCAACTTTACAACTAAATAACAGACTTGATCATTACATTGTCTCAACTTCACAACTAAACAGCACACTTGATCATTATGTTTCAACTTTACAACTAAACACCAGACTTGATCATAATATTGTCTCAACTTTACAACTAAACAGCACACTTGATCATTATATTGTCTCAACTTCACAACTAAACAGCACACTTGATCATTATGTTTCAACTTTACAACTAAACACCAGACTTTGTCATAATATTGTCTCAACTTTACAACTAAATAACAGACTTGATCATTACATTGTCTCAACTTCACAACTAAATAACAGACTTGATCATAATATTATCTCAACTTTACAACTAAATAACAGACTTGATCATTACATTGTCTCAACTTCACAACTAAATAACAGACTTGATCATAATATTGTCTCAACTTTACAACTAAATAACAGACTTGATCATTACATTGTCTCAACTTCACAACTAAATAACAGATGATCATAATATTGTCTCAAATTTACAACTAAATAACAGATTTGATCATTACATTGTCTCAACTTCACAACTAAACACCAGACTTGATCATTATATTGTCTCAACTTAACCACAAGACCAAGTGTAGACAGCCTCTTATGTTCTGAGGGCCACATCTGAAAACTATGAAGATGCTTTTGGCCAGATACCATCACCTAATGAAGCTGTTTTATAAATGACCTAATTTGAATTCACAAGCGGTTTTAATGTAAAATCTTGTCAGTGAAGGATATTGGAAGACAGAAAAGAGAGTGGAATGATGGAGGTGAAACAGAAAACAAAGGGAGCTGGGGGAAGAGAAAATTCAACAATAAATTTTTTCAGAAAGCTTACAGGTTAGGGTTTGAGCATTTATGTATTACTTTTTATTTATTTTTAGCTCAGGGAATGGGGTTTATAGTAATCTTAAAATCAAGGTCAAGGGCCGTTCAAAATAGTTTGACAGGCTGGTTCTAGCCCTTGGGCCATAGGTTACCCACCTCTGCACTAGATTAAATTGAAACCACTCTCTATCATCAAAAGCTGACAATAACTCAGACATGTTTCAGCTTGAACCACTTGTTTACCCAGACTGGAGCTCCTTCTTTCAGTTTATTTAGTCTTGCCTGTAAACCTCTCATTGCTGACTCTTAAATATGTTGTATTAATTGCTGACCCATATATACTGACATCTTAGCTGATTGACAGCTATGACCTTTATTTCTTGCACTTTCAGCATAGCTTCAGCAGAAGAACATGAGACCAAAAGGTCCAGAATAAACAGTCAGGTATGTGGTTGATTAGCTATGGTCACTTTGTACAAATGTGAGCTTACAGCCACCACCACCTGCTTGTTTAACTGCACACATTGACAGCAACGCTCTGTCTCAGACTTTAACTGTTGCACATTGATGACACCACTCCTCAGATTTTAATTGTCACACACCAATAACACTCCTTCACAGACTTTAATTGTCACACACCGACAACAACACTCCTTCACAGACTTTAATTGTCACACACCGACAACAACACTCCTTCACAGACTTTAATTGTCACACACCGACAACAACACTCCTTCACAGACTTTAATTGTCACACACCGACAACACTCCTTCACAGACTTTAATTGTCACACACCGACAACAACACTCCTTCACAGACTTTAATTGTCACACACCGACAACACTCCTTCACAGACTTTAATTGTCACACACCAACAACAACACTCCTTCAGACTTTAATTGTCACACATTGACAACACTCCTTCACAGACACAGTCTTTAATTGTCATACACCGACAACACTTCTTCACAGCCAGTCTTTAATTGTCACACACCGACAACAACATTATTCCTTGACAGACTTTAATTGTCACACATCGCAACAACATTCCTTCACAGTCTTTAATTGTCACACACCGACAACAACATTCCTTCACAGACTTTAATTGTCACACATCGATAACACTCCTTCACAGACTTTAATTTTTTACACACGACAACAACACTCCTTCACAGACTTTGTCACACCAACAACAACATTCCTTCACAGACTTTGTCACACCAACAACAATATTCCTTCACAGACTTTGTCACACCAACAACAACATTCCTTCACAGACTTTGTCACACCAACAACAATATTCCTTCACAGACTTTGTCACACCAACAACAACATTCCTTCACAGACTTTGTCACACCAACAACAACATTCCTTCACAGACTTTGTCACACCGACAACAACATTCCTTCACAGACTTTGTCACACCAACAACAATATTCCTTCACAGACCTCGTCACACCAACAACAACATTTCTTCACAGACTTTGTCACACAGACAACAACATTCCTTCACAGACTTTGTCACACCAACAACAACATTCCTTCACAGACTTTGTCACACCGACAACAACATTCCTTCGCAGACTTTAATTGTCACACATCGACAACACTCCTTCACAGACTTTAATTTTTTACACACGACAACAACATTCCTTCACAGACTTTGTCACACCAACAACAACATTCCTTCACAGACTTTGTCACACCAACAATATTTCTTCACAGACTTTGTCACACCAACAACAACATTCCTTCACAGATTTTGTCACTCCGACAACAACATTCCTTCACAGACTTTGTCACACCAACAACAATATTCCTTCACAGACTTCGTCACACCAACAACAATATTCCTTCACAGACTTTGTCACACCAACAACAACATTCCTTCACAGACTTTGTCACACACCAACAACACTCCTTCACAGACACATACTTTAATTGTCACACGCAAACGACAACATTCCTTCACAGACTTTGTCACACACCAACAACACTCCTTCACAGACACATACTTTAAGGGGGCCTCGGTAGCCGAGTTGGGAAAACCACCCGACTGGACTACCTACATTCGGACAACTCGTGTTCGATTCCCTCTGGGAGCAGTGTGAATTGTTTGGGGGGAAAAAAAAAAAACTCCCACGGTCAACCCAAGCCGTTCGCAGAAATGGGTACCAGGGTATTACCCTGGGAAGGTGAGGAATGTTGCCTCGTATCTGAGTTTCGATGCTTGAAGCGACACTATACAGAAATTTCTGAACATTTCTGGATAGGCGGCCGAGCGCATATGGGTGTAAACTCCCGTGCTAAGACGCCGGTTCAAGTCTCGTACTTTACCTTACCTTTACATACTTTAATTGTCACACACCAACAACACTCCTTCACAGACTTTAATTGTCACACACTAACAACAACACTCCGCCTCAGACTTTAATTGTCACACACCAACAACACTCCTTCTCAGCCGGTTGGATACTAACATCACTCCTCGATTTACTGTTGCACTATTAATGGTAATTATTTGTTTCAGACTAGATTAGTTTGTTATATTGTTTCACAATGATAACAACACACCTACTTCGGTATACTAGTTTGTTGAACAGATATACATTAATATCAGACTGCATTATTAACTCACCATATAATTTCAATAATCCTGAAAACAATCAGACTGTGAGAGACCAAAGAACAAATCTTAATTCCAGTGACATAAGAGAGGTATATCCTCCAGGGAATAAGAGAGGAATAACTTACAGATTTACAAATTTGGACTAGGAATAGTCTTGGAAGGAATATGTGAATCGGGAGTAATAGTTAAACATAGATTTGAGCACCATTGTACAACATAAGATAAGCATAGTGGAGAACTGTAATTCATTAACATTATTTGAGTTATAGTTCTTCACCAACAAACAAAATAGCACCACAGAGTCTGAGTTTAGTTGCATACAGAATTTTGAATGGTATTTGAGCTTTTCCTAGAGATATGAAACATGTTTTTCTTAGAATGATATACAGAAATATAGTGACGGTTGGTCCTTTTTATGCCTCACATATGCATGTTGTATAGTATCTTGTCCCAGCTACATTATCTTCCAAACTGTTGTAATTTTAGCAGCACTAAACATCAATTACTCTACAAACTGTTGTAATTGTAGCAGTACTAAAAATCAATTACTTTACAAACTGTTGTAATTGTAGTGACACCAAACTTCTATTAGTCTGTAAACTAATTGTAGTGACACCAAACTTCTATTAGTCTGTAAACTGTTGTAATTGTAGCAGTACTAAAAATCAATTACTTTACAAACTGTTGTAATTGTAGTGACACCAAACTTCTATTAGTCTGTAAACTAATTGTAGTGACACCAAACTTCTATTAGTCTGTAAACTGTTGTAATTGCAGCAACACTAAATTTCAATTACTCTGCAATCTCTTGTAATTGTAGGAACACCCAATACCAACTATCACAGTCATAGATGAGAACCAGCAGGTAGTGACACAGATCCAGCCTCAAACAACCACATCCCTCCCTCAGCAGTTACCACACAATCAGGGCAAAGCGGGACTGACCAGTCAGGTTGCAGCACTAGCAGCAGTAGCCCCAGCACCTTCAGCGAGTCGACAGTCAGAAATCGGAAAAGTAAATGCCTGTTTTTCACCTTTGACCTGTGTCTGTGGCATAAGTTGAATGGCACTTTTGGAATAGTTTTGTGTTAATCTTGATGGATTTGTTAAATGCTTTGTATTGATATTGGAGCCATGTAAATATAAGTTAATTTTGATAGTCTTGTAAATGTGCTAAGAATGATTGAAGAAAGACTTCCCCATCCGGCATTTCTGTGGAAACCATTGGGTAAAAGAAAACAAGGTAGACCCAGAGAATCTACACAGAACAATTACTAGGGAAGGCTCAACCATGGGACTAAACAACAACCCAGAACTAGCATCAAATTGTCAATTGTGGAGAACTATGATGTCCGCCCTATGTGCCATCTTTGGCTTGAGAGGAAAATGAATGTAAATGTATATTAATCTTGATAGACTTGAGTGAGATTTTTCTGACAGGTATTGGTAGCCTGGTGTGATACTGTCAACATCTCTCAAGGATGTGCTGTCATGAAATCATGGTCACTAACATCATATTAACCATATGCTTAGCAAGGTGTTAAGGGCACCTTGACTTTAACTCATGAAGTACCTTGATTACCTTAACAGTAGCCATATAGTTCTAATGGATTACCTTAGCAGCAACCACATAGTGCTGATTGATTAACTTAGCTGTAGTCACTTAGTGCTGATTGATTGCCTTATTAAAAAACCATGAGTTTTTCACTTTACTAGTAAATCCCTCTCTGTCTTATTACAGACTAGTGAGAGTCGACAACAATCAGATGATGTCATCATGGTTCTCAGTGATGAGGATGATCAGGTATTTATTGTAACCTTTGTTTTTATCATCCTCATCATGTTTTCTTTATTTTTTATTTTACACTTACACTCTCTCACTCTTACTCTAACGCTACCGACGTTCAGACAACCCGTGTTTGATTCCCACTGGAAGCATTGTGAATTGTACTCATGGTTGGAAAAGTAAATACACCTGTAGTTGAGTCAGCTGCTGGCAGAAACAGGTACCAAGGTAGTAGCACTCTGGGAAAGTGAGGAATGCTGTCTTGCGTCGTGAGTTTTGATGCTCGAAGCAACATTGTCCAGAAGTCTCCAAACACTTCTGGATAGACGGCAGAATACCTATGGATGAAAACTCACGTGCTAAGACGCCGATTCAAGTCTCGTACTTTATCTTTTACCTTCAGTTGTGTTCCCAGACAGTGCCATTTTTGTTATTTTTTTTTTCTAGGGGCTGCAGATGAAGATCACCTTGAGGGTGATGGTGAGGAGCAGGAGGAAGACTATGAGGATGATGATGATGACGATGATGACGACGAAGAGGATGAGGATATAGAAGAGGCAGAGGACGGAGATGATGTTGTCATTATAGGTGAGTATGAAATTGTTGGTGCATTTGTAACCAGGAAGAAAGAAGCCCAAATATAAAATATTAGAAATACAATGCAGGGCCACAAGTAGAATGCAGACGACATGTATATTTTACACATGAATGTGTGTGTAGAATTGGATTGTTGTTCCATCACCAGTACCTCAATATAATTGTGAATGAATATGTGTATAAAGTGTATGTATGCCTATGTACAAGTGTATATGTTAATGTTGTCATGTGTGTGTGCTTTCCTGAGTCGAGAGAGAGAATGTATATGTGTGGTGTTACCTTATGATAAGCTACTTTGTTAGATAGATCTCCCAGGACCCAGCCCTTGTTACATAGATCTCTCTGTACCAGTCCTTGTTAGATAGATCTCCCAGGACCCAGCCCTTGTTACATAGATCTCTCTGTACCAGTCCTTGTTAGATAGATCTCCCAGGACCCAACCCTTGTTACATAGATCTCTCTGTACCAGTCCTTGTTAGATAGATCTCCCAGGACCCAGCCCTTGTTACATAGATCTCTCTGGACCCAGGCCTTGTTACATAGATCTCTCTGTACCAGTCCTTGTTAGATAGATCTCCCAGGACCCAGCCCTTGTTACATAGATCTCTCTGTACCAGTCCTTGTTAGATAGATCTCCCAGGACCCAGCCCTTGTTACATAGATCTCTCTGGACCAAGCCCTTGTTACACAAATCTCCTGGGACCCAGCCCTTGTTACATAGCTCTTCCAGGACTCAGCCATTGTTACATAGATCTCCCTGGACCCAGCTCTTGTTACACAGATCTCCCTGGATCTAGCCCTTGTTGCACAGATCTCCCTGGACCCAGTCCTTGTTACATAGATCTCCCTGAACCTATTTCTTGTTACAGAGATTGCCCTATGATCCAATCCTTTTTGCTGAGATTGCTCTATGATCCAATCCTTTATGCTGCTCTATGATCCAATCCTTTTTGCTAAGATTGCTCTATGATCCAATCCTTTTTGAGATTGCTCTATGATCCAATCCTTTTTGCAGAGATTGCTCTATGATCCAATCCTTTTGCAGAGATTGCTCTATGATCCAATCCTTTTTGCAGAGATTGCTCTATGATCCAATCCTTTTTACAGAGATTGCTCTATGATCCAATCCTTTTACAGAGATTGCTCTATGATCCAATCCTTTTTACAGAGATTGCTCTATGATTCAATCCTTTTTGCAGAGATTGCCCTATGATCCAATCCTTTTTACAGAGATTGCTCTATGATCCAATCCTTTTTGCTGAGATTGCTCTATGATCCAATCCTTTTTGCTGAGATTGCTCCCTGACCAGTGGTTGTTATAGTCATGACAAATGTTGCAACCCAGATTTTGCTTGAGTTGTTTCCACTGATCCAGTGTTTGCTGCAGTGATCTGCATTGACATTGAGGTTGCTACCAGATAATAATCTCTTTTACTTTTATATCTACAAAAAAATGTTGACCAGAATAAGAAAGTATGTTGTAAATTTTCAAATAATATGTTTATCATTTCATGATCTATTTATTATTGTAGATTTTAAAATCATAATGATGTTTATCATTTGATTATCTGTTTACTCTAAGACATGGATGAGTCCCAGTCAGTCACCCCCCAAGGAGCATCTGTACCACGGCCACCTCCTCCACTTCAACCCATAGCCCACACTGAGAGATTGCCATCTGTGGGGAGATCTCAGCAACTAACGCCCTTTTTGCTGGCGGTAAGTGTGTATGTACTTTAGATAAAGTTGAACAAACATGTAATAGTTTGTTGTTTGTATGTACTTTAGATAAAGTTGAGCAAACATGTAAGAGTTTTTGTGTGTGACTTGTTGACCTGATCTCAATGAATGTCTGTCTGCTAATGAAATAGTCAACATGAAGATGTAATGTATTAGGCAGGAGATTGAGAGTGACATTTGTCCACCAACCAGACACTAGGAAATGATTTTGGTAGTAGCTGACATTGCCCTGAGTTTGTTTCTGCTTGATATCTTAACAATATAGATCAATGTTTCTGGTTCTCCTGTTGTGGTTTAGTACTTTATATTGCACTATGGGTTAATTTTAGTTCCTGCAGAGGACCAAATATCTTGTTCTTCAGACTATAATTAGAAGTCAAGCACTTTCATAAAAGCAGCAATGGGGCGAGAGTGTAAAGATTCTTGTTTTAATGCTCGTTTAATTACGCTGAACTAAAGACTGGTTTATGCTGTTTAATAGAAAACTTGACATCTATGTATTTGAACTTTTAAATATAATTTCTTAGAGTCTTTCGTGCTGTGCTTCTTCATACTTGAGACAGGCCGTTCGTCTTTTCTGTAACACATTCCAATAACATCTATTTATGACAGTCAAACAAACTCTTGAGGCGTTCCATCATACGAAAACATATTTATTTGCTCACTATAATTATATTTGTAGTCACAAGTTATATTATCACATAATAAAGTACAGTCAGTAAGTAATATAATCAAACTATCGGGTGGTCTAGATAACAACCAGATTCCTTCACATAATCCAGGAATCAGTAAATCACAGAACACATTTCTAGAAGTCTAAACACCTGTCTGTTGTGGGCTGACTACATCTGCTATTTATTACTAGTAATAGTAATAATAATAATTATCATTATTCTCATTTACTAATAATTTTTGCTTTACTAATTGTTCTCTGCTAATTATATCTATTGTCCTTTCGAGCTGAAGACGGCACATAGGGCAGAACCACAATCTCAAAAACAGAAACCTTGCGTGCCAAAATGGCACATATTGCAGAGATCACTGACCTAAAATCTATGGCGCTGTTTCCACAACAATACTTTTTACAATGACAGCTTGTCAAGCCATCGATCAATCTCCTTAGTCGCCTCTTACGACATGCCTGGAAGGTCACAGTGTCACTATTCTTTACCTCCCTCATAATGAGGCCCTGGTAACACATGGGATTCTCTGCTAATTACTGCTCGTTATCTGTGCTTATCTCTACCTTTCTCTGCTAAACTCTAAGGTTTGTGTTGTTGCTCTTTCTACTCTCATGGGGTCTATTTTTATATGCTGAGCACTCCTTTTTACTCGCCTATACATCTATCCACCCACGTGTCTGTTAATAAATATTTCTTTACACCCGCATCTTAATGTTGACCCTGTGTCTGTCCACACACACAGTCTAGTAATGTTTTTTTTTAAATATTACACCCAAACAGTCTGAAGACCTTGACTACAACTTCAATTTTTAATGACACCCACCATGGACACACCTGGGTGTCCATTATTAAGTGCAATATCGCTTTCCACATTTACATACAAGCTTGTACTGGTTGTGGTTTATGTGTAAAAATCTGGCTGAGATGAGAGTATTGGGAACTTGAGCCCATGACGTACAGGGCAAGTGAGAGAAATCTTGGAACATCACTCTTAAGTGTTACAAAATGCCATATGTGGTTTGCTTTTATGTGTGTAAAAGTGTATCTGTCAATAAATTACTGGATAAAATGTACAATTTGGCAGTTTTTATTCATAACTTTCCATCACTGATTCTACTGTCTGTGTTAAATTCTCTTTGTGTGTTTGCTGTTTTGTCTTTGTGCATGGCTGTACTGAACCTCTCTGACTTTGCTGTTGCTCAGTGTAAATTTAGCCTGTACTGTTCACATGCCAGGGACAGGGCAATATGTTTGAGGAAGAGGACTGCACAGTTCCAAGTACACCAACTCTGTCACAGCCTCGACGAGCTGATGGTTTTGCTGAAGCGCTCAAGTAAGATCTTTGAGTTTAGATTACTTTCACAACAATTTTCCATCCTTGTTTCTTCCATGCTTTTAGAAATTCTTGTCTTTAATTAAGATGTTGAGTGATTGTGGCTTTGGGGAGGGGGGTGTGTGTATGTGTATATGCAAGACCTACAATGTATTGACTTGAATTATTTCTAAATAAAGAAAGAACTTTTAAGTCCCATGCATTTTTTAAACCATCTGCACATTTTTGGATAATGTGATCAGTATTACACCAATGCTCTCTTTCTCTACCAGAAAATCCTATACCCATTTAAGTCTCGATAAACCTAAATGTTGTCACTTGCGATTGAACCCAACCCTAGTGCTCTGATGACCAGTTCATTAACTGCAGCTGTACCACAGCTCAAAAACCTAGTGAAGGCAACAACATTAATGACATTGATAGTTTAGAAGTCCAAGTGCTTAATCAGAAATTAGAATATTTCATTTTGTTTAGATAAAATAAAACAAAATAATGCTTCATTATTTGCATCTATCTCTAACTGGTCTTATCTTTAGATGATTTACCCCATATGAAAATGTGACATGTTGCATCTTAACAATGTCAACAGAAGGTATCAGCTGCAAGATGTGAGCTCTAATTGCCATTAAAAGTGTCTCATTTATAACATACCTGGTGTAAAAATCATTAGAAGTATCTCATTTATAAGATACCTGATTTAAAAGTCATTAGAAGTGTCTTATTTATAAGATACCTACCTGATTTAAAAGTCATCAGAAGTGTCTTATGGACTAGAAATGAATATCAAAAAGACTAAAACTGTGATCATAAACAAAGAAAATTCTCAAGACCTACAAGTAAGTATCACAGTTGAAGGAATACATCTGGAGACAGTTCAGAGCTACAACTACCTTGGACATACTATAACCAATGATGGAAAATGTAAAACTGAAATAAACAAAAGAATAGGTATGGCAAAAAGTAATTTTAATGCCATGAAAAATATACTAACAACAAAACAAATAACAGTAGGGCTGAAGCTAAGAATAGCAAAATGTTACATCTTCTCAATATTCCTGTATGGTGCAGAAACATGGATATTAGACAAGAAAACAGAACAGAAAATTGAAGCCTTTGAAATGTGGATTTATAGAAGAATTGGTAGAATTGGATGGAAAGAAAAGAAAACAAATGATGAAGTTTTAAAACAACTGAAAATGAAAAGAGAACTACTAAATACAATTAAGACAAGACAAATGAAATTTTTGGGGCATGTTAAAAGACTCAACAGCCTACTAAAAGTAATATTGGAAGGGAAAATACAAGGTAAAAGAGGCAGACCGAGACTAACATGGACAAGTAACATCAAAAGATGGACAAGTCAATCTATGACAACCTGCACCATCAAAGCAAGAAATAGAATGGAATCGTGATCCATGGTAGCCAACCTTCGCTGTGGAGATTGCACTCGATAATGATGATGATGAGAAGTGTCTTATTTATAAGATTCCAACCTGATTTAAAAGGCATTAGAAGAGTCTTATTTATAAGATACCTACCTGAATTAAAAGTCATTAGAAGTCTCTTATTTATAAGAAACCTACCTGATTTAAAAGTCATTAGAAGTCTCTTATTTATAAGATACCTACCTGAATTAAAAGTCATTAGAAGTCTCTTATTTATAAGAAACCTACCTGAATTAAAAGTCATTAGAAGTCTCTTATTTATAAGATACCTACCTGAATTAAAAGTCATTAGAAGTGTCTTATTTATAAGATACCTACCTGAATTAAAAGTCATTAGAAGTCTCTTATTTATAAGAAACCTACCTGATTTAAAAGTCATTAGAAGTCTCTTATTTATAAGATACCTACCTGATTTAAAAGTCATTAGAAGTCTCTTATTTATAAGATACCTACCTGAATTAAAAGTCATTAGAAGTCTCTTATTTATAAGAAACCTACCTGATTTAAAAGCCATTATAAGTCTCTTATTTATAAGAAACCTACCTGATTTAAAAGTCATTAGAAGTGTCTCCAGTACAATATGTTAGTTTTCAACACCAGTCTAAGATATGAGATGTCAGTTTTAAAAGTTATTAGAAGCGCTTCAGAAATAAGAAACAAGAGAATCCCAGTCCCCACCACGTGGTGGTGAATAGTAAATATGGTGTTAGTGCTCATATTTTTAAAAATAGACTTTTGGCACTTTTTTTTGGGGGGGGGGGGGGGGGGGGGGGTGTGCTTGCATGCATGCGCAAAAAACCATCTCAGATACATGAGGTCGAATAATAATGACTAAAGTTTCTCAGATACATGAGGTCAAATAATAATTACTAACGTTCCTCAGATAGATACAAGATGTCTAATAATAATTACTAACGTTCCTCAGATACAAAATGTCTAATAATTACTAATATTGCTCAAATACAAGATGTCAAATAATAATTACTAATGTTACTCAAATACACAAATACAACATACCAAATAATAATGACTAAAGTTTCTCAGATACAAGATGCCAAATCTAAAGAAGTGTCTGCCAAACTGTAAAAACTTTTCACTCTCACATGAAATGTTCATAATTCAAATGACCATTTTGATATGCTCAGTTGTCACATGGTCAAAAAGTCATGTTTATATTATTTTTAGCTCCCCAGCAGTGCCCCAGCGTTTTGTGTTTGGCTCAGAGGGTGGTAGTAATCCAGATTTAGCAGAACTAGAATCTCAAAGAGGTAAGTAAAGCAGAGCACAGTTGTCAGACTGGTTAGGTTTGTGAACAATAATCGTGTCTGCTTCAGTGGTAAACGTGTGTGGGCCGCTGGATGTCTGTCCATTGGATACATAACAACAACATATATGTCTAGTTAGTGTGATTGTATTATACCATTTATTGAGTTATTTGCGGGTCATCATCATTGCACTCCGAACATGTCCATAGGTACTCAGATCCCCTCCTCAGCATGTTCTGCAGTGTCCAGCGACTGACAACTCCAGTTCTGTGTTGGTTGATAAGTCTTCTTACACGCGCACTAAGTTTCTGCCCACTAAGTTTCTCGTTCCTGGCTGTGCCCATCTTAACTCCTATCTTTTTCATCTGAAGGAGTGCTGTGGACTAATGGTTGTTGAAGCTCTGTGCCCTTCCCACATTTCGGAGGGCATTGATGATGTCTGCCCGATACCTTGGTTGACCATCTTCAACAACAGCGCAGCTAACCAACCTGTCCACTCTTTCATTTCCCTGTACTCCCATTTTCATTTTCCTTTACGTTTTATACCAGTATCATATGAACCCTTGCAATAAGCTAAGTTTCTTTTCAATATAATTTCTTTTTTTAGTATGACTAGTTTGAGTGACTTTCTAATATGTAGCAGATTATATTTTTCTTGTGTGTCCATTTGTTTTTGTTGTCGTTTTCTGAAGAAGGCTGCATGTAGGCCTAAATGTCAATATTTGGTATTGTCCTCCAATGTAAAGATGCCACTATGCAGTTCAACTCGTTCCCTGCTTAACTAGCTCTACAGCAGCACTGCAGTTGTTTGCACAGAAACGGTGGCCAGTGTAATCAACAGATATGCAAATCCTGACCACCATTTTTTTTCTGCCATTTTTCAAATCAATGTTTTGCTTTTGTGTTTATATTTCTTTCTTTATTTTAGAATTGTATTTGCTTATTATGTTATTTGTTGGTTTATTTTAGAATCATATTAGTCTGTCATGTTGATATTTCTTTGTTTATTTTAGAATTGTATGTCTGTTGTGTTGATCTTTGTATATTTTTTGTTTTGTACCTGATGAAGGCTTTTGCAGAAACGTCATTTGCATTGTCACTCTATTTTATGTCTATCTAACTATTTAGTGAAACAAATATTAAATTAGTGAGTACCAGGTTCTCATGGTATGGTACATAATGACATCAGTGCAATCAAGGAGAAGACACAACAAACTCAATCATAGTGGATAACCAATGATAAGCATCTTACATCCATGGAGGTTAAGTCATAGAAATTAGTATGTGACAACTGACCATAAAGAAAAACTATTGAGGAATGTCTGAAGATAGTGAGTTTGATCTATCATTTTCAAGGCACTAATAAATTTGCACCACAGAAACAAAAAGCAGGATACTTCAAGCTCAAATAGTATTTCAGAAAATCAAAAACATCTTATGCAACAAGTCTATGTCAATAGAAGTGACAAAGAGAGTTCATCAGTGCTATATAGAGCCAATTCTGACCAAAGGAAGTGAATCTTGGATAGTAGACAAACAAACGAAAAGATGATTAGAGGCCACAGAGATGGATTTCTCAGAAGAATGTTGAGAGTTTCCTGAACAGCTAAAAAGACCAACGAGGAAATTTTCAAAGCAGCCAACACTAAAAGGAAACTCCTAAAACATCAGAAAGAAACAATCAACATTTTCAGGCACATCATGAGAAGAGGAAAGTTGGAATACTTGGTTACAACTGGCAAAATAAAGGGAAAGAGAGATTGCAGATGACAAACAGAGAAGATTCTAGATAGCTTGTTGTCATGGCATGGAAAATGGTCAACAACAGAAATGATATGATGTATTGTGGATAGAAAAAAATAATATATATGGCACTTGATGATACTGATGGATAAATTTGCCTTTTTATGCTGAGTTTTTGAATCATCCTACATATAAGCATATAAGTTCTCATGTGCTTTCATCAAGCTCTTAAGTTTTTAGTTCTCAGTCAGGGCATTCTCATATCAGCTCTGTATCGGAATATTCACCTGCTGATTGTTCCTGTTCTGCATTGATTAAATGTGTTGTGTTCTTTGCCAGTGAAGATGCTTTCCTGCTTTTGCCCCTCGAGGTGTTGTGTTCCACCATTTTTTTGATGTTTTGATTATCCTAATCTTCCTTGTTGCTATCCTGTGAGAGGTGTTTTTTAAAGCCCTTGCAGTGTCATACGTGTCCAACTTTAAAGTTTCCTGTGCAATGGCAGACAGTCACATTAAGTTGTTGAGTGTGGTGATTCTTGAGAAGTCAGTGGCTCATAAAACTGGTACTAATTAAACAACACTTGAACATATATATCTGTATGTAATCATTAAATATCTAAAACTAATGTAATAAATGTGGATGCAAGGTATGACATAAGTGACTAGCTTTGGCAATTAATGTCTGTCAGGTTTCATCATCATGGCACACTCCCCCCAATCCCTTTCTCTGTTTCTCCATAGCTCTAGGCATGGATGACACCAAGATGGACCTGTCTCAGTATGATGTTGCTAGTGCCCGTAGCATGCCTACAACACCAACGCCACAAAGTGCTATCACAGGTACCATAGATTCTTGTGCTACTTCTCATTATTCAAAGACATCAGCAACTAGATAGTGCTGTCAAGAAAAAACAGTGACAACAGTTGTCATGCAATCGACTCGCCAATCTCAAACAATTTGAACAAGGAACTTATTGTTCCTAGAATCTTCAAAGTCAAAAAATTAAATTCAGATTAAGATCTGAATACAGGTGACTAAGGCAGGAGGCAAGATGCCAGACAGCAACAGAGCTGGAAGCTGTTTGTGACTCACGACTGATGGCTTGTGCCAGGATCTGTGAACCAGAACCATCTAGACCCTACTTCACCTCTTTGCGGTACCTCTAAAAACAGATTAGCTAGTCCAGTCTGGCCAAGCAAGTAGGGATAGAAGAGTGAAGACAACCCGGTACCAAAAGATGTCATGCTAATGTCAGATGTATTTGGTCAAAAGGCACAAATTATCAGTTCTACGCAAAGCTCAAGACAATGCATCTATCCCCTATTAACCATAGATTACAATGACGTCGTAAATATTACCTCAGCAAAACAAAAATTCTTCAAAAATTGATAGTTTGCCATGGTCAAACATTCATTCTTCAGTGTGCCTTCCTAATTACTACTTCTGATGACCCTGAGTGTTTGAGCTTGTTTCTATTAATGTAGGATTTCTCCTCTCCTCCCCCTACCTCCACCCCCATCCCATTTCATAAGATACGATCTTGTATAATGCAAAAAAAAAATTGCTAATTTTCAAGAAATTGTTTTTTTTTCCTCCCCTGTAACCCAGTAAATTTCCTTTGTCTTCATTGGCATAAAAACAACTCTTTGTAACTCAGGAAATGCAGTGAATAACGCTATGAGGTAGTCAAACATGCTGATAGATTCACGGTGACCGTACCAATAGACAATGTAACATGTCCGGCCTATGAGGTCAAATTCAGGTTATAAATCAACTTGAGTCAGGAATTTAGAGTCCTTGTGTCTCGCCTTGTTTGAACACACAGCTGTGTGTCAAAAGTTGTGATAAAATACTATTTTTAGAGCACCTAATGTTACATTTAAGTGGTAGTAATTTTTACTATGGTATCGTAAACACGTCAGCCACATATAGGTAGCGTAATCTATGGAACTGATGATGAACAAGTCAATGAACTCCTCTAGTAGTCATCAGGTGAATGCCAGAAAGAGACTTAGGCAACAGATTTTAAAAAATCATACTCAGAGATAATGATCTATGCACTGGTGTTAGTTGGTCTCCAATAAAAGGTAGAATTCTATTCTATACATTCTCCAGTTTTATAGCCTGTACACTTTAATACTGGTCAATCTACAAAAAAATATAGAAAATGTTCTCCGGTCTTGCAGTCTGTACATTGAAGAATATGACAAGTTCTGTGAGTAGCTGAGGACTTATCAAAAGATTTTGCTGAAATTGTCATCGTCTGAAATTTCAACAGCAGGGAGTGATGAAATGTTCTGTTCAACAAATATAGATAAATGATTGGACAAGTAAATATAAAGTGGTTGCTTTAAACTCTTAGTGCCTTGTTCTTATTGCTCATCCAGGAAATAATTGTTACAGTGCTGTGTGCAATAATTGACAGGCAAGATCTGATAGTTACACCTTTCAACTCCACTATTATGACTTTGTCACAATTTCATTCATTTGGGCTAGAACTATCTTGGTATTTGTGGAGTTGCTTTTATATGAGATAGAAGTAACTTGGTAATCATAGTAAAAGATTCTTAATCTTTTCTGTGATAACTCATTGATTGTGGTAAAAGTTTATTAATCTTTTCTGTGATAACTCATTGATTGTGGTAAAAGTTTATTAATCTTTTCTGTGATAACTCATTGATTGAGGTAAAAGTTTCTTAATCTTTTCTGTGATAACTCATTGATTGTGGTAAAAGTTTATTAATCTTTTCTGCGATAACTCATTGATTGTGGTAAAAGTTTATTAATCTTTTCTGTGATAACTCATTGAGGTAAAAGTTTCTTAATCTTTTCTGTGATAACTCATTGATTGTGGTAAAAGTTTATTAATCTTTTCTGCGATAACTCATTGATTGTGGTAAAAGTTTCTTAATCTTTTCTGTGATAACTCATTGATTGTGGTAAAAGTTTCTTAATCTTTTCTGTGATAACTCATTGATTGTGGTAAAAGTTTCTTAATCTTTTCTGTGATAACTCATTGATTGTGGTAAAAGTTTTTTTCCCCCCTTTTGTAAGAACATCTTATTAATTGTGGTAACAAATGTATTTATTTTTTCAATGGTAGAAATAACTTGTTAATTATGGTAAAAGTTTCTCATGTTTTTTTCTGTTAACAACAACATGATATATGTGGTTAAGTCTGACTATTGGAGATGAAAATGAAATGCTGAAAACATTTAAAGTGACTCTTATTTCAGCTGGAAAAAATACATTTGAAATGAACAAATAAATGTGTGCCGCTTTTAAAAGAAGGTGTTTGAAATACATTGGTCATGTGCTCAGAATGGATGAAGAAAGACTTCCCCATCAGACATTCATGTGAAAACCATCTGGTAAAAGAAAACAAGGCAGACCAAGATAATTGCTAAGCAGAACAATTACTAGGGAAGGCTCAGCCATGGGACTAAAAACCAACCAAGGAGTGCCATCAAATCGTGGAGAACTATGACTTCCTCCCTATATGCCATCTTTGGCCTGAGAGGAAAATTAATAAATGAACAATTAATGTAAAAGATTGATAATAAAACATGTGGCAGGTATTAACAATTGTGATGCCACTAAAAGTGGTTTTATGTCCTCTAAGTGTTAGACAAATACTTTGGCCTTCAGAAAACCGTGTTCAAGAAACAGGAGAGGGATTGAATGAGGACACACTGCAGTCATCTCTTGAGGGAACAGCAGGGGAGGACGACTCTGAGCAGGCTCAGGATTCCCTTAGGTGAGGATGTTCTATCAGTGTGAACATTTATCAAATAGACTGATTACCTGCTGTATACCTGTTTTGATGGATGTAGATTAGATAGATGACTTACATTATACTTGTTTTTGTGGTTGGATGGATGTATATTAGATAGATGACCTACATTATATATGTTTTAATGGTTGAATGGATGTATATTAGATAGATGACCTACATTATACTTGTTTTTGTTGTTGGATGGATGTATATTAGATAGATGACCTACATTATATATGTCTTTGTTGTTGGATGGATGTATATTAGATAGATGACCTACATTATATATGTTTTTGTGGTTGGATGGATGTATATTAGATAGATGACCTACATTATATATGTTTTTGTGGTTGGATGGATGTATATTAGATAGATGACCTACATTATATATGTTTTTGTGGTTGGATGGATGTATATTAGATAGATGACCTACATTATATATGTTTTTGTGGTTGGATGGATGTATATTAGATAGATGACCTACATTATACATGTTTTTGTGGTTGGATGGATGTATATTAGATAGATGACCTACATTATACATGTTTTTGTGGTTGGATGGATGTATATTAGATAGATGACCTACATATATACATTTTGTGTGTGTGATAAGACATTTTTTTTCATATAAATTATATTGTATATATATAAAGACTGAGTGAGTGTATGTGAATTATCTATCATGGCATTGACAGTTGATTCTAGAGACATTCACAAATGAACACAGATGCCCATATATCTAAAAAAAATATAATTCTTGGTATGTTCAGACATCTAGCAATGGCACACCTATAAATCAACACTATTGTGTTGTATATGTCCATATACCTACAAATCTTCACAATTTATGTCCATGTCTATACAACTCACCACAATGTATCACCATATGTCAACAAATCATCACAAATTATTGTTGAAAATAGGATTTAAAAATATTGAAACAAATTATTGTTTAAAATGTTGAAAAATAGGATTTCTGTGTGCTCTCTGCGCATGTTAGACAAACCCTCTGGCAGTTAACACATTTGTTTTTAGTTAGGCCAACTGGACTACTATGAACAAGATGTTGGGTTTGATCATTCAGGTTCACCCAGCTTTAAGTGAGTATCTGATTTTTCTGAGAGAAAAGTAAAACTGGCATAATACAGACTCAAGATCAAATATCTATAAAAAATATGTGTTCTAACACAATACATTACACTTAAACATTATTGGAAAGATAATTAATAACCTAAGATATGCTGATGATACTGTATTACTAGCAGAAAATCCCAAAATCTACAACAATTACTTAATTAAATAAACGTGACCAAAAAAATATGGATTAGATATAAATATCAAAGACTAAAACTATGATCATAAACAAAGTTAATACTCAAAACATACAAGTGGATATCAAAATTGAAGGAGTAGACCTGGTAACACTTCAGAACTATAACTACCTTGGACATACTATCCCCAGTGATGGAAAATGTACAACTGAAATAAACAAAACAATAGGTATGGCAAAAAGTAATTTTAATGCCACGAAAAAATATACTACATCAAAACAAATAATACCAGGGCTAAAACTAAGAATAGCAAAATGTTACATCTTCTCAACATTTCTGTTTGGTGCAAAAACATGGACATTAGACAAGAAAACAGAACAGAAAATTGAAGCCTTTGGAATGTGGATTTATAGGATAGGAAGAAATGGATGGAAAGAAAAGAAAACAAATGACAGTCTTAAAACAACTAAAAATTAAAAGAGAACTACTAAACACAATTCAAACAAGACAAATGAGATTTCTGGGGCTTGTTAAAAGACACAACAGCCTAATAACAGTAATATTGGAAGGGAAAATACAAGGTAAGAGAGGCAGACCAAAACTAACATGGATGAGTAACATCAAAAGATGGACAAGTCAACCTATGACAATCTGCACCATCAAAGCAAGAGACAGAGTGTAATGGCGCTCCATGATAGTCAACCTTCAATGCGGAGATGTCGCTCAATGATGATGATGATTTTTTCCATAGTGTTTAATTATCTTGGTTTTAAATTCAAACCATGTCTGTTCTTGGTAGTCTTTTTTTATTCATCCTATAAAATTGGCTATTTCACCAATGCACTTTGTGCTCTATATTTGAGGTCTTTATCATTTATATTCTGCCATTCATCGATGTAATCTGTTTGCTGTAGCCAAGATAGGTGTTTGTATATTTACTATAAAAAAATGAGAACTGAGTACAGATATTGCATATAATGTTTTACATGTTCTGATATGTCAAAATTGGTAAATCTCCGCTGAAGTATGATGATGGTTCAATTATAATATAGGCTTACTGTTTTATAATTTCAAACATTTTTCAGTAACAAATAACAAATATAAAATTGCCAAGTCTGTGGATAAAAGAAATTATAGTTAATCAGAACATATAAAATTACTTGATCTGTAAATAAGCAAAATCTTCATTTATTTAGCTATTTAATAAAATATGAATTCACATTGTTTAAATTTAATCTGTGGGGAACAAAAATTATTTAATTACTGACTTTAACATTTTGTTATACCTCATTTCAAAATAAACATTAAAAATCATCAATCAAGAATGTTGAGAATACAATGAACAGCTCAGAAGAGTAATGAAAAACGTTCTGAAAGTGGCCAAAGCAAAAAGATAGTTAATTTCCAGTATTAGTAACAAACAATCATCATTTTTTGGCCATGTAATGAGAAGAGAACAGCTGGAATATATTGTAACAACTGGGAAAATTGAGGGACGAAGAGATATAGGGAAGCAAAGAGAAAAGATACCAGACAACTTAAGAGAATGGCTTAGCAGACGGTCAACAACAGAAATGATAAATAACTGTTGTGATCGAAAGTTATGGAGAGAAATGATCACCTACGCCAACAGGCCCAGTACTTGATGATGATGAATCATAAATCTATTCACAAGTAATAAGGCATTTTGAAATTGTAATAAACTAATTAATTAATGTAACTAATAATAATGTTAATCTTAAATAATGAGATATTCTATTTGCTTTGTTTCTGTTCCATGAGATAAATTCTGATAAATGTTAACACATTTGGGATCTCATTCCATAGAGAAATGTTGAATCTTAACACCAACGATGTTGAGCTTTCCTTGTGATAGTAACAAACGTGTAGATGTCTGGTGTCTGGGATTTGACCTTGGTTGATGACAATATTCTCTTATGTCTGGCGAAGGTCAAGAAGATCCAGGTGTAGACAAGAAAACTATGAACTGGATCAATGTGGTTGAATGACTTGTCTGTAAACTTGAAGATGATTCTCTAATTTGTTGACAATTAATGACTTACTTTATGTGCTTTCTCTTTGATGTTTACTCATAAACAGGCTAGATTTGCATCTGTAGATGAGTTGGTGCTAACTTAGTCGCATATAACTGATGACAATTTAAAATAAATGATTAATTGTGCAATGTCTTTTAGTGCCGTTTGATTTCACATTGCCTGTTGGTGAATTTTTGTGATGTTTAAATTGTTTGTTGACTTGACTTTGTTGTCGAAAAATGAAATTCATAGTTTGAAATTTGCTTCTTTGTTTGTATGCTTGATTTTCAATTTGATTTGAATGTTGAACAAAAAATGAGTAAAATATTGTTTCTTTCTTTATAAAGGTTTTGATGACTGGAGTTTTGTACTAATGTGACTGTAAATAACAGTGTTCACTATACATTCTCATCTCTTGTAGTCTATGGAAAATTATACTTCCCAAATTCTTGGTCCTTCTTGCAAAATGTTTTTCTTTTTTTCTTTAGATGATGTTTGCAACAATTTGTGTTAGTAAATGTTTGCAACAATTTGTGTTAGTAGATGTTTGCAACAAATTGTATTAGTAGATGTTTGCAACAAATTGTGTTAGTAGATGTTTGCAACAATTTGTGTTAGTAGATGTTTGCTACAATTTGTGTTAGTAGATGTTTGCAACAATTTGTGTTAGTAGATGTTTGCAACAAATTGTATTAGTAGATGTTTGCAACAAATTGTGTTAGTAGATGTTTGCAACAATTTGTGTTAGTAGATGTTTGCAACAAATTGTGTTAGTTGATGTTTGCAACAAGTTGTGTTAGTTGATGTTTGCAACAAATTGTGTTAGTAGATGTTTGCAACAAATTGTGTTAGATGTTTGCAACAAATTGTGTTAGTAGATGTATGCAACAATTTGTGTTAGTAGATGTTTGCAACAAATTGTGTTAGTAGATGTTTGCAACAATTTGTGTTAGTAGATATTTGCAACAAATTGTGTTAGTAGATGTTTACAACAAATTGTGTTAGTTGATGTTTGCAACAAATTTTGTTAGTTGATGTTTGCAACAAATTGTGTTAGTAGATGTTTGCAACAAATTGTGTTAGTAGATGTTTGCAACAAATTGTGTTAGTAGATGTTTGCAACAAATTGTGTTAGATATTTGCAACAAATTGTGTTAGTTGATGTTTGCAACAATTTGTGTTAGTAGATGTTTGCAACAAATTGTGTTAGATGTTTGCAACAAATTGTGTTAGTAGATGTTTGCAACAATTTGTGTTAGTAGATGTTTGCAACAAATTGTGTTAGATGTTTGCAACAAATTGTGTTAGTAGATGTTTGCAACAAATTGTGTTAGTTGATGTTTGCAACAAATTGTGTTAGTAGATGTTTGCAACAAATTGTGTTAGATGTTTGCAACAAATTGTGTTAGTAGATGTTTGCAACAAATTGTGTTAGTAGATGTTTGCAACAAATTGTGTTAGTAGATGTTTGCAACAAATTGTGTTAGTAGATGTTTGCAACAAATTGTGTTAGTAGATGTTTGCAACAAATTGTGTTAGTAGATGTTTGCAACAAATTGTGTTAGTAGATGTTTGCAACAAATTGTGTTAGTAGATGTTTGCAACAATTTGTGTTAGTAGATGTTTGCAACAAATTTTGTTAGTTGATGTTTGCACAATTTGTGTTAGTTGATGTTTGCAACAAATTTTGTTAGTTGATGTTTGCACAATTTGTGTTAGTTGATGTTTGCAACAAATTTTGTTAGTTGATGTTTGCACAATTTGTGTTAGTTGATGTTTGCAACAAATTTTGTTAGTTGATGTTTGCACAATTTGTGTTAGTAGATGTTTGCAACAAATTTTGTTAGTTGATGTTTGCACAATTTGTGTTAGTTGATGTTTGCAACAAATTTTGTTAGTTGATGTTTGCACAATTTGTGTTAGTTGATGTTTGCAACAAATTTTGTTAGTTGATGTTTGCAACAAATTTTGTTAGTAGATGTTTGCACAATTTGTGTTAGTAGATGTTTGCAACAAATTGTGTTAGTTGATGTTTGCACAATTTGTGTTAGTAGATGTTTGCAACAAATTTTGTTAGTAGATGTTTGCACAATTTGTGTTAGTAGATGTTTGCAACAAATTTTGTTAGTTGATGTTTGCAACAATTTGTGTTAGTAGATGTTTGCAACAAATTTTGTTAGTTGATGTTTGCAACAATTTGTGTTAGTAGATGTTTGCAACAAATTGTGTTAGTTGATGTTTGCACAATTTGTGTTAGTAGATGTTTGCACAATTTGTGTTAGTTGATGTTTGCAACAAATTTTGTTAGTAGATGTTTGCACAATTTGTGTTAGTTGATGTTTGCAACAAATTTTGTTAGTAGATGTTTGCACAATTTGTGTTAGTTGATGTTTGCAACAAATTTTGTTAGTAGATGTTTGCACAATTTGTGTTAGTTGATGTTTGCACAAATTTTGTTAGTTGATGTTTGCAACAAATTTTGTTAGTTGATGTTTGCACAATTTGTGTTAGTAGATGTTTGCAACAATTTGGGTTCTTTTAAACTTTGTAAATGTAGTTTGGGTGGTCCTGCAACAATGTAGGAAGGTTTGACAAGTGCTTAATTTTCAATTTTGTCAGATTTGTCATCAGTTATAAGAGTTGTCTCAATTATAATGTTCTGTATGAGGAGTAAAAAAATGTTAATGCATGGCAATATGTTACATCTTCTCAATATTCCTGTATGGTGCAGAAACATGGACATTAGACAAGAAAACAGAACAGAAAATTGAAGCCTTTGAAATGTGGATTTATAGAAGAATAGGTAGAATTGGATGGAAACAAAAGATAACAAACGATAAAGTTTTAAAACAACTGAAAATAAAAAGAGAACTACTAAATACAATTAAGACAAGACACATGAAATTTTTGGGGCATGTTAAAAGACACAACAGCCTACTAAAAGTAATATTGGAAGGAAAAATACAAGGTAAAAGAGGCAAAGGCAGACCAAGACTAACATGGACGAGTAACATCAAAAGATGGTCAAGTCAATCTATGACAGCCTGCACCATCAAAGTAAGAAACAGTAGAATGGCGATCCATGGTAGCCAATCTTCGTTGCGGAGAAGGCACACGATGATGATGATAATGAGGAGTAAGTGTTATGGTACCAAATGAAGAAAGGTTTGGTCACAGCACCAATTGATAAAAGGTTTAGATGTTACTTCCTTATATCTATCTTTCTTTTTTTCTATCTGTATCCATTATATAATATCTAGCTTCTTGCTAGGTGGTTTGTGTGATAGTTTATTTCTTTCTCATACTGCTGTAAGATGTGCCACCATGTGTGACATCATCAGTGGCATCTTCTCGGTGATATGTACAAGGGTTTTACTCCTGATGAAGCTTCTTTGAGTATCTCAATCAGACTTGACTTGATTATGTCTGTGTGTGAGGACACCTTATTACTTCTCACACCACTTACTTCCCCTGACACCTACATGAGGTGTGGCTATACATTTACTTCTCACACCACTTACTTCCCCTGACACCTACATGAGGTGTGGCTATACATTTACTTCTCACACCACTTACTTCCCCTGACACCAATATACATGAGGTGTGGCTATACATTTACTTCTCACACCACTTACTTCCCCTGACACCTACTTGAGGTGTGGCTATACATTTCTTCAACAGAACTCTGTCTTGCCTGAATTATGGACATTGGCTGCTCCTTATATGAATGTATTCACTCCCACCGATGTGACCACCAGGGGTGTGGTTGTTCATCATAATTGATCAGCATAGGCAACTTACTAATTCCCTAAAAATTAGTAGGAGCCGCGATAGCTCAGTGGTTAGTGAACTGGACTACTACGGACAAGGGGTAGGGTTCGATCCCAACCGACGGCTCCGGGTTCACCCAGCCTTAAATGGGTACCGGATTTTTTCTGGGAAAGTAAAAGCAGCACGGGCGTAATACCGACCACATTACCCCAAAAATCATGTGCTGAAGGTCTGTAAAATATAGGGTCACTAACACCATATTTCCCTATACGCCACTTGGCGTGACGGGGGGTACTTTACTTACTTTTATAGGCAACATGCCCTAGAGCTGACAATGTCATCAAGGACAATGAGGGCAGAATGCTACTCACAGACAAGCAAAAAAGCAGGGCCTTGCTGGAGAGGTACATTACACAAACAGATCATGGTGACATGGATTAATGCCAGATGGTTGGAAACACACTATCAGCATAATTGGGACATGTACTTCCTGAGAACCCAATTAGTTTTGAGGATGTAGTTCGCACGGTTAAAAATGTTACACAGAGCACCTCAGGGCTGGATGGTATCAGATAGTCTTTTAATGGAAGCAGAACCTGACATTGTAATGGAGATTACTGCATAGCTATCTGGTTCCACTCCCTAAACTTGGCAAAGATAAGTCCAGATTGTGCAGATTATAACATATCATCATCATGTGCCATACCGGTTGGCGTAGGCGATCATGTCCCTCCACAATCTTCTATCTACAGTGCATCGTATCAGTTCTGTTGTTGACTGTTTTCCATGCCATGACACCAAGTTATCCAGTATTTTCTCTCTTTGTCGCCCACAATCTCTCTTTCCTTTTATTTTGCCTCCAACTTTCCTCTTCTCATGATGTGCCCGAAAAATGTTGATTGCTTCTTTTTGATGTTTTTTAAGAGCTCCCTTTTTGTGTTGGCCTATTTGAGAACTTCCTCATTGGTCTTTTTAGCTGTCCAGGGAACTTTCAACATTCTTCTGAGAAATCCCATCTCTGTGGCCTCTAATCGTCTTTTCATTTGTTTGTCAACTGTCCATGATTCGCTTTCATAGGTCAGAATTTGTTCTATATAGCACCGATGAACTCTCTTTCTCATTTTTATTGACATAGATTTGTTGCATAAGATATTTTTCATTTTCTGAAATGCTATTTTGGCCTGAGCTATTCTGCTTTTTATTTCTGTGGTGCATTTCCCATCTGATGTTATTATTGTGCCCAAGTATTTGAAACGTTGCACTTGTTTCAGATTTGTCTCGTTTATTGTTATGCTGCATGATGATGGTGATTGTTTCTTCGATATAACCATTACTTCTGTTTTCTTACTATTCAGACTGAGACATTTTATAACATATAATCATCACATTATTACTGTGCGGAATGTCTATGGAAAGGTTCTTGAAAAAGTCATCTCCAAAACACTTGCGACGCATCTTGAGATCAAAGGACTGTTGCCAAACATAGTAGGTGGCTATAGGCTGGGATACTGCTGCTAATGTTTTTATCCTTGCTTATGACATCTACGAATCCTTTCAAAAGAAAGAGGAGTCGGCACTGGCTGTCCTCAATCTTGGGGATGCATACAATCAAGTGGACTAAGACACTTGTACACCTACTTAGTGAGACAGGCTTTAACCAATGGCTCATGCACTGAGTAGCATCAGTTCTGATGCAAAGAAAAGTGGTGCTATGTTTCGGTACCTGGACATCTGAGCTGAGATATACATCGCCGGGGTTGCCTCAAGGATCACCTGCTTTGTTCGCTATATACACCACTTAGGTAGCGCAATTGAATAGTGTCAGATAGGGTCGCACTCTCGCCTTTGCAAAAGACATGACGTATGTTCACGGTAGACCAAAAATGGCTAGGCAATTACAAGATAGCATGGATCAAACAAGCATTTGGTGCAATTACTACAAAGCGCTCATTAACCCTAACAAGGCTTTTGTAACGTGGTGTTCGCTAAACAGCGGAATAGTTAAAGACACCTTCCCAGTCATAAACTGCAATGGTACAACCATCGTGAGGAGTCCGACTATTAAGTATTTGGGAATAACATTTGATAGATCCCTTTCGTTCAATCTACACATGAGCAATGTCATTCAAAAGGCAAGGAGAGCTCAGAGCGCAATCAAGATCATGCTGAACTCAGACCGCAAGGTTGGAAACGGTTCAGAATGAGGGCCTACGGGCAGTTCTTGGATCCACCAGAGATACACCTATCCGTTCAATGAGGTACTTACTTGACTTAACAAGCATTAGAGTGTGACATCGATCTGCTTAGGTCTGGGCTTTTTTGAATGTGATAAGGAACATTGTAGGATCATCCCTTGTATTCAGAATTGGGTGCGACCAAGGGCAGGTGCTTCAGGCGTGGAAAATCCTGGATGGTCAAAGTGGAGGAGACCATAATAAGAGATGTAATCTGAATGACATTAGGGCTGGCAATGATTGGATAGAAGCAACAGAAAAGATAAAGAGGCTGACCAAAGTAATCATTCAGCTTGGCAGGTAGTGTTGCATCTGGGCCTACAGAGTGACCAAGGTTGTAACCTCACGATCCTATCATCTACACGGATGGTTCTTCTGTATTCTGCAGAAAGCACTGGTTTTGTGGCATACCAACATGGCAGAGAAGTGGCTAGGAAATCTGGCAAGTGTAGCATTATGGTGTCCAGCATGAGAATGTAGATAGAAACAGTAACAGCAGTGATAACATGGTTAGTTACACAGAACATGGATCTTGGTAAAAGACTCGCTAAGTATGCTACAGAAGATTGACAGACAGTGTTTGCAGCAGGATGGGATGTAGCTCTTGGGTGACTCAAAAGTGAACGTGCTAACTTGGGTGTACTGTTGAGAGCACATTGGTTTACTTTCATGATCATCATTGAGTGCCTTCTCTGCAACGAAGATTGGCTACCATGGAGCGCCATTCTGCTCTGCCTCTTGCTTTGATGGTGCAGGTTGTCATAGGCTGATTTGTCCATCTTTTGATGTTACTCATCCATGTTAGTCTTGGTCTGCCTCTTTTACCTTGTATTTTTCCCTCCAGGGTTACTTTTAGTAGGCTGTTGTGTCTTTTAACATGGCCCAAAAATCACACTTGTCTTGTTTGAATTGTGCTTAGTAGTTCTCTTTTCATTTTTAGTTGTTTTAAGACTTCATCGTTTGTTTTCTTTTCCTTCCATCCAATTCTACCTATTCTTCTATATATCCACATTTCAAAGGCTTCAATTCTCTGTTCTATTTTCTTGTCTGATGTCCATGTTTCTGCACCATATAGGAATATTGAGAAGATGTAACATTTTGCTGTTCTTAGTTTTAGCCCTGGTGTTATTTGTTTTGATGTTAGTATGTCCTTCATGACATTAAAATTACTTTTTGCCATTCCTATTCTTTTGTTTATTTCAGTTGTACATTTTCCATCACTGGTTATAGTATGTCCAAGGTAGTTGTAGTTCTGAACTGTCTCCAGGTCTATTCCTTCTATTTTGATATCCACTTGTGGGTTTTGAGTATCTTCCTTGTTTATGATCATAGTTTTACTCTTTTTGATATTCATATCTAGTCCATATTTTTGCTTGTCATGTTTATTTCATTAACTAATTGTTGTAGATCTTTAGGATTTACTGCTAGTAGTACAGTATCATCAGCATATCTTAGGTTATTGATTATCTTTCCATTAATTTGTAGGCCTGGAAAGATAATCAGGCCTTACCAGGTTTACTTTGCAATGAATTAACTGATAAGCTCACTGTCTGGACATCACCAAGTTTCTTCTTCATTCCTTAAGAGCAGAGGAAAAGAATGAGTGGGGCAATGATGTATATATTGAGAGACTGAGAGTTCTAAAAGTGGAAAAGGGACTCTGACTCTGGTCATTCCGAGTACTTAATGGGAAAAGTAGATGTATCTATAATTAACACCTTACATGAACAATCAGTCTGCAAACAATGCAGACCAATTCTCACTCTTAACTATTGTAGGAACTGGTACATCAGTTGGTTAATATATCGCTCACAGAGTACTACTATTCTCTTTTAACACATGTATGGACTGAAATTACTATTTCTTAACTTTAATTTTACTTTCTATGGGTCTTGAGTTCTTAAACGTTCTTGACTACTAATCTAGCTACTTGGTGTTACAAAATGTCCTTCATCCCAGGTCTTACTATTTTCTGACTTCTTCCCTCTATTCCATCCTATTGGTCTTGAACTCTGGACACAAATGAACAATTGGTAAACTCTGCAATTTCACAGGTTAACTTTTCCGTTTCTTTAAACATCTTTGCAGCTTTTCAATTACATGATGTCTAGGGCAATTTGTATTAAAAAATACAACTAATCTTGAGCTTTTTAAATCTCAGAGGTTCTCATACTGACCTTGACTCTTATTGTTTCGGTAAAAATTGTCTGTCACGTACTATCCTACTAATCTCTACATTTCAAGATGCCACCTTTAACTATGACAGAAACCCCATTACAGTCTGATTGTGTTTTGACTGTCCATGTCCAGGAGTGGAGAGGGCAATGAGGAACAAGAACAAGAGGATGCTCTTTTGGAGGGAGATGGAGAACATGATGAAGCTGTGACTGAAGATAATGATGACAGAACTAGTAAGTGTTGTTTATATTGTCGTGTTTAAGAGATGGGTCACATAGATTGTAGACTCTCAGATTCATGACATGTACCGTATAAATTAGATTATTTGTGGTGACTATTTGTGTACCATAACAGGTTGTGTGCTATGTGGTGGTGACTTAGGTGTGTTCAACAGACATGATTGTGTCATAGTAACAGTTATGTGCTCTATTATGGTGACATGATTGTGTGCTATGTTGTAGTAACAGTAATGTTCTCTATTATGGTGACATGATTGTGTGCAATGTTGTAGTAACAGTTATGTGCTTTATTATGGTGACATGATTGTGTGCTACTTTGTAGTAACAGTTATTTGCTCTATTATGGTGATATGATTGTGTGCTATGTTGTAGTAACACAGTTATGTGCTCTATTATGGTGACATGATTGTGTACTATGTTGTAGTAACAGTTATGTGCTCTATTATGGTGATATGATTGTGTGCTATGTTGTAGTAACAGTTATGTACTCTATTATGGTGACATGATTGTGTGCTATGTTGTAGTAACACAGCTATGTGCTCTATTATGGTGACATGATTGTGTGCTATGTTGTAGTAACAGTTATGTGCTCTATTATGGTGACACGATTGTGTGCTATGTTGTTGTAACACAGTTATGTGTTCTGTTAAGGTGACATGATTGTGTGCTATATTATGTTGTTATATTTGTGTGCTATCGTTGTTGTATTTTACTTAGTATTTGCTATAGATGTGGGATCTCAATACTTTAGAAGATTATTTTGTTGCTTTCAGACCTACAGTCATCAGAGGAAGCACAGAGCCGAGCTGGAACCAGTAGAGATGATGGAGACACTAGTCAGGATAGATTTGAAGGAGCTGGTAAGTAGTTATAGAGTGAAGGAAAGTGTTTCTTGGACAAATAAACAATTAAAGATCATAAAGAAAATGTCTAACATGAAACTCACCACCTTATCCTTCCCATAATATTTTGTCTCAAATTGACTTACTGTGCACCATCTTCAATATTCCTGCTTTTTTATGCCAATCCTACAGACTACACAGTGATTACAATATTTATATTTAAAATGTAGCATCTATATTCTCTTGATCTTTACTTTACTTTCCATCACCAGTGATGTAATTCTGCTTGATCTTTGCTTTATTTTATTGTTTATCAACAATGATATATTTCTACTTGATCTTCACATTATTTTGCTCTCCTACACCTGATAAATTTCTACATGATCTCTGCTTTTGCTTTATTTTCTAACATCTTTTGTATATTTATACTTCATTTTTACTTTACTTTGCTACTTATTGTGATGTCTAACATTTGACTGATTTATTGTCTTTCCCAGTTTAGCAGTAGATTGTGATTCATATTTGTGGCTCATTTGTTTATGATAACATAGTAAAAATTACTACCACTTTAATTGTAACATTAGGAACTCTAAAAATGGTATTCTCTTTGAACTTTTGACACACATCTGTGTGTTTACACTAGGAAAAACATTGGGACTTGGGTTTCCTGTCTTAGGTTGATATATGACCTGAAGCTTGGGCCAGATGTGTTACATTGTCTATCGATACGAGTGCTGTAAGTCTGTCTCTGTAAGTCTGTATGTTTGGCTACCTCATAGTGTTATTTGCTGCGTTTCCTGAGTTACATTGCTGCGTTTCCTGAGTTACAAAGGGTTATTTGATGACAGCCAATGACCGAGGAAATTTTCTTGGTCACATGAAAAAAAAAGGAATAACAACAATTTGTTGAAAATTGGCGAATATTTTTCGCATTGTTATTGTTATTGGTTATGGAAGGCCTCGGTATCACAGCAAACGAATTAAAATCCATAATTGCTCAACCGCCCGTGCCAGTGGAATCATCCGAATTACTAACTCATCTCCCAAACAAAGAAAGGTAACTGTAGTCCCCATCGTAGCAGTCTCAGCACACGCCAAAAGACATAAGGCGAAACCGCGCAGAAAGTGAACACAGCCAACTGTTCGCTGTCATACAATATCATCAGTCATCGTAAACAAGAAGATATCGAAGCAGGATCAAAACGGATGAGACACACAGCTCACGGTGTGCACAGAGCACTTAACTCAGTAGCTCCTGCAACAAGCCGGACTTGGAATATGAGGAAACTGCAAGAAGGAACACTTTTCAGACATAGCCTTCAATGGTTCCTGCCGCAAACTGTCCAATCTAGAAGAATTTGTATTTTGATGTGGTAATTCTTATGGCAGTATTGTAATCTAGGGTTAATCATATCTTGTTCTCTATCCACCTTCGTCTTTCAGACTTGAGGTAAGATGCAACATTCTTGACTTTGTCCTATTGTTTGACTGCATCATGTTTTCTGCATCATCATATATTTTGCTTGTCCATCTCTTGGATGTCTTCTACCACCTCTTCTGCTATTGCAGCTAGCTGTTACTGCTTGTTGTGGAATGCAATTTGCTAGTATCCACATGACATGTCCAAAACATTTAATTTGTTGTCTCTGTGTGAAGCTCAGAACTGGTGTTACCCCCATTCTTTTTCTAATTTGTCATGTCTTATTCTGTCTCTTATTGTCACATTTAATATTCTTTAAAGACATCTCATTTCAGTCGTTGTGCTCTCTTTTATTCTTTATTGTTATGGCCATGTTTGGCACTGATCACAAGAACATAGCTTAACTTTCACATAGTTGAGATTGGTGATTGATGGGTGTTTTAGGTTCCCATCTGCTTCTATTTTATAAGTTTCAATTTCACTGAGAACAGCTCAACAGTTTGTTCTGTTGTCAGTCTTTTAAACTGCATTAAAAAAAATGTTCTTGGTTTACAATTTGCTAAATATTTTCAATTTTTGGTGCAACTATTTTGTGTTGTCTATAGGAAGTGTTCGATAGCTCAGTGGTTATTGAACTGGACTACAAAGGACAAGGGGTAGGGTTCGATCCCAACCGACGGCTTCCGGGTTCACCCAGCCTTAAATGGGTACAGGATTTTTTTCTGGGAAAGTAAAGCAGCACGGGCATAATACCGACCACATTACCCCAAAAATCATGTGCTGAAGGTCTGTAAAATATAGGGTCACTAACACCATATTTCCCTATACGCCACATGGCGTGACGGGGGTACTTTACTTTTTTTTATAGGAAGTGTTCACCTTATGACAGCATGTTGTGTTGTCCTGTATGCTTTAATCTACAGTCACTTTTTGGATTATTTAGGTGTTGCGAATTACTGGTACACAAGTGCTGAAGTTGGATGTGTTGGTCAACAAGGCACAAATATCACTTCTACTGCAAACCACAACACAAAGCATATATGCCCACATAATGTCCTTATAGTAATGGTTGACGAACAGGTCTATCATTTCCTATAGTATGTCTTTTCGCGTTTTTTTTATTGTTTAGAGCTGTGTAGTTGTTCTTTCTAACTCAGAATGTTGTGTTTAATGTGTATAGTCTGTTTGTTATATCTGATGAAAGCTCTTATCTGTCTTTCTGTTAGTTTAGCTGCTCAATACCATTTTATGTTTATTTTTTTTTTGTTTCCTTTAGTTGTAATTGGATGAACACCAGAAAGAGAGACTGTTACACATATTGAAATGTTCGTACCTTGGCCTGTAAAACTTTGTTCAAATGAATGGAATCATTAGTGTAGGCTTCTTGTAAACATCCTTAATTATAGGAATCTTGGACTTGTTCACTGTTGCAATATAACAGGATTTCAAAGTTTGGGTTACCTGTACTCAATCTGATTTATTGGTACCTCTGGTTCAAAGAGTTAAACTTAAGCTGCCAGCTCAAATCGGCAGGATCATGACCTCATCTTCGGCTCATTGTTGTTTTTTTTT
Source organism: Megaustenia siamemsis (assembly GCA_032433765.1). Taxonomy (NCBI): domain Eukaryota; kingdom Metazoa; phylum Mollusca; class Gastropoda; order Stylommatophora; family Ariophantidae; genus Megaustenia; species Megaustenia siamemsis. Next base: position 95,533,237 of record JAVIAB010000139.1, on the reverse strand, counting down.
TTCTTCAGGCAAACCCCAGATCAAGAAGATTGTTTGGGATAGTTCAGAGACATCATCAGCCTCAGTCCCAGCGGCTGGAGTATCTCCCATTAGCACTGTGGTTGGAGGCAATGTCACTACCCCAGCAGTACCTCAGAGGAGAGCTCAAGGTTTGAGGCGAGGAGGCCCTTCTCGTGGGCGTGGCAATCAGTTTTGGCCTCAGGGAAACCCAGGGCGTGGAGGGCAGTACAGCACTCGGGGGCGAGGCTACAGAGGTTACTAATCACTTAATTCTTTCTGCTTAGCAGAGATGGAAACAAAGTCTCACATGAAGTGTTCTCATCCCTGACCCACTAGGACATCATTTATCTCCATCCTGACAGTTGAATTCTGACTCATCATGACATTCTTCATTCAGTGATCATTTCTGCAAATAATCTTTTGTCTGTGTTGTTGGACAACAAGTTGGTTTTCAAATCATATTACTATGTTTGCAATTTATGTTTTTGTTACAAATGACCAGAAATAAACATGAATGTGGATTGAGTTCACAGAGTTTTTGTTGATTTAGTTACAATACTTTAGAGTGTGTGTGTGTTGGTTTAGTTACAGAATGTAGAGTGTGTGTGTTGATTTAGTTAGAGTGTTGAGTGTGTGTTGGTTTAGTTACATGAGTGTAGAGTGTGTGTTGGTTTAGTTACATGAGTGTAGAGTGTGTGTTGGTTTAGTTACATGAGTGTAGAGTGTGTGTTTGTTTAGTTACATGAGTGTAGAGTGTATGTTGGTTTACTTACATGAGTGTGGAGTGTAGTGTGTGTGTGTTGGTTTAGTTACATGAGTGTATGTTGGTTTAGTTACATAATGGTAGAGTGTATGTTGGTTTAGTTACATGAGTGTAGAGTGTGTATGTTGGTTTAGTTGTAACAGGCCTGTACCCGTTCTTCACATATGGCTGTCTTGACTTGACTGGATGATTGCCCCGTTTACTTGCATCGGGACTCTATGAACGGCGTGATGGCTGGTAAACATCTGAGCCCTCACTCCCTGGCCGGTTGCGCCCTCCTTTGTTCCGACGAAGCTTTCTTGCTCCGTGGTCATGCTCGGACAGACAGCGGCAAGGCTCGTTAAGACCTGAGCCCAACCTGGTGTTCTGTTGACAGGCAAGGCTCGTTAAGACCTGACCCGACCTGGTGTTCTGCTGACAGAGGCAAGGCTTGTTAAGACCTGAGCCCGACCTGGTGTTCTGCTGACAGAGGCAAGGCTCGTTAAGACCTGAGCCCGACCTAGTGTTCAGCTGACAGAGGCAAGGTTCATTAAGACCTGAGCCCGACCTAGTGTTCTGCTGACAGAGGCAAGGCTCGTTAAGACCTGAGCCCGACCTAGTGTTCAGCTGACAGAGGCAAGGTTCATTAAGACCTGAGCCCGACCTAGTGTTCAGCTGACAGAGGCAAGGTTCATTAAGACCTGAGCCCAACCTAGTGTTCTGCTGACAGAGGCAAGGCTCGTTAAGACCTGAGCCCTACCTGGAATACTGCTGGAATGGATGGACAGACTCCCTCTGCTGTTGCCACCCCTCTGGCCCTTGATCAGTTTCTTTTCGACTTCACGTTGTGATGTTCATGGCGCGTGTCACCCGCGTCCATTCATCGCGGTGATAGAATACAGCAACAATGATAAATGATGGAACTGACACTCGTGAAAACTGCACACACTGGCTTTATTTCACTGCATGACCACTGTGATCGGTCTGGCAAAATACATCGTTGACAGTCAATCATACCTCCCAATAAACGCTCACGTATATGACTCTCACTTTCCTAATGTCTTGAGTATCTCCTCTTGGACACACTCTCCCTACCATATAGCTTCACTTCACCCAGCTACAGTAATCACTCTCTAACTGTCACTGGCCAAAGTCTAGCCTGTGCCCTTGTGGTAACCATACTGACGACCTACATCCTAGTCACCTAACAAGCCCTTCACACTTACTATCTTGCCCAGTACTGAGCTCATAATAAAGTCCCTTGACGGCTTACACTCAGCCTATTAATGGTAAGAACAACCCTGTTTGATAAAGTCTCTACACAAATTATTGATCCTACTGAGTTCATAACAATGTCCCTTGACGGCTTACACTCAGCTCATTAATGGTACGAACAACCCTGTTCTCTAAAGTCTCTACACAAATTATTGAACCTACTGAGTTCATAACAATGTCCCTTGACGGCTTACACTCAGCCCATTAATGGTAAGAACAACCCTGTTTGATAAAGTCTCTGCACAAATGATTGAAACTACCAATTTCCTCCTACTTGCTAAATAGTCACAGGATTGGCTTCTATCCAGCCTCCTAACTTAGTGAGTGCCACCTAGCTCACGATGAAAACATTTTTCCTGTGCGTGAGTATCATAACTTCTTAAGCTAACACAATTACAATGTCCATTGAAAAATAGATTCTATCTAGTTCACCTGCTCTACACACAACGTTGTTTGAATACATCAACTACTTATTCTAGCACAATTCACTATGTCCAGGAAACGCCATTCTATCTGTATCACAGTCCTCCTTGGTCGACTGTCGTGCCCTTACTAACTTTTGATTTTCCAAACCTAGTCCTGATCACTACAAACTCCGCTCACAGTCCCGGCTTGTCAACATGACAATCCGTCTGCACTCAGCGCTCGCAATCTCTCGAATAATCCTCACTAACTCCTTTGTCTCCCCTAACTCTTTGTCTCATTTTCAACTTCGTGTTTCACGACCTGTTCACCCGATCCCCTCATTTCCCATGGACTATGAGTTGCTACCTGTTTACAGCTATCTCTCGCCTTCACCCCTTGATCTCTTCCACCTAATTCCCCCTTTTCTCCACCTCTCCGTTCCTCTGCCCCTACTCTGTTTCACTGTTACATGAGTGTAGTGTGTGTTGGTTTAGTTACATGAGTGTAGAGTGTGTGTTGTTTTAGTTACCTGAGTGTAGAGTATGTGTTGGTTTAGTTACATGAGTGTAGAGTGTATGTTGGTTTAGTTACATGAGTGTAGAGTGTGTGTTGGTTTAGTTACATGAGTGTAGAGTGTATGTTGGTTTAGTTACATGAGTGTAGAGTGTGTGTTGGTTTAGTTACATGAGTGTAGAGTGTATGTTGGTTTAGTTACATGAGTGTAGAGTGTGTGTTGGTTTAGTTACATGAGTGTATGTTGGTTTAGTTACATGAGTGTAGAGTGTAGAGCGTGTTGGTTTAGTTGCATGAGTGTAGAGTGTTGGTTTAGTTACATGAGTGTAGAGTGTGTTGGTATAGTTGCATGAGTGTAGAGTGTGTTGGTTTAGTTACATGAGTGTAGAGTGTGTTGGTTTAGTTACATGAGTGTAGAGTGTGTGTTGGTTTAGTTCAACGAGTGTAGAGTGTATTTTGGTTTAGTTACAGAGTGTAGAGTGTGTGTTGGTTTAGTTGCATGAGTGTAGAGTGTGTGTTGGTTTAGTTACATGAGTGTAGAGTGTGTTGGTTTAGTTACACGAGTGTATGTTGGTTTAGTTACATGAGTGTAGAGTGTTTGTTTAGTTACACGAGTGTAGAGTGTGGGTTGGTATATTTACATGAGTATAGAGTGTATGTTGGTTTAGTTACATGTGGTAGAGTATGTTGGTTTAGTTACATGAGTGTAGAGTGTGTGTTGGTTTAGTTACATGAGTGTAGAGTGTGTGTTGGTTTAGTTACATGAGTGTAGAGTGTGTGGTGGTTTAGTTACATGAGTGTAGAGTTTGTGTTGGTTTAGTTACATGAGTGTAGAGTGTGTGTTGGTTTAGTTACATGAGTGTAGAGTGTGTGTTGGTTTAGTTACATGAGTGTAGAGTGTGTGGTGGTTTAGTTACATGAGTGTAGAGTGTGTGTTGGTTTAGTTACATGAGTGTAGAGTGTGTGTTGGTTTAGTTGCATGAGTGTAGAGTGTGTGTTGGTTTAGTTACATGAGTGTAGAGTGTGTGTTGGTTTAGTTACATGAGTGTAGAGTGTGTGGTGGTTTAGTTACATGAGTGTAGTTTGTGTTGGTTTAGTTACATGAGTGTAGAGTGTGTGTTGGTTTAGTTGCATGAGTGTAGAGTGTTGGTTTAGTTACATGAATGTAGAGTGTGTGTTGGTTTAGTTACATGAGTGTAGAATGTGTTGGTTTAGTTACATGAGTGTAAAGTGTGTGTTGATTTAGTTAAATGAGTGTAGAGTGTGTGTTGGTTTAGTTACATTAGTGTAGAGTGTGTGTTGGTTTAGTTACATGAGTGTAGAGTGTGTGTTGGTTTAGTTACATGAGTGTAGGGAATAAGACGAACAGTGTATTATAACAGCTTTACATCAGAGAACAATAAAAAATGATGACCTTTTGGCCACACATAAAGCCTTCCTCAGGAATAACAAAAAAATAGAACACATGAAGCACAAACACAAGAAATGTACTAAGACCTAACTACATCATAGAAAGTAACTAAAAATAGTGTGTGTAGGGGAAATATATATTTAAAATATTTAGCTGCCAATAGAGTCCCAGACCTACCTAACTGCCACAAGAGAAAGAATGAGTAATGAAAAGTGATGACCCACCAACTACCCAGGGAACAAAGGCCAGAGAAAGGTGTATCTTAAATAATAAGAGATCAAGGAGTTAATGGAAACATGTATCAGTGACAATCATAGCACACTACAGACAGCGTATACCCCATCCACACAAATTCTCTTACCCATGTGTACATATGGATCCTGGCTATAAATAAATGTTGGGGGTCAGAGAAAAGGAGACGAGTGATAGGGTCAGAAGAGAGAACATTGAAGGTAGCAGTGAGTAATTCTAATCACTTCATAGTGGTGAGGGTGGTCCTGTCTGAGGAAGGTTGAGTGTGCAGAGTAGGAGCTTCCAGACAAGAGATGTGAAGAACATGGAGTGCAGGTTGAATGATGAATTCCACATAGAGAAGTCTAACATCAGATGGGCTTGATTTAGGACGTCATCATTGTCCTGGCAAAGTGTGGAGCTTCCAGACAAGAGATGCGAAGAACATGTTGGAGTGCAGGTTGAATGATGAATTCCGCATAGAGAAGTCTAACATCAGATGGGCTTGATTTAGGACGTCATCATTGTCCTGGCAAAGTATGGAGCTTCCAGACAAGAGATGCGAAGAACATGTTGGAGTGCAGGTTGAATGATGAATTCCGCATAGAGAAGTCTAACATCAGATGGGCTTGATTTAGGACGTCATCATTGTCCTGGCAAAGTATGGAGCTTCCAGACAAGAGATGCAAAGAATATGGAGTGCAGGTTGAATGATGAATTCCGCATAGAGAAGTCTAACATCAGATGGGCTTGATTTAGGAAGTCATCATTGTCCTGGCAAAGTGTGGAGCTTCCAGACAAGAGATGCGAAGAACATGTTGGAGTGCAGGTTGAATGATGAATTCCACATAGAGAAGTCTAACATCAGATGGGCTTGATTTAGGAAGTCATCATTGTCCTGGCAAAGTGTGGAGCTTCCAGACAAGAGATGCGAAGAACATGTTGGAGTGCAGGTTGAATGATGAATTCCACATAGAGAAGTCTAACATCAGATGGGCTTGATTTAGGAAGTCATCATTGTCCTGGCAAAGTCGACAAAGCCCAAGTAGCTAAGAAAAGAGAAGTGAATGTTTACAAGACACTAGTTGGCAAGAGTCATAGAGGTAAATGTGAGCATCACTAGGCTTGTTGAACATGTCATAAGTGCTTAGACCTCTTCAGTATATCCATCAACATGCAGAGCCTAACAACACTGTTATTGTGTTGGTTTGAATGCCTTCTTAATTTAGATTCCTGTATAGAGCTCCTGCTAGAACATGATATTCATGCAATTTGCTCATGGCTGTAGTCTCATTCATTTTTAAAGTTAGTCTTCTGTCTAGCTTCCCTGAGGGCACTTAAAACGTCAATGCCATCCATTGCTTTCACCATACCAACCTTGAAAGAGTTTCTGAGTATTATACTCATTACCTCTCACACCTGCGTGCCTTGGCACAAAGATGAAGCAGACTTTTGTTGTGCTTGATCTCCCCCAAAGACTAACTATTGCCATCGAACCCAGTTGTGATCTCCCTGAACATGCTCATTCAGTCACTGAGGAAACACACATACGTATAAGCCCTATGTACGTATAATCCCTATGTGTTTGAAACCATACCAGTGCTTTACTGACAGCCATAACCTCCACAGTCTACTTGTAGTCAGTACAAAAGCACCATTGTATTTTTTTACAGTTCTGCCTCCAATATGAGCCATGAAAGCTGAGCTTCGTACGTTATTCAGAATTCTCAAAAATCAAACAAAGCCTGCACTTCAGTTTCAACGACCAAGGGGTTTCGTTGAGTACATTCTCTGTCCAATTTGATGACTACAGGAAAGGATGTACAGCACTCTGGAGACACTCAAATTCGTTCTTCATGGGGTTCTATGTCCTCAGTTGAACGTCTACTGAATAATATTCACATCCTGACAAATCAATACAGTCCTCCTCTCAAATGGTGTTGAAAGATTAAAAAAGACAACTGAGTGTGTTAAAAACATAGTGAAGAGCAAAATCTCTATCTACACATACAGAAAACATGACAACAGAAGTGGGAGATCTGACTAGAGACAGAATCCTTTGTTGTTGTTGTTGTTGTTGTTGTTGTTGTTATGGATCCAGCGACTTTTGAGCTGATGCCCTTAGGAACAATGCCATGTAGTAGTATCGTCTTATTTGGTGATCATGGCTCATTCAGACTAGGATTCTGGACTCTTTTTAAAGGCAGCTCTCTGTTTAAGTGATTCGGTTGCCCCGTATAGTTTCTCTTCCAGCGAGGTGGGTGTGAACCACATTGTCCTTCTCAGGTCTGCGTACTAGGGGCAATCAGTAGAATGTTTTGTTGTCATGTTATCCAGTGTACAGTGGCATAGGCTGATAGTTCTTATTTTGAGTTTGGTGAACATGTGGTTTCTCATTTTGTGGTGGCCAGTGCGTAGGCGAAGTATGATAACTTGATTCATCCATCTCGTTATACTTTGGGTGTTCTTGTTTCCATTTTTCATGGTAGTAGCCTTTGATGATGGATTTGGCATCATCGGAGCTGACCAGATGGTTCTCTTGTGGTAATCTCTCTCCCTCTTTAGCTAATTAGTCTGCACGCTCGTTTCCGTGTATATTACAGTGTGATGGTATCCACTGGGTGACCACTCTCTGGAAGTTATTGCACAGTTGGTCTAGGGTTGTTCTCAAGTCATCTAGCTCACTGTTTCAGGGGATTTTAGAGCTGTTAGGACTGACAGTGAATCAGTTAGTATCACCAATTTATTGTGCATGTTATTTTTGTGTTGGATAGCCAGTTTTGCAGCGTCTTCTGCATTATAGTTTGAAAATCTCCCAGTAGCTATTGACTTGGTGATCTCTTCCTGGTTATTCAGCCTCAAGAACACACCTCCTCCTCCATTTCTGGTGGCGTTTGTAGCAGAGCCATCTGTGTATATGTGTGACCAGGAGTCCTGTGGGTTGTTGTCATTTATGTGTTTTTCTGCTATGTGTTTTCTCTCTGTGTCTGTTTGGATGCCTTTTTTTCATGATTCCTATTATGCCTTCCTTAAGTTCTGGTTTCCATTGCTTCCAATGAGGAGTCATATCAGATGCGCTTATGGGTTTCAACATTGTTTGGGACATTACTGGGTCACTAGTTGTCAGTTCTTTAGAGATTGCAGCGAAGTTACTCCTCTTTAGTCTTCCTTTTCCGAAACCAATTATTTTTTGATGCATGGGGTGGTTAGGGAGCCATTTATATTTCTCCACTTGTTGCATTACTTTAGTTTTCCGTCTGTCATCTAAGGGTTGTAAACCTGTTACTGTTTCTAGAGTCTTGATAGGTGTAGATTTCATAGCACCCTGATGATGCGGGCAGCCTGGTTCTGTGTTATGTTAATTTTGCTACGGTGTTATGTGGAAGCCATAGCCCAGGCTGTGACTCCGTACTCTAGGACTGGTCTTACTCTTCCTACGTATAGTCGTTTCAAGATATTGCCGTCTGCTCCCCAGTCAGTTCCTGTCAATTACTTCATAATATCTGTTCATTTTCTGGCTCTTTTGTTTGCTTTGTCTATCTGATTTATCCATGTCATTCTGTGATCCATGGTGATGCCAAGATATGTTGGGTTTTGGTCAATAGGAAGTGTATAGTCTTTTATCTTAAATTTTGCAGAGAGTGTGTTTCTTGATAGGCTGAAAATTGTGTATGTAGTTTTTTTTTCCGTTAATTGGTAGTAACCAGGTGTTCGTCCATTTTTCAAGTTTTCCTAGGGCATCTTGTATTCTGGAGCTAGCGACTGACATAGATTCTTCACGTACTCATATTGCCAGGTCGTCTGCGTACATTGCTGAGTGTATTCTTATGCCGGTGTACTTTCTCGGGCCGGCGACGACTAGTCCAGGGGGATGATGACATCGCCTTTGTTGATCTCTCTTGTCTGCCTATGATCTGCCAACGCCTGTCTTTGCTGCGTCTACTTCACTGCAGCGACCGCCCACCAGTGGCGTCGCTCACCGTGATAGTTGACTTTATGACTGCAAATTGCAGCAACCGCCCACACCAGTGGCGTACCCGCATGACCTGGCACAATCTTACAGCACAATCCCCTGGACTCGTAAGGTCGGACTGTCCGGATGCCTGGAGGCGATTAAGGGGAATCCCCTTACTGTGTCAACCCGTGTTGGGTCACTCTGCCCCTGTCTGCTACTAATGGCCAAATTGATCATTCTTGTAGTACTCCCGTTAGCGATTGACACCCCAGCGTTCGCTTTCACTAGGGACAGACGATTACAGCTAGACCTAAAATAACTTCAATGAACACTTTGTAAACACACTCCTGAGGCTTTATTCTCATCAGAACTAAATTCACATTTCACATTCTAAAGTTACAATTAGGATGGTGTTTCAGCCGCCTTGCACACACAGCTTACTCTCCTGCCGTACACCACTCGTGGTTGTCAAATACTTCAGCCACAAACACTCACTGCAGCCTCCCTGCTACTCACAATTGATGGGCGATCTGGGGTTCACTTTCCCTCGCCAATATGATGATCTAATGGAGAATCATACTCTGTCTCGCGTCCTGTCAGAAGGACCAGGATCCTTGTGAGTTATTGCGACCCTTGATACTAATTGCCGTGTACTATGACACACAACTTCATAGGATTTCTTTCCTTGAAGCTACACAATGAAATCTTCACAACTTGACAATACTGTTCGTGTACTACGACACAACACTTCATGGGATTACTTCTCTTGACTTAATAAACATTGTTCGTTATAATCTAACACAACCACAGTCTAGTATTCGACTTTAATGACTATTCACTAATCTATCTTAACTCTACTTAGTGGCTATTCACAATTGAGCTTGAGGCTAACCAATGGACTATTCACATATTGCTACTACTGTTCTGCTGCTGGTGTTGTTCCCCTGTGACTTATCCTATCCTTACTATTTACTCTTTACATACCAACTCCTGGAAACAATCTATTCCCTGTCGAATCCACATACAACAACTAACTTGTGGATCGCTCTCGGGTAAACTAACTTTCCTGATCCCCAGTACCGGCTGTAACACAAAAACACAGACTTTCTGGATTGGATCCTCGCTACTTCTCGAATGACAACTAGTTCCTCCCTTTGTCTAACCTAACTCTCCTTGCCTCGTTTCTAATCATGTTTCACGTTTTCCTCCTAGTTCACGACACGTTCACCTTTTCTCATGGTCCACGACCTTCCACTTGTTCACGCCTCTCGTGGACCCCCTCATTTTATTTGTTATTGTTATATTTTTATCTACTACCTCACTCCCCGCTTGTCTTTTCAAACTCTCACTGCTATACCCTGCTTTATTCTGGGTGAAATGTCCATTACGACAAGAAAACTCTACACAAAGCTCGGGCAGATGGTGCTTGTAAACCCGGTAGGGCCGACCATCTAAGGACAGAATCCCCCTACAGAAAAGACAAGCTGCTGCCTTGCAGGAAGACTGGGGACAACCAAAGGCTAAGGAAAGCAAACCTGAATAAAATGCTGGCAGAAATCGTATGAACTGGGCCATTGGTGCAGAACATAATGCAACATTCTAACATGTTCTTAGTTGATGAATTCAGTAGACTAATAATACAAGCTGCCAGTGAAACAATACCTAGAGGGGCACGGAAAACATTACAAACCATTCTGGAGTAGTGAACTAGAGCAACTGCACAATGACATGGAAATATCTCGAAAGCAAGCAGAAAATAACCCTTGCCAGGAGGATGACCACAATAACTATCAGCATGCTACAGCCAAATTTCAATGGGCTAAACCACAAGCCAGACGGAGAAGCTGGAAAGAGAAAACAGAGTCCTTGAATCTTGAATGAGACACAAGAAAAGTATGGAAGCCTGTAAAACAGCTAAATGATGAGGGTACAGAAAGGAACACCAAAATTACACTGAAGAAGAATGGAAACATCCTAACAGGTAAGCAGGCAGCAAATCACTTTGCAGGCGACAAGAAACCTGTTTAAAACAACAAAATGCAAGACAAGAAGAAATCACACATGAAGTCATGGAAATACCCATTACACAAAGAGAGCTAGAGCTGACAATATCCAAATTAAAAATGAAAAAGTCACCAGGCAGCGATGGAGTGTCCAATGAAATGATTAAGAACTTGGGAACTGCAGCTAAAGCAAAACTACTGCAGATCTACATTTGCTGGATCACAGGTAGAGTGCCACAGGCATGGAGAGAAGCAATTATGATACCATTACTAAAGCTAGGAAAAGATGGTTCAACAGCATCCAGCTATAGACCAATCAGCCTTACAAGCTGTTTGTGTAAAACAATGGAACGTATAATCAATCTCAGACTGCAGTGGTACCTGGAAAGTGAAAACCTCCTTGTCCCACAGCAAGTAGGCTTTAGACAGTGTTACTCTACCGAAGATCTGGCAACTTATCTTTCCCAGGAAATTGAGGATGCATTTCAAGAAAATAAACTGGTACTATCAGCATGGATAGACCTAAAGAAAGCATTTGATAAGGTATGGAAGGAAGGGCTTTTGAAGGAATTGAGAAATTACGGAGTAAATGTACAAATGGGTCAAAGCATACCTGCATAACAGGAGAGCCAGAGTGCAACTGGATGGTCTTAAGAGTAAGAAGGTCTTACTGCACCAGGGCATCCCACAGGGAGAGGTACTATCTCCAACACTTTTTCTAGTCTACATTAATGACCTAGTTACTGAACTACCACATGGTATCAAAGTGGCAATGTATGCAGATGACTTGGTAATGTGGTGCACAGAGGAGTATGCAATAGTGGCCTCAAATTTGTTGCAAAGAGCTATGAATGCACTGAACTCATGGGCAAATAGATGGTATATCAGCATCAATACAGACAAATTTCTGTACTACACTTTTCACACTCTCCCCAAAACAAAAAGCAGGGGCCATCTACATAAACAATGAGCCTGTGAAAGAAGATATACAAGCCACATATCTCGGAGTTACATTTGACAACAAACTTTCTTGGAAACAGCAGATAAATAAAGCAACCAAAAAAGCAAGGAGAAAGTTGGCTATACTAAGAAAGCAGTGTGGAACCACATGGGGTGCGAGTGGGAAAATACTCAGTAAAGTTTACCAACAGAGCATACGCCCACATTTAGAATATGGATCATCTGCATGGTGCTCAGCATCAAACACCACACTGCAAGAACTGGATAAAGTACAAAACCAGGCAATTAGGGTCATCACAGGAGCAATTAAATCAACACCAATATTGGAGATGGAGAAATTGTGGAGGATATCAGTACTGAGAGAATGGAGGGACACAAAGGTGCTGATACAGGCAGAAAAATTTGCTTGCATGCCGAGACATCTAATGAAGGACAGATTCCAAAATCTTGCATGGGACGACTTAAGAGAAGCAGTTTATCCACCAGCCCAAGCGAATTTGTAGACAAACACCAGACATGCCAAGAGTTGTTAACGTCCTACTGCTCATACCAGAACAGACTCCCTGGACAGAGGAATCAGGATTATCAGTACAAATACGGACAGAAGTGAATGGAATACTTGACAAAGAAGAACAGAATAGTCTACAGCGAAAAACAATTAACTCTCAGTTTCTTGGATGAAGAATACCCACAAGACCTATGGATTCGTATGTACACAGATGGATCAGCACAGAATGCAGTAAAGAATGTGGGAGCAGGTGCATACATAGAGTACCCAAATAACACTAGGGATATGAATAAAATAGCAACAGGGAAATATTGTCACAATTATGATGCAGAAATCCAAGCAACAAAGTTGGCAATAGAAAAACTGCTAACGAGTAATATTAGCACACAAGCTGTAGTATTTTTGACAGATGCAAGATCAGTACTCCAGGCACTACAATCCAGAAAATTGCCACATCTGCAGACCTTATTGACTGAACTCTGCAAGCACCACAGGGTTGCCCTGCAGTGGATCCCATCTCGCTGTAGAATACCAGGAAATGAGAAAGTAGATCAGTTAGCAATGAAAATTCAACAGGCACACAACTAGATACACCAGTTACATACCATCATAAGAAAAGATTATCAAAACAGCCAGAGGACCACAAGCCCTAATTCAGGATGCCTTTCATAATATGAGTAGATGTGAACAAATTATCATTATACGCCTCAGAACAGGACACAATCGACTCCACAGTCACATGTATACAAAATTCAAGATTGGCACCTCAACTACATGTACATGTGGACAGGCGACTCAGACTGCTGAACACTTACTTCAAGACTGCACTGAATATAGCAGACTGAGGAAAATCCATTGGCCCATAGATACAACACCACAGACAAAACTATATGGGCCACTACAAGAATTACAAAAGACAGTAAAAATTTATACAGGAAACGACATTGCAGATACAGACTCTACTTCAGGCGAACGAAAGATAGATAAATAAATCCGTGATCTCCCTTTCCTTGTATTTTGCCAGTTGTAACCAAGTATTCCATCACCCAGCCTTTAATGGGTACCGGATTTTTTTTCTGTGAAAGTAAAGCGGTACGGGCATAATACCGACCACATTACCCCAAAAATCATGTGCTGAAGGTTTGTAAAATTTATGGTCACTAACACCATATTCCCTATACGCCACTGGTGTGACGGGGGTACTTTACTTTTTTTTTTACCTGGTATTCCAACTTTCCTCTTCTCATGATGTGCCTGAAAAATGTTAATTGTTTCTTTCTGATGTTTCTTAGGAGTTCCCTTTTTGTGTTGGCCTCTTTGAGAATTTCCTCATTGGTCTTTTTAGCTGTCCAGGGAACTTTCAATATTCTTCTTAAAAATCCCATCTCTGTGGCCTCTAATCGTCTTTTCATTTCTTTGTTTACTGTCCACGATTCACTTCCATAGGTCAGAATTGGCTCTATATAGCACTGATGAACTCTTTCCCATTTCTATTGACATAGATTTGATGCATAAGACGTTTTTCATTTCCTGAAATGCTATTTAACCTGAGCTATTCTGCTTTTTATTTCTGTGGTGCACCTTCCATCTGATGTTATTATAGTGCCCAGGTACTTGAAGCGTTGCACTTGTTTAAGATTTTTATTGTTTCTTTGGTATGACTATACTTCTGTTTTCTTACTATTCAGACTTAGACCTTTCTTGTCTATCATGTCTAGTAGTTTATTCTCTCTCTCTCTCTGATATTAAGACGGTTTCATCCGCATATCCCAAATTGTTATATCTACTAATCATTGAGTGCCATCTCCGCATCGAAGGTTAGCTACAATGGAGCGTCATTCCATTCTGTCTTACTTTTATGGTGGAGATTATCGTAGGTTGACTTGTCCATCTTTTGATGTTACTCGTCCATGTTAGTCTTGGTCTGCCTCTTTTGCCTTGTATTTTCCCTTCCAATATTACTTTTATTAGGCTGCTGTGTCTTTTAACATGCCTAAAAAATTTCATTTCTCTTGTTCTAATTGTGTTTAGTAGTTCTGTTTTCATTTTTAGTTGTTTTAAGACCTTGTTTGTTTCCTTTTCTTTCCATCCAATTCTACATATTCTTCTATAAATCAATATTTCAAAGGCTTCAATTTTCTTCTTGTTATCTTGTCTAATGTCCATGTTTCTGCACCATATAGGAATGTTGAGAAGATATAACATTTTGCTATTTGTAGTTTTAGCCCTGGTATTATTTGTTTTGATGTTAGTATATTTTTCATGACATTCAGTAATTCAGTATTGATTTTATTCTGAATCCTTCCTTGTGTAACTTTTAGCAAGATTTTTGTAACATGGCTCATTAGGCTTATTGTTCAAAAGTCACTGCATTCAGCTGCACCATTCCTTTTAGGCAATGCAATGAAAGTTCAAATTTTTAGTTCATTTTGTATGTATCCTGTATGGTATATGTCGTTGCATATGTCTGTATCACTTCAATGCCAAAATCTTCTAGTGCCTGTATCATTTCTATCTGTATGCTGTCAGGTCTTGCCGCTTTTCCCTTTTTCATTGTTTGTATAGCTTTTTCCGCCTCTGATTTTAAAGCCTGATGTACATTTTATAATTGATTTCTTGTCCCTTTGATCATGAAATAGTTCTGTTATATATTCCTGTCATCTATCTATTATATCTTTATTGTCTGTTAGCATTTTTCCTTTTTTGTCTGCAATGCATCCACTTTCTTTGGCTTTTTTATTTTTACTAGTTATTCTCTTTATTTCTGTGTGCATTCCTCTTAAGTTTTTTGCTGTCCATAGTTTCTATTTCTTTACATTTTGGCTGAACCAGTCTTCTTTTGCCTTTTTGCACACTTTGTGTATTTCATTATCTATTTTACTGTATTGGGCAGTGCTCTTCGCTTATCTTCTTTCTTCCATTTTTTTCTAAGATGGTGTTAGTTATCCATTTTTGTCTTTTGTTCTTTTCTTTTTTGGGTAAGGTGTCACAAGATTCTTGTATGATTTTCTTTATACCTTGCCATTTGGTTGTGACTTTTTCATCAGGATTTTCTCTTCTGTATTGCTTAATTCCTTCTTCTAGCAGCTTCTGATATGTGTTCTTTACTTGTATTGTATAAGTATTTTTAACATCTTTTTAGTTTAAAGCTGTTATATCTAGGGGTATCGTTGATGAATTAGACTTTTGCTTGTTTCTCTTTAGTTTGATTTTCATTTTAATCATTACAGGATTGTGATCTGAGTTAATATTTGCTCCTTGATAGGTTTTGGCTTTCTTGACAATGTTACGGAACCTATCTTTTATCATTATGTAATCTATTTGATTCCACTTCTTATCTCCAGTGCTTTTTCATGCACATAGTTTCCTTTTCTCTTGCTCAAAGTAGGTGGTACATATTACCAGCCTGTTTTCTTCACAGAATTGTATTAATCTTTCTCCTCTGTCATTTCTTTTTCCTAAACCATGATTTCCTTATAATGGTCTTACATCTACCTTTTCCTACTTTATCATTCATATCACCCATTATAATGAAGAAGTCTGAAGGTTTCACTTGTTTCATAACTTTATTTAGATCTTCACAGTATGCCTCTATTTGTTCATCTGTGTAGTCTTGAGTAGGTGCGTATGTCTGTATTATTGCTATGTCGAATGGTTTCGCTTTCATCCTGAATAGTATAATACTATCATTGTATGTCCAGTGGGTACTTATACATTTTTTGTAGCTCTCTTTTTATTAGTACTCCTACTCCTCTTTGATGTTCTGTTGTGTTGACTGAGTATATACATTTATATTTTTTGTCCTCTATGTACCCACATTCTGCTTCTTGAATAAGATTTTCAAATTTTCCTTCTTGGTATAGAGTCCTAACATTCCATGCAGTGGCTTATACTGGTTTTGGGGTTTGGGCTACCGCTGACATAATAAATAAAGACATACATTATATTCAGTAGGCTAACATGAAGTAATATTTGCTAATGACATCACTACATTTTAATTTACTTAATTATTTATATGTAAAATCTATCCGTCTTGGTTGGGACGAAAATGCCTCAATGACTTTGTCATTGAAAGTACTGTTGTGTTGGTTTCTAAGTTTCTGAAGGAATGATTTCTCAATGGACATTATTGCCAAACCATATAATCGTTCTTGTGTCTGAGTTGAGCGACAATAAGATTTGATTCTCTTGAGAGCAGAAAAAGTTCTTTCTACATATGCTGATGCGCATAACGTAGTTATAAATAGGTTAGGAAGTTCCGGTAATCAGACATAGTTTCACTTTCACTTTGTGACATTTCTGATTGGCTAGAGCTAAAAATAACTCATGAAACCGAATTATGTATAGGTAGCTCTCGCCCGTATTATTTTGACGGGAATTTTTGAATGTCAAGGTCATTAATTCTAAGTCGGAGAGAAGAGAACTGTACCGCTGCTTATTTGCGGTTTCATGTACTATCTTAGAGTAGTTTCGGTTTCATTCACAAACGTTATAGTGGACATAAGAAAACCTTGTTTTAATAAATGCAAATCAAAGTAAATAAATCATATTGGCCTACGAAGTGTGTAGTAAAATATTCGAAAATATATAAATAAAATTATTTTTAAATTATATTAATTAAATATAATTATTTTAAAAATATAATAGATTATCATTTCCTTTTGTATTTCGCTAATATCATATGTTCAGGCTACCGGCGGTAGCATAAAGTCATAAAGAATACGCCACTGATTCCATGTTCTTATTTTTAGATCTTTCCTCCGACAGAAGTTCGAATTCCTCTCCATGGCTTTCTCTGGAATAGTTGGAATAGTTGGAATAGTAGGTGATGAGGCTCCAATCTCTTTCACGGTGGCCTGATCCATTTGTTTGTCGCATCATGAACGTGTCTCTTGTTTACCACATATTGATTGATCTCATATTTTCGCTATATTATAAAAGTGAACACAAATCCAGCGACAGAACCTCTGATAATAATAAGTTTTATTGAGCTGCGAAACATGCAATAATATGATAATATGAAAGGATAAGATGGCGATGATATATAATATAACAGACTGTTACTATAGTACTTCATTTTCTATTGAAATGAATGTCGTAAACTTGTAGCGCCAGTGTTTACTTCTAGACCCATCCCGCGCCGTGTGACGACACATAGGGCCCGTTGTGTTTTTTCGCCAACCATCTCTATTCTTGGCGAGATATTCGATCTTATCTAATGAGTCTAAGCTTGCAAACTTTGCTTCTCTTATAAGTATTCTTTTCAGTGTTTCTCTATGTCTTCCTCTTTTTTCTGTACCCTGATGTTTCCCATAGAAGAGCTATGGAATTCTGTTGTTGCCATAACCACTTTGTTTACCTTTACGACATAGTAATTATAAATACCAACCGGTATGACACAGGAGAATAATTATAGACATAGACCATGGCTGGACTTGTGGAACATGCATACCGTTATTCGGTTATTTTATTACTAGCATTGAGGAGGGTCATTTGTCAGTGACATTTTTACAATAGAATATCAACAGGAAACGTTATCCGTTACCGTTATATTGTCTTTCAAAACTTTCAATTTCAAGTTGCTGGTGACCGTGGCGTAGTACGGTCGAGCTCAGTGAGTTGAGTGAGTAGTGAGTATTTCAGTAGTATAATAATGAGTTATATCAGTATGTGAGTATGAGTATAGTTCAGTTAGTATAAAAAAGTATATTATTATATATTTTTTATTTATCTTACTATTTAGTTAATCTTAATCACTTAATCTTAGTAGTTTACGGTTTACGTTTTTTGAACTTACAACTAATAATGCATCAACTTACTTTACAGTGAGTGTACTGTACTAATGTACTGACAGTACAGTACAGTCACAATTTTAACCAACAAAATCTGGGACAATCAAGTAGTGCCGACTGTAGCCTAATCCTACCCTAAGTGAGCTAGCTGCGGTTCAATTTTACTTCCAATTGGAAATATTGGATGTATCATTAGTACGACTGTACGTAGTCAATGTGGGGTTGTGTAAGAATAGAATTCTACATATAGCTATCTTATTCTTATTAATTTAAATAGTTAATTGTCCCTTCGAGACGAAGACAGCATATACTTTATTATAGTAAGGCCAACAAATCCAGACTCTTGATAGTTTTAATGCCACTTATGGATGTCACGAAACCGTAAATAAAGTGTTTGTTGACTTACCTAGACTTGATCTTGATCAGTCATTTACATCAATTTGTTGACTTACCTAGACGCAGACATGGTATGATCAGTTATTTACGTCAATTTGTTGTTGACTTAACTAGACACGATCAGGCATTTACGTCAATTTGTTGACTTAACCAGGCTAGATCAGTCATTTACGTTAATTTGTTGACTTACCTAGACTTGATCAGTCCATTTACGTCGATTTGTTGACTTAACCAGACTTGATCAGTCAATAACCTCAATTTGTTGACTTACATAGGCTTGATCAGTCATTTACGTCAATTTGTTGACTTAAACCAGACTTGATCAGTCAATAACATCAATTTGTTGACTTACCTAGACTTGATCAGTCATTTACATCAATTTGTGGACTTTTTTAGACACGATCAGTCATTTACGTCAGTTTGTTGACTTAACTAGACTAGGTCAGTCATTTACGTCAATGTAGTATTAGTACAATTTGCATCATCCTTAATCTCCACCACCTCTGAGCCCAACACTTGGCAAATGTATAACAGTGCCTCTATTCAGGATGATACTGCACCATGGAGACCACTTCACTAATATTGCCTCAATGCCTAGTTTGAAAAAAAAGACTTGAGGACTCCACACAATATGATGTCCTGTTTGTAACACACGCATCCACTAACTTTATTTTACGATGGTTTTTCTCCATTCTTTTTTTGTCTTTCAATTTCTCCTCATCTTTAAAAGTTCTACATTGCAGTTTATTTTCTGAAAGTATGCATTAGCAACTGACTTGATGAACTGACAAAATCGTGAAGCTGATGTAACCAATGTGATGTGATGTGACAAATGTGATGTGATGTGACCAATGTGATGTGATGTAACCAATGTGATGTGCCCAGTTTGGAAACTTATTTAAAGTGTTCAATTGGTGTTTTAAAAATTGCTTCAGTGTTTTTTAGTTCAACCCCATAAATGACTTACTGTCTATTTTGTATTTTCATTTGATAAATATAACAATATAATGTAATTTGATAGTAGTAGCCTCCGTCAGTCATAGTTGACTATGGATTTTTCAGCGTCCCTAGAAATGTTATTTTTTCCTTTCTTTTCTTTCATCGTGTATTCTCTTTCTCTATGAATCTGTTTGCTTCTTCTTTGAGGTGAACCTTTAGAGTGTGTTTCCAGAGATTGCAGTCTGCAGCTATGTCTTCCCATGCTGCATGGTTTATATTCAGAGTCTTCATGTCGCGTTTACACACATCTACAAATCGAAGTTTTGGGCGCCCCCTAGTTCTTTTACCATATGCCAGTTGTCCGTATAGTATATCTTTCGGTATGCGGCCATCTTTCATACGGTGTACATGGCCGAGCCAGCGTAACCTACGTTGTTTGAGCAGCGTGTAGATATTCGGTAGGCCTGTGCAAGTCAGGACCACCACGTTTGTCACTTTATCCTTCCAGGTGATACCAAGAACACGGCGTAGACATCGCATATGGAATGTATTTAGCCTGCTCTCCTGCTTTACATAGGTTGACCAAGATTCACTGCTGTACAGGAGGATACTAATTATGCAGGCATTGTACACTGCGGCTTTTGTTTTAATTGTCAGTTTGCTGTTTTGCAGACACGCATAGAAAGTCGGGCAAAGGTGGTAGCAGCTTTACCAATACAAGTGTCAATTTCTGTATCTAAAGATAGTCTGTCGCTGATGATGGACCCCAGGTAGTTATACTGCCGCACGATGTCAAGTTTATAGTTGTCGATAGAGATTGTAGGTTTTGCTTCGACGTCCTGACCGAGTATGTTAGTTTTCTGCAAACTTATTGTTAGACCGAAGTATCAGCAGGCATGCGCAAAGCGATGTACCATGCTCTGGAGTTCTTCCTGACTTTGTGTGACAAGTGCGGCGTCGTCAGCAAATAACAGATCTCTAATAGAGATATGTCTGACCTTAGACCTTGCCTTTAGTCTTGAGATATTGAACAATCGACCATCAGATCTAGTATGCAGATAGACACCTTCATTTGCATGTGAGAATGCATGTTTTAACAGAACAGCGAAGAAGATTCCAAATAGAGTTGGAGCAAGAACGCATCCCTGCTTGACACTGCCATGTATGCCGAAGGGTTGTGATGTGCTGCCGTCATATTGGATGGTGCCCTTCATGTCCTAGTGAAATGATTTGACTAGCGACAGTAGAGTATGTGGGCAGCCTATTTTGGAAAGTATTTGAAAAGACCTTCTCTGCTGACAAGATCAAATGCCTTTGTACAGTTGATAAAGGCGATGAAGAGAGGCATTTTCTGCTCTCTAGATTTTTCTTCAAGTAGATGTAAGGAGAAAATCATGTCTGCAGTTGATCTTCCGGATCTGAAGCCGCATTGTGATTCAGGATACACGCGTTCTGCGAGTTTTTGAAATCTTCCTAAGATGACTCTGGCGAAGGTCTTGCCGACTATGCTGAGTAAGGAGATGCCTCTGTAGTTGCTGCAGTCGCTTCTATCTCCTTTATTTTTGTAGAGAGTTACAATCACGGAGTCTCTCATATCTTGAGAATGGCTTTCTCTTTCCAGCATAGGTGTAGTACTTCAAGCAGGGGATGTAACAATCCACTTTTGCAGGATTTAATAAATATAACAATATAACGTAATTTGATAAATATAACAGTATATTGTAATTTGATAAATATAAAGACCATTCAACAAATTTAAATACGCAGGGCTTCAGAGGCCTGGTACATAATGATTTTCATGTTTTATAGGGTCAGATGATAAGAGTTTCAGTAAACTTATTTGATAAATGAAATCCAGCAGCAAGTATTCAGAGAAGGCAATAGAGGTCATGACTCCTCTAATATTTTATCAGAATACAATACAATAACACAATCACTTTCCAGCTCAATGAGATAAGTGTCAGTGTACAACCAGCCACCCTATTCCCTAGTATAGCTGTGATATAGTTCAGATAAATCAAACTGTTATTATAAATAGACTTCAATACCTATGGAAGTCAATCCTACTACAACCGTACAGCGGCAAATATAGACTTTGCAATGTGCATGACAACTAGATCAGTCATTTCAACAGTTACCTCCCCATTTCCATGGCAACAAAAGAATGGTAATTCAGATGCTTGCTTGCTTGCATTCGCCTGATGACTAAAGGATACACCTCTTCATCATCCACCCTTTAATGGATGTTAAGTGGACCTGTCTGTGTTGTGTTGTGGTTTGCAGTATAACTCTGATATTGTGCCTTTCAGCCCAACACATCTGACTTCGACACAACATATTTGAGCAGTGGGTTGTTTTCCCTCTTCGATCCCTACTTGCTTGGCCAAACTTAGTCTGTTACTAGAGGCATCACAGAGATGTGGAGCAGGGTCTGGTTCACCGATCCATCATCAGCTGTGGGTCGCTGACAACTACACTTCTCAAGATCTTAACTCCCATCTCTCTCATCCGAAGGAGTGATGTGGACTCATGGTTGTCGAAGTCCTGTGTTCTTCCCACTTCCCTGAAGGCATTGATGATGTCCGCCTGATCCATTGGTTGACCATCCTCAACAATAGCACAGCTGGCCAACCTGTCCGCTGTTTCATTTCCCTGTACTCCCGCATGTCCTGGGATGTAGACAAAGAAAAGACCATATATATTTGTCATGTTCTACCTTTTATATTAAACTTATAGAAGTAGTGCCAATGGGGAGGAGAATTTCAGGAGTGCCTACTGTAAGAATCATTCTGATGTGTCCTTATATGCAACAAAACCTTAACAAAACTGTAAGAGATTTGAATGAACCATGTTTTTTCACAACTTATCTTACAAATAACTGATGTATTGTGGTGTAATTATAATTATATAATTTAGGGCAATGATTGAAGGACCTATATTACAAAGCGCAATTTGCAGTAATGTTTATGTTGCAAGTTATCAGGTTAAAGGTCATCCTAAAGGTTCAGGTTTGCCTCAAGTTTCAAACTTAGAATATATGTAATTGTACGTACAACTCATACTCCTGCTACAAGTGAAATTTATTGCCCTCACAGCACTAACACATGACAGTTAGTGGGCCAACAATCTTTCTTGATGGTTCTACCTCCCTAATGCTATAAGCCTGGTACACATTTGTATAACAGAGTTTACTGAGCATATTGATTCTGTAATAAAGCCACAATATCTTGAAGCCAGCTGACAATCAATGTTTTATTACCATCTTATCTTATGTCAACATTTCTAGTTATTAACACCTTTGTACACTCCTGTGCCAGGAGCCCTTACAACAAATTTGTGACTATCAAAGTCATTGATAGCACATACACAGGGAGTTAACATGCTTAGACAATGTGGAATGCCACCAAAATTGATTAACATCATCAAGGATGTGTACGATGGCTTCTCGTGTGCAGTTCGTGCAGAAGCTGAATTGAGTTCTAGGGACTGGGTGGTCTAGAGTTAAGATGTCAGCTTCTGGATAAGAAGGTCTCGGGTTCTATACCCAGCACAGGTGGTGGAAATTTTTCAAAAATCTAACCCGTGGTTTCTTCGTGGCTTTACCCTCCCCTGGTCTCTGGGTGGGATCTTACATTTAGCCGTCTTGGAAAACGGCAAAAAACATGAGGCAGTTAAAAGTCAAAAAGATTAGACCAAAAATAGCCTCTGTCTGGGCAAACATTGTTTAGCAAATCTACTCATCAATGCCCAAGACAGATGTAACAGGTCAAAAGGTGCAGATATTACGACTTTGTTGTAAATTAGTGACACAAGGCATCCACTTCCAATGAACAGGTGAGCGCTAGGAAGGGAATGGTTCCACATTGATACTAGAGTGAAACAAGGATGTATTTTATCTCCTGTGTTATTTTGAATTTCCATCGACTCCATTATACAGAAATGCTGTACAGGTAACAAAGGCATTGGATGGACACTTGGATCTCAGTTGGAGGACCTTGATTTTGTGAACGACTTAGTTTTTTAAAATCAATATCAATGTGAGTATGATGCAACAAAAAAATAAAACAAATGCCCTGTCATCAAAGGCAGAAAAACAGGATTTGAGATCAGGCAAGGAAAAAAAATCGTGAAAAATAAAATTCGCCTAGAATAAAAAATATACATTGAAGGAAAAGCAGTGGAAGAAATAGATCACTTTGTATATCTTGCAAGCTGCATAGATCAAGGAGACACAAATAAATAAATTAGAATCAGAACAGCGAAGGCAGCAATGACTTTCAGAAACCTTGATAAAATATGGAAATCAAAATGACTAAGTACAAAAACAAAGCTCAGGATTTTCAAATCAAATGTATTATCCCCCTACTCAGTTTGTGAACTAAACCCCATTCCTGCCATCTTCAAACTCGTACTTGACCAAATCTTTCGGTTGCATTTTAAAAACTTTTAATGATTAAACACTGTCTCTGACCTTTGTGATCTTTCTCAGCGATTGATTCATTTACGCTTTCTAACTTACCACACACCTATTGGAAATATAAAGGTGAACAGTTCATTGAAGTCTACAGACTTCCTTCTTGGCGCTGTAGGGTCTCGTCTCTCTAGATCACATGTTCTGTCGTTAAAATATCCCAACAAATACTTTTATCTGCATTTCTATGTCGACGTCTTATACGGATTGAACATACAAGATCGCCTTCTCTTGATCACTGGTGTTGGAACTTTGAAGATCGGCACAAATGTCGTGCCGTCAGTCTAAATGAAATATACAATCTTAGATTTATTTGACCCTATGTAGTATATACAAATGTATATGTATTTTCCCTATATACATATTTATTTTCCCCTATACACTTTTTAATATTTATTTTTCTACGTTAGAACTTAAGGAAGATTTGTTGCCGCATGTGACCGAGGAATTCGTTCGTTAGCTATTCTGACCGTGGCTTCTTTCATCTAAACACTGCTTCTACTTGGCCTTTACCGTTTATACTTGACATAGTCAACATTTCATCTCACTTGTTGCCCACACGTAATGTCTAACAAATATCAACACTTCCACTAGAGGGCAACAAATGAGATTAAATGTTGACCTTTAGTGGAAGTGTTGATATTTGTTAAGTATCCCTTGTCCTTTTATATGATCATCGCTTTAGAGCATCAGCAATGATACTACACACATACATTTAACTCCCAACACACAAGAGGTTCCAAGTCTAACAATTCTCATCCTCACTGATGCAAAGTCAGTCATACAAGTAACATTACTCCCGAAATAGGATAGACTCAATCAAGAAATAAAGAACAACATACGTTCGCTGTCAGAAAAGACAAAACTAGTCCTGCAGTGGATACCAACACACTGTGGCATTCTTGGAAACGAGAAAGCAGATGAACTCGCAAAAGCAGGTGGGAGCCTTCAACAGTCCCTTCAACCAACCCCAGAGCTCAAAGAAATAAAAACGATAATGAAACAAGCCAGGAAAACAGAATTATATGGAAAATATGAACCAGAACACGACAGCTTAGACAAACTCAGCAGACCAAGATATTCAGACTTAGAACAGGTCACTGTGGCCTGGCCTCAGACCACACCTACACAAGATAGGACTCAGTGACTTTGCAACATGCGACTGCTTCTTCTTCTTCTACCTTTTTTTTAGCTCCATGTGGAGCATAGGTCTTCAACAAACACTTTCCAAGTCGTTCTGTTTTTTGCCATTCTTTCCTGACAGTATTCGGTATTTCGGTACTGACAGTATTTCGGTATTTCTCTTGTGACTGCGGAGCATGCAAATTCCAGAGCCTATCCTTGAGGACTGCACCACTCTCAACATCATAAGAACACAAATAAGACCCACAGAAACAACCCAGGGAATCGGTAATGGCCTCAAACATCAGTTTCAAACCTCAGGTTCTTGTTCGTGATCAAAGCTGGTCTAAATGCATAACTATAACTGATCTTGAAGGAGATATAGATGTACCGTGATTAGATCTTAAATCAAACTGATGTGCTCCCTCGTTACGCCCATCTTCCTTTGTGCGTGCCGAATGTTTTTAAACGACAGGATAGCGGCAGATAACTCAGAGCTTTAAACGAGATGCTATTGTAAGATCATGGGTAGGCCTATATAAAAATTGTTAGACAACATTAGCAATCAAGGTCAACGCAGAACCTGGTGTAAATATAAAAAAAGAGGGACTGGTTAGTCTCGAGGGAAGACGCCGGCCTCGAGACAAGAGAGGTCATAAGTTTCAATCCCGGCTGCACCAGTTGAGATGTTTATTTCTCTCTGCGGCAACCACCCCTGGCCTCAGCAGCGAGGCCCGGCTTGAAGCGTCAATTACTCATCGATGGGAAAAATATGAGTGCCTCCGACGACGGAGTTATCTGCATGTGCGGCGAGGGACCCCTGTGGGCACGGCTGCCTGAAGAAAAAAAAGGGATTAACACGCACAATTCAGTTCCTAGTCTCTAGGAAGGTGACAAACGTGATCTGTGAAGGAACAAAGGAATGTGTGTTAACAACGCTCGGAAAAAAAATCACAAATAATCAGCAACAGAAAAAAACAAAGAACAATAGATGGTCCGAAGTTCTTCCTCCCACTCTCTGTTCCGCCCTTGTTCCTCCCACTCTGTTCCACCATTGTTCCTCTCACTCTCTGTTCCACCCTTGTTCCTCCCACTCTCTGTTCCACCCTTGTTCCTCCCACTCTGTTCCACCCTTGTTCCTCCCACTCTGTTCCACCCTTGTTCCTCTCACTCTCTATTCCACCCTTGTTCCTCTCACTCTCTGTTCCACCCTTGTTCCTCTCACTCTCTGTTCCACCCTTGTTCCTCTCACTCTCTGTTCCACCCTTGTTCCTCTCACTCTCTATTCCACCCTTGTTCCTCTCACTCTCTGTTCCACCCTTGTTCCTCTCACTCTCTATTCCACCCTTGTTCCTCTCACTCTCTGTTCCACCCTTGTTCCTCTCACTTTCTGTTCCACCCTTGTTCCTCTCACTCTCTGTTCCACCCTTGTTCCTCTCATTCTCTGTTCCACCCTTGTTCCTCTCACTCTCTGTTCCACCCTTGTTCCTCTCATTCTCTGTTCCACCCTTCTTCCTCCCTCTCTCTGTTCCACCCTTCTTCCTCCCACTCTCTGTTCCACCCTTGTTCCTCTCACTCTCTGTTCCACCCTTGTTCCTCTCACTCTCTGTTCCACCCTTGTTCCTCTCACTCTCTGTTCCACCCATGTTCCTCTCACTCTCTATTCTACCCTTGTTCCTCTCACTCTCTGTTCCACCCTTGTTCCTCTCACTCTCTGTTCACACCTTGTTCCTCCCACTCTCTGTTCCACCCTTGTTCCTCCCACTCTCTGTTCCACCCTTGTTCCTCCCACTCTCTGTTCCACCCTTGTTCCTCTCACTCTCTGTTCCACCCTTGTTCCTCCCACTCTCTGTTCCACCCTTGTTCCTCTCACTCTCTGTTCCACCCTTGTTCCTCCCACTCTCTGTTCCACCCTTGTTCCTCTCACTCTCTGTTCCACCCTTGTTCCTCCCACTCTCTGTTCCACCCTTGTTCCTCCCACTCTCTGTTCCACCCTTGTTCCTCTCACTCTCTGTTCCACCCTTGTTCCTCCCACTCTCTGTTCCACCCTTGTTCCTCTCACTCTCTGTTCCACCCTTGTTCCTATCACTCTCTGTTCCACCCTTGTTCCTCCCACTCTCTGTTCCACCCTTGTTCCTATCACTCTCTGTTCCACCCTTGTTCCTCTCATTCTCTGTTCCACCCTTGTTCCTCTCACTCTCTGTTCCACCCTTGTTCCTCCCACTCTCTGTTCCACCCTTGTTCCTCTCACTCTCTGTTCCACCCTTGTTCCTATCACTCTCTGTTCCACCCTTGTTCCTCCCACTCTCTGTTCCACCCTTGTTCCTCTCACTCTCTGTTCCACCCTTGTTCCTCCCACTCTCTGTTCCACCCTTGTTCCTCTCACTCTCTGTTCCACCCTTGTTCCTCTCACTCTCTGTTCCACCTTTGTTTCTCCCACTCTCTGTTCCACCTTTGTTCCTCCCACTCTCTGTTCCACCCTTGTTCCGCCCTTGTTCCTCTCACTCTCTGTTCCACCCTTGTTCCTCTCACTCTCTGTTCCACCCTTGTTCCTCCCACTCTCTGTTTCACCTTTCTTCCTCCCTCTCTCTGTTCCATCCTTCTTTTTCCCTCTCTCGTTCCACCCTTCTTCCACCCACTCTCTGTTCCACCCTTCTTCCTCCCACTCTCTGTTCCACCCTTCTTTTTCCCCTCTCTCTGTTCCACCCTTCTTCCTCTCTCTCGTTCCATCCTTCTTCCTCCCTCTCTCTGTTCCACCCTTCTTTTTCCCTCTCTCTGTTCCACCCTTCTTCCTCCCTCTCTCTGTTCCACCCTTCTTCCTCTCTCTCGTTCCATCCTTCTTTTTCCCTCTCTCTGTTCCACCCTTCTTTTTCCCTCTCTCTGTTCCACCCTTCTTCCTCCCACTCTCTGTTCCACCCTTCTTCCTCCCACTCTCTGTTCCACCCTTCTTTTTCCCTCTCTCTGTTCCACCCTTCTTTTTCCCTCTCTCTGTTCCACCCTTCTTCCTCCCTCTCTCTGTTCCACCCTTCTTCCTCCCACTCTGTTCCACCCTTGTTCCTCTCACTCTCTGTTCCACCCTTGTTCCTCCCACTCTCTGTTCCACCTTTGTTCCTCCCACTCTCTGTTCCACCTTTGTTCCTCCCACTCTCTGTTCCACCCTTGTTCCGCCCTTGTTCCTCTCACTCTCTGTTCCACCCTTGTTCCTCCCACTCTCTGTTCCACCCTTCTTTTTCCTCTCTCGTTCCACCCTTCTTCCACCCACTCTCTGTTCCACCCTTCTTCCTCCCACTCTCTGTTCCACCCTTCTTTTTCCCTCTCTCTGTTCCACCCTTCTTCCTCTCTCTCGTTCCATCCTTCTTCCTCCCTCTCTCTGTTCCACCCTTCTTTTTCCCTCTCTCTGTTCCACCCTTCTTCCTCCCTCTCTCTGTTCCACCCTTCTTCCTCTCTCTCGTTCCATCCTTCTTTTTCCCTCTCTCTGTTCCACCCTTCTTTTTCCCTCTCTCTGTTCCACCCTTCTTCCTCCCACTCTCTGTTCCACCCTTCTTCCTCCCACTCTCTGTTCCACCCTTCTTTTTCCCTCTCTCTGTTCCACCCTTCTTTTTCCCTCTCTCTGTTCCACCCTTCTTCCTCCCACTCTCTGTTCCACCCTTCTTCCTCTCTCTCATTCCATCCTTCTTTTTCCCTCTCTCTGTTCCACCCTTCTTTTTCCCTCTCTCTGTTCCACCCTTCTTTTTCCCTCTCTCTGTTCCACCCTTCTTTTCCCTCTCTCTGTTCCACCCTTCTTTTTCCCTCTCTCTGTTCCACCCTTCTTTTCCCTCTCTCTGTTCCATCCTTCTTTTTCCCTCTCTCTGTTCCACCCTTCTTTTTCCCTCTCTCTGTTCCACCCTTCTTTTTCCCTCTCTCTGTTTCACCCTTCTTCCTCTCTCTCGTTCTATCCTTCTTTTTCCCTCTCTCTGTTCCACCCTTCTTCCTCCCACTCTCTGTTCCACCCTTCTTCCTCCCACTCTCTGTTCCACCCTTCTTCCTCTCTCTCGTTCCATCCTTCTTCCTCCCACTCTCTGTTTCACCCTTCTTCCTCCCTCTCTCTGTTCCACCCTTCTTTTTCCCTCTCTCTGTTTCACCCTTCTTCCTCCCTCTCTCTGTTCCACCCTCTTTTTCCTCTCTCTGTTTCACCCTTCTTCCTCCCACTCTCTGTTCCACCCTTCTTCCTCCCACTCTCTGTTTCACCCTTCTTCCTCCCTCTCTCTGTTCCACCCTTCTTTTTCCCTCTCTCTGTTTCACCCTTCTTCCTCCCTCTCTCTGTTCCACCCTTCTTTTTCCCTCTCTCTGTTTCACCCTTCTTCCTCTCTCTCGTTCCATCCTTCTTTTTCCCTCTCTCATTCAACCCTTCTTCCTCCCACTCTCTGTTCCACCCTTCTTCCTCTCTCTCGTTCCATCCTTCTTTTTCCCTCTCTCGTCCAACCCTTCTTCCTCCCACTCTCTGTTCCACCCTTCTTCCTCTCTCTCGTTCCATCGTCTTCCTCCCTCTCTCTGTTCCACCATTCTTTTTCCCTCTCTCTGTTTCACCCTTCTTCCTCTATCTCGTTCCATCCTTCTTTTTCCCTCTCTCATTCAACCCTTCTTCCTCCCACTCTCTGTTCCACCCTTCTTCCTCCCACTCTCTGTTCCACCCTTCTTCCTCCCACTCTCTGTTTCACCCTTCTTCCTCCCTCTCTCTGTTCCACCCTTCTTCCACCCACTCTCTGTTCCACCCTTCTTCCTCCCTCTCTCTGTTCCACCCTTCTTCCTCCCACTCTCTGTTCCACCCTTCTTCCTCTCACCCTTCTTCCTCCCTCTCTCTGTTCCACCCTTCTTCCTCCCTCTCTCTGTTCCACCCTTCTTCCTCCCACTCTCTGTTCCACTCTTCTTCCTCCCTCTCTCTGTTCCACCCTTCTTCCTCCCACTCTGTTCCACCCTTCTTCCTCCCTCTCTCTGTTCCACTCTTCTTCCTCCCTCTCTCTGTTCCACCCTTCTTCCTCCCTCTCTCTGTTCCACTCTTCTTCCTCCCTCTCTCTGTTCCACCCTTCTTCCTCCCTCTCTCTGTTCCACTCTTCTTCCTCCCTCTCTCTGTTCCACCCTTCTTCCCCCCTCTCTCTGTTCCACTCTTCTTCCTCCCTCTCTCTGTTCCACCCTTCTTCCTCCCACTCTGTTCCACCCTTCTTTTTCCCTCTGTCGTTCCATCCTTCTCCTTCCCTCTCTCTGTTCCACCCTTCTTCCTCCCTCTCTCTGTTCCACCCTTCTTCCTCCCACTCTCTGTTCCACTCTTCTTCCTCCCACTCTGTTCCACCCTTCTTTTTCCCTCTCTCGTTCCATCCTTCTCCTTCCCTCTCTCTGTTCCACCCTTCTTTTTCCCTCTCTCGTTCCATCCTTCTCCTTCCCTCTCTCTGTTCCACCCTTCTTCCTCCCTCTCTCTGTTCCACCCTTCTTCCACCCACTCTCTGTTCCACCCTTCTTCCTCCCTCTCTCTGTTCCACCCTTCTTCCTCCCTCTCTCTGTTCCACCCTTCTTCCTCCCTCTCTCTGTTCCACCCTTCTTCCTCCCTCTCTCTGTTCCACTCTTCTTCCTCCCTCTCTCTGTTCCACCCTTCTTCCTCCCTCTCTCTGTTCCACCCTTCTTCCTCCCACTCTCTGTTCCACCCTTCTTCCTCCCTCTCTCTGTTCCACCCTTCTTCCTCCCTCTCTCTGTTCCACCCTTCTTCCTCCCTCTCTCTGTTCCACCCTTCTTCCTCCCTCTCTCTGTTCCACCCTTCTTCCTCCCTCTCTCTGTTCCACCCTTCTTCCTCCCTCTCTCTGTTCCACCCTTCTTCCTCCACTCTCTGTTCCACCCTTCTTCCTCCCTCTCTCTGTTCCACCCTTCTTCCTCTCACCCTTCTTCCTCCCTCTCTCTGTTCCACCCTTCTTCCTCTCACCCTTCTTCCTCCCTCTCTCTGTTCCACCCTTCTTCCTCCCTCTCTCTGTTCCACCCTTCTTCCTCCCACTCTCTGTTCCACTCTTCTTCCTCCCTCTCTCTGTTCCACCCTTCTTCCTCCCACTCTGTTCCACCCTTCTTTTCCCTCTCTCGTTCTATCCTTCTCCTTCCCTCTCTCTGTTCCACACTTCTTCCCCCCTCTCTCATTTATTTTCTCTCTAACCCACTTACTTTCTCATTCTATCCCGTTCTTTAACGAACATTCACAAACTTTCTCTTAACTCTTCTCTCATTTGCCTTCTTTTCTTCTTCTTCTTCTTTCATCTGCCTTTCAGCGTCGAGGGGAGATATAATTTGCTGTCTTTGCATCTTTATTTTTTATCCCGCATATATTTATCGTTGCTACTTTAATCTCCATCTTCTGTGTATTTCTCTGAGCATAAAACATTTATCCTTCTGCATATATAACATAAGCCTTCTTTTATTATCCAATTTTTCATAATTTTTTCTGTCTTCTTTAAACAAAATATCTCTCTCATTTTACCTTACACTTTTTTTACATTCTTTTGTCTTCAATATTTTTCTCTCCTTTTATCTTTTTTGACTTTCTCGCTCCCCACTCCCCCCGAACATTTGTTTTTGTTGCTCTCTCTTTATAGGTCTCTCTAACTCTTTTTCTTCATCCTCTTTCTTTCCCCAGTTTTTCATCCTCCTTTCTTATGTTTAACATCTCTGTTTCTCTCTTCTATCTTATTGTCGTTTTCTCGCTTTTTTCTATTCTTGCCTGATTCACTTTCTCTTATTCGTTATTCTTTTTCTCTCTACTTCTATTTCTCTCGCTTGTTATCTCTTGTTATTTCTGTTATCACCATTCATTCTCTTTATTTATCGTTCTCTTTCTGCTTACCTTTCTGCCTCTCGTTCTCTCCCTTGTTCTAATGTTATAATTGTTTAATCTCTCACCTCTCTTTATCTTTCTTTCACTACCTCCTCTCTTTCTCACAGTTCCCTTTCTCTACTTCTCCTTCTTTCTTTATTCTCCATCTCTGTGTCATACTCCTTTTCGCTCTCACTCTCCCTTCCCCTTGCTGTTTTCTTTCTCGTTTTTTAAAAATTAAATCTTTAAATCCCCTGCCCTTCTCGCCCACAAACTACCGACAAGTTAACTAACTCTATAAACTTGATCTATTTGGAATGTCCAAGCCATAGACACGGTCGCATGCACGCAGAGAAAACACTATCCCCACAGTGCGTGCGTCAATGACTCGGCAGACCCAATATAAAGTGACGAGTCTTGTAGGTGAGACTCTTCTGCCCATGCGTGAACGGTTTTCGCAAAGTCATCGAGGTCGAGTGAACTAGTGGGTATACGGGTGTGAGAGTGTGGCTGTGGTTATGAGTCTAGTAGGCTTGGCACTATGTTTAGTGCTAGCCAGCCGTTCAGACTTATCGGGCTAAAGTACGTCGGACTGAAAGTGGTTTATTCAGTGATTGCGTAATGATATTGTGTAGATCTTGCGATACGATACCACCGTATAACACAGTTTCACAAACTGGTGATATAATCCCGTTGTCATGTTGTGTAATTTACCCTGGCTAGCAAAGTAATCATGTAGTGTGCGTACAACCGTAACCTGGTGTATACCAACACGGTACTGAGATACTTCAGTGGTCTCATCCAGGTAAGTTAAATAGACACAATAGAAATAATCATCAAATCGAATACAATAGAAGAGAACGAAATAGCTATCCTTAACTCCAGAATTATTTGATTGGTTTGGTAAGACTTGCATTTGGAATGCACCAGTGTCATCAAGTTCAACCTTTTGTGTATTTATTGTTCGTTATCAAAACTTGTAAACATTTAAGCCAAAATACAGAGAAAACAATGTACAACATAACGTTAATGTTCACCCAATGTTATAAATACAGAGGGAACAATGTACAACATAACGTTAATGTTCACACAATGTTATAAATACAGAGAGAACAATGTACAACATGACGTTAATGTTCACTCAATGTTATAAATACAGAGGGAATAATGTACAACATAACGTTAATCCTCTCCTCTTTTCCCCTCACGCCAAGTGGCGTATAGACCTTCGGCACATAATTTTTGGGGTAATGTGGTCGGTATTACGCCCGTGCTGCTTTACTTTTCCAGAAAAAAGTCAGGTACCCATCCCAGGATGAACCCGGAAGCCGTCGATCAGGATCGAACACGACCTCTTGTCCTTTTGTAGTCCAGTTCATTAACCACTGAGCTATCGCGACTCCCACATAAAGTTAACGTGCACACAATATTATTTGGACACGGTTTTTTTTTCTCCGAATCGCCAGGAACATTGAGCCGGAGTTCAAGAGTTAATTATTCCGACCTTTGTCGTTCGTCCGTCAATACTTCGCCATTCTCAGAATGAACGGGAAATGACCACTCAAATAGACGGTCATAATGCCTGCCATTTCGGGTGTAAAAGGGAATACAATCTGACATATATCGCACAAGTTGTGTAAGTCAGGTGTGATAGTGTTCTATTATCAATGTAGATTGGCACGAGTTTTCTGTCGTTTATGATATTTGCCAAACACAATGGCGTATAACACAACGTTTAGTAAACAAACATTTCAACAAATTACTGCAAGTTCATTCATAACAATAAACAGATTCTATAAATATACCGCTTCTCTAAAAAAACTCCGTCGCTTCTCAAATAGTTGTATCCTTTCTCCGCGTTTATTTCTCCACTTGACTGATTGTTTTCTCATGTAGATGGGTTTATCAAATATTGTTATACATTTATGTCATCGTGCCTTTTGTGAAAATCTCCTACTAGACCCAGATCGTCTTGACTTTTTCCAGACCGCTTCACTCAGACTCTCTGTCTTCTCTCTACCATGGACCTTGTGTTCTTCCTCTAATTATTCTCTTCTATATCCCTAAGCGGGTTTGTGCATTTGTATCCATATATGTATTTGTCTTGGTGGAACACTTCGTACATTCTCTGCCAGTTTTGTCTATATTTTACATCTATTTGGTTAGGCCACTCTAAGCGTACGCATCCAAATAATAATAAAGACAAATTCAGTTCCTCGAGCTGACGATTTGTTGTTTAGTCTCCTTAACTCCACATAACCAAACTGACTCAGGGACTAATGAACAAAATGGTGGGAAATGTTTTGCTTGCACAAACACTTGTGGGACACACATCTGCCATCTAAATTATCGAGAATATTCTGAAAGTCGTCCCCACGGGACACCTGTCAAATGTTTTCTAGTTCAGTAACGTCCCTTATCTGTCAAGTCCAAGTTTATTACCGTTACATCCAGACTCGTGTCATTACTTCATGTACTTAAATCACTCGCGGCACGTGTGTTTCTGCAATAACAAATGTACTGTTACATAGAAAGGACTTTGAGGAGTCTTATATGATAACCACGAGGAGTAGAGTATATTTCAGTCAACTGAGAGAACAGTAATTATCTGGTTATTGTAGTCTGTATGGTCTCATTATTAGAGGAAAATATTTACAAGAAAACAATGATTATCTATACAATCAGTTATCACGATTCATATTTTATGACCATTGTACTAATTATGACTACCAGTTGGTATTTGCAGAGCTTTTTTTGTATTAAAATGTCAAATAGAAATAGAGTTGTGATATCTTTGTACAATAAAGTGAACATTATCCAGAACTACACGCTATCCTATAAATATAAGCAGGAACATTGACGGACAAGCAAGTTCCTTACTAACTTAGTCCTATTTTAGCATCCTTGGCACGTGAGGCAGTCACTAGAGAGTCACTGCTGTCTGTCTTTGAGCCAGCCATTCAAGACTAACTCGTTTTGATCCATTTCTCTGTCACCCATTCTATGCCATATCTCTTTTGGTCTTCCACTTATTCTCGTGCCATCTGGAGTCCACAGAAGAGCTACTCTTGGTATAGCTCTCTGTGGTATTATGGCAACATGTTCTATTTAGCATCAGTTTTACTTTATCACCTCTGGTGTGATGTCTCTAATGCATGTTTTCTTTGCTGAGATCTTTGTTGGAGATAATATTAAGCCAAAAAGACACCATGTATTCTGCAAAGATATATATTTTGAATAAGCAAGCTTCTAGACTGAGAAATTACAGAAACAGCAATAATATTATAAGAGAAAGAGTAAGCATTGAACCAATCCTAAGCTACTTACAGAAACAGGAATGATATTATAAGAGAAAGAGTAAGCATTGAACCAATCCTAAGCTACTTACAGAAACAGAAATGATATTATAAGAGAAAGAGTAAGCATTGAACCAATCCTAAGCTACTTACAGTAACAGAAATGATATTATAAGAGAAAGAGTAAGCATTGAACCAATCCTAAGCTACTTACAGTAACAGAAATGATATTATAAGAGAAAGAGTAAGCATTGAACCAATCCTAAGCTACTTACAGAAACAGCAATCATATTATAAGAGAAAGAGTAAGCATTGAACCAATCCTAAGCTACTTACAGAAACAGAAATGATATTATAAGAGAAAGAGTAAGCATTGAACCAATCCTAAGCTACTTACAGTAACAGAAATGATATTATAAGAGAAAGAGTAAGCATTGAACCAATCCTAAGCTACTTACAGTAACAGAAATGATATTATAAGAGAAAGAGTAAGCATTGAACCAATCCTAAGCTACTTATAGAAACAGCAATGATATTATAAGAGAAAGAGTAAGCATTGAACCAATCCTAAGCTACTTACAGAAACAGCAATCATATTATAAGAGAAAGAGTAAGCATTGAACCAATCCTAAGCTACTTACAGAAACAGAAATGATATTATAAGAGAAAGAGTAAGCATTGAACCAATCCTAAGCTACTTACAGTAACAGAAATGATATTATAAGAGAAAGAGTAAGCATTGAACCAATCCTAAGCTACTTACAGTAACAGAAATGATATTATAAGAGAAAGAGTAAGCATTGAACCAATCCTAAGCTACTTATAGAAACAGCAATGATATTATAAGAGAAAGAGTAAGCATTGAACCAATCCTAAGCTACTTACAGAAACAGGAAGGATATTATAAGAGAAAGAGTAAGCATTGAACCAATCCTAAGCTACTTACAGAAACAGGAATGATATTATAAGAGAAAGAGTAAGCATTGAACCAATCCTAAGCTACTTACAGAAACAGAAATGATATTATAAGAGAAAGAGTAAGCATTGAACCAATCCTAAGCTACTTACAGAAACAGAAATGATATTATAAGAGAAAGAGTAAGCATTGAACCAATCCTAAGCTACTTACAGAAACAGAAATGATATTATAAGAGAAAGAGTAAGCATTGAACCAATCCTAAGCTACTTACAGTAACAGAAATGATATTATAAGAGAAAGAGTAAGCATTGAACCAATCCTAAGCTACTTACAGTAACAAGTACAGTTCTAGAAAGAATTCTGTGTGATTCTTTACCATGCAAAACATTTATTAAAAGAAAAGAAAGGAGAAGAGCTAGAGGCAGACCCAGTGTAAGATGGACAGACAGCATCAAAGAAATGCAACAACAATATCGATTGACAATGATTGAAGCTATCCAAAGGACAAGAACCAGAACTCTATCTCCCTTGACATCCGAACAGGTGCAAGAGGAAGTGAAGAAAGGGAAAAAGAAAGTAGCTCCTAGTGATTGCTATTTTTTTTATAAATATGCAAAGCCAGACCTGGACTCTAGATTCAGAAACAATAAGAAAGATAACCACTACTGAGATGCAATGTGTCAGACGCATGGCAGGAAACAACATGGGAGTTCAGAAATGAGGATCTGAGGAAAAAAGTTAAGAATAATTCCCACCACTGAATGCATAAAGAAACAACAGATAAAATGGTTGAGCCTTGTGATATGACAGAAATATCAAAGCACAACACATGGAGCCTTTAATAAACATTATGTGTAAAACCAGACATGTCAGCCATGAAAAAGATGAATTGATGAAATATTAGAAATACTAGGAAACATAACAGCAGCAGAGGTCAACAGAAGAGCAAAAAACTGTAGATTACTTCTCTCCTCGACGCTGAATGGCAAATAAGGAAGAAAATTATTAATATTTATATGCAAATGTTGAGGGGCGCGTGGCCGTGCGGCTAAAACCACTGTTCCGCTAGCTGAAAAGCTGACGTACGGTGTTCGAAGCCTGCGGTAGACAGAAAGGATTTTTTCTATCGGGGGTGAAATAATAATCCTGAGTTGCACACGTCGTGGCGACTGCTTGACCAAGCGGCCTTTATCCCTCTGGTTCTATCGTTGCCCCCCGACATACACCAGCAATGGTACTATGTGTCGTAAAGATAGTTTTTTATATGCAAATGTTATTTGGTGTGACACTACGTTTTCAATAAAGTTTTATGGATTAATGTAACAAACAACGTATATTATTTTATCAACATGTATGATGAAGTAAGCAAGTGGTTATCCTGACAACACTTGGGTCATACTTAGTCCAGATAATCAAGTTTATATTGAGTTCTTTCATTTATTTGTAATATTTGTCCACTTTATAAAGAAATTTATGAAGAATTTCTGCAGCCAATGGATCTGCCTTGGAGCCTTGGAGGCAAGGAGCCTGACAGCAACAGAGCTGGAAGCTGTCAGCAACTCGTAGATGTTGCCTTGTGTCAGAATTGGTGAACCAGAATCTTTCTGACCTTGTTCCACCTCTTCGTGGTGCCTGTAGAAAGAGATTAACCAGTGTAGTCTGGCCAAGTGAGTAAGGATCAAAGAGAGAAGTCAACATGATGCTTAAATATGCCGTGCTGAAGTCAGGTGTTTTGGGTCGGAAGGAGCAAATATCAGTTTTACTGCAAACTACAACACAACACATCTACACCCACTTAATGTCCTTTTAAGGATGGATGGCAGAGGAAAGTCAATTCCTTTAGTAGTCATTGGATGAATGCCAGTAAGAGAAAGGAGAAAGATTCTGCCTTGATTAATTATGTATTCAAGTTTGAATCGTCAAAATCTGATGTATTTTGTAATTTCCTTTTTGTGTTGCGTTTCTGTATTTATGTGACTTTTTCCAGAAATATTTTCTATGCATATTCTTTTATTATCTCTAATCATAGACCTTATTTCTTTACTATGGAAGCTTGGTTTAGGAGTGTTGACTCAATTGGTCAGTGGAGTTAATCTATATATATTTGTAACAATGAGTAAATTTAATCAGTGGAATCCTTCTTTCAGTGGAGTTAATCTGTTTATTAGTGATGCTGAGATAATGGGCAAAACATTAAATTTGTTTGAAGTACAAAAAGGGATGCAGCAGGGATGCACCCTCTGTTCATACCTGTACAACATCTATGATGAGAACATCATAAGAAATGTCAGAAACCATGACAGATTTTTGTGAAGTTCAACCCTTTCTCAATAAATGGCAACATAATTCCAGAACTCTGATACGCTAATGACAAGTCTGTTCAAGTGATTCGGTTGCACCGTATAGTTTCTCTTTCAGGGAGGTGGGTGGGGGCCACATTGTCCTTCTCCGGTCTGTGTACTGGGGGCAATCCTGCAGAACATGTTTTGTTGCCATGTTATCCAGGGTACAGTGGCATTGGCTGGTAGTTCCTTTTTTGAGTTTGGTGAACATGTGGTTTCTCATTCTGTTGTGGCCAGTGCGTGGGCGAAGTATGATGACTTGATCCCTCCTTGATATTTGTAGGTATCCGTCCCTCTCGTTATACTTTGGGTATTCTTGTTGCTATTTTTCATGATACTGACCTTAAATGATGGATTTGGCTTCATCGTATCTGACCAGATGATTCTCTTGTGGTAATCTCCCTCCCTCCTTAGCTAGTTTGTCTGTGCATTCATTTCCGTATATTGCAGTGTGATGGTATCCACTGGATGACCACTCTCTGGAAGTTATTGCACAGTTGGTCTAGGTTGTTCTCAAGTCATCTAGCCCACTGTTCCTGGGGTTATTTAGAGCTGTTAGGATTGACAGTGCATCAGTCAGTATCACTAATTTCTTGTGCATGTTATATTTGTGTTGGATAACCAGTTTTGTAGCATCTTTGAGGGTTTCAGTTTCTGCTTTATAGTTGTTTGAGAATTTCCTGGTGGCTATTGACTTGGTGATCTCTTCCTGGTTATTCAGCCTCAAGAATACACCTCCTCCTCCATTTCTGGTGGCGTTTGTAGCAGAGCCATCTGTGTAAATGTGTGACCAGGAGTCCTGTGGGTATGTTGTCGTTTATGTGTTTTTCTGCTATGTGTTTTCTCTCTGTGTCTGTTTGGGTACCTTTTTTCATGATTCCTATTATGTCTTCCTTAAGTTCTGGTTTACAATGTTTCCAATGATGAGTCATATAAGATGGGCTTTTGGGTTTCGGCATTGTTTGGGACAGTACTGGATCACTAGTTTTCAGTTCTTTGGAGATTGCAGCGATGTTGCTCCTCTTTAGTCTTCCTTTTCCGAAACCAGTTATTCTTTGGTGCATGGGGTGGTTAGCGGGCCTTTTATATTTCTCGGCTTGTTGCATTACTTTGGTTTTCCGTCTGTCTTCTAAAGGTTGTAAACCTCTTACTGTTTCTAGCGTCTCAATAGGTGTAGATTTCATAGCACCAGTGATGATACAGGCAGTCTGGTTTTGTGTTCTGTTAATTTTGCTAAGCTGTGATTTGGAAGCTGTAGCCAAGGCTGTGACTCCATACTCTAGTAAAAAAAAAAAAAGTAAAATACCCCAGTAACGCCAAGTAGCGTGTAGGGAATATGGTGTTAGTGACCATAAATTTTACAGACCTTCGACACATGATTTTTGGGGTGATGTGGTCGGTATTACGCCCGTGCTGCTTTACTTTCCCAGAAAAAAATCCGGTACCCATAAAAGGCTGGGTGAACTGAAAGCCATCGGTTGGGATCGAACCCTACCTCTTGTTCTTTGTAGTCCAGTTCACTAACCACTTAGCTATCGTGGCTCCCTCCATACTCTAGGACTGGTTTTACTCTTCCTATGTATAGTCGTTTCAAGATATTGCTGTCTGCTCACCAGTCCATTCCTGCTAATTTCTTCATAATATCTGTTTGTTTTCTGGCTCTTTTGTTTGCGTTGTATATCTGACTTATCCATGTCATTCTGTGATCCATGATGACGCCAAGATATGTTTGGTTTTGGTCAATAGGAAGTGTATGGTCTTTTATCTTCAATATTGCGGAGAGTGTGCTTCTTGATAGACTGAAAATTGTATATGTAGTTTTTTTTTTCGTTAATCGGTAGTAGCCAGGTGTTTGTCAATTTTTCAAGCTTTCCTAGGGTATCTTGCATTCTGGAGCTAGCCACTGACATAGATTCTTCACGTGCCCATATCGCCAGGTCGTCTGCATACATTGCTGAGTGTATTCTGAGTGGAATGTCCATTGCAATGTCATTTATGAAAATTAAAAAGAGTGTTGGGGATAGGACTCCGTCTTGTGGGACACCTTGTTCGATTCTGACTTTCTTACTTAGTTGTCCATGTACTAGTACTCTGGCCGTTCTGTCTTACTTAGTTGTCCATGTACTTGTACTCTGGCCGCTCTGTCTTACTTAGTTGTCCATGTACTTGTACTCTGGCCGTTCTGTCTTACTTAGTTGTCCATGTACTTGTACTCTGGCCGCTCTGTCTTACTTAGTTGTCCATGTACTTGTACTCTGGCCGCTCTGTCTTACTTAGTTGTCCATGTACTAGTACTCTGGCCGCTCTGTCTTACTTAGTTGTCCATGTACTAGTACTCTGGCCGCTCTGTCTTACTTAGTTGTCCATGTACTTGTACTCTGGCCGCTCTTTCTTACTTAGTTGTCCATGTACTTGTACTCTGGCCGCTCTGTCTTACTTAGTTGTCCATGTACTAGTACTCTGGCCGCTCTGTCTTACTTAGTTGTCCATGTACTAGTACTCTGGCCGCTCTGTCTTACTTAGTTGTCCATGTACTAGTACTCTGGCCGTTCTGTCTTACTTAGTTGTCCATGTACTAGTACTCTGGCCGTTCTGTCTTACTTAGTTGTCCATGTACTTGTACTCTGCTCTGTCTTACTTAGTTGTCCATGTACTAGTACTCTGGCCGCTCTGTCTTACTTAGTTGTCCATGTACTTGTACTCTGGCCGCTCTGTCTTACTTAGTTGTCCATGTACTTGTACTCTGGCCGCTCTGTCTTACTTAGTTGTCCATGTACTTGTACTCTGGCCGCTCTGTCTTACTTAGTTGTCCATGTACTTGTACTCTGGCCGCTCTGTCTTACTTAGTTGTCCATGTACTTGTACTCTGGCCGCTCTGTCTTACTTAGTTGTCCATGTACTTGTACTCTGGCTGCTCTGTCTTACTTAGTTGTCCATGTACTTGTACTCTGGCCGCTCTGTCTTACTTAGTTGTCCATGTACTTGTACTCTGGCCGCTCTTTCTTACTTAGTTGTCCATGTACTTGTACTCTGGCCGTTCTGTCTTACTTAGTTGTCCATGTACTTGTACTCTGGCCGCTCTGTCTTACTTAGTTGTCCATGTACTTGTACTCTGGCCGCTCTGTCTTACTTAGTTGTCCATGTACTTGTACTCTGGCCGTTCTGTCTTACTTAGTTGTCCATGTACTTGTACTCTGGCCGCTCTTCTTACTTAGTTGTCCATGTACTAGTACTCTGGCCGCTCTGTCTTACTTAGTTGTCCATGTACTAGTACTCTGGCCGCTCTGTCTTACTTAGTTGTCCATGTACTAGTACTCTGGCCGCTCTTTCTTACTTAGTTGTCCATGTACTAGTACTCTGGCCGCTCTTTCTTACTTAGTTGTCCATGTACTAGTACTCTGGCCGCTCTTTCTTACTTAGTTGTCCATGTACTAGTACTCTGGCCGCTCTGTCTTACTTAGTTGTCCATGTACTTGTACTCTGGCCGCTCTTTCTTACTTAGTTGTCCATGTACTTGTACTCTGGCTGCTCTGTCTTACTTAGTTGTCCATGTACTTGTACTCTGGCCGCTCTGTCTTACTTAGTTGTCCATGTACTTGTACTCTGGCCGCTCTTTCTTACTTAGTTGTCCATGTACTTGTACTCTGGCCGCTCTGTCTTACTTAGTTGTCCATGTACTTGTACTCTGGCCGCTCTTTCTTACTTAGTTGTCCATGTACTTGTACTCTGGCTGCTCTTTCTTACTTAGTTGTCCATGTACTTGTACTCTGGCCGCTCTGTCTTGTAGGTATTGAGATATCCAATTCAATAAACAGCCTTGGATGCCAAGTCTGAGAAGCTTGTTCTTTGATCCTTAGTGGAAATTTAAATACTATGGCCATGTCAAAAGACAGAGGGTTGGAAAGAACAATAATGGAAGGCATGGTTCCTAGATGATGCATATGGGGCAGACCAAGGAAAAAGATATTTTCAAGACTTCCAAGAGACCTTGAGCATGACAACAGAAGAAGTGAAAGATCTGGCTAGAAACTGATTCTTTCCGATGGGCTATTATAAATGCAACGTTCTGCAATGGACATGAGGCCTGATGATGATAATGACTGACATATTTTAGTTAGTTGAGTTAATCTGTTTATCTGTGATACTGATATGACTTGGCTTTTGCAATTCTCCATCAATGACACTGATTTAATTTGCTAACTGAAATCCTTCCTTCCAAGACACTAAACTAATTTGCTAACTGAAATCCTTCCTTCTGAGACACTGATCTAATATGTTAACTGAAATCCTTCCTTCTGAGACACTGATCTAATATGTTAACTGAAGTCCTTCCTTCTGAGACACTGATCTAATATGTTAACTGAAATCCTTCCTTCTGAGACACTGATCTAATATGTTAACTGAAGTCCTTCCTTCTGAGACACTGATCTAATATGTTAACTGAAGTCCTTCCTTCTGAGACACTGATCTAATATGTTAACTGAAGTCCTTCCTTCTGAGACACTGATCTAATATGTTAAGTAAAATCCTTTCTTCCAAGACACTGATCTAATTTGCTAACTGCAATCCTTTCTGAGACACTGATCTAATTTGCTAACTGAAATCCTTCCTTCTGAGACACTGATCTAATTTGCTGACTGCAATCCTTCCTTCTGAGACACTCACCTAATTTGCTAACTGCAATCCTTCTTTCTGAGACACTGATCTAATTTGCTAACTGAAATCCTTCCTTCTGAGACACTGATCTAATTTGCTGACTGCAATCCTTCCTTCTGAGACACTCACCTAATTTGCTAACTGAAATCCTTCCTTCTGAGACACTGATCTAATTTGCTAACTGAAATCCTTCCTTCTGAGACACTGACCTAATTTGCTAACTGAAATCCTTCCTTCTGAGACACTGATCTAATTTGCTAAATGAAATCCTTCCTTCTGAGACACTGATCTAGGTGACTGAAATCCTTCCTTCCGAGACACTGATCTAATTTGCTAACTGAAATCCTTCTTTCTGAGACATTGATCTAATTTGCTAACTGCAATCCTTCCTTCTGAGACACTGACCTAATTTGCTAACTGAAATCCTTCCTTCTGAGACACTGACCTAATTTGTTAACTGAAATCCTTCCTTCTGAGACACTGACCTAATTTGTTAACTGAAATCCTTCCTTCTGAGACACTGATCTAATATGTTAACTGAAGTCCTTCCTTCTGAGACACTGATCTAATTTGCTAAATGAAATCCTTCTTTCCGAGACACTGATCTAAATTGCTAACTGAAATCCTTCCTTCCGAGACACTGATCTAAATTGCTAACTGAAATCCTTCCTTCCGAGACACTGATCTAGGTGACTGAAATCCTTCCTTCCGAGACACTGATCTAATTTGCTAACTGAAATCCTTCTTTCTGAGACATTGATCTAATTTGCTAACTGCAATCCTTCTTTCTGAGACATTGATCTAATTTGCTAACTGAAATCCTTCCTTCTGAGACACTGACCTAATTTGCTAACTGAAATCCTTCCTTCTGAGACACTGATCTAATTTGCTGACTGCAATCCTTCTTTCTGAGACACTGATCTAATTTGCTGACTGAAATCCTTCCTTCTGAGACACTGACCTAATTTGCTAACTGAAATCCTTCCTTCTGTGACACAACATCTAGCGACTGAAATCCTTCCTTCCGAGACACTGATCTAGGCGATTGAAATCCTTCCTTCCGAGACACTGATCAAATTTGGCCACTGATATTCTTCCGTGATCCTGATCTAATTTGACAAATTGAATCATTTTATCATCTGACTTATCCTCACTGTCTCACCTACTCTCTCTTATTATCCTACCTTAATTTCTAACAATTGGCAAAGTATACTTCTGTTAGAAATGTTTTTTTTTTGTGTTTCCTTTTTATTATGAACAGTTGATTTATTCTTTGTATTATCTTTTCAGATTTATATTTATAAAGACATTACATAGAAAACAATCAGAATGAAGTAAGACATGTGGTCTTGGCAAGAGCAGAACCCTTAACAGGTTAAATCCTGTGGTCTATTTCCTTATTCACATCTCAGCACAGATCCTCCTGAAGATAAAAAAAAGATGAGATTTTTTCAACAGTTACGTCTGCTGCTATGGAAAAATTTTACGCTTCGCAAGCGTCAGCCGGTAAGGCAAACATAACCTGAGTCAATGCATCATAAATTAGCTCATCAACAAGTCCCTTATATTACAACCTATAAGTCATGTATCTTCAGTCATTAAATTAAACATACCCAAACAGGCAGCCAAAAATACAATGGGGCCCAAGGCATTGATAAACTTGAGACAACTACCCGCTATGGTAAGCGTGGTGATCAGGCAATGAGAAGCATTGTAAATGGCAGTTTAAAGGGTGTATGGAAGGACAGGTAAAGATGACCCAAGCTGGACAGATTTATATAAAGAATGTAACATTATCACTTACGACACTAACGACGCCCTTAACATCTTTTCCTCTATCACCCTCCTTCCTGATCGTCACTACCGCCTCTTCGTTATGGATGTCTGCTCCCTGTATACTTCTATTCCCCACTCCGACGGCCTTCAA
Source organism: Megaustenia siamemsis (assembly GCA_032433765.1). Taxonomy (NCBI): domain Eukaryota; kingdom Metazoa; phylum Mollusca; class Gastropoda; order Stylommatophora; family Ariophantidae; genus Megaustenia; species Megaustenia siamemsis. The sequence goes on along the minus strand of JAVIAB010000139.1, from coordinate 95,488,551 downwards.
GCTCTTCAGTTTTTCCTGGACCGTAGGATCCAACCCTCCATCGCCACTGGCGTCCTCCTCCGTCTAGCAGAATTAGTCTTGAACCTCAACTCTTTCGAGTTCAATGGCAATTTCTTCACCAGATCAGCGGTGTGGCGATGGGCACTAAAATGGGCCCTAGCTATGCTTGTCTCTTCATGGGTTACCTTGAGCACCAAATCATCCATACCTACCAGGGCCCTCTTCCCCTCATGTATCGTAGGTACATTGATGACTGCATTGGTCTGTCTGACCTTCCAGAAGATGAGATCTCCCGTTTCATCGAATATGTCGGACATTTCCACCCCTCTATCCACATCACCTTCCACATCTCCACCTCCTCCGTATCTTTCCTGGACATCCTAGTCTCCTTGGGCACCTCTCATCTTCTCACCTCGGTCTTCTACAAGGCCACTGACTCCCATAGTTTCCTCCGCTACGACTCCTCTCATCCTACATCCTGCAAGAACTCTCTTCCCTATTCCCAGCTTCTCAGACTTCGTCGCCTTTGCCAAGACGACGAAGATTTCCTTCACAATGCCCACCTTATGCTTGATTTCTTCCGCCGACGTCTCTATCCTGAATCAGCTCTCCTCCCTGCCCTGCGTCGAGTTCTCCACACTTCACGTCAGTCTGCTCTTACCCCCTCTACTCATCCCCCCTCTGATAGAGTAGTGCTCGCTCTCACCCATCACCCTCACCACTACGCCGCTATTAGGACCATCCACCGCTACCTCCCTATTCTTCGATCTGACCCTACTACTCGTCTGCTCTTCCCTGACCCACCACTAGTGGCCTTTAGACGTGACCGGAACCTCCGAGACTTTCTTGTCAGGGGCCGTCTTCCTGCTGACCACTTCAGCCATCGAGGCACTATCCGCTGCAACCGGAGAGTATGTAAAACTTGTGACCACGTTCTCCAGACCGACACTGTCCTCTTCCCTAATGGTCCTTTCGAGATCAGAGAGGGATTCACTTGCACATCGCGGAACATCATTTATGCCATCATCTGTAAGCGATGCAAGTTGACCTACATCGGTCAGTCTGGTCGCAGAATCGGCGATAGGTGCCGTGAACACTTGAATGACATCACCCAAGAAGCGGACACTCCTGTAGCAGCCCACTTTAACTCGAGGGGCCATCGAGGTAAGACTGATGTCTTGGTAACTGGCCTAATATCATGCTCCTCTGATCACCACAGTCGGCTCACTCTGGAGCACCGTCTGATCGCTCGTTGGGGCTGCCTCACCCCTCGTGGCATCAATGTATCCCTGTCCCTCTGAGGACCCTCCGGCCTCCGACTCCACCCTCCCACCTATGGACCTCTCTTCCTATTTCTTATCTTGGGTCCTCTACTCGTCCATCCCTGCTTTTCATATCCTCTTTGAGTAACCCCCATCTTGCCTTCTTCCTCCTAAACCCCCCCTCTCCCTACACCTTTTTCTCTTCTGACTATCTTCATGTCCTTTACCTCTTTATCACTATATCACCTCTCCACCTGGACTGTACGTACGATCTCTCTGCCCACCTCTATTGTCCCTCGTCCTTCCTACCACCCCTCTGCTGATCTACTCCTAGCTCACCCCTCTCCTCTCTATTAACTTGTAGTCACTACTCATCTATACCTACTATTCCAGTATCCCCCTTATCCTGATGCCCACTTTCATTCCCCCCTTTGTTCTATCATTTCCCTACTTCTTTACCTCCTATGGTTCATACCTCTTGCACACCATCCCCTATTGCTCCACTTCTTCCAGACTTTCTCTTTTTCCATTCACTTCTGACCTACCGCCTCTCCCCCTATCCAGTTTTCACATACCTGCTTCTTATCCCTCCTCTCCATACCTCCTCCTCCAATACTTCCCTACCTCCCGATAGACTAACTTCCTCCGGACCACCCCTCTATCGCCCTTCTCATTATACCGGCTTTATTATTCTTCCTCACCGTATCTCTTCCTCCAGTATCCAATCCTTCCTTTCGTTGACCTACCTCTCAACTCGTTCAGTTCGAGGCCATCCATTCTGTAGAGTCCATCTCTCTCACCCACTGCCTAGTTTACTACTTTGTCGTGTCATTCTATTTCTTTCTCTTAACCTCTCGCGTGATCTCTCACTTCCATTGTTGAGTGATTTATATGTATTGCTTGTTGTGTCCCAGGAGTATCCTCGTCTATGCCCCCTTTCCCCCCCCCCCCCCCCCTTTTTGGTTTTCCCGATATTTGATCCTTTTTGCCCTCTTTACTGACCTGTCTTTGTCACGTGTTGCTTTCTATACACGTTCTCTGCGCTTTTAGTCATTTAGTCATTCCGACTGGTTTCAGCACGGATTACAGTTTTCCTGCTCCCTGCTCTGAGCTCAGCTAAGTACAATTTATTATACATTTTTCTCTCTCTTTTTCTATTTTATATATTTTGACGCCCATCATACCTCTCATCATGTAAAATTCATTTCTCTCTTTTCTTATTTTTGCATCCTACTTTCCTCGCCCTCCACTTTATCATCTAACATGTAGTAATTGTGCTTCACCGCTTGTTGTCGTTGTCCCTGTATTCTGAAGAAGGCCACAGGCCGAAACGTCAGTATTGTGTTGTGTTCTTTATTTGTAAAGCTGTCACCATACCTTGGAGTGTTTAGCACACCCCACCATTGGCTCCTTGCTACCAGCTTTACCGCAGCATTGCAATTATTTGCCTGTTCCCAACATTATCACTTTCTTAGTCTCAAGATTGTATGAAGTCTAGAAAGGAAAGGTCAAGATGACCCAAGATGCTGCCAAAACTTGGCTTGTATATAGATTCAAACAGGGTTCAGATCCAGCAACTGAGCTAAGTGCGGTCAATGACTCACACCTGGCTGCATGTGTCAGGATCAGTTAACAACAGAGCTGATCAAGACCATGCTCCACCCTCTTGCAGTGCATCCGAAAACAGATTATCCAGTCTGGCCAAGTGAGTAGGGTTCTAAAAGGGAAGGCAACCCAGTACTAAAAATGCCATGCTGAAGTCTGATGTCCTGGGCCTATAGGCACAAACAAACTACAACACATCACATTTACGCCCACATAACATACTTTTATGGATGGATGGCAAAGAGGACTTTTTATTTTTTTTGTAGCCATCGGGTGACCACCAGAATGAAAGAAAATATTAAAACATATTTTGTGTATGGGTGTGTCGCAGTGTGTGCAACTGCATATTATAGCTGCAGGTGTGTTTGAAAAGCATGTTTAATTGTTTCTGGTTGTTCTTGCATTCACTAAGAATTAGGATTATCTTAGAACATATTTGACTGTAATGTACTTTGTTAATTGCATCAAAGCAGTTTCTTAAATCAAAATGTGTATCATTTGAAAAAAAAATGGATTCAGTGCAATTTTGGGTGCATATTGTGTAAATTGGAGATGTACTTTGTGAAAGTTGGGGTTTACTATGTGAAATTTGGAGACATACTTTTTACATCACATAATAAATTAGTGCTATAGGAAGTTAATGAATATGTGAGTATGTTTTATAGTGCAACAAAGCTCTTCTTGTCTTTGTGTATGTGTGTGCATGTATGTTGAGAGAGTATTTCATTCATAATAACTGGGCCTGCTAATTCCAGGTTCTAAAACATTCTGCCACGTCATCTATCTACAGGTTCGAATTGTGGTGGAAATTGTATGGCCTTTGGTACTGTTTGTGATCCTGGTTGCTGTACGGTTCAGGCCAGACGTACGTGTGGACATTGCAGAATGTAAGCAGTTGATATCACCACATATGTTTTGCCATTAGTGACACACATTTCATGTTTTTTTCAAAACCGATCAATATTTATTGAATCTGTCTATCTGCACTGTACCAGTATTTCAAAGATCTGTCTCCAGTTACATAGCACCATTATTTGATAGATTTACCTACGTTATTTAAGAACCTATATTACCTATCTCTCTCTGTCTACACTATACCAGTATTAGTGAACCTGTGTGTCTCTATTACATTATAACATTATTTAATAATATACATGACTGCTTTTGTCTAAATTGCACTTTTATATTGTAGAAAAGTAAATAATTGATACGCTTTACTTTTATTTCTGACTGCATTGTGCCAGTGTTTAATGAGCCTGTCTGTTTCTGTATGTTATTGTTGTTATGGATCTAGCATTCAATGCCATTTGGCCCAAAGCCATGTAATATCTTCCAGTATTTCTGAGTTCCCTTGTAGTTCTGTATAAGGTGTTCCATTATCAGGTCTTTGAGGAAGTATAGTTTGTTTGCTCTGATGTCGGTGAGTTTCTGACAGTCAAAAAGGCAATATTCTACTGTTTCATGTGGCTGTTCACAAAGTGGACATGTTGGAGTTTGGTTTCGTTGTATTCTATTGATGTGGTCATTCAGCTTTATATGACCAGTTCTCAGTCCGAAGATTGTGGTTTGGTCTCTTCTTTTTGGGTTGTTAATGTTGTTCACGGGGTTTGGCCTTGTCATGTATTTAAATAGTTCTCTCCCTATTTTTCTCATGGGCCATCCATTCAGCCAGTCTTTCCTACTGTTGGGGTTTATGATTTGTTTGGCTGCATTTAAAGAGATGTTGCTGTGAAATTGTTTCTGTCTGGATCCTCTCTTAGCAAATGTATCTGCTTTATCATTTTCTGGTGTAAAGGTAAAGTAAGGTAAAGTATGAGACTTGAATCAGTGTCTTAGCACACAAGTTTTTTCACACATATGTGCTCGGCATCTATCCAGAAGTGTTAGGAGATTTCTGGATAGTGTCGCCTCAAGTATAGAAACTCATGATATGAGGCAGCATTCCTCACCTTCCTAGAGTACTACCCTGGTACCCATTTCTGCGAGAGGCTGGGTCGACTGCGGGGGTATTTTTATTTTTTACCAACCACGAGTACAACTCACACTGCTTCCAGCAGGAATTGAACACGGGTTGTCCAGACATTGGTAGCGCGGGTGATTTTCCCAACTAGGCTACCGAGGCCCCCCATTTCCTGGTGTGTTGGAGTGCTCTGGGATCCATTGCATCACTAGTCTTATGTCATGTGTATTAATGAGATATGTTTCTGTATACATAGTACTGGTATTTAATATGCATGTCTGTTTCTAAGTTGTGCTGGTATTTAGTAGAAACATCAAACATTGGTAAGGTCTATGAACATCTATTATGAATAGAAACCTATGAGGTGTGAGGCAAACAAATAGCACAGGGACAATAGTATTTTTATAGCACTCCAAAAAAATCAATAAACTAACAACAGAAAACACAATGAACATTAGGCAGTCTTCAGTAGGATAGAACTCATACTTCTTGCCACAAGAGACCTGCATTTCAGTACACTACCAGCTCAACAACATAAAAAAAAGTTTTTATTTGCTTGAGAGGACTTGCAAGCATATAGCAACCTGTTACTGAAGAATAAGGTATCAACAATAATTTGGGAATTAATTTATAGACAAACTTGCATTTATTTTTCCTATTAACAAGTATAAGTCACACACAAATTGGATGAAGCACTTGTATTGTTGATGCACAGAAAGAGATGCAACAAAATCAGTAGCATTTTCCAGTGGTTTAGGCAGAGGACAATAATAATAATAATAAATAATTAAAAATAGAACATTTAATTCATAATAAATAGTCATAATAATAATAATCATAAAAATAAAATGAAAATGGAAGCTTCAATTTTTAATAAATATTGTTGATTGTGATTCTCATTATATAGGTTGCTCTCATGGCTCCTCTCATCCTGCCATATTGCTTAAATGACACAATTGTTCTATTCTACCAATGTGACATATGACAAATGTTGCACTCATTTGGTATTGACATATCACACCTTGGATATTGATTAGTAGTGACTTGTGCAAAATGATTGCACATGATTATCCAGTTGATATCATGATTACAGAATTTGAAAAATTTAATATAGTTAATATTGAATTATTGAGTTATTTGTTGGTTATCATTGTTGTATGCCAACGGTGTCTCTAGGTGCTCAGATCCCCTCTTCAGCATGTCCTACAGTGTCCAGCGACTGATGACTCCAGCTCTGTGATGGTTGATAAGTCCCCTCATATGCACCAACCTCTAGTCAATATTTTAAATACCAAGTTTAGATGGGCTCACCATTTAAAAAAGCTTTGACAAGCTTGTGATAGTTTTGAGAAGAGAGCCTTGAAGAGGTCCCATGAGGAAGAGAACAGGGCTGGGGGCTAGTTGCTGCTTGTAAACCATACACAGAGGTTAGGTAATAATTGTGATTTTATTATAGCCAAGGAATTTGTGCTTTAGAGTGTCACATCATTAGCAGTTGTCTTAGACACTATAAAATTGAACACTATCAATATATAGACTCATAGATGATCATAACCATTATCTCTATGTAATGAAATACACTAATATATGCAAATAAGACATTTAACCAGAACATTTTGTGAAGTGGATCTAGAGAGCTGTGTAAATAAACCATTATAACGTAATCAATATGCTGGCTTTGAGTTGTCACATATAGTGTTGAGGACAAGAGTTATTGTGAATTTTGGTGTTGCAGTTTCAGGGTTTCTGTAATCAATCACACATTTGTCACAGCCACATCTTGGCTTTTCTCATTCTGTTTTTTCTCATCATACAGATCATTATCTTGTGGCCCTTATTGTGTTGTTTTTTTTTTTACAGGTCACTCTCATGACTTCTCTCATTCTGCTATTTTCATTTTACAGGCCACTCTTAGGGCTCCTTCCATTCTGTTGTTTCTTTTTGTACAGGCTGTTCTCATGACTTCTCTCATTTTTAATTTTACAAGCCACTCCCATGCCTTCTCTCATTCTGTTGTTTTTCATTTTACATGCAACCATCATGGCTCCTCTCATTTGTTTGTTTCTCATTATACAGGCCACTATGCACCCAGAGCTATGCCATCTGCCGGTATCCTGACATTTATATCATCTTACCTGTGTAACATCAACAATGACTGCCAGCAGAACATCTCCAGAACATACAGCCTTGATGTTGATAGCAACTTTACCAATTCAAAGTAAGCTTGTAGCAGTTGTTTGATTGCAACAGAAATAGTTGAGTTGTCTATTTTATCAGCAATATAATCTACTTAACCACAATACTCTTGCATTTCTTGGCAATTTTAAGCTCAAAACAAAAAACTCCACTACTAGTACTGTTGCATGTCTCATCAGACCTAGCAAAATAAACACCCACTACCACTATTTTCTGTCTCAACAATCTTCACAAAATAAACACCCACTAACACTATTATCTGTCTCAACAATCTTCACAAAATAAACATCCACTACCACTATTATCTGTCTCAACAATCTTCACAAAATAAGCATCCACTACCACTATTACCTGTCTCAACAATCTTCACAAAATAAACATCCACTACCACTATTATCTGTCACAACAATCTTCACAAAATAAACATCCACCACCACTATTATCTATCTCAACAATCTTAGACATAAAACATTCACAATTTAGTTGACCACAACCATCTTTCCTTATCTGATCAATCTTAGATAATAACAAAAACCCATCTACACCACCATTATCATTAACCCTACCAGACCTGTGGCCCTGAACCTAATTGGTGCCTATACCTGGGCTCCTGAGCATTAAAGAGAAAAAAACCAACATGATATAGAAAAATGATTAGTTACATGCAAACAAGTGGTTAGAATAAGATGGAACTTGTGTAGAAAATAGGTCTACCTATCATCTAGCACCAATATTCCACCTTTGTGTGCCAATCCACCCAGCAGGATGAGCCTTGTTTCACACAGAGGTACCCCCATCAGCTATTTGAGGGACACGCCCCCTTTTCATACTGTCGATCTAGCTCTAGATCTATAAGGTTCAAGATTTTCCTCTCTCATCATTTGAGCTCTCACTGTCTGTGTCATTTGAACTGGAAACATATTTTTTTATGAAAATCTGACTCCTCAAAGTCTGAATCAATCAAAGCATCGATCTCCTGTTGGAATGTGAAAAGCCTAGACCTGCTTTGCTTTTCAGTTGAAGTGCTTGGTTCATCAGCCGCTCGTTTCATTGTGAAATTTTATAATTTTTCACGTCAAACCACACAAAGTTAATTCAAACACATGGGGGCAGACATTTGCAATGGCTGACCATGAGGTTTGACCAGGATTGGTTGGTTATTTTTAGTTTGTGATACATTTTTTCACGTACTAGGGAAAGTACCGAAAATTAGGGACAGCGGCATAGCGGCAGATTAGAAAATTACCGGAAACTTGGGACAGCAGTCTGGTAGGGTTAATGCCTGTATCAACAACCTTAGACACCAACATGTCACCACCTGCTCAACTATTACCATTGACGTCTGTCTCAACAATCTTTGACACCAACAGAGTCATCATCTACTCAACCATTACCATTAATGCCTGTCAAGATTCTTGTTATAAATCTCAATTCCTGTGTATAAATCTCAACCACTGCATATAAATCTCAACCACTCTATATAAATCTCAACTCATCATCCTTTTGTTCCATACTGGTTGGCATAGGTGATCATGTCCTTCCACAAATCTCTATTCTCCTCACATTGTATCAAATCTGTTGTTGACTGGTTTTTATGCCACAACACCAAGCTATATAGTATCTTCTCTCATTGTTGTCCTTGATATCTCTTTCCCTGTCTTCTGCTAGCTGTAACCAAGTATTCCAATTTTCCCCTTCTCATGATGTGCCTGCAAAATCTCAATTGTTTCTTATGTACTTCTATAGCTGTCTTCTTGTGTTGGCCTCTGAAAATTTCCTCATTAGTCTCTTTAGCTGTCCAGGGAACTCTCAACAGTCTTCTCAGAAATCATACCTCTGTCACTTCTAATCATCTTTTCTTAAATCTGTTTGCTTGAGTGTGATGTATAGAAAATATCATAATAGTGCTTATATTTTATAACTAACAGCAAATTTTGTTGGGAGAATTGTGATCAGCACAACACCAATTCTGCATCTCGTAGAAAAGTCTTTGGTAGCTATTTTAAACTGAGTGAATCTAATAGCTGTCGAGTGAGATTGAGCCAAACCTTTTCTCCTGGCAGACAAGTTGAAGAAAACAATAGAACAATAGATTTATTGCTGATTGGTGCTCTTGTCGCAGGTTGGGCAGGTTTGTTGATGACCTAGAAACTGTCTTGTCCAGTAATGTTGACCGGGACCAAATAATCAGACTGGTCAAAGATGTTCAGTTATTGCCAGAAATACTTGAGGCAGCGAGGAATGTTACTGTCAATATGGGTAAGTGTGGTCTTTATGTGATGTTGGTGTGAACCTTATCTAATGTCCAAGTGTGAACTTTATCTAATATGGGTTAGTGTGAGCTTTATCTAATATAGGTTAGTGTGAGCTTTATCTAATATCGGTTAGTGTGGACCTTATCGAATATGGGTTAATGTGAACCTTATCTAATATGGGTTAGTGTGAGGTTTATCCAATATAGGTTAGTGTGAGCTTTATCTAATATGGGGTAGTGTGGACCTTATCGAATATTGGTTAATGTGAACCTTATCTAATGTGGGTTAGTGTGAACCTTATCTAATATGGGTTACTGTGAACCTAATCTAATATGGGTTAGTGGGAATTTTATGAGGTGTGGTTTAGTATGAATCTTATCAATTGTGGTTTAATGTGAACTTTATCAGATGTGGGTGGGGTAGTGTGAACCTTATCAGATCTTGTAAATGCTAATGTTGTAAGATATATGTACATTTGGTTATTTGGTTATGGAAGGCCCCGGTATCACTGCAATCTAATTAAAATCCATAATTGCTCAACCGCCCGTGCCAGCGTTATATCTGAATTAATATCTCATCTCCCAAACAAAGAAAGGTAACTGTAGTCCCCATCGTAGCAGTCTCAGCACACGCAAAAAGACATAAGGCAAAACCACGCAGAAAGTAAACACAACCAACTGTTCCCTGTCATACGATATCATCATTCATCGAAAACAATTGGAATATCGAAACATAAAAACGGATGAGACACATAGCTCACGGAGTGCACAGAGCACTTAACTCAGTAGCTCCTGCAACAAGCCGGACTTGGAATATGAGGAAACTGCAACAAGGAACACTTTTCATGCATAGCCTTCAATTGTTCTCGCCGCCTATCCACCATATGCTGGAAGTTTACGTCCTCTTGAAAACGATGATCGTCATATAAAAAAAAAAATGTATAGTGCTTGATGATGTTAGGCCATCGTTGTTGACTCCAATTTCGAACATATAGACACACAGTGGGTCGTCAGATTATCCCAGTCGCACATCAAACAACAGACTATAAGATTAGCGTACGGCCAGTCTAGGGATATATGATGAACCATTACGATGATGTAGCACACAACAATGTTGCACACACAACAATTCGCTCCCTTTAGATTCCTGATTACTCTAGTGAAAGCAGCCTACGACGAACAAAACACGGTGCAAATTCCCTAAAGAGATAAAACTGCATCTGACGAAGCAGTTTACATTAATTATTAATATGTAAATAACTTGCGTCAAGGAATTCCAACAACGGTCATGAACAGCACCAATATGACGTAAAGTGCAGATCAAGTCTAGACGGTGGAACTTCGCATTGACAACACTTGATTTGTCAAAAAGGGATTGTTGCCGGCGTATGACTTCGCCTTAGTGGTGCAGATGTAATAAGTAGATCATCATTTTGACTTTAATGCAGAAAAGTGCAATGGAGAACCGAAATTAATTAGACCCCGAATGCACTTTCTGCAACGATCGAGAGAACATGACCTAGATCCACCATCTTGGGAAACAGAAGTCCATAGGTACATTTAAACATTAACAGATTTTGGTAAATTGAAATATTGACATATTTTTGGTAATTTGAAACATAGATAGATTTTGGTAATTAGAAATATTAACAGATTTTGGTAATTTGAAACATTGATAGATTTTGGTAATTAGAAATATTAACAGATTTTGGTAATTTGAAACATTGATAGATTTTGGTAATTTGAAACATTGATAGATTTTGGTAATTTGAAACATTGATAGATTTTGGTAATTTGAAATATAGATAGATTTTGGTAATTTGAAACATTGATAGATTTTGGTAATTTGAAACATTGATAGATTTTGTTAATTTGAAACATTGATAGATTTTGGTAATTTAAAACATTGACAGATTTTGGTAATTTGACACATTGACAGATTTTGGTAATTTAAACATTGACAGATTTTGGTAAATTGAAGCATTGACAGATTTTGGTAAATTGAAGCATTGACAGATTTTGGTAAATTGAAACATTGACAGATTTTGGTAATTTGAAACATTGACAGGTTTTGGTAAATTGAAACATTGACAGATTTTGGTAATTTGAAACATTGACAGGTTTTGGTAATTTGAAACATTGACAGGTTTTGGTAAATTGAAACATTGACAGATTTTGAGTGACCATGAAGTCAAACAGATTTAGTTACAGTGAACCTCAAAATCCATAAAATCTATTCAAACAGTTTGTCATTATGTTCACTATATTATTATCATGTTTATGTGGAGAGTTTGTTATTATATTCAATATATTATTATCACATTTATGTGAAAACTTCATCGCTGGTTTTAGAACACAATCATAACATTTATGTGGACAGTTTGTCATTATGTTCATGACATAAGCTAATTAATTTTGCAACTAAAAAATTTCAGGGTCCATAACTGTGCGACTCTCAGATGTCTTAATAAGCAGATACAACTTGACACAAGCTTTTGCCAATCAGAACATAAATTTGTCCAGCAAAGCCATTGAGACTCTTCTAAATGCCTCCTTTGATTTTCAGAAGGTAATATCTGTAGCAGATGGTGAGCCCCTTATATTTGCACTATGTTAGAAGATTAGTAACTTATCTGTAAACTATAACAGAAGAATATAACTTTATCTGTAAACTATAACAGAAGAATATAACTTTATCTGTAAACTATAGCAGAAGAATATAACTTTATCTGTAAACTATAGCAGAAGAATATAACTTTATCTGTAAACTATAGCAGAAGAATATAACTTTATCTGTAAACTATAGCAGAAGAATATAACTTTATCTGTAAACTATAACAGGAAAATTAAAACCTGATCTGTAAACTATAACAGAAGAATATAACTTTATCTGTAAACTATAGCAGAAGAATATAACTTTATCTGTAAACTATAGCAGAAGAATATAACTTTATCTGTAAACTATAACAGGAAAATTAAAACCTGATCTGTAAACTATAACAGAAGAATATAACTTTATCTGTAAACTATAACAGGAAAATTAAAACCTGATCTGTAAACTATAACAGGAAAATTAAAACCTGATATGTAAACTATAACAGAAGATTATTAAGAAAATTAGCATATAACTGTAAACTATAAAAACTATAAATTTATATATCTAAAACTATATATTTGTTAACTATAACAGAAGATTAACACTTTTACTGGAAACTATAAGAAAAAGTTAACACCATTTTCTGTAAACTATAATAGAAAATTAACATCTTATCTGTGAACTAAAAAAGAAGAGTAGCACCTTATTCGTAACTGTACCAAAAAAATTCTCACCTTTTCTGTAAACTGTAACAGACAAAAATTAACATAAAATTGTATGTTACATATTAACTAAAGGGAAGACAGGACAAAAAAATTAATGTTTTAACCAAAGGCCTTCATCAGTGCTAAGTTAAACTATATCAGAATATTAGCACCTTATTTGTGAACTAAAATAGAAGATTAGCAAATTATCTGTGAACTAAAATAGAAGATTAACTAGCATCTAATCTGTGAATTCTCAAAACAACAGAAATGGAATCTAGTGGTCACAGACCAAGCAACTTGATGATTTAGACTTTGCTGATGACATAGCTCTTCTATCACACAGCCATCAACAGTTGCAGGATAAAATGAGCATACTTGATGAGAGATCACAACAGCTAGAACTGAAAATTAATAAAGATAAGACCAACATTATGAGAATTAATGTAGTTGGCAATAACTAAATAAAATTAGGAGAAATACCTCTACTAGACGTACAATCTTACATATATCTGGGAGGTAATATAGATAAAGAGGAAGGAACAGAAAATTATACCAAAATAAGGATATCAAAAGCAAGAGGAGCTTTTGTTGCATTGAGAAACATATGGAAGTCCAAAGAAATTAGGTTAAATACAAAAATAAAAATTTTCAACTCCAATGTTAAGTCAGTCTTATTATATGGCTGTGAAACATGGAGAACAACAAAATTGACAATCATGAAGATACAGACTTTCATTAATGGATGCTTGCACAGAATAAAAGGATGGAAATGGCAGGACAAAATCACCAACATAGAATTATGGAAATGTACCAGTCAAATACCAGTGGGTAAAGAGATACAGCGAAGACGGTGCGCTGGATAGGACGCACACTGCAGAAGCCAAATTAGAGTATTACACAACAGGCTCTTTTTTGGAATCCCCAGAGGAAAAGACAAAGAGGAAGACCAAAGAATTCTTGGAGAAGACAGAAGCAGAGATGAAGATGATGGGGAAGACATGGAATGATCTTAAAAGAATGGCAAAAAAAAGAACGACTTGGAAAGTGTTTGTTGAAGACCTATGCTCCACAAGGAGCTAAAAAGGTAGAAGAAAAATCTGTGAACTGGTGAGAAGTTATATATTTGTGTATCAACTTTTGTTCAAGAGGTAATGAAAAAAAGATGTAGAGGTGTTCATTTGATTCATCCTCATATGCTTGCAATCTGAATATGTTTTCTTTGAACTTAACAATTTCTTGATCAGTTAACTCTATGATTAATATGGTCTGGTCTGATAGCTCTATGATTAATATGATCTGGTCTGATAGCTGTATGATTAATACTACCTGGTCTGATAGCTCTATGATTAATATTACTTGGTCTGATAACTCTCTGATTAATATGACCTGGTTTGATAACTCTATGATTAATATGACCTGGTCTGATCATTCACAATTCAGGTTCTAGCAGTCATCAGCAACAGCAATAACAGGACACAGCTGGAGGATCTTGTGACCTTCATGTACAGCTGGTTCCAGTTTGGTTCATCCAATGTTTCAAACACTGTGATTGTTGAGCAGATCATGAATATCACTTGTAATGATAAGGTTCGAGTATAGATATTTGACTTATAACTTGATTCATTAAATTGTTTGTGTGTGCTTATGATTTGTTGGGTTTTCTATTTTGTTTTGTTTATATTTACATATGATTTTTTTTTCTTAGTGTAGTCTCTTATTTATATAGAGTTTATTTTGTTTTCTGCATAGTCCTGTATTTGCATATAATTTACCAATAGTATTTTATGGCAATATTTGTCTTCAGAATAGGATATTTAATTGGAAATATTGTTGTACCTTTATGTTTTTGTATTTAATTTTCTGATGTAACCCCTAACACTCATCAATGTCTCATTGTAAGGTTCCATACATCTTGAACTTCTGACAATCTTTCAACACTTTGAAATCCAGAAGTGACAGAAATCAAATCTCTTGTACATAAAACTTTACCAATTCATTATTTACTGGTATTCTTCTGTTGCACAATGAGCTTTGTTTTTTCTTATAATTTCAGAGTACATTTTATACACATTTTGTATAGTTACTACTTTGTTTTTTGTATGGTTTTATTATTCAGTTTTCTTTGATTGTTCTTTTGCGTACTTCTCCTATACGTCAAGTGTGTGTACATTTAGCAGTACCTAACTCACTTTGTATGTGTGTGTATGTGTCATTGAAAGAGATAGACAGAAATGGCATGAGAAAAGTTGAGTTTTAAGATTTGTTTTTTAATGCAACATTATTCTGAACAAGTTGACCAATTATTTTCAGATTCTGTTTGAGTACTTTGACTTTGAAAATGTAGCAGACGTCATGGACTTGCAGACACAATTGTGTAACCTGAGCCCTGCAAACATGTCCCAGCTGGTGGAGGACATTAATAAGGACATTGACAGAAACAAGATTTTCAGAGAGGTGTGTCTGGTTAAAAAATAAACTTCCAATAGACGGATGGCTGGAATAGCTGTACCTTGTGTTCTTTAATATTCTTCTTTCCAACTCCTCTAGATGTTGCATAGGGCTTGTAGTGTTTTTCATCATCCATCTCTAATCTGGGCAAGATGTTTGATCTTGTTAAATGAATCAATGTCTGCCAACTTTATTTCTTGAGCAGATTTTTCTGCATGACTCATTATATTGTTACTAGATTCTACAATATCTGTGGCTTCCCCATTCAGAGCTTTCTCTGGGCAAGTCTCAGGGTGAGATTGTCAGTCCCATGCTCAATCTTTACATGGCAAGACAGAAATAAACACATCCTCCATCTTGAATCATATAAGAAATCTGTTCTTTATAGAGGGAGCTACGATAGCTCAGTGGTTAGTGAACTGGACTACAAAGGACAAGAGGTAAAGTTCGATCCCAACTGATGGCTTCCGGGTTCACCCAGCCTTAAAAGGGTACCGGTTTTTATTCTGGGAAAGTAAAGCGGCACGAGCATAATACCGACCACATTACCCCAAAAAATTATGTGCTGAAGGTCTGTAAAATTTATGGTCACTAACACCATATTCCCTATAAGCCACTTGGCATGACGGGGGGCTCTTTACTTTTTTTTACTATTCTTTCTAGCATATATTTATTTTCACATGTTTTTTGCATATCTTGTGTTTTTCTGTTTTTAAATACATATTTTATTACATCTTCTATATAAAGTGTGTGTGTTAAATTTTGTTCCTATTTAGTCAAGATCACTTAATAAATCATGTTTGAATGCACTTTAATTACCTAACAATGATTGCCTCTTCAATTACATTGCAGATCAGGGAAATCTTTTTGAATGTGACAGGAGATATGCCAGACGTTGATCTGGAACTTCTGAGCAAAATCCCACAAATAATTGCAGATGTAAGTTCTTTACATGAGTTTTAATATTTCTAATGACCAGAGTGTAATATGGCCAATAACTAGTCTGTAATATGGCAAATGACTGGACTGGAAAATGTCTTTTGATTGGTTTATTATATGCCGTATGTCTGGTCTGTAAAAAAATCTTTCATCTGGTCTCTAATATGTTATATGTCTGGCCTGTAAAATGTCTCTCATCCCATCTGTAATGTTTCAGCTCTGGTCTACAGCAATATGTGTAATGTCTGGTCTCTAACATGTTTAATGTCTGGTTTGTAATGTGTCATGTCTGGTTTGTAATGTCTCATGTCTGGTTTGTAATGTGTCATGTCTGGTCTGAAATATGACCAATGTCTGGTTTTGTTATACATCTGATATCTGGTCTGTAATATTTTATAGGTCTGGTCTGTAAAATGTCTCTCATCTTGTCTGTAATGTTTCAGCTCTGGTCTACAGCAATATGTTTGATGTGTGGTTTGTAATGTCTATTGTCTGGTTTGTAATGTCTCATGTCTGGTTTGTAATGTCTCATGTCTGGTTTGTAATGTCTATGTCTGGTTTGTAATGTGTCATGTCTGGTTTGTAATGTCTCATGCCTGGTTTGTAATGTCTCATGTCTGGTTTGTAATGTCTCATGCCTGGTTTGTAATGTGTCATGTCTGGTTTGTAATGTCTCATGTCTGGTTTGTAATGTGTCATGTCTGGTCTGAAATATGACCAATGTCTGGTTTTGTTATACATCTGATATCTGGTCTGTAATATTTTATAGGTCTGGTCTGTAAAATGTCTCTCATCTTGTCTGTAATGTTTCAGCTCTGGTCTACAGCAATATGTGTATTGTCTGGTCTATAATGTCTATTGTCTGGTTTGTAATGTCTCATGTCTGGTTTGTAATGTCTCATGTCTGGTTTGTAATGTCTCATGTCTGGTTTGTAATGTCTATTGTCTGGTTTGTAATGTCTCATGCCTGGTTTGTAATGTCTCATGTCTGGTTTGTAATGTGTCATGTCTGGTTTGTAATGTCTCATGTCTGGTTTGTAATGTGTCATGTCTGGTCTGAAATATGACCAATGTCTGGTTTTTTTATACATCTGATATCTGGTCTGTAATATTTTATAGGTCTGGTCTGTAAAATGTCTCTCATCTTGTCTGTAATGTTTCAGCTCTGGTCTACAGCAATATGTGTATTGTCTGGTCTGTAATGTCTCATGTCTGGTTTGTAATGTCTCATGTCTGGTCTGTAATGTCTATTGTCTGGTTTGTAATGTCTCATGTCTGGTTTGTAATGTGTCATGTCTGGTTTGTAATGTCTCATGTCTGGTTTGTAATGTGTCATGTCTGGTCTGAAATATGACCAATGTCTGGTTTTGTTATACATCTGATATCTGGTCTGTAATATTTTATATGTCTGATCTGTAAAATGTCTTTCATCTTGTCTGTAATGTTTCAGCTCTGGTCTACAGCAATATGTTTGATGTGTGGTTTGTAATGTCTATTGTCTGGTTTGTAATGTCTCATGTCTGGTTTGTAATGTCTCATGTCTGGTTTGTAATGTCTATTGTCTGGTTTGTAATGTCTCATGTCTAGTCTGTAATACATCTAATGTCTGGTTTGTAATATCTAATGTCTGGTTTGTGATGTCTTATGTCTGGTTTGTAATGTGTCATATCTGATCTGAAATATGTCTAATGTCTGGTTTGTGATATCTAATGTCTGGTTTGTGATGTCTTATGTCTGGTTTGTAATGTGTCATATCTGATCTGAAATATGTCTAATGTCTGGTTTTGTAATATCTAATGTCTGGTTTGTAATATCTAATGTCTGGTTTGTGATGTCTTATGTCTGGTTTGTAATATCTAATGTCTGGTTTGTGATGTCTTATGTCTGGTTTGTAATGTGTCATATCTGATCTGAAATATGTCTAATGTCTGGTTTTGTAATATGTCTAATGTCTGTTCTATAATATGTCTGATATCTGGTTTCTGTCATATGGTAGATGACAAAATTGCCTGAACCAATTGTTGGAATGTTGATAAAATTTCTGGGTTGCTACCAATCATCATTAACACTAAAACTAAGTAGAATCCATCAACAAAAACTAGTCTTCATCAACAATCACTTTAACCCTAGATTAAGATTCCTCTACCTGTGACTCATGTTGTCATAATTCATTAGTAAAAATGACTACCATTGAAATATAACATTTTGAGTTTTGAGAATCAAACTTTTCTTTGAACTTTTCCTACACAGCAGTGTGTTTACACAAGATGAGAAACGGGGATGGGATGCTGCAATCATTTCCTGATTTATGGTCGATTTGTAGCCTGAAACTCAACCACATGGCCCACCCCTTCCCTGCCCATCTTTCTCTATTCACACGACTGCCATCAGCCATAATTTTAGCCCATATGTTCGGTGCCCTCTTCATGTAGTTCACTGACTCTCCCATGTTATAAAGGTTTCTTTGATGTCAATGGCCATGGAGATTTACCCCATCATGAGAAAAAAAGGAAGGGAAAATAACACATTTCTTGGAAATTGGCTGATTTAAAAAAAAACCTGCATGTTTATGATACCTATAGTACATGAATAAAAAAGAAATCCAGCATCAAAGGAAATGAATCAACTCAGGGAGGTCACTAGAAGTGATTATTAGGAAGGTATAGGGAGGGGAAGGGAATGTTTCTCCATGGGAAACTGTCAAATTAAAAAAAAAATTATTTTGAAGGGGCATTTTTTGCTAAAGGATCATAATCTAGGATTAATGCTAACAAGTCTTTATCAATACCTTTTCACACACTGTTCAATATTCATTAATACTCCCAGTTTTAAACACCACTAATAGTATCTAGTCTAATAGTATCTAGTCTAATAGTATCTAGTCTAATAGTATCTAGGCTAATAGTATCTAGCCTAATAGTATCTAGTCTAATAGTATCTAGTCTAATAGTATCTAGCCTAATAGTAGGTAGTCTAATAGTATCTAGTCTAATAGTATCTAGTCTAATAGTATCTAGTCTAATAGTATCTAGCCTAATAGTATCTAGTCTAATAGTATCTTGCCTAATAGTATCTAGCCTAATAGTATCTAGCCTAATAGTATCTAGCCTAATAGTATCTAGCCTAATAGTATCTAGTCTAATAGTATCTAGTCTTATAGTATCTAGTCTAATAGTATCTAGTCTAATAGTATCTAGTCTAATAGCATCTAGTCTAATAGTATCTAGTCTAATAGTATCTAGTATAATAGTATCTAGTCTAATAGTATCTAGTCTAATAGTATCTAGTCTAATAGTATCTTGTCTAATAGTATCTAGTCTAATAGTATCTAGTCTAATAGTATCTAGTCTAATAGTATCTAGTCTAATAGTATCTAGTCTAATAGTATCTAGCCTAATAGTATCTAGCCTAATAGTATCTAGTTTAATAGTATCTAGTCTAATAGTATCTAGCCTAATAGTATCTAGTTTAATAGTATCTAGTCTAATAGTATCTAGCCTAATAGTATCTAGTTTAATAGTATCTAGTCTAATAGTATCTAGCCTAATAGTATCTAGTTTAATAGTATCTAGCCTAATAGTATCTAGTTTAATAGTATCTAGTCTAATAGTATCTAGCCTAATAGTATCTAGTTTAATAGTATCTAGTCTAATAGTATCTAGCCTAATAGTATCTAGTTTAATAGTATCTAGTCTAATAGTATCTAGCCTAATAGTATCTAGTTTAATAGTATCTAGTCTAATAGTATCTAGCCTAATAGTATCTAGTTTAATAGTATCTAGTCTAATAGTATCTAGCCTAATAGTATCTAGTTTAATAGTATCTAGTCTAATAGTATCTTGTCTAATAGTATCTAGTCTAATAGTATCTAGTCTAATAGTATCTAGTCTAATAGTATCTAGTCTAATAGTATCTAGCCTAATAGTATCTATGTGTCCACTGACGTGATTAGATACATTTTTGTTCCTTCTATAAACATTAGATGAATTCAAAACTTTCAGCATTGTTTATCATGAGAGTCGCTGACAAATTGTGGCCAAATTCTTAATATCGAGATATCTTTGTTGAAGTAGTGTGATTGTATCATGACGATCATGTAACATATTTAATAATAGACCAATTTCATGGCCTGACAGCAACATAACTAGAAGCTGTCAGCAACTCATAGCTGATGGCTTGCACCAGGATCGGTGAACCAGAACCATCCAGACCCTCCATCTCTTCTTGATGTCTCTAAAAACAGACTATCCAATCTAGCCTGGCCAAGTGAGTAAGGATCCAAGGGGAAGGTATCATCATCATCGAGTGCCGTCTCCGCATCGAAGGTTGGCTACCATGGAGCGCCATTCCACTCTGTCTCTTGCTTTGATGGTGCAGATTGCCATAGGCTGACTTGTCCATCTTTTGATGTTACTCGTCCATGTTAGTCTTGGTCTGCCTCTGCCTCTTTTACCTTGTATTTTCCCTTCTAATATTACTTTAATTAGACTGTTGTGTCTTTTAACATGACCAAAAAATTTCATTTGTCTTGCTCTAATTGTGTTTAGTAGTTCTTTTTTCATTTTTAGTTTGTTTAAAACTTCTTCGTTTGTTTTCTTTTCTTTCCATCCAATGCTACCTATTCTTCTATAAATCCACATTTCAAAGGCATCAAATTTCTGTACTGTTTTCTGGTCTAATGTCCATGTTTCTGCACCATACAGGAATATTGAGAAGATGTAACATTTTCCTATTCTTAGTTTCAGCCCTGGTGTTATTTGTTTTGTTGTTAGTATATTTTTCATGGCATTGAAATTACTTTTTGTCATTCCTATTCTTTTATTTATTTCAGTTGTACATTTTCCATCACTGGTTATAGTATGTCCCAGGTAGTTGTAGCTCTGGAATGTCTCTAGATGTATTCCTTCCACTTTGATATTTAATTGTAGGTCTTGAGAATTTTCTTTGTCTATGATCATAGTTTTAGTCTTTTTTATATTCATATCTAGTCCATATTTTTTGCTTGTCATGTTTATTACATTAAGTAATTGTTGTAGATCTTTAGGATTTTCTGCTAGTAGTACAGTATCATCAGCATATCTTAGGTTATTGATTATCTTCCCATTAATGTTAAGGCCTGGCATCTCATTGATGTTTTTAAAGATTTGCTCAGTGTATAAATTAAACAAGCTTGGTGATAGGATGCATCCTTGTCTTACTCCTCTTTTTATATCAATGGGTGTGGAATTCTCCTTGTTATATTTTGGAAGGTATCCTGGTACTCAAAAATGCCATACTGATGTTGGATGTTTTAGGCTGCAAGGCTCAAGTATCACATTTCTTCTGCAAACCTCAACACAATATATCTCTGCCCAGTTAATGTCCTTTTAAAGGCAGATGACAAAGAAGTCAATCAATTCCTCTAGTAGTCATTGAATGAATGCCAGAAAGAGACCTATTGAAACACTGAATGTGATTACATTGGTGTACATAATGCCGATGTTTGTTATAGAACCTGACAATGTTCATTAGTTGTTGTTATCAGTTATAATATACATGCTGGTACTATCAACTCGATTGAGACTGGATTTAATTCTTTCTCTCTGTCTATCCACAGCTGAGGGGATTACCCAGTTTGGGTGCCCTCCTTCGTGACATGTCTGATCTTGTATCAGTGGTATCCTCTTCAGCAGTCAATGGTTCCGGAGACAACAACTGGATGTCATCATTGGGTTCTCTGTTTTGTTCTGGAAATAATTCTACGCTGAACTTTGGCAACAGTAATCTAAACATTGATACACAAGCACAAAGTGAGGAGCAGTTGGCTGACAGAAAAACCAAAAGAGATGAAGAATATATGAAAACCATGATGAAATATGAGGCAAATGGCATATGTGAGTTCGGACATCTGACAGGCATTGATAACTGTCGTCTTAGTTCTCTATTTTGTCAACCTCATTGACAGTTACTAGGAAATACCAGTTTAGATTGTATACACCCTATGATGCAGGTGCTCTGTAAAGTTTGCTTTGTGTACCTCATTGACAGCTACTGAGCAATCTTAGCTTTGTGTACATCATTGACAGCTACTGAGCAATCTTAGCTTTGTGTACATCATTGACAGCTACTGAGCAATCTTAGCTTTGTGTACATCATTGACAGCTACTGAGCAATCTTAGCTTTGTGTACCTCATTAACAGCTACTGAGCAATCTTAGCTTTGTGTACATCATTGACAGCTACTGAGCAATCTTAGCTTTGTGTACTTAATTGATATATGCTGTCTAATTTTCACCTTGTACATGATATTAACATTATCTCTTTAACTTCATACACTTCATTGACTCACTTTATACACCTCATTTATATATGTTGTTTAATTTTCACCTTGTACACCTTCTTAACACTATCTTTCTAACTTTCACTTTGTACATCTTATTAACATTATATCTCTGACTTTCACTTTGTACGCATCATTGACTCATTTTGTACACCACTTTGATATTTGCTCTCTAACTTTCACTTTTTTACTCATAATTTACTCACTTTGTTCACATCATTAACATCTTTCTAACTTTGTACAACTCATTGGCTCACTTTGTACACCACATTAATCAACTTTGTTGATCAGTAACCCTCACATTGATACATCATTAACATCTTTCTAACTTTGTACAACTCATTGACTCACTTTGTACCACATTGACTCACTTTGTACACCACATTAATCAACTTTGTTGATCAGTAACCCTCACATTGATACATCATTAACATCTTCTGTATAGGTCTTTTCTTGCTTTTGTTCTCATTCATAACAATCATTTTGATGTCTTCTGTTATATGTTTTATATTTGTGTGCCTTTCATTCTCAGGTAAGACCTATTGAAAGTAAAATAATGGTGACAGTGAAGATAACATTCACAGATTGGTCTTGTAATTTCTTACAGCCTCAGCCTGTGCTTCTCTGTTTGCCAGCTTCAAGGAGCAGAGTTCTACAAGAGTATTGTGGCAACAGTTGGAGCCTATTGTGCTTGGTGTCATCAACTATGCACCTAATACAACAGTTGCTAATACAATTATCAAAGAGGTACAGACCATTTCTTTTGTCCATGCCAAAGGCCTGATACCATTTGTTTACACTGGTATTGTGAAGTGAGTTGCTGTGATATGGTGGAAAGAGAAAACCTGACTATTGATTGTTTGTTAAGTTATCATCCTGCTAGAATATGAGGGTACTGTTGAGTGTAGAAGATTATAGGAGAGGCACAAGCTTGACCTGTGAGTGTGCTTGAAAAATTAGAATGAGTGGAAGGCAGTCTCTAAGAGATGCTGGAAGTGCAGAAGAATATAGGACAAAGGGGGGGTATGTGAAACTTTGTGGTGATAAAGGAAAGATGATATCTTAGACTGAAGTGATTACAAAATGAAGACACTTTATTTAGGATGCTGAGGGTCTGATATGTCATAAGATGTAATGGTCTGAACAAGACCATCCTGCAAGGACTAGGGATATTATAAGGCTAAAGATGGAGAGATAGAGAAAGGCAAGAATATATTGATGATATCAAAGACTGAACAGGGGAAACATTTGAACAAACCCAGATACTGGCTAACAATAGGGTAAAATGGCAAACTGTTTTGAATAATTCATTATGTTGCAAGTTGATTGATAATTCAGCCTCTTAAAGTCCCTAAGCCCATGACAGATGGGGCCTGACAGATGATGAAACTGTACAGGTTCTGGTTGAATTGTTTCGTTATTTCTTTTAGTTAATTCATTCAAGTTCATTCAATTGCAGCTGGTTCTGCCGCTAATGGCTTTGTTGTGTGCAAGCAGCATGATAGTGATAGATGCTGGTTGATTACATTTGGTGGCCGTCATTTGTAGAGAGAGCATGACTACAAGGTGTGGGTTGAAGAATGTGCTGAATTTTCAGATGCTGGAGTAGTTCCTTTGGAACATTCATGTTTTTTTTTCTTTCTTTCTAGGCAAACAGAACATTTGACTCTATAGCAAATATATTTACTTTAGGTGAAAGTCTAGACAACTTTTTGCCTCAGCTAAACTCATTTGTGAGGCAAAACATCAGTGCTTTAAGGGTGAGTTTTAGTTTTTTTTTTGTTTTGACTTAACTGACTGTCTAATCTATCTATCTGTCGACCTTTCGAGCCGTAATCAGGCCCATGGGGCATAGACTCAGATAATCTTTCTGTTTTGAAATTTTCTTTTTAGCAGTCTCAAACCTTGCAAAGAGATCTTTTATAAAATCTTGCCATTTGTTTCTGTTCTGCGCAAGCATCTCGATCTCATTGAGGGAGCCGATTCCTGCTGCCCTTGCTTCTCTGATCAATGTTCTTCTCAATGTTTCTCTGGGTTGGTCTCTTTTCCTCCTACCTGTTGTTTCCCACTTGAGGAATTGCTTTGCTTTTTGGTTATTATCTCTCCTCATCACATGTCCGTCATATGTCCATCATCTTTTCTTGATTACTGATTATATTATTGGTTGATTGGTGATTTCTCTAATTTCCATGTTTGTTTTGAATTCGTTCCACGCTATGCCAAGTATTTTTCTTAGACATTTATTTTCAAATACGTTCAACTTTGTTTCTATATTTCATGTTGTTTTCCAGCTCTCACATGCATACATAAGGGGTGATAGTACGTTTGATTTGAACAGCCTAAGTTTTGTTTTCATGCTGATGTGTTTTGATTTCCACATCTTTTCAAGGCTTCTGAAAGACATTGCTGCTTTAGCTATTCTGATTCTAATTTATATACAGTTTTCCCCTTCCTGATCAATGTGACTTCCTAGACAAAGTGATCAATCTCTTCCACTGTTTTGTTTTCAATGTATATTCTTTTCATCTGTTGGAACCAAGTTTTTTTGTGACTTTAGTCTTTTCATGATTGATCTCAAGCCCTATTTTACTGGTCATTGATAATGGAAGGGTTACATTTGCATAATTTTAGGGTCTCATTTGCATTATCATGACTTAGGTAATTTCAGTTAAAGAATGTGTCCCAAGCAGGCATAACACTACAGACACTCACACCAACACTACAGACACAACAACACTACAGACATTCACACCAACACTACAGACTCTCACACCAACACTACAGACATTCACACCAACACTACAGACACACCAACACTACAGACACAACAACACTACAGACATTCACACCAACACTACAGACTCTCACACCAACACTACAGACACTCACACCAACACTACAGACACAGCAACACTACAGACACAGCAACACTGCAGACACAGCAACACTACAGACACTCATGCCAACACTACAGACTCAGCAACACTACAGACACAGCAATACTACAGACACTCACACCAACACTACAGACACAGCAACACTACAGACACAGCAACACTACAGACACAGCAACACTACAGACACTCATGCCAACACTACAGACTCAGCAATACTACAGACACTCACAGCAACACTACAGACACAGCAATACTACAGACACTCACACCAACACTACAGACACTCACAGCAACACTACAGACACAGCAACACTACAGACACAGCAACACTACAGACACTCACACCAACACTACAGACACAGCAACACTACATACACTCACACCAACACTACAGCCACAGCAACACTACAGATACAGCAACACTACAGACACTCACACCAACACTACAGACACAGCAACACTACAGACACTCACACCAACACTACAGACACAGCAACACTACAGACACTCACACCAACACTACAGACAGACACACCAACACTACAGATACTCACACCAACACTACAGACACAGCAACACTACAGCCACAGCAACACTACAGACACAGCAACACTACAGACACTCACACCAACACTACAGCCACAGTAACACTACAGACACAGCAACACTACAGACACAGCAACACTACAGACACTCACACCAACAATATAGACACGCACACCAACACTACAGATACTCACACCAACACTACAGATATTCACACCAACACTACAGCCACAGCAACACTACAGAAAATCACACCAACACTACAGACACAGCAATACTACAGACACTCACACCAACACTACAGACACAGCAATACTACAGACACTCACACCAACACTACAGCCACAGCAACACTACAGACACAGCAACACTACAGACACTCACACCAACACTACAGACACAGCAACACTACAGACACTCACACCAACACTACAGCCACAGCAACACTACAGATACTCACACCAACACTACAGATACTCACACCAACACTACAGCCACAGCAACACTACAGAAAATCACACCAACACTACAGACACAGCAATACTACAGACACTCACACCAATACTACAGCCACAGCAACACTACAGACACAGCAACACTACAGACACTCACACCAACACTACAGACACAGCAACACTACAGACACTCACACCAACACTACAGCCACAGCAACACTACAGATACAGCAACACTACAGACACTCACACCAACACTACAGACACAGCAACACTACAGACACTCACACCAACACTACAGACAGACACATCAACACTACAGATACTCACACCAACACTACAGACACAGCAACACTACAGCCACAGCAACACTACAGACACAGCAACACTACAGACACTCACACCAACAATATAGACACACACACCAACACTACAGATATTCACACCAACACTACAGCCACAGCAACACTACAGAAAATCACACCAACACTACAGAGACAGCAACACTACAGACACTCACACCAACACTACAGAGACAGCAACACTACAGACACTCACACCAACACTACAGTCACAGCAACACTACAGCCACAGCAACACTACAGACACAGCAACACTACAGACACAGCAACACTACAGACAGACACACCAACACTACATACATTTACACCAACACTACAGACACAGCAACACTACAGACACTCACACCAACACTACAGACACTCACACCAACACTACTACAGACACAGTAACTCTACAGACACTCACACCAACACTACAGACACTCACACCAACACGACAGACACAGCAACTCTACAGACACTCACACCAACACTACAGACACAGCAACACTACAGACACTCACACCAACACGACAGACACAGCAACTCTACATAAACTCACACCAACACTACAGACACAGCAACTCTACAGACACTCACACCAACACTACAGACACTCACACCAACACGACAGACACAGCAACTCTACAGACACTCACACCAACACTACAGACACAGCAACACTACAGACACTCACATCAACACTATAGACACGCACACCAACACTACAGACACAACAACTCTACAGACACTCACACAAACACTACAGACACTCACACCAACATTACAGACACAGCAACACTACAGACACTCATATCAACATTACAGACACTCACGGTAACACTACAGACACTTACACCAACACTA
This sequence comes from Megaustenia siamemsis, assembly GCA_032433765.1. Taxonomy (NCBI): domain Eukaryota; kingdom Metazoa; phylum Mollusca; class Gastropoda; order Stylommatophora; family Ariophantidae; genus Megaustenia; species Megaustenia siamemsis. Next base: position 95,461,160 of record JAVIAB010000139.1, on the reverse strand, counting down.
CAGACATCTACAGCAACACTACAGACACACCAACACTACAGACACACCAACACTACAGACACTCGCAGTAACATTACACCAACACTACAGACACAGCAACTTTACAGATACTCACACCAACACTACAAACACTCATATCAACATTACAGACACTTACACCAACACTACAGACATCTACAGCAACACTACAGACATCTACAGCAACACTACAGACACTCATATCAACATTACAGACACTCACACCAACACTACAGACACTCATATCAACATTACAGACACACCAACATTTTCAACACTTACACCAACACTACAGACACTCACACCAACACTACAGACACTCATATCAACATAGACACTTGCACCAACATTACAGACATTCATATCAACATTACAGACACTTACACCAACACTACAGACACTCATATCAACATTACAGACACTTACATCAACATTACAGTCACTTACACCAACATTACAGACACTTACACCAACACTACATACACTCACACCAACACTACAGACACTCATCAACATTACAGACACTTACACTAACACTACAGACACTTACACCAACACCACATACACTCATATCAACATTACAGACACTTACACCAACACTACAGACACTTACACCAACACTACATACACTTACACCAACACTACAGACACTTACATCCAACACTACAGACATTTACAGCAACACTACAGTTACACACAGCAATATTGCAGATACTTGAAACTGATAAGATACAAATAAAATAAAATGCAATGCCATACAGATAGAACAGTCAACACCTGTGTGATCAGTTATTATCATACATATCTCACCTGAGGCAGGAGATTGTATTCCAGAGTTGAACTTACAACCACATGGAGAGGCGCAACTATGCAAGGGAAAAAAAAAAGTATAAATATATGTTGTAGTTTTATGGGTAGGTGACTAGACTGAATGCAGCATTTTAACTCAGATAGTATACAAGGACAAGTACAGGACTAATTATCTATTTGAAGCTACTGTTATCATTGTTTGTCATGTACATTAGTTTTTATAATTGATTGAATATTTCTGTTACATCTAAGACAAATCCCTCTTGCGACATCTCTCCTAGGCATACATTAGTTTTGAGATTGTGTTTTTGTTGAGAGTTTAGCATAGAGAAATGCTGCCAACAGTGTTTATAAATTACATTGACTAGTTTTGAGAATATGCCATGGAGACAATCTGCCAACAGAGTTTATAAATTACATTGACTAGTTTTGAGAATATGCCATGGAGACATGCTGCCAACAGTGTTTATAAATTACATTTACTTCTTTATTGTCATTCCTTTCCCAATAAAAATCCTTCTAGAACTTTTTTGGAAGTCCATCATGTAAGAATGTGATCTATGTCATGAAGAGATTCCAACCACTCTACCAGTCCAGATGGCCACCACTGTTTGGGAATGCCCTTGCAGGTTTCAATGAGTCCATTTGTGAGCAGTTGTCAGATCTTTTGGAAACAAATGGATCATCTGATTCATACACATGGGAGCAGGCGTTGAACAGAACACAGAATTTGCTGTCGGAAGTTAAGCCATATTTAAAGGTAGGTCCGAAGTTGTCCATGAACGGTGAATACAATCAGTGAAACTTTTGGAAAATTCTATCTCTCTGTCTATTGTCCTTTCAAGCCGAAGACAGCACATAGGGCAGAACCACAATCTCAAAAACAGAAACCTTGCGTGCCAAAGTGGCACATATTACAGAGATCACTGCTTCTAAAATCTATGGCTCTGTTTCCATAACAATACTTTTTACAATGACAGCTTGTCAAGCCATCGATCAACCTCCTTAGTCGCCTCTTGCAACATGCCTGGAAGGTCACAGTGTCACTATTCTTTACTTCCCTCATAATGAGGCCCCGGTAACACACAGGAATTTGGAAAATTAGTGCAAGTGAATACAATCAGTGAAACTTTTGGAAAGTTAGTGCAGCAAAAGCAATCAATTTATTATACTACTACATTATACTACCACCAAATAATATTAAATCTACTTCCAGAATATGAACATAGTCTTGATAAATATCTGCATCAGTTTGATTCTAGCATGTTCATATACATGTTTTAGAAATTGTTGAACTCTGAAACATTGTTTTTATGTGTTGTTTTTTTTCATTGTATTAGGGAGCTACTGTAAGGAAAACATTGATTTAAATCATGGTAATGTCAATAATTTTTTTGTTTCTATTGGGGTGATAAAATCTCAGATCCAAACATTTTGTGGCAACTGCACTGGTCAAGCAGCCTTTATTCTCCAGTCTTATAAATCCTTCAGCAGACCCCAGTAATGGGAACATGTTGTAAACATGGTTACGTACATAAGTAAGGATGGTACGTACATTTCAGCTGAATATTCTCTAGTTTGTTACAACATATTGTAACATAACATAAATGTAACTAACATAGTAACAATTTCTGAAAATATTTCCCTGTGTTTCAGTGCTTCAACTTGAACAAGTTTGTGGGCTACCCAGACCAAGCATCACTTATAAGTGCCAGCTTGATCAACATTGACAATAACACATTTTTATCAGGTACATAATTTTTGCTTGCCTTGCACCAGTTATATCCTATTTCAGAGTTTCTTTCTAGATTTCAGGTTATTGAGTTATTTGCGGGTCATCATCATTGCACTCCGAACATGTCCATATGTGCTCAGACCCCCTCCTCAGCAATTCCCTCAGTGTCCAGCGACTGACGACTCCAGTTCTGTGTTGGTTGATAAGTCTTCTTACAAGGCCACTAAGTTTCTCATTTCTGGCTGTGCCCATCTTAACTCCCATTTCCATCATCCGAAGAAGTGATGTGGATCTGTGTTTGTCGAAGTCCTGTGCTCTTCCCACATCTCGGAGGGCATTGATGATGTCCGCCCGATCCATTGGTTGCCCGTCCTCAACGACAGCACAGCTAGCCAACCTGTCCGCTCTTTCATTTCCCCGTACTCCCGCATGTCCAGGAACATAGACAAAGGTGACCTTACTTCAGGTATCCATGTCTAAGCTTTTAGTGTACTTAACTTAGCTCTGTTAGTCTTTTGAAGTCTGTGCTGCATTCATTCATCATCATCATTGAATGCCGTCTCCGCATTGAAGGTTGGCTACCATGGAGCACCATTTTGCTCTGTCTCTTACTTTTATGGTGAAGGTTGTCATAGGCTGACTTGTCCATCTTTTGATGTTACTGGTCCATGTTAGTCTTGGTCTGCCTCTGCCTCTTTTACCTTGTATTTTTCCTTCCAAGATTACTTTTAGTAGACTGTTGTGTCTTTCAACATGCCCCAAAAATCTCATTTGTCTTGTTTTAATTGTGTTTAGTAGTTCTCTTTTCATTTTTAGTTGTTTTAAGACTTCGTTGTTTGTCTTTTCTTTTCTTTTCTTTCCATCCAATTCTACCTATTCTTCTATATATCCACATTTCAAAGGCTTCAATTTTCTGTTCTGTTTTCTTGTCTAATGTCCATGTTCCTTCACCATACAGGAATGTTGAGAAGATACAACATTTTGCTATTCTTAGTTTTAGGTGTTATTTGTTTTGATATTAGTATATTTTTAAAGGCATTAAATGTACTTTCATTGTTTATCTAAATTATAATTCAGCATTTGTTCCAGCATGCATGAGAATAGTCAACAATAAATAACTTGTCTAATTTTTATTCTGCAGCTCTTTCTTTTGATGATTTTGATCAGAATTCATTGGAGCTGCCATCTTTCATTAAATATAGAATTCGCATGGATTCTGATAAACTGGACAGTACTCGGAAAATTATGGACAAGTATGTGTCCACATCTAGTTGCATGTTAAATGTAGTGGTCAATTCATTATTTTGTTGTGACATTAACATGGTAAATGTATTTGTCAATTCATCATTTTGTTGTGACATTAACATGGTAATTGTATTTGTCAATTCATCATTTAGTTGTGACATTAACACAGTAAATGTAGCAAGTAAAAAGTAAAGTGCCCTGTCATACCAAGTGGCATATAGGGAATATGGTGTTAGTGACCATAATTTTTACAGACCTTCAGCACATGTTTTTTGGGGTAATGTGGTTGGTATTACGCCTGTGCCACTTTACTTTCCCAGAAAAAAATTCCTGTACCTATTTAAGGCTGGGTGAACCCAGAAGCCGTCGATTGGGATCGAACATTTAGTTGAGACATTAACACGGGAAATGTAGTGATCAGTTCATCATTTTGTTGTGATATTAACATTATTAAGTAATGTGTTATAGAAACAAAAATGTAAAGTAGAGAAAAGTTTGTAGAGACAAAGTGTATATTAATGTGTTTGTAGAGACAAATTGTGTTAAAATATTGTATTTTGTTCAGGTACTGGCGTCCAGGCAATCGAGGATTTTTCAATGACCTCAAGTACTGGATGTTTGGCTTCATCTACATCCAGGATATTGTAGACCATGCCATCATCCGACTGCAGACCAACCAGTCCCAGGAGCCAGGTGTCTACACACAACAATTTCCCTACGGCTGCTATGTCAATGACAGGTATAAAATAAAAATGAATGTTTCTACTGTTAGTCTCCACTTGCTTCAACATATATTTTTCAATTCTTCCACAAGCCTTGTGTGTTTAGTCTTAAGTTCCCATTTAAAACTTGATGGTTCCATTTGTACAGGCTTTATGATTTTCTCTGTATAATAGTAATATTATGTTGCTAATAGAATTAATCATCTCTGGTGGAGAGATATTGCATGCTGATGGAAGATATGTCTATATACTATAACTCTGTCCACTTTTCCAATATTTTACTTCACAACTAACTGACTAAATTACAACATGAGAGATGTCTCAGTTTACATATTTAGTACCACAATCGCTTGTAACAACTTCACATAACACACTTTGAAATCACATGTCCATACATTTTCTACAATAACAAGTTTCTTCATAATCTAAATCTAATGTTCCTAGAAGCTCACCACATCACAACTTCTCAGCTCTCATCTCATAGTTACTATAATGCATCACATACAATCTGCAGAATCTCTAAACTAGCATAATCTACTCCATATTTCAGTAACAACTGACTCATAATTAATAGTCTTAACGCAATTCTCACTGCTGTCATCTGATTTAAAAAAAGTAAAGTACGCCAAGTGGCTTATAGGGAATATGGTGTTAGTGACCATAAATTTTGCAGACCTTCAGCACATGATTTTTGGGGTAATGTGGTCGGTATTACACCCGTGCCGCTTTACTTTCCCTGGAAAAAATCAGGTACCATTAAAGGCTGGGTGAACCCGGAAGCCGTCGGTTGGGATCGAAACCCTACCTCTTGTCCTTTGTAGTCCAGTTCACTAACCACTGAGCTATCGTGGCTCCCTATTCTGATTTAAGTCCATATCATATTTTAACACAACTATAAACTATTTCCTGAATCTTTCATCTGTGACACACATTTTTATGAAAGACTTATATGACAAGGCATAGCTATTTTTAAAAAAAAAAAGAGGCATAGCTTTAAGGATAATCTAATGACACAACTACTTCTCTGCAAATTCCTGCACTTGATAGTAACTTTGGGTCTTTTGGAAAACACCCCCTTACTAAATTCGCCCTTTCAGGTTTCTTCTTGATAGCTCCTGTCGCTTGTATCGTTATCCGTCGTATGTTCTAAAATTACTCGTGTTCGTCACAGTAAATAGCTGAACCTCGAAATTGCTTTACCTGTTACCTTTTTGAGCACATGCTCACCCAAACTCTTTGTCACCTTCAAGTAAAACCATTCCCAAATACTTTATATATTATCCTACCTTCTTTTCATGTAAGTTAATTCTCATTCTTGTTGTCTCCCCTTCTTCCTATGTGAGACAACTCTCCCTATATCACTACTCATTTATAGATTGTAGGGCCAAGTTTTCTTTCCTAGGCTTGTCATAATCATAAAGTTTTTGTTTTGTGCAATAAGGGTGAAGAGGAAGTGTAAATGGAGAGGGAATAGCGAAAGTTGTGATGAAATAAAAGGATGGATGGGAGAAGGAGAAGGAATAGCTAAAGTTGGGGTAAAATAAAGGAAGGATGGAAGGAGGAGATGGAATAGCCAAAGTGCGGGTGAAATAAATGGGAGCAGAGAAGGAATATCCAAAGTGGGGGTGAAATAAAAGGGAGAAGAGAAGGAATAGCTAAAGTTGTGGTGAAATAAATGGAAAAAAAAAGGAATAGCTAAAGTTGTGGTGAAATAAAAGGAAGAAGAGAAAGAATAGCTAAATTGGGGGAAAATAAAAAGGAGAAGAGAAGGAATAGCTAAAGTAGGGGTGAACTAAAAGGGAGAAGGAGAGGGGATAGCTAAAATTGGGGTGAAATTAAAGGACGGATAAAGAAAGAATAGCTACAATTGGAGTGGAAGAAAAAGGATAAAAGAAGGAATAACTAAAGTTGTGAAATAATTGGAAGAAAAGAGAAGGAATAGCTAAAGTTGGGATGAAATAAAAGGGAGATTAGAAGAAGAGCTAAAATTATGGTAAAATTAAAGGAAGGATAAAGATGGAATAGTTGGGATGAAATAAAAGAGGTAAAGTGGGGTGAAATAAAAGGAAAAATGGAGAAGAGATAGCTAATATTGGGTGAAATAAATGAGGAAGAAGAGAAGGAATACCTAAAATTGGGGTGAAATAAAAGGAAAAGGAGAAAGGGTAGCTAAAGGGGAGGGGGGATGAAATAAAAGGAAAAATAGAGAAGGGGTAGCTAATGGGTTGGTGTGAAGATAAAGGAAGAATTTAAATAGAAAAGACATATTTACAAGTTTGTGGTGAAGAAGGAAAGGAAAAGAAACAACACTTACTTTTTTTTACTTTACTTTACATCACTTTACTTTTACTTTACTTTACTTTACTTTACTTTACTTTACTTTACTTTACTTTACTTTACTTTACTTTACTTTACTTTACTTTACTTTACTTTACCTTTTACTTTACTTTACTTTACTTTATGATAACTTTACCTAGCCTTTACTTTTACTTCACTTCACTTCACTTCATTCTACTTTACTTTTACTTTAATTTTCTTTACTTTACTCTGCATCAAAAGAGATTGATAAAAAAACTAAACACTTTTGAAAACAGATGCCTAAGAAAATGTGTAAAATTTGTGTACAAAGAAATGAATTCAAGACTAATATTCAAATTAGAGAAATGGCCATGTAACCAAAGCGGTTAAGGCAAAGAAATGCAAATGAATGCATAAAAATGAGAAGCTGCAGTAAAGTGTGACCAAATAATTTTACAATGAAGAAAAGAAGATTGACATATGTCGGCAATGTGCTGAGAAGAGACAACAAGAAAATTCCAAAACAGGCTCTTCTATGGGAAACATCAGGATACAGAAAAAGAGGAATACCCAAACAGACACTGAAAAAGAACGCTTATAAGAGAAGCAATGTTGGCTGGCACAGACTCATTAGATAAGATTGAACATCTCACCCAGAATAGAGATGTGTGGCGAAGAACACAACAAGCCATATGTAATGTCTAATGACGAGGGAAGGATCAAAAATCAAGAATACTTTTATTTAGTACATGTGGTATACCTTTTTTATTTAATAAGTTGTGTATTTTTGTTTTCTAAATGTGGTCATGTCATGTATTTTCTCAATGATGCATATTTTTCCTCTGTGGATTACCTTTGTTCCCTACATATGGTCCATTGTTGTTCTCTATCTGTGAATTACCGTTGTTCCCTACAAAATGTCTTTATTTGTTCACTATTTGTGATTGCCTTTGTCCCCTACTTATTGTCCATTTTTGTTCTCTACCTGTGTATTACCTTTGTTCCCATTCATATTGTCCATATTTGTTCTCTATCTCTGGATTACCTTTGTTCCCTACATATTGTCCCAATCTGTTCTCTATCTGCGAATTACCTTTGTTTCAGGTTCACGTTTGCCATATCTCGCAGCCTGCCCCTGTTTATGGTCATCTCCTGGATCTACACTGTTGCTATGATCATCAAGGGTAAGTGGCCTGCTTTGGTTGACTAACATCTCAACTAGAATTTATTATAGACTTAACAGGCTGTAGGTCCTCTGGACATATTTATTACTTGCACATTTGTCTGCTCTTTGATTGAAACTCTGGCAGTGAGGGCTATTAGGCTCTTAAAGACAAGGATTCTTTCCTGAAGCTACAGCTGATTCTTGTTTAAACTTTGGCCCAGAAGTGGGATGGTTTGATTATAGTTCTCTTATAGTTCAGGGCTATAAGGCTCAGGGAAGAGATGGATTCTTACAAAAATTACAACTAATTCTTGTCAAAATGTGCTCAAACTTTGGCCCAGAAGTGGGATGGTTTGATTAGAGTTGTACGTAGATGATAATTTCTTGTTGACGAGGCTCCTATTAGTTTGAGATGCTGGCCTTGAATGTGTGATGCAGTGTTTTTCTGTTACATGTAACATCTATGTTAGCTCCTGGGACATTGGCTCTTATTCTGTATAACAAGTTAAATGTTAGATGTTAAATATATGTGTACATTTATTAAAAATACTTGATATTAAATAAGGATAGTATATATGTTCATGTATTCGTACATTGTATCTAACTTCTCACCGTTGCTGTCAGATTCACAGTGTACCTTGCCATAAGTGTGGTCTGGGTGAGCTCTTCAATCTTAGCTTAAAAGTTAATGCCTGCTGTCTTTGTCTGTCTTGTTAGTGTTCTTCTCAGTGTCTATTGAAGTCAGTCTCTTGTTCTTTTTCCTGTTGTGTCCAATTAAGGGCTTGTTCTGTGAAACTCTTATTTCTTTTCATCACATAGCCTCCTTATGCCCACCTTCTTTTCTCCATTATAGATGAGATTGTGGTTGTATGACCATTTATCTTATTTCCTCACTAATTAATTCCATTCTTCTTCTACCTTTTAGCTCCCAGTGGAGCATAGGTCTTCAACAAACACTTTCCAAGTCGTTCTGTTTTTTGCAATTCTTTTAAGATCATTCCATGTCTTCCCCATCATCTTCATCTCTGCTTCAATCTGTCTTCTCCAAGAATTCCTTGGTCTTCCTCTTTGTCTTTTCCCCTGGGGATTCCAAAAAAGGGCCTGTTGTGTAATACTCTCAGTTGGTTTCCGTAGTGTGTGTCCTATCCATCGCCATCGTCTTCGCTGTATTTCTTTATCCACTGGTATTTGACCGGTACATTTCCATAATTCCACGTTAGTGACTTTGTCCTGCCATTTCCATCCTTTTATTCTGCGCAAGCATCCATTAATGAAAGTCTGTACCTTCGTGATTGTCAATTTTGTTATTCTCCATGTTTCACAGCCATATAATAGAACCGACTTAACATTGGAGTTGAAAATTTTTATTTTTGTATTTAGCCTAATTTCTTTGGATTTCCATATGTTTCCCAGTGCAATGAAAGCTCCTCTTGCTTTTGATATCCTTATTTTGGTATCGTTTTCTGTTCCTCCCTCTTTGTCTATATTACTGCCCAGATATATATAAGATTGTACGTCTAGTAGAGGTATTTCTCCTAGTTTTATTTGGTTATTGCCAACTGCATTAATTCTCATAATGTTGGTCTTATCTCTATTAATCTTTAGTCCTAGCTGTTGTGATCTCTCATCTAATATACTCATTTTATCTTGCATCTGTTGGTGGCTGTGTGATAGGAGAGCTATGTCATCAGCAAAGTCTAAATCATCAAGTTGTTTGGTCAGTGACCACTGGATCCCATTTCTGTTGTTTTGAGTTATTTTCATAATCCAATCTATGGCCAGTAGAAAGAGAAATGGAGACAGAAGGCATCCTTGCCTTACTCCTGTTCTTATTTCAAATGCTTCTGTAAGCTGTCCTTCATGCACCACACTACATTTTGTTCCTTCATACATTGTTTTTATCAGGTTAATAAACTTTATGGGGATTCCATAATGACTCAGCAACTTCCAAAGCATTCTTCTGTCTAAACTATCAAATGCCTTTTCGTAATCTATGAATCCAATATAAAGTGGGGATTTTAGTTCTAAACTTTGTTCAACTATTATACGTAAAGTAGTTATTTGATCAGCACATGATCTGTTCTTCCTAAAACCTGCTTGTTCATCTCTCAAGTGTTTCTCTATAGCCTCTTTTAGTCTCTCCAGAATGATTCTGCCTAATATTTTTCCTGGCACTGATAGTAGCATAATTCCCCTATAATTAGTGCACTCCTGTAAACTTCCTTTCTTTGGTAGTGTGATCATATAACCTTCTCTCCAGTCTTTAGGTATTTCTTCCCTCTCCCAAATTTTATCCAATAGATTATGTAACATCTTGGTAGAGGTGATAATATCTGCTTTGATGGCTTCCGAAGGAATTTCATCTGGTCCTGTGGCTTTACCATCTTTTAATAGTTTGATGGCTTTCATTATTTCTTCTTTGCTTGGTTTTCTGCAGTTAACGTATAATTCTTCTTCTGCTGGTAGTATATCTGGAGGATTATTTGAGCCGGGTCTGTTCAAAAGTTCTTCAAAGTGCTCTTTCCATCTCTCCATTTGTTCCCTTATATTACTAAGCAGATTTCCTTTCTTATCTTTGATAAAGGCGTTGATCTGTTTGTATTTTCCACCTAATTTCTTTGTGCTGTTGTACAGTTCTTTCATATTCCCTTTATTTGCTGCTTCTTCTGCCTCTTTAGCTAATTCATCTATATATTTCCTCTTATCCCTTTTAATGCATCTTCTCACTTCTTTGTTCACCTCTGTGTAAGCTTCCTGTGTCTTGGCTTTATTACTTCTTGTTTTGCTTTTATTTATGTCTGCTTTCTTGTTCTTTCTTTCTTTAATTTTATCCAGGGTCTCTGCTGTCATCCATGCCTTATTCTGGCGTTCTCTTTTCCCCAGTGTTTCTTCGCATGTCTCTTTCCATATATTTTTTACCTGTTTCCAATGATCTTCTATATTTATTGTATTTTCTAGTTGTTGGAGGACTTGTATTTGTTTGATATTGTGACTGTAAATTTATCTTTAATTCCTTGTTCTTTAAGAAACCCTACATTGAAATACTTTCTGCCCTTATTCGTTGTAGTATACCTTTTTAATTTAATTTTAAGTTTGGCTAACAGAAGATGATGATCAGAAGCTATATCTGCCCCTCTATATACTTTTACATCCTGTAAGGATGACTTTAACTTATTATTATTCCATTGTACACACAATATTTTCCTGGGAAATTTGTTTTTAGATACTTCTGGCTTGCTCTCTATCATCATCCTGTGCATGCATTAAGAAATGCTGAGATCAGTCAGAGCCATCTATAGATTTACAAAGGCCCATAGCTCAAGTGGTGATATCAGCTATAGGAGCTATAGACGACTGGCGTCACTCTGCCCACAACCACCCCTGCTCACAAAGCTGAAAACTTCAAGCTAGTTGGAGTTTATCTGGAATTTCCTATCAGCCCATAGGTCTTTGTAAATCTATAGATGGCTGTGGATCAGCAGTGGGCGAATATAGGAATATCCTGACTGCTATGAAACTAAATCTATAGATGGCTGTGGATCAGCAGTGGTCGAATATAGGAATACCCTGACTGCTATGAAACTAAATCTATAGATAAAATAGACTACTTTTTAAAAAATTTCTTATATTTGAACTAGCAAAATGTTACATCTTCTCAATATTCCTATATGGTGCAGAAACATGGACATTAGACAAGAAAACAGAACAGAGAATCGAAGCCTTTGAAATGTGGATATATAGAAGAATAGGTAGAATTGGATGGAAGGAAAAGAAAACAAAGGACGAAGTCTTAAAACAACTAAAAATGAAAAGAGAACTACTAAACACAATTCAAACAAGACAAATGCAATTTTTGGGTCATGTTAAAACACACAACAGCCTACTAAAAGTAATCCTGGAGGGAAAAATACAAGGTGAAAGAGGCAGAGGCAGACCAAGACTAACATGGACGAGTAACATCAAAAGATGGACAAATCAGCCTATGACAACCTGCACCATCAAAGCAAGAGACAGAGCAGAATGGCGCTCCATGGTAGCCAACCTTGGTTGCAGAGATGGCACTCGATGATGATGATATTTGAACTGAATATCCTAACTTTAATTTGTATATCTACGATTTTTAATTTTCACATATTCTCAAGACATATGGAAGCTGCGGAATGGCGCTCCATGGTAGCCATCCTTCAATGTGAAGATAGCACTCAATGTTGATGATGATATGCAAGCTAATTCCATGTTTGTTTTTATGGCCACTTTTCTAGACACATTTAACAAAAACAGCAAGCACTAAAACAAAGGCTGCAGTTTACAATGCCTGCATCATCAGTATCCTTTTATATGGCAGTGAATCATGGACAACTTATATGAAGCAAGAGAGAAGTCTAAATGCATTCCATATGTAATGCCAGCACGATATACTTGATATAACCTAGAAGGACAAAGTGACAAAAAATGGAGGTCTCACTTGCACAGGCCTCCTGAACATCAACATGCTGCTCAAACAACGTAGGTTATGCTGACTTGGCCTCTTACACTGTATGAAACACATACCAAAAGATATACTTTATGGACAACTAGCAAATGGCAAAAGAACTAGGGAATGCCCAAAACTCAGATTTATAGACGTGTGTAAACGTGGCATGATTACTCTGAACATAAACCCTGCAGTCTAGGAAGAAATAACAGCTGACCGCAATCTTTGGAAACACACTCTAAAGCTCCAACTCAAGTATGAAGCAGATATATTCACAGAAAAAGAGAATGCACAATACATGAGTTGAAAGAAAAGAAAAAAATAACATTTCCTAGGGGCGCTGAAAAATCTATAGTCAACTATGACTGACAGAAGCTACTACTATTTTGGCTGTTACCTCTTCTTTTCTCTCTCCTTCTTGGTCTGTACTATAAATTCAATATATGCTATCATCAGTGCATATTGTATACCAAATGGTAAATGAGGCTCACAGTGTATGTGTGTGTGTGTGTACGTGCATGCGTGCATGTGCGCATACTGTATATAAAAATACTAATGAAAATGTGGTGTGTATGTGCAAATGCACTAAAACACTTGTTTCTCAAGACTAATAGGATCTTACTACAATTAATACTTCAAATGTGTGTGTGTGTGCATGCATGTGTGTGATACACCTAATGTGTGGATATATGTATGTAGTTAAAATATGAACAGATATATTGTATATATATAGGTATTGTGTATGAGAAAGAACAGCGGCTCAAAGAGGTAATGAAGATCATGGGCCTTGGAAATGGTGTCCATTGGCTGGCATGGTTCATCACTTCACTTGTTATGATGATCATCACTGTGATCATTTTTGTTATTCTCCTCAAAGTAAGTATGGAAGGTGATGCAGTGCTCTTCAATCCTTTTTTTCAATCTCCACTATTTTCACCTTTTTTTCCCACATTTTTCTTGAAAAATAAAAGTTATACCTCCTTTATAAACCATTAAATTATCTGAAATCACTTTTAATTTAATTTTGCTTTTGATACTGAGAAGTCAGATTTTGGTAACTAGGTTGGATATAATTATTAAACTAACAATTATTATTAATTTGCACATTAATTAAATTATGTATTGTCAATGACATATTTTAGTAGTTTTAGTGTACTCTAAAATGACTGTTTGATTAGAGAATAAGAATTATTCTGTGCTGATTGCATGGTTGGGGTTATAGATTGTGGAAAAAAAGTAGAAATTCTGTCTAATATTAGAGTTAAACATGAATGGTTATTGAAAGTTTAAAATACAGAATTTCAATACTTTTCTCTAAAATGACATCATCTTTAACTTTCTTATACAAGTTCTGTAACAAATGTAAGTTTTTATATCATCATCATTGAGTGCCGTCTCCGCAACGAAGGTTGGCTACCATGGAGCACCATTCTGCTCTGTCTCTTGCTTTGATGGTGCAGGTTGTCTAGGCTGATTTGTCCATCTTTTGATGTTACTCGTCCATGTTAGTCTTGGTCTGCCTCTGCCTCTTTTACCTTGTATTTTTCCCTCCAGGACTACTTTTAGTAGGCTGTTGTGTCTTTTAACATGACCCAAAACTTGCATTTGTCTTGTTTGAATTGTGTTTAGTAGTTCTCTTTTCATTTTTAGTTGTTTTAAGACTTCGTCATTTGTTTTCTTTTCCTTCCATCCAATTCTACCTATTCTTCTATATATCCACATTTCAAAGGCTTCAATTCTCTGTTCTGTTTTCTTGTCTAATGTCCATGTTTCTGCACCATATAGGAATATTGAGAAGATGTAACATTTTGCTATTCTTAGTTTTAGCCCTGGTGTTAGTAATTGTTAAACAAGGATATATTTTATCGCCCTTGTTATTTGGAGTTGTTATGGACTTCATAATGAAGAAATGCTGCACTGGTAATAAAGGCATCGAATGGATACAAGGAGACCATTTGGAGGACCTCGACTTTGCTGATGACATAGTTCTCATCAGCAGCCAGATAAAAACGATGCAGGAAAACACAAATGAACTATCATCAATAACCAGCAAAATTGGGCTTGAGATCAATCATGAAAAGATTAAAGTCATGAAAAGTTTAATTCCAACAGACAACAAAATATACATGGAAAACAAACCAATAGAAGAGATCGATTACTTTACCTATCTTGGAAGCCACATTGATCGAGAAGGGGATACAAGTAAAGAAATTAGAATCAGAATAGCTAAATCAGCAATGTCTTTCAGAAGCCTTGAAAAGTTGTGGAAATCAAAACTCATCAGCACAAACACAAAACTTAGACTATTCAAATCAAATGTACTATCAACCCTTACATATGCATGTGAAAGCTGGAAAACAACAAGAGATATAGAAACAAAGTTAAACGCTTTCGAAAATAAATGTCTAAGGAAAATACTTGGTATAGCGTGGAACAAATTCAAAACAAATGAGGAAATTAGAGAAATCGCCAATCAACCACTAATATCTTCAGTAATCAAGAAAAGACGATGGCCATATGTTGGACATGTGATGAGAAGAGATAATAACTGAATAGCAAAGCAAGCCCTCATATGAGAAACAACAGGTAAGAGGAAAAGAGGAAGACCCAGAGAGACACTGAGAAGAACATTGATGAGAGAGGCAAGAGCAGCAGGATTCGGCTCCCTCAATGAGATAGAGCTGCTTGCACAGAACAGAGACAAATGGCGAGATTTGATAAAATATCTTTAAAAGAATTGAAAACTGCTAGAACAAAAATTCAGATAAGAGAAGGAGTATCTTGGTCTAAGCCCTATGGGCTGGCTACGGCTCCAAATGTCAATAGATAGATAGAGATAGTTAGTAATTGTTGTAGATCTTTAGGATTTTCTGCTAGTAGTACAGTATCATCAAAGTTTTTATATATTTTGGATAATTTTAATGCAGCATGACTATCTTCTGTTGCCCATCTGGTAGATAAAAACTACCAGTCTGGCAGTACAGCACAGGTTAAAGAGGACTCTAAATAAATGATCTTAATTTTTGCCATCATAAACAGCATGTGACATCACATCTTGATTTTTTCTTTCCCAGGCAGGCAAAGTGTTGGAGTACTCCGACCCATCAGTGGTGTTTGTCTTCATGCTCTCATTTACTGTGTCAACCATCAGCCAATGTTTCTTCATCTCAGTCCTCTTCAGCAAAGCCAACCTGGCAGCAGTGTGTGGTGGGTTTATCTACTTTGTCCTGTACCTGCCCTACACTCAACTTGTCCAATGGGAAGATGACATCACCACCACTCAAAGAATACTGGCTGTTAGTTTTTTTGTTGCAAGTGTTTGTGTGCAAGTTTGACTAGCTGTTAATTTTTGCGTGTTTGTTTACTTGATTTCTATAACTCCCAACATGAGGAGATTAAAAGGATTAAGCATAGTTAGATAAGATCCACTCTGAGGAAACAAACTAATAATACAAGCAACAGAGCTGAAGTTGCCATCAACTGATAGCTGATGCATGCTCCTGGATCAGTGGATCAGAACTATCCAGACTCAACTCCACCACTTTGTGGTTCCTCAAGTATGGTTATGGTTATGGTATGGTTAGTCAAAGGCTCAGTATCACTGCAAACGAATTAAAATCCATAATTGCTCAACTGCCCGTGCCAGTGGAATCATCTGAATTAAACTCATCTCATTGAAGGATCCAAACAAAGAAAGGCAGCTACAGCACACACCAAAAGACATAAGGCCAAGCGGCGCCGAAAGTGAACACAGATGAACTGTCCTTCATCATATGATATCAGCATTCATCGTAAGCAATCTAAACTTGATCTGGATGAAAAACACAGCTCATGGTGTGCACAGAACACTAAACTCATTAGCTCCGGCAGCAAGCCAGACTTGGAATATGAGGAAACTGCAACAAGGAACAATTTTCAGACTGAGCCTGAATGGTTCCTGCCACCTATCCACCATATTGACCGGAAGTATCCTCAAGTAATGACTAACCAGTCTAGTCTGGCTAAATGAGTAGGGATAGAGAGGGAAAGCAATTCAGTACTCAAAAATGCCGAAATGAAGATGGATGTGTTTGGCTGAATGGCTGAAATGTGTACATATCACAGTTTTTATTGCAAACAGCAACACCACACATTTACACCCACTTAACATCCTTTTAAGGATGGATGATGAAGAAGGACAGTGTGCACTGGGATTAGTGAACCAGAACTATCCAGAAGATCAACTTTTCTTTTAGTCATCAGGTGTATATGAGCAATAATATGTCCAGCATGTGGGGATTCAAGAGAAGAATATTTGAGGCTGTCATATTATTTCTGTTTTCTTGACCAGTACAAAGTAATCATATGTGTTGTTCTGGGTTATGGAAGTAGGATCGTTTTCTTGTAGCTGATGTCAACATCATCATCAAGTACTGGGCCTATAGGTGATCATGTCTCTCCACAACTTTCGATCTCGGCAGCTATTTATCATTTCTATTGTTGACCTTCTGCCAAGCCATTCTCTTAAGCTGTCTGTTATTTTTTCTCTTTGCTTCTCTCTATCTCTTCGTCCCTCAATTTTTCCAGTTGTTACAATATATTCCAGTTGTTCTCTTCTCATTACATGGCCAAAAAATGATGATTGTTTCTTCCTAACATTGGAAATTAGCTGATGTACATTTGTGTATTTCAGTCTGTTTCCATGATGTCTGCTGTAGTTTATGGTTATGCTATGAACCTCCAAGTTGGCTTACCACGGCAACAGCCGGGGTTCGTACCCTGGCGAGGACACCTGGGTTTTACTAATTCCCCAAAAATTAGTGGGAGCCGCGATAGCTCAGTGGTTAGTGAACTGGACTACTAACGGACAAGGGGTAGGGTTCGATCCCAACCGACGGCTCCGGGTTCACCCAGCCTTAAATGGGTACCGGATTTTTTCTGGGAAAGTAAAGCAGCACGGGCGTAATACCGACCACATTACCCCAAAAATCATGTGCTGAAGGTCTGTAAAATATAGGGTCACTAACACCATATTTCCCTATACGCCACTTGGCGTGACGGGGGGTAAAAAAAAAAAAAAAAAATGAACCTCCAAGTCTATATTTTTCTGTATGTTCTGTAATATTCTGTGTAAAAGTGAATCCTGTAGTTTATGGTTATGCTATGAACCTCCAAGTCTATATTTTTCTGTATGTTCTGTAATATTCTGTGTAAAAGTGAATCCTGTAGTTTATGGTTATGCTATGAACCTCCAAGTCTGTATTTTTTTCTGTATGTTCTGTAATATTCTGTGTAAAAGTGAATCCTGTAGTTTAGGGTGTGTGTTTGTGTGTACATGCTTCCATGTGGCAATAATTTCTATAGTTTATTGTTATACTGACCTTCCAATCTGTGTATGTATATGTTCAGGTTGCTGCTGTGTGATTCATTGCTATAGTTTAGGGCTATTTAGTCAACCTTCCAATCTGTGTAAGCATGCATGTGTGCACGTAGGTCTGCTTTAATTTGATCCTCATTACAGTTATGATTGTGCTGTCATCCTCCAAATATGTATATATTTTTTTTTCTGCTACCACATGATGATCATTGCTAACATTTATGATTATGCTATCAACCTCCTAATCTGTATGTGTATGTTAAGTCTGCTACGACATGACGATCATTGCTAACATTTATGATTATGCTATCAACCTCCTAATCTGTATGTGTATGTTAAGTCTGCTACGACATGACGATCATTGCTAACATTTATGATTATGCTATCAACCTCCTAATCTGAATGTGTATGTTAAGTCTGCTACGACATGACGATCATTGCTAACATTTATGATTATGCTATCAACCTCCTAATCTGAATGTGTATGTTAAGTCTGCTACCACATGACGATCATTGCTAACATTTATGATTATGCTATCAACCTCCTAATCTGAATGTGTATGTTAAGTCTGCTGCCATATGACAATTATTGCTATAGTTTATGTTTTTGCTGTTGGCATTTCAATATGTAGGTGTTCATCGACTACCATATGACAATCATTTATATGTTAGGTCTGCTACAAGATGACATTGCTATATTTCCTATTTATGCTATTGTCTTCTTGTATGTGACCATGTGTATGTTATTACAGTGTCTGTCCTCCAACATAGCAATGGGTTATGGCTGTAGCTACTTGTCTCAGTACGAGGAGCAAACTGTTGGAGCTCAGTGGCACAACATTGGAGAGAGTCCAATGGTGGATGACACCTTTAACCTGCTGACATGCATCGTCATGATGTTCCTGGACTCTATCTTTTATATGCTGCTAACTTGGTACATTGAAGCTGTGTTTCCAGGCAAGATATCTTCTTATACTTTTATTAAAATTTTTACAAATATCAAGATTTAGTCATTTCTGTCATGACCATATTATGTATATTTACCTGTGATGGAGTGACTTCTTGTTGTATATTGATTTAGTACACCTGAATGATGATAATAATTTGAACTAAAGTCAAACCAGAAAAGATGAAAGAAACACCTGTCATGATTGCATTTATTTTGCAAGTGATCAAAACTGTTTCATTTTTCTTGAGATCTGAGTTTCCCATTATCAAAGCTGAAAAGCCATTTTAAAAAAGTCAGAGATAGAGAGTGGACAAAAAATTCATTATAGATAAAAATGTGCATGTGGGCTTCAAAGTAGGTGTTTATTATATTGAGTTATTTGTGGGTTATCATCATTGTACAATCTAAAGATGTCCGTAGGTGCTCAGATCCCCTTCTCAGCATGTCCTACGATGCCAGTGACTGACGATTCCAGCTCTGTGTTGGTTGATAAATCATCTTATGCACCCACTAAGATTCTCATTTTTGGCTGTATCTTCCTGTGCCTTTTTCTTGCATCTAGGAGGGCATTGATGTCTGCCTGATCCATTAGTTGACTGTCTTCAATAACAACACAACTAGTCAGCCCTTCTGCTCTTTTATTTCCCATACTCTTGCATATCCAGGGACATAGGTGAAGGTGACTGTTTTGTCAACATATATAAAAATGCCACATGTGGACTTAGAACAGGTGTCCAGACTTAGAACAGGTGTCCAAAAATACACTTTTCTTTTTTCAACTTCTAAGGAACACAGAATAGAAATTCAAAATCTGAGAGTTATTTTGGTATTTGAGTTTCATGTTAAATGTAGGACCCCCTTCATTGCTTTTCTTAAAATGAGCTACAAGACAAAATCAGCTGATTTGTGTCATCTTGAAAGTAGGTGTTCTCAAAGTTTGCTAGACAGCAATAGTTGTCCAGCTAGCTCACAGAAGGTCAGAACAAATAGCAGGTTGTCAACTATAGATACTATTATTTAACAAGATGCAGAACTCTTCCCAAGTTGATTAACAGGAGCATATGTTGAGACTTTGATCAGTGTTCATTATTTTTGAATAAATTTTGTCAGAACTTTTTGAAAAGTCAAAAGTTTGAAAGTGAGTGGAGTTATTTGTTTTAAGAATAGTGTAATCTGATAAGGAATATGTAACTTAATATTGAGTCATGGTAAACTGGTGAAAGTTCAGGACAAATACACACTTTTGTATATTTCTGCTTTTCAGTTTAGATGATTAGCTGTGTAGTTACTGACTCTAGTTGACATGATTAAGCATTTTATCATCTTTAACCCTTGTTTCATCCATTTTCTTTTGTATAATTCATTGTGTCTTTGACTCTGTCTACTGATGAAGTAGAACCACATATTGTCTATTGAAGTAGGAGCCTCATATTGTCTGCTGCTGAAGTAGGAGCCACATATTGTCTACTGATGAAACAGGAGCCACATATTGTCAACTGATGAAGTAAGAGCCACGTATTGTCTAGTAATGAAGTAGGAGCCTCATATTGTCTACTGCTGAAGTAGGAGCCACATATTGTCTACTGATGAAGTAAGAGCCACATATTATCTTGTGATGAAGTAGGAGCCACATATTGTCTACTGATGAAGTAGGAGCCACGTATTGTCTACTGATGAAGTAGGAGTCACGTATTGTCTTATGATGAAGTAGGAGCCATGTATTGTTTACTGATGAAGTAGGAGCCACATATTGTCTTATGATGAAGTAGGAGCCTCGTATTGTCTACTTATGAAGTAGGAGCCACGTATTGTCTACTGATATGTGGGAGCCTCATATTATCTACTAATGAAGTAGGAGCCATGTATTGTCTACTGATGAAGTAGGAGTCATGTATTGTCTAATTTTGAAGTAGGAGCCATGTATTGTCTACTGATGAAGTAGGAGCCATGTATTGTCTACTGATGAAGTAGGAGTCATGTATTGTCTAATTTTGAAGTAGGAGCCATGTATTGTCTACTAATGAAGTAGGAGCCATGTATTGTCTACTGATGAAGTAGGAGTCATGTATTGTCTAATTTTGAAGTAGGAGCCATGTATTGTCTACTGATGAAGTAGGAGTCATGAATTGTCTACTGATGAAGTAGGAGCCATGTATTGTCTACTGATGAAGTAGGAGCCATGTATTGTCTACTGATGAAGTAGGAGTCACGTATTGTCTACTGATGAAGTGGGAGCCTCATATTATCTACTGATGAAGTAGGAGCCACGTATTGTCTACTGATATGTGGGAGCCTCATATTATCTACTAATGAAGTAGGAGTTATGAATTGTCTACTGATGAAGTAGGAGCCATGTATTGTCTAATTTTGAAGTAGGAGCCATGTATTGTCTACTGATGAAGTAGGAGCCATGAATTGTCTACTGATGAAGTAGGAGTCATGTATTGTCTACTTTTGAAGTGGGAGCCTCATATTATCTACTGATGAAGTAAGAGTCATGTATTGTCTAATTTTGAAGTAGGAGCCATGTATTGTCTACTGATGAAGTAGGAGCCATGTATTGTCTACTGATGAAGTAGGAGTCATGTATTGTCTAATTTTGAAGTAGGAGCCATGTATTATCTAATTTTGAAGTAGGAGCTTTGTATTGTCTACTGATGAAGTAGGAGCCATGTATTGTCTACTAGTGAAGTACTAGGCTCAGTGGCTGAATGGTTAGTGTGCTCCCTTCCTGATCAGAAGGGTCTGGTCT
Organism: Megaustenia siamemsis; assembly: GCA_032433765.1. Lineage (NCBI taxonomy): Eukaryota > Metazoa > Mollusca > Gastropoda > Stylommatophora > Ariophantidae > Megaustenia > Megaustenia siamemsis. Next base: position 95,439,636 of record JAVIAB010000139.1, on the reverse strand, counting down.
CAATTCCCAGAAGTGGTTGATTTTTTAGGACCAACAATGTTCCGGGGTTCACCGAGCCTCTAAAAGTGGGTGCCAGAGATTTTTCTGGGAAATAAAGGTGGCCTGTTGTGATACTGATGACATCACTCAAAAATGTGCCATGGTCATGAAAAATTATTTGATTGTGAGGTTGACATTGATGTTTCTGTTGTGTATTTATCTTTGTTTCTTCTCTTTTCTTGCTGTGTTTTGTATATCTTTTTGTCTCTGGCATTCATATTCTTGTTTTCCAATGTGCATCAGTCTAATGTAGCACTTTTCCTCTAGAATTTTACTGTCTGTGTTAACTGCTGCCTCCTCTAGCACAAGCTGGCATCTGTAAAATGGAGCGCTGGTCTCCCAATAGGCCATGTGCCCATTGCCAACTCACTGTACAGAATGTCTTTTGGAATTCTGCCATTCTCCATGTGGTTTGCATGTAACACAAATATCATAACACAAGCTGAGGCAAGATTTATTGAGATTTTGTGTTTCTTATCCAAATTTCATTAATTCATTTGAATGCCGTGCCATCTCCACATCGTAGGTTGGCTACCATGTAGCACCATTTTTACCTTGTCTCTTACCTTGCTAGTACATGCTCTCATAGGTGCACGTTCCTGTTTTGATGTTATCACCCCAAAGAATGCCAACTACACATTGTTCAGGGTTAACTAATGCTGATGGATACACTGTAAAAGATATTGGCATCATGCTTGTTGTTGTGGCATGTATTCATCATCTATTGATTTCTGCAAATCTTCCAGGTCAGTATGGTATGCCTCGCAAGTTCTACTTCTTCCTTCAGAAGTCCTACTGGTTTGGTCATACAGAAGTTGACAAGCTCAATAAGAGAGATGACTGTGAAATGTCAGTTGGAGGTAGTATAAGTATTTATTGGTTGTTGTTGTTGTTAATGTTATAGTAGCTGTGTAGTTTTTGTTATCTTGTTGCTGTTGTGTCTCATGGTTATTGCTATGTTGTTAATATCTAGTTATTATTATTTTATTGCCATCATGCTGTTGTTTAGAAGTCTCAAAGACGGGTACTGGTTCAGTTCTCAAATGTAGTGACATTTTTTCAACCCAAGACTTCAACGTTCACCCAGCCTCTAAAAATTGGTACCAGATATATTTTCCAGGATGTAAGGGTCGTCTGGCATGATACTGATCATCATCATCTTGTTACGTGTCCTTTGTAGAATATATCTCTCAGCAGAGCCTGTATGAAAGATCCTCTGTATCTAACCAGATCTTCCATTTCCTGTGCTGTCAAGTTCAAAGTATCTTTGATGTCTTGAAACCACCTTCTTCTTGGTCTGTGATACTGGCCACATCACCCTAAAATGTGTTATTGGTCATGGAAGAATATAGTCACCAACATATTTCCCATACTCCAAGCACAGCGCAGAAGAAACGTTTACAATTTGTATATGTTGTTTGTTTATTGTTAGCATCATCATCACTGCACACCAGATGAATCCATAGGTACTCCGATATCCCCATTGAGAAAATGAAAGAAGAATCTTGTTCCATTTGCACAAACTCTGTAGTATGGCCTGGGATCCATGGTGTGGGTAGGTTTTTGCTGATAATTTTCCCCTGGCAGTGGTCATAACTATGGCCTACTCTTTTTTATTTCAACTGCCAAGGGATTTTTAACATGCTTGAGTCCATATGGGACCTCCTGTTTATTGCCATTATCCAAGAGGGCTAGATATAGGATCGCACTACCCAAGAGATCAGGGGAGGGTAATGTCATCAAGAAAGTAAAGTAAAGTGTCACGTCAAGCCAAGTGGCGTATAGGGAATATGGTGTTAGTGACCATCATTTTTACAGACCTTCAGCACATGATTTTTGGGGTAATGTGGTCGGTATTACGCCCGTGCCGCTTTACTTTCCTAGAAAACATCCAGTACCCATTAAAAACTGGGTGAATCTGGAAGCCGTCTATCAGGATTGAACCCGACCTTTTGTCCTTTGTAGTCCAGTTCACTAACCACTGAGCTATCGTGGCTCCCATGTCATAAAGAAATCATGGATTAATCTTTCCTATTTTTGACAAATCGCCACCACTTCTGGGTGGGCTTTGAAACCCTTCCTGTCCTGAGGCCAATGTCGTGCCTCTAGACAACACCCCCCCCCCCCCTCCCTGTTGTTGTTCCTTTGTAGTTGCTATTGTCATGTTATAGTTGCTGTTGTGTTCTTATTCTTTAGTTGTTATTGTCATGATTTAGCTGCATGGCTTTTATTGTCCTAATTTTGCTTCTGTCATATTTTTGCTTTATGATTTTTATTGTCATGTTTGCAGTCATAATGTTGTTGCTGTTTAGTTATTGTCATATTGTTGTTGCTAGTGGGATGGTGCTATTTGTTGTTATTGCCATGTTTTTACTGCCTGGTTGTTGTTATCATGTTACTGCTGTATAGTTCTTTTGAATGCTATTATTATTGTTATTATTATTACCATGTTGTTTGCTAACTAGCTGTTATTGTTATATTGCTGTTGCCATCCATGCTGTTGTTGCTATCAAACTTTTATTGTCATGTTTTTGTTGCTGTTTATCATATTGTTACTGTCTAGTTATTATTGTCAGATTTTTGTTGCTGCTATCATGCTATTGATTAAAATCACAGGCGGCTGCAGAATTATGGTTTTACAAAAGAATATTGAGAATACCATGGACAGCTAAGAAAAGTAATGAAAACGTTCTGAAAGAGGTCAGAGAAAAAAAGGGAGCTAATTTCCAATTTTAGAAAGAAACGATCATCATTTTTTGGTCATGTAATGAAAAGGTTAGAGCTGGAATATATTGTAACAACTGCGAAAATTAAGGGACGAAGAGATAGAGGGAAACTAAGAGAAAAGATGACAGACAGCTTAAGAGAATGGCTTGGTAGAAGGTCAACAATAGAAATGATAAATAACTGTCAAGATCAAGAGTTGTTGAGAGACATGATCACCTATGCCAGCATGCATGGTACTTGATAATAATGATGATGATTAATAGTTCATAACGATTGACACATGTATAATAGTTCATAATGATTCTCATGTCTACAATAGTTCATAATATCTCTCATGTCTACAATAGTTCATAATGTTTCTCATGTTACAGCAGTTCATAATACCTCTCATGTCTACAATAGTTCATGATGTTTCTCATGTTTACAGTAGTTCATAATATCTCTCATGTCTACAATATTTTGTAATGATTACAGAAGTTTGTAATGTTTCTCATGTCTGCAATAGTTCATAATGTTACTCATATCTACAATAGTTCATAATATCTCTCATATCTAGTATAGTTCATAATGTTTCTCATATTTACAATAGTTCATAATGTTTCTCATGTCTGCAATAGTTCATAATGTTTCTCATGTCTGCAATAGTTCATAATGTTTCTCATGCTTACATTAGTTCAGTACACTTCACACAATTTAATGTTTTATGATTTTTTTTTTCCAAACGTATACATTTTATTAAGTTTCCCCATATGTAGCTCATGTTTCTCATGCGTAATATACTCATGATGTTTTTTATGTATAAAAACTCTTGATGTTTCTTATTATTGCTGTAGTTTATAATGATTCTTTTATTTGTAGAAGGTAGCAATCTCTTTATTGATGTTTTTCTATCAGGTCCTAGTGAAGAATTTGAAAAAGATCCAATTAATTTAAAAGTGGGCGTGGCTATCAGAAACCTTACAAAGATTTACAAAACAGGAAACAAATTAGCAGTGGATGGACTGACCATTAATTTCTATGAAGGTCAGATCACATCTTTCCTCGGTCACAATGGGGCAGGCAAAACAACAACTATGTAGGTTTATCTGTGTACTATGTAGCTATGTACAGCAAGTGTTTTTGATTAACATGGTACAGTCATTGTTTGTTGAGAGATTTCATATCTCTGCTCTAGATAACGCAATAGTTTCATATATCTGTGTGTACATCATTTAGCATTTCATGTTTCTTTAATTTATAACATTTCTTAGTGTAGCACTTCTTGTTTCATTAGTTTGTAACATTTATGGGTGTAGTAATTCATGTTTCATTCTTTTATAACATTTATGAGTGTAGCACTTCTTGTTTCATTAATTTGTAACATTTATGGGTGTAGTAATTCATGTTTCATTCATTTATAACATTTATGAGTGTAGCACTTCTTGTTTCATTAGTTTGTAACATTTATGGGTGTAGTAATTCATGTTTCATTCATTTATAACATTTATGAGTGTAGCTCAGCTTGTTAAAATAGGTACATCATTTATGAATGTAACACATCTTGTTTTAATAATTATAATATTTATGAGTGTAGTTTAGTGTCTTAGAATAGGTACATAATTTAAGATTATAAAACTTCTTGTTTCATTATGTTCATCATTGATTAGTGCAGTTTTCCTAATTTCAATATGGGTATCATTTAAGAATATTGGCTTCTTAATGTGCATTAGCAGAGACTGTCTATATCTTTATTTGTCTCTCCCTCTACTTTTTTCTTCCTTTGATTTTTCCAGTCACCATAATCTGTTCCACCTGTTTTTCCTACTACATGGTCAAGAATCATGACTGTTCCTCCTGTCAGTAACATGTTATTGTCCATGATTCACTTCCACATGTCAGGAGGACTGACTCAGTATAATGCTGAAGAAGTTCTTACCTCCATGGCTGTAAGGAGCAACCAGCTCATAGTTGAGAAATATGAAGTCAAGTCTTGCTTCTGCTTCATTTGGCAAAGATGGGGGTGCATAATATTTTGCCACTCTCTGCGCTGCTCCTTTTGGAGATCTATTTTATTATCTATCTATCTATCTATTGACCTTTCGAGCCGTTGCCGGCCCATAGGGCGTAGACCAAGATACACCTTCATTTTATATTATAGCTAAGCTAAAACATGTTTGTCTGAAATGTGGTTGATTTGGTTTTAGTTTTGTGAATCAGTATTGCATTTTTAAGCTGAAATAATTCTAAAATGAACATTTCACTTTTCAGGTCTATTCTGACTGGCTTGTTCCCACCTACATCTGGTACAGCTTACATTTATGGACATGACATCTTGTCAGATATTGATGAGATTCGTGGTAATCTGGGGTTGTGCCCACAGCACAATGTTCTTTTTGATCTGTAAGTTTCTGTAGTTCTTCCTCAAAAATCCACACACAGGTCCTCTCATTTTTCAGTTCAATGTTGTTAACTGTAGCCAAATTGGGACATATTCTTATACCACATATGCAGTGTTTTATTGAGACCTGACAGAGTGTTGTATAATCATTATACCAGTATGGATATTAACTTTGCTGTTTTTTTTTCATACCTTTAGTTGTTCTCTGTAAATATAAAAAAAGTACAAAATTTATATATTTGTTGGCATTGATACATGGCCACTTGGTTGTAGATTTGTTTGGATGTGTATTCATTCTTTATAAGCTCCATGCAAGGGAGCCATGTTTGATAAAGGAAACATCAGAATTCATAGGCTATAAAGATCATCATTGATTAAATATACTCCCTTGTGGGTGACTTGAGTCTAAGGGTGTTGGAGCAAACCCAGACAGAAAATCAAAAGGTATGGACTCTAAGACAGTTGTTGATGGAGTGTATCTAGCTTATCTTTCGTATCCCCTGCAACTCAGCTTCTAGTTAAGATGTATGGACATGGTACTTGTTTCATATGGGCTTTGCCCTTGTTATGGAACTCTTCAAAGATGAGTTGAGCTGGGGCTGGTGTGCCATGGACAAAGATGTTTCCTTAATAATTACCAAGATCAAGTAGGAAAATGAAAAAAAACGTGTACCTCACAAAAAGAGAAAGAGAAATACTTCTTTGAAATGTTCATATGGAATGTCCGGATATGTACCTTGGACTTGACAAACCAATCTCAATAAAAAAAAGCCATAATGTTTGAATAATAGGAAATCAGGCCAACAGACTGTAGCTCAGTCAAGGAGAATTGTCTATTACTCTGACAAGTCTAAGTGCCAAACAACCTCAACTTCATAGAGGAGACTATGCTGCAAATAACAGATTTATCAACTCATCATCATCAAGTTTCCTATATCCTATGTCTTTTCATAAGTTTCTATCTCTATGGTTATTTATTATTGTTTATTAACTTCCTACCAAACCATTATCCGAAACTATTTTTATAATTTCTCTATGTTTCCTTCTAACTTTTCTTCCCTTGGCTATTTTCTATTGTCACGATATATTTCCTTCTCATTCAGTGGTAAAAAAATGATGATTATTTCCTCCTGAAATTAGTAATATGCTTTTTTTTAATAAGCCAACTAACCATGTCAAAGTGTATATCTTTTCCCTGTCTCCACTCTAAAGGTCGGTTAGTAGTCAGTTTCAGTGCATACCCTCCAACAATGGTAGCAACTATTGAAGAGAAAGAGATATTTTATGAGGAACTACAGACAATTTTGACTCAGCGTGACATATCAGGCAACTGCAGAACATTTTTGACTCAGTGTTACATATCAGGCAACTACAGAACACTTTTTATACAAAGTTACATTTCAGGCAACTACAGAACACTTGACAGGACGTCACATTTCAGACAACCTTTTCAGTCTGTTTGTTGTGTTTGGGCACAGGAACCCAATGAGTTTGTTTTGTCAGCATTGATCTTATGCACCAAAAACTGAGCAAAAAACACAAGGATTTGAAGAAAGCAAACATTACATAATGAAGAATTAATAATAATAGCTATCTATCACATGATGGCGACAACTTTCATCTTATGTAGTTGTGTCTTTTTTGTGTGCGCGAAGATTATGTAAAGTCTAATTGTGACATACATTTCCTGTCACACCTTGGGCATGCATGTATGAACATAATAGATGTTGATTTTTCTGATCTCTTTGACTGTCTTTTTGACGTGTGTGTGTGTGTATGTGCTTGCGTGTGCATATATATATATATATATATATATATATGAACATATCTTATATTTCAGTTTGACAGTGGAGGAGCACATATGGTTCTATGCTCGCCTGAAAGGAAAATGTGAAGCAGATGTGAAGGCAGAGTTGGAGCAGTTGATTGTAGATGTTGGGCTGCCACACAAGCGTAAAGAGAAGTCTCAGAACCTGTCAGGTGAGACATCTGCTGAGGAAATTGAAATAGTTTTAGATAGATGACACTTGAGTTTTGTGATTTAAAAATGTCAGTTAGTAGCCTCTGTCAGTCATAGTTGGTTATGGATTTTACTGCACCCCTAGGAAATATTATATTTTTAAAAATTTACAGTGTATTCTCTTGTTTCTATTAGTCTGTCTGCTTCTTACTTGAGCTGAAGCTTTAGAGCGTGTTTCCAAATATTGTGGTCTGGTGCTATCTCTTCCCAGGCTGCAGGGTTTTCATGCCACCTTTAATGCACGCCTATAAATGAGAGTTTCGGCTACCTACTAGTTCTTTGGCTACCTGCAAATGTCCATAAAATATATCTTTTGGTATGTGGATGTCTTTCATATGGTGTTAGTGGCCAAGCCTGTGTAATCTATGTTGTTTGAGTAGCATGTAGATGTTCGGGAGGCCTGTGCAAGTGAGGACCTCCACATTTGTCACTTTGTCCTTCCAAGTGATATAAAAAATACTAAATGCCAATTATATTAATAAAAATGAAGACCTGTAACTCACATCATAGATTCATTCTAAAATAGTGATAGTTACAGCAGTTTAGTTTCAAGACACTAAAGAATTACCTCACAAAATGTCTCATATATTTATTCTTTAACTTGTTGGTTTAATAGAGTTATCTGACTTGCAACTGAAGTAACTAACATTATTTAATTTCATATTTCTGTATAATTGTTGCTCTTATTTAAAACTTGTTAAAATATAAATAACAATACAAATATAACATTGTACATCATGAGCATATCAGTAATGGTTGTAATATTATTTGAAGATAATGTCTTTGATTTTATTAGGAACATTAGTCTAGAGTTACAGTTTCAGAAAACAATTTATGAAACTTGTTAACTTTGGTTATTATTTGTGAATGTTCAGGTGGTATGAAGCGCAAACTGTCTGTAGTCATTGCATTTGTTGGGGATCTCGCACTGTGATACTGGATGAGCCCACAGCTGGTGTGGATCCTTATGCACGTAGAGCCATCTGGCAACTGTTGCTCAAGTTTAAGAAAGGTGAGAATGTTTCTCAATGGAAACATTGTTTATCTTACATTGGATAAATATGTTTATAAACACATAATGACAACTTTTTTCATATACTGTAAAGATATCTAAACACTGGTGACTGTTTTTATCATATTAGGATTGGATATCTCTAAATACAAATGATTATTTTTGTCGTATCTATCTATTGACCTTTCAAGCCGTAGCCAGCCCATAGGTCGTAGACCAAGATACTCCTTCTCTTATCTAAATTTTTATTTTAGCAGTTTTCAATTCTTTTAAAGATATTTTATCAAATCTCGCCATTTGTCTCTGTTCTGTGCAAGCAGCTCTATCTCATTGAGAGAGCCAATTCCTGCTGCTATTGCCTCTCTCATCATTGATCTTCTCAGTGTCTCTCTGGGTCTTCCTCTTTTCCTCTTACCTGTTGTTTCCCACATGAGGGCTTGCTTTGCTATTCGGTTATTATCTCTTCTCATCACATGTCCAACATATGACCATCGTCTTTTCTTTATTACTGAAGATATTAGTGGTTGATTGGCGATTTCTCTAATTTCCTCGTTTGTTTTGACTGCGTTCCACGCTATACCAAGTATTTTCCTTAGACATTTATTTTCTAATGCGTTCAACTTTGTTTCTCTGTCTCTTGTTTTCCAGCTTTCACACGCATACGTAAGGGTTGATAGTACATTTGATTTGAATAGTCTAAGTTTTGTGTTTGTGCTGATGAGTTTTGATTTCCACAACTTTTCAAGGCTTCTGAAAGACATTGCTGCTTTAGCTATTCTGATTCTAATTTCTTTGCTTGTATCCCCTTCTCGATCAATGTGACTTCCAAGATAGATAAAGTGATTGATCTCTTCCACTGGTTTGTTTTCCATGTATATTTTGTCGTCTGTTGGAATTAAGCTTTTCATGATCTTAGTCTTTTCATGATTGATCTCAAGCCCAATTTTGCTGGCTATTGATGATAGTTCATTTGTGTTTTCCTGCATCTTTTTTATGTGACTGCTGATGAGAACTTTGTCATCAGCAAAGTCGAGGTCCTCCAAATGGTCTTAAATGACTATTTTTGTTGTATAGTGGATAGATATCTCAAAATATTAATGACTGTTTTGTCATACAATGTATTGATACAGCTAAGTGTAAATTATTGTTTTTATCATATAAAAGGTGCAGATAAAAGATAATTTGAATGGGAAACTGTTACTGACACATCTTTAAGAGCAAGACTGAGAAGTTTTACCAACACAACAATACGATGCTATGCGCCAATAAATGGCAGTGGAAGCGATTTGAAGGAGAAATTCTAACAACAAAAGGAAATAGAAACCACTATATGAGGACTGGTTGGTCTAGAGGTAGGACGTCAGCCATTGAATGATAAGATCTTGAGTTCTGATTCCACCATCGAAATTAGGGATTTTTCTTAAAAACACCATGAATTCTTTGTGATTGTACTCTCCCCTGGGCTCTGGACAATGAGATTCAATGTCTAACCCTCTCAGATAAAAATGAAAAACAGGAGGTTCCATGTGTTCTCCTCACTTGTTAGAGAACCTTTGACAGTTTACAAAGAAAAGTCCATCTGCAGACCAAACAAAAATTATTTAACTAGAAATCTGTTTATGCTGACAATTTGATGTCATATGGTGAATATGCAGATATTGCATCTTGTCATAAACTAGCAAAGCAATATATTCGCAACCAGATAATGGGTGAAAGCTAAAAAGAAGAAGAAAAAAAAACCACTAAAAAAGCACAACCTGCTCATGATAATGAGAGACCTTAATACAGATGTGGCTAACACATACAAAGAAAAAGTATTAGGGATATGCAGATTAAGCTCTTCAAATGGTGACAAATTGTTACTTTCCAACAGTATAAGAAGCATGGTGATTGGAAGTACATTTTATGTATAAACTAAAGTGGAAATCACGGACTTGACTAATTCCAGATAGACAACTTAATGATTAAACAGCATTTGAGTGCATTCTCTTTAAGATGTAAAAGTGAGAATGGGAAGTGATCACCATCTAGTTGTGGCTTGCGTAAAGATAAAGCACAGAGTATAGGCAGTGACTGAGTGATTAGTGGACTCACAGCTTACCAGGTCTGGATTCATTTCCAAGATGTAACATTTCTTTTTCCAGATTTCCCCAACGATTCACTCAGCTTCTGAAAGTTGGACGACAAAGATCTTTTTCTTGGAAAGTAAAGCTGCCTGTAGTTGCTTGCTTATGTTCACCTGGTGACTAAATGAACAGACCTCTTTGTCATCCACCCCTAAAAGAATGTTAAGTGGGCGTGGATGTATTATGTTGTAGTTTTCAGTAGAACTCTGATATTTGCATCTTTTGACCAAAACATCAGACTTCAGACATTTTTGAGTAAACGATCCTTACTCATTTGGCCAGACTAGACTGGTTAATCTGTTTTCAGAGCGCCGTGAAGAGGTGGAGCAGGCTCTGGATTGTTCTGATTCATCGATCCTGGCACAAGCTATCAGCTATGATTCACAGACAGCTTTCAGCCCTTTGCTGAACTGCATTTTAGCCTCCACTGCCTGTAGTAATGTTGACTACATTACCCATAAAATGTACTTTTGGTAAAAAAAAAAATAGAGCACTAACATCATATATTCCATACACCTTAAGGTGTGGAGGGAATCCTTACATCAGGACAAGCACAAGTCCAAATATACCAACAAATAACAAATATAACATAGATGATAGAACAAATATAACATAGAAGGATAGAACAAGATATAACATTGATGAATTGAAAAGTCTTTGTAACTCTGGCTGTCTAACTGCTGGAGTGGTGCAGAGAGAATTGCTAACTAAATGAAGACTGTCGAAAAACTTGTCTGTAATATAAATTTTGTGTCACTTGGCTTCACCCATCACAACAGTCAGTTTATTGTGAGCCAATGTTTATCCCTCATGCTCTTCTTTGTCTCTTTTCTGTTGTTCAGGAACAAATTTGCTAATACCCTTATGGTAATGTTTTTGTTTCACCTCCCCAAGACCGTACAATCATCCTGTCCACACATCACATGGATGAAGCTGATGTTCTTGGCGACAGAATTGCTATCATCTCCCAAGGAAAGCTATGTACTGTTGGAACAAGTCTGTTCTTGAAAAACCGCTTTGGCAGTGGGTACTACCTGACTCTTGTTCGTCATCAGGATGCTGAGGAAGCTGCTGATGGTTCACCAAGTGGGCTATCAGCAGAAGATGATGCCTTTCACAGCAGCCGTCCTTTAACAGCAAGCAGCATCAGAACTGTGAGAGATGTGCAGGTATGTTAAGAGTAGTCTTGTTAAGGTAATTTTGATAGAAAAGACATCCTTCGAAAGAATACTACAACAACAAGGGGCAGTTACATAAGCTGATAAAGCTTCCAATTGAAGAATAAAAGCCAATAATGTTGTAATGAGGGGTTTAGTTTGAGGGGAATTAGAAATGTTGTAATGAGGGGTTTAGTTTGAGGGGAATTAGAAATGTTGTAATGGGGTTTAGTTTGAGGGAATTGACAATTTTGTAATGAGGGGTTTAGTTTGAGGGGAATTAGAAATGTTGTAATGAGGGGTTTAGTTTGAGGGGAATTGAAAATTTTGTAATGAGCTGTTTAGTTTGAGGGGAATTGAAAATTTTGTAATGAGGGGTTTAGTTTGAGGGGAATTAGAAATGTTGTAATGAGGGGTTTAGTTTGAGGGGAATTGAAAATTTTGTAATGAGGGGTTTAGTTTGAGGGGAATTAGAAATGTTGTAATGAGGGGTTTAGTTTGAGGGGAATTAGAAATGTTGTAATGAGGGGTTTAGTTTGAGGGGAATTGAAAATTTTGTAATGAGGGGTTTAGTTTGAGGGGAATTAGAAATGTTGTAATGAGGGGTTTAGTTTGAGGGGAATTAGAAATGTTGTAATGAGGGGTTTAGTTTGAGGGGAATTAGAAATGTTGTAATGAGGGGTTTAGTTTGAGGGGAATTGAAAATTTTGTAATGAGGGGTTTAGTTTGAGGGGAATTGAAAATTTTGTAATGAGGGGTTTAGTTTGAGGGGAATTAGAAATGTTGTAATGTGGGGTTTAGTTTGAGGGGAATTAGAAATGTTGTAATGAGGGGTTTAGTTTGAGGGGAATTGATAATTTTTTAATGAGGGGTTTAGTTTGAGGAGAATTAAAAATGTTTTTATTTAATAAGGGGTTTAATGGGAAGGGATATAATAAGGTTGTAATGAGGGGTTTAATATGAGGGGAATTGAAAATGGACTAATGGGAGTTAGTTGAATATTGCCCTTATAATTGCAATGTTCTTGCTTGTTATAGATGATACCTACCTCTCCTGTCAGGCAATGTATCTACTTCTCTTAATCAGAATAGATATCTTTCTATCCCTCCGATTCCACTTCTGATGTTCTGATTTCCCAGGCTGACCTTTCAGGGCTTGATGCTGAAGGTTATGATGACAGTCTGAGATTAAAGTTGGATGACCATATCTGTAATGGTGACTTGAACAATGCAGTCCCAGGTGAGTGGATAGGATTTCTCCTAGATGGAATGTGTGATGAAGTCTTAGGTGAGGTAGTTCCAGAATGCTAGATAGCATTAGATAAGATTGTTCCAGTGTTTGGGGTAGTCTTAGGTGAGATGGTTCTAGTGTTTGGGATAGTCTTAGGTGAGATGGTTCCAGTGTTTGGGGTAGTCTTAGATGAGGTGGTTCCAGTGTGCCAGATAACATTAGATAAGATGGTTCCAGTGTGTGGAGTAGTCTTATGTGAGATGATTCCAGTGTGTGGGGTAGTATTAGGTGAGGTGGTTCCAGCATGCAGGATAGTGTTAGATAAGATGGTTCCAATGTGTGATATAGTCTTAGATGAGATGGTTCAAGTGTGTGGGGTAGTATTAGGTGAGGTGGTTCCAGCATGCAGGATAGTGTTAGATAAGATGGTTCCAATGTGTGATATAGTCTTAGATGAGATGGTTCAAGTATGTTGGGTAACCTTAGGTGAGATGATTCAAGTGTGTGAGGTAGTCTTAGGTGAGGTGGTTCTGATATGTGAGACAGCATTATATAAGATGGTTCCAGTAAGTAAAAATACAGTTTATTTGATTAATTTATGTCCAAAAATAATGAAATTATGTACATTTTTGTAAATGATCCCAGAATGAAAAATATTATAAATTTATGTGACATCAGAACAATATTATTTACAAGTCAAGTTTATTATTTTTATTTACATAACTGGACTTATTTTGTGTGATATGTCCCTAAAGTACCAGTTTCGTTATCAGAATCACTACCACTCGATTCCTCTGAGGCACTGATAGTGCTGGAATAGAAGACATCCACTAGCTAAACCTAAGCCAGATCATCTTACCTTTTTAGCATAACTTTTACCAATATTGTGACCCATTATCACAACAAAATTATTGTCCAAGTCTAAATACTGTGAATACTCTATTTCTGAATCACTCAATAACAAGTTTTCGAACATAGATCTAGCTTATTATACACTATATCATTTGGTCGACTGCAAGAAGTTTCAACAGTGGGCGTGGCCATTATGTGACAAAAATTTGAGAAATAAACAATGAATATAAATTAAATATTTTTCCAACGTTCGAAATGGATCAGCAGAAAGTGAAAGTGAAAACTTTCCTACTTCAAGAAATCAAGTATTGGTTGAATTAAAAACGAAAATCAGTGAACACGAATCAAATATTCAGCTACACCCGAAATAACCGACGTGTTGGTGTGTAGTTGGAAATGATCAGTTTTATAGAACCAAGGTGTCGGATAATAGTCCGGAAAGAGTTAATATGTGTGAGATAGTGTTAGATAAGATGTTTAATATGTGTGAGATAGTGTTAGATAAGATGGTTTTAATATGTGTGAGATAGTGTTAGATAAGATGTTTAATATGTGTGAGATAGTGTTAGATAAGATGGTTAATATGTGTGAGATAGTGTTAGATAAGATGGTTAATATGTGTGAGATAGTGTTAGATAAGATGTTTAATATGTGTGAGATAGTGTTAGACAAGATGTTTAATATGTGTGAGATAGTGTTAGATAAGATGGTTAATATGTGTGAGATAGTGTTAGATAAGATGTTTAATATGTGTGAGATAGTGTTAGATAAGATGTTTAATATGTGTGAGGTAGTGTTAGATAAGATGGTTAATATGTGTGAGATAGTGTTAGATAAGATGGTTAATATGTGTGAGATAGTGTTAGATAAGATGGTTAATATGTGTGAGATAGTGTTAGATAAGATGGTTAATATGTGTGAGATAGTGTTAGATAAGATGGTTAATATGTGTGAGATAGTGTTAGATAAGATGTTTAATATGTGTGAGATAGTGTTAGATAAGATGGTTAATATGTGTGAGATAGTGATAAGATGTTTAATATGTGTGAGATAGTGTTAGATAAGATGGTTAATATGTGTGAGATAGTGTTAGATAAGATGGTTAATATGTGTGAGATAGTGTTAGATAAGATGTTTAATATGTGTGAGATAGTGTTAGATAAGATGGTTAATATGTGTAAGATAGTGTTAGATAAGATGGTTTTAATATGTGTGAGATAGTGTTAGATAAGATGTTTAATATGTGTGAGATAGTGTTAGATAAGATGGTTAATATGTGTGAGATAGTGTTAGATAAGATGGTTAATATGTGTGAGATAGTGTTAGATAAGATGTTTAATATGTGTGAGATACTGTTAGATAAGATGTTTAATATGTGTGAGATAGTGTTAGATAAGATGTTTAATATGTGTGAGATAGTGTTAGATAAGATGGTTAATATGTGTGAGATAGTGTTAGATAAGATGGTTAATATGTGTGAGATAGTGTTAGATAAGATGGTTAATATGTGTGAGATAGTGTTAGATAAGATGGTTAATATGTGTGAGATAGTGTTAGGTAAGATGTTTAATATGTGTGAGATAGTGTTAGATAAGATGGTTAATATGTGTGAGATAGTGTTAGATAAGATGGTTAATATGTGTGAGATAGTGTTAGGTAAGATGTTTAATATGTGTGAGATAGTGTTAGATAAGATGGTTAATATGTGTGAGATAGTGTTAGATAAGATGTTTAATATGTGTGAGATAGTGTTAGATAAGATGTTTAATATGTGTGAGATAGTGTTAGATAAGATTTTTAATATGTGTGAGATAGTGTTAGATAAGATGTTTAATATGTGTGAGATAGTGTTAGATAAAATGTTTAATATGTGTGAGATAGTGTTAGATAAGATGTTTAATATGTGTGAGATAGTGTTAGATAAGATGGTTAATATGTGTGAGATAGTGTTAAATAAGATGTTTAATATGTGTGAGATAGTGTTAGATAAGATGGTTAACATATGTGAGATAGTGTTAGATAAGATGTTTAATATGTGTGAGATAGTGTTAGATAAGATGGTTAATATGTGTGAAATAGTGTTAGATAAGATGGTTAATATGTGTGAGATAGTGTTAGATAAGATGTTTAATATGTGTGAGATAGTGTTAGATAAGATGTTTAATATGTGTGAGATAGTGTTAGATAAGATGGTTAATATGTGTGAGATGGTGTTAGATAAGATGTTTAATATATGTGAGATAGTGTTAGATAAGATGGTTAATATGTGTGAGATAGTGTTAGATAAGATGCTTAATATGTGTGAGATAGTGTTAGATAAGATGTTAATATGTGTGAGATAGTGTTAGATAAGATGTTTAATATGTGTGAGATAGTGTTAGATAAGATGGTTAATATGTGTGAGATAGTGTTAGATAATATGTTTAATATGTGTGAGATACTGTTAGATAAGATGTTTAATATGTGTGAGATAGTGTTAGATAAGATGTTTAATATGTGTGAGATAGTGTTAGATAAGATGGTTAATATGTGTGAGATAGTGTTAAATAAGATGGTTAATATGTGTGAGATAGTGTTAGATAAGATGGTTAACATATGTGAGATAGTGTTAGATAAGATGTTTAATATGTGTGAGATAGTGTTAGATAAGATGGTTAATATGTGTGAGATAGTGTTAGATAAGATGGTTAATATGTGTGAGATAGTGTTAGATAAGATGGTTAATATGTGTGAGATAGTGTTAGATAAGATGTTTAATATGTGTGAGATAGTGTTAGATAAAATGTTTAATATGTGTGAGATAGTGTTAGATAAGATGGTTAATATGTGTGAGATAGTGTTAGATAAGATGGTTAATATGTGTGAGATAGTGTTAGATAGGATGTTTAATATGTGTGAGATAGTGTAAGGTAAGATGGTTAATATGTGTGAGATAGTGTTAGATAAGATGTTTAATATGTGTGAGATAGTGTTAGATAAGATGTTTAATATGTGTGAAATAGTGTTAGATAAGATGGTTAATATGTGTGAGATAGTGTTAGGTAAGATGTTTAATATGTGTGAGATAGTGTTAGGTAAGATGTTTAATATGTGTGAGATAGTGTTAGATAAGATGGTTAATATGTGTGAGGTAGTGTTAGATAAGATGGTTAATATGTGTGAGATAGTGTTAGATAAGATGGTTAATATATGTGAGGTAGTGTTAAATAAGATGGTTAATATGTGTGAGATAGTGTTAGATAAGAGGGTTAATATGTTTGAGATAGTGTTAGATAAGATGGTTAATATGTGTGAGATAGTGTTAGATAAAATGTTTAATATGTGTGAGATAGTGTTAGGTAAGATGTTTAATATGTGTGAGATAGTGTTGGTAAGATGTTTAATATGTGTGAGATGGTGTTAAATAAGATGTTTAATATGTGTGAGATAGTGTTAGATAAGATGGTTAATATGTGTGAGATAGTGTTAGATCAGATGTTTAATATGTGTGAGATAGTGTTAGATAAGATGGTTAATATGTGTGAGGTAGTGTTAAAGAAGATGTTTAATATGTGTGAGGTAGTGTAAGATAAGATGGTTAATATGTGTGAGATAGTATTAGATAAGATGGTTAATATGTGTGAGATAGTGTTAGATAAGATGGTTAATATGTGTGAGGTAGTGTTAGATAAGATGTTTAATATGTGTGAGATAGTGTTAGATAAGATGGTTAATATGTGTGAGATAGTGTTAGATAAGATGGTTAATATGTGTGAGATAGTATTAGATAAGATGGTTAATATGTGTGAGATAGTGTTAGATGTTCAGATGAGGAGCATAAATTAGAATCAGAACAGTTTGGTTGAAATAAGAGATGGAGTCTGCAATATCAATTCAAGAAGACAAAACTGCATATATGGTCAAAGAAAAATAAAGACATATAGCCTAAAGCAGTTGAACTGCTAAAGACAAATAAAAATTATCATATAAGACTAGAGCAGAAGTGGCAAAATAAAGTGGAATCAGACAAAGTTCTTACAAGGAACATAAATATCCAGACAACCAATGTTATTGAGAAGTGAATCAATTAACTTCTGGTGTCAGTCAGTTCTCCTCATCTTGTGCCACATTCTCTTTAATGGTTGGCATCATAGAGAATCAATTCACTCTATCTCTTTCCCTGATGATACATGCTGTCAAAATTTCTCTGGCGAATCTCTTGATGTTGCAAGTTTAATTTGGTCTTTGTTTGCCTCTACTTTGTTTCTTCTGTGTTTTCCCTTCCAAATCTAAGTGACCTCCAATAGGTTATTGTGATTCTTTAAGTGTCCAAAAAAAATGCATTTGTTGTGTATTAATGTTTTCCTTCATTTTCAGCTGTTCCAAAACTTCATTATTTGTTTTATTCTCTGTCCACTCAACTCTTCTCATTCTTCCACAAACCAAGATTTCAAAGGCTTTCAATTTATTTTCTGATTTCTTATTTAGTGTTCATATTTCTACACTATGTGAGAGTGTTGAGTAGATCACTTTATTTTCTCAATTTTGGTCATGATGTTACCAGCCTTGATGTGAGTAAATATTTCACGGTGTTAAAAATACCTTTGCCCAGTAATATTTCTCTAAACTTCTTCCAACACTGATTTAAACTTAAACTAAACTGATTTAAACTTAAACTAAATTGATTTAAAGTTCAACTAAATTGATCTAAACTTAAACTAAACTGATCTAAACTTAAACTAAATTGATCTAAACTTATTTAAATTGATTAAAACTTAAACTAAATTGATCTGAACTTAAACTATGTTATGTTCAGAAACATACAGACAAAGCTGGTACATGTTCTTCTCTTCTTCCAGTTTCAGACTCCAACTTGCTCAGATTGACAGCCTTCATTCAGAACTATGTGCCTGGGTCTGAACTGGTGGAGGACAACAGTATGGAACTTTGTTATCGCTTGCCAGAGGATGACAATCATGCAGACAAGTACCAGAGATTGTTTACAGCCTTAGAAAAGTCACACAAGGATCTTGGCATTTCCAGCTATGGTATCTCTGATACCAGCCTGGAAGAGGTATTTAACACTTCCATACCACGAGTTGCAAAAACTGGCTGTATTTATTAGTTTGTTGTACATGGAGCCAGTTTTTGTGGCTTTTAATTTTTTAACATTTCCACAGTTATTAAAACAGAAATTAGATGAATGATTATTTCTTGATGTTAGCTAAACAGATATTGGATGAATGGTTGATTTGTCAAAGTTAGCTAAACAGATATTGAATGAATGGTTGATTTGTCAAAGTTAGCATAACAGATATTGGATGAATGGTTGATTTGTCACAGCTAAACAGATATTTGGACATGAGACAAGAAAACAGAACAGAAAATTGAAGCCTTTGAAATGTGGATTTATAGAAGAATAGGTAGGATGGAAACAAAAGATAACACTATAACTTTGTAATTCTCTTATTTAACCTCTTTTTCTACTTACTGAGCAAATTGTCAGAATAAACAGTGTGTTTTAGAACAATTTTCATTTATTTTCTCACAGTTGTTTCAAATTAAAAAAAATATGGTTAAAAATGGCTGTGCTGCAGTGTATTAAACTAGGTAGGGAAAGTATTAAAAGTGAAATTCTGGTAATTTCTGAAATTCATGATATAAATGTATGAGTGTTAGGTAGGTTCTATTGAGTAAATAGGCAAATTAAGTGTGTCAGTTAGAAGATACAGTAACATACTTGTAATAACAATCCACATCTACCACATCTAAGAGGGCTAGTCTAGAGCAACTTGAGCTGATCTCAACAATGATGAAACTCACTTCATTTCAATTGATGACTTGACAAAACAATTTCTGAAGAAATGGAGAAATCATTTCATGATATGGTAAGAAAGGTTAAATTTAGTCAGTTCAAAATATGGTGAGGTAGGTTAAATTTAGTCATTTCAAGATATGGTAAATATGTTAAAATTAGTCATTTCATGATATGGTGAGAAATATTACATTTCTATCTATCTATCTATTGTCCTTTCGAGCCGAAGACGGCACATAGGGCAGAACCACAATCTCAAAAACAGAAACCTTGCTTGCCAAAATGACACATATTGCAGAGATCACTGCTCTAAAATCTATGGCTCTGTTTCCATAACAATACTTTTTACAATGACAGCTTGTCAAGCCATCGATCAACCTCCTTAGTCGCCTCTTACAACATGCCTGGAAGGTCACAGTGTCACTATTCTTTACCCCCCTCATAATGAGGCCCCGGTAACACATGGAACACATGGATTAAATTTAATCAGTTCAAAATATGATAAGGTAGGTTAAATTTAGTAAGTTCAAGATATGGTAAGGCAGGTTAAATTTAGTAAGTTCAAGATATGGTAAGGTAGGTTAAATTTAGTTAGTTCAAGATATGATAAGGTAGGTTAAATTTAGTAAGTTCAAGATATGGTAAGGTAGGTTAAATTTAGTTAGTTCAAGATAGGATAAGGTAGGTTAAATTTAGTTAGTTCAAGATATGATAAGGTAGGTTAAATTTAGTAAGTTCAAGATATGGTAAGGTAGGTTAAATTTAGTAAGTTCAAGATATGGTAAGGTAGGTTAAATTTAGTTAGTTCAAGATATGATAAGGTAGGTTAAATTTAGTTAGTTCAAGATATGATAAGGTAGGTTAAATTTAGTAAGTTCAAGATATGGTAAGGTAGGTTAAATTTAGTAAGTTCAAGATATGGTAAGGTAGGTTAAATTTAGTAAGTTCAAGATATGGTAAGGTAGGTTAAATTTAGTTAGTTCAAGATATGGTAAGGTAGGTTAAATTTAGTTAGTTCAAGATATGGTAAGGTAGGTTAAATTTAGTAAGTTCAAGATATGGTAAGGTAGGTTAAATTTAGTAAGTTCAAGATATGGTAAGGTAGGTTAAATTTAGTTAGTTCAAGATATGGTAAGGTAGGTTCAATTTAGTAAGTTCAAGATATGGTAAGGTAGGTTAAATTTAGTTAGTTCAAGATATGATAAGGTAGGTTAAATTTAGTTAGTTCAAGATATGGTAAGGTAGGTTCAATTTAGTAAGTTCAAGATATGGTAAGGTAGGTTAAATTTAGTTAGTTCAAGATATGATAAGGTAGGTTAAATTTAGTAAGTTCAAGATATGGTAAGGTAGGTTAAATTTAGTTAGTTCAAGATAGGATAAGGTAGGTTAAATTTAGTTAGTTCAAGATATGATAAGGCAGGTTAAATTTAGTAAGTTCAAGATATGGTAAGGTAGGTTAAATTTAGTTAGTTCAAGATAGGATAAGGTAGGTTAAATTTAGTAAGTTCAAGATATGGTAAGGTAGGTTAAATTTAGTTAGTTCAAGATATGGTAAGAAAGGTTAATTTTAGTCAGTTCAAGATGTGGTAAGGTAGGTTAATTTTAGTCATTTCAATATATGGTAAAAGAGGTTAGAGTTAGTCCTTTCAAGATAAGATAAGAAAGGTTAAGTTTAGTCATTTCAAGATAAGGTAAGAAAGGTTAAGTTTAGTCCTTTCAAGATAAGATAAGAAAGGTTAAGTTTAGTCTTTTCAAGATAAGGTAAGAAAGGTTGAAAATAGTTCAAGACCCAGAGAGAAATGCTAAAGTTAGTAAATGTATCCCTGATAGGGCATGCTAACCTACAAGAGGAGGAAGACACATGTTGGTCTTGTGATGAGAAGAAATCACTAGAAATTAACAAAGCAAAATCCTCAAGTGGAAAACAACAGAATAAAGACAATGAGACCAACCATCTGAGACAAATGAAAAGAGAATGAACAAAGGGCAAAAACAGTAGGCATAAATTCCCTTCTGAAATTGAAAAGCTTGCTTCTTGTTACTTTGTTTAGTTTGATTTCACTTCTAAATTTGCATGACCAGTACTTGTAAACCAAACATCTCCAACAGTGAGATATGAGCTGATAATCTAGATAATCTATGACTGCCTCTTTCAGGTATTTTTGAAAGTAGCTGCAGATAATTCAGAAGAAGACAGCAAAGAGGACAAAAGAAAACATAAGCAAAGATAGTCTTTCAAAGTGAGTAATTTACATTTATTTTATGCAGTGCCTATTTTATTTTTATTTTCTGATTGAACTGTCAGCTTGCCTTTTGCTTTATATCCATATCAGCTTACATAAAAATAAAAACAAATACTGGGAGAGAAA
Source organism: Megaustenia siamemsis (assembly GCA_032433765.1). Classification (NCBI taxonomy): domain Eukaryota; kingdom Metazoa; phylum Mollusca; class Gastropoda; order Stylommatophora; family Ariophantidae; genus Megaustenia; species Megaustenia siamemsis. The sequence continues at coordinate 95,417,933 of JAVIAB010000139.1, read as the reverse complement.
ATAATAGTAGTCATTTATGGTTGCAGAGAAAGATTGGGAAATATGGAGTTGATAAATAGTTGATTTCTTGGGGCTAGTTAAGCGGACATTAAATAAACTTGTGATCTTTTTATGTTTTTTAAACAGGTTTTTTTTAAAATAAATGGTTGATTTTCTGATGTTAGTTAAACAGAAATTAGATGAATGATTATTTCTTGATGTTAGCTAAACAGATATTGGATGAATGGTTGATTTGTCAAAGTTAGCTAAACAGATATTGAATGAATGGTTGATTTGTCAAAGTTAGCATAACAGATATTGGATGAATGGTTGATTTGTCACAGCTAAACAGATATTTGGACATGAGACAAGAAAACAGAACAGAAAATTGAAGCCTTTGAAATGTGGATTTATAGAAGAATAGGTAGAATTGGATGGAAACAAAAGATAACAAACGAAGAAGTTTTAAAACAACTAAAAATAAAAAGAGAACTGCTGAACACAATTAAGACAAGACAAATGAAATTTTTGGGGCATGTTAAAAGACACAACAGCCTACTAAAAGTAATATTGGAAGGAAAAATACAAGGCAAAAGAGGCAGAGGCAGACCAAGACTAACATGGACGAGTAACATCAAAAGATGGACAAGTCAATCTATGTCAGCCTGCACCATCAAAGCAAGAAACAGAGTAGAATGGCGATCCATGGTAGCCAACCTTCGTTGCGGAGAAGGCACTCGATGATGATGAAACAGATATTGGATGAATGGTTGATTTGTCAAAGCTAGTTAAACAGACATTGGATGAATGGTTGATTTGTCACAGCTAAACAGATCTTGGATGAATGGTTGATTTGTCACAGCTAAACAGATCTTGGATGAATGGTTGATTTGTCACAGCTAAACAGATATTGGATAAATAGTTGATTTGTCACAGCTAAACAGATATTGGATAAATAGTTGATATGTCACAGCTAAACAGATCTTGGACGAATGGCTGATTTGTCAAAGCTAGTTAAACAGACATTGGATGAATGGTTGATTTGTCACAGCAAAACAGATCTTGGATGAATGGTTGATTTGTCAAAGTTATCTAAACAGATATTGGATAAATGGTTGATTTGTCAAAGTTAGCTAAACAGATCTTGGATGAATGGTTGATTTATCAAAGTTAGCTTAACAGATATTGGATAAATGGTTGATTTGTCAAAGCTAGCTAAACAGACATTGGATGAATGGTTTATTTGTCAAAGTTAGCTAAGCAGACACTGGATAAATGGTTGATTTGTCAAAGCTAGCTAAACAGACATTGGATGAATGGTTATTTCTTGATGTTAGCTAAACAGACATTGGATGAATGGTTGATTTGTCAAAGTTAGCTAAACAGACATTGGATAAATGGTTGATTTGTCAAAGCTAGCTAAACAGACATTGGATTAATGGTTATTTCTTATTATTAGTTAAACAGATATTGGATAAATGGTTGATTTGTCAAAGTTAGATAAACATATATTGGATAAATGGTTGATTTGTCAAAGTTAGCTAAATAGATATTGGATAAATAGTTGATTTGTCAAAGTTAGCTAAATAGATATTGGATAAATGGTTAATTTGTCAAAGTTAGCTAAATAGATATTGGATAAATGGTTAATTTGTCAAAGTTAGCTAAACAGACATTGGATAAATGTTTGATGCCCCAAACAGATGGAGAATGGGTGGCCGAATTGATAATGCATCACGCTCCAAACCAGGAGATTGTGGATTCAACTCCCAGTAGGAACACAAATTCTTTTCCATCATGGGTGAAATGAAAAATCTGCCTCATACACATTAAGGACTGCTCAGGTCAACCAACCTTTATTCTCTGGTCTTATATCTTATATCCTGGAATTCAGTGCTCTATTTAGGAAAGAAAAAAAACAGAATAGCTCAGGCCAAATTAGCATTTCATAAAATCAAAAACATCTTACGCAAGAAATCTATGTCAACAGAGGTGAGAGAGTTCATCGGTGCTATATAGAGTCAATTCTGACCTATGGAAGTGAACTATGGACAGTAAACAAACAAATGAAAAGGCAGAGGCCATAGAGATGGGATTTCTCAGAGAATGTTGAAAGTTCCCTGGACAGCTAAAAGGACCAATGAGGAAATTCTCAAAAAGGCCCACGCAAAAAGGGAGCCCCTAAAAAACATCAGAAAGTAACAGTCATAATTTTTTTGGGCACATCATGAGAAGAGGAATGTTGAAATACTTGGTTACAACTGGCAAAATACAGGGAACGAGAGATAGTGGATAACATAAAAAGAAAATACTAGATAGTTTTGTGTCATGGCATGGAAAACAATTGACAAGAGAATTGATACAATGCACTGTAGATGGAAATCCACGTAATCATGAAGGACATAATTGTCTACATCAACCAGCATGGCACATGATGATGATGATTTAGAAAAGAAGCAACAAGAGCAGTTAAATCTATTTATGAAAGTGCAGGTTCTGCGAGTCAAATTTTGATGGAGAACTTAAGCTGATCAAATTGGAAAAGGGTCTATGTAGACAGCTGTCTTGAAAAAATGCTGTTTTGATTATTTTTTAATGGCTTGCAATATAATCTTTCTTGCTCATATGCTTGGCATTACTCCTTCCTTTTACCCCAATGAAACCTTCACCACACCCACATACCTTCCAAATGTTCGTCAGATGGAAGGAGTTCACTGCCTAAACTGAAGTGGAGAGGCAGAGCAAAGAATTGCTTCTTCAACGTCAAGAACAGAAGCAGGGTCAACTCATCTGAGAGGCTTACAAGAGATACAGATGATTCAGGTGTGTCCATGTTGATGTGTTGTCACTGTCATTATGCTGAATAATTGTTACATTTACAAGTGATAGCTCCATCCAACACTAAACAAATTTTTCCCACTGATCAAGTGGATAAATTAATTGTTATATTTTAAAATGATAACTCTATCCAATGCTGATTAAGTATTTTCACTGATCAAATGAATTGTTACAGTGTTACATTTACAAGTAATAGCTCTGTTCAGCGTTGAACAAAACTCTTCACTTATTAGGTAAAATAAATGAATTAATTTTCACATTTTAAAGTGATAGTTGCATCAAACATTGAACAAAACTCTTCACTTATTAGGTAGATCATTCATTCAATGTTTTCAAAAAAATTCTTTTATGAGGCAGTTATTTATTATAATATTGCTAGATTTTTATTTGGTGGGTGATTGAATAGGCCGCACCTAGGTGAACCGCCTTTAATAAAAGTTCGTTCGTGCACATAAATAAATGAATGTTTGTAGGGCTCCAGCTCACATATAGCTATAGCATTGGACATTATAGAACACTTTATTTAAAGTCTTTTATTTCTTCATAACAGATGGTTGTAAATATTGTGTTTTGTAGTAAAAAAAAAAGTAAAGTACCCCTGTCACTCCAAGTGGCATATAGGGAATGTGGTGTTAGTGACTATAAATTTTACAGACTTTCACATGATTTTTGGAGTAATGTGGTCAGTATTATGCCCATGCTGCTTTAATTTCCCAGAAAAAAATCTGGTACCCATTAAAGGCTGGGTGAACCAGAAGCTGTCGGTTGGGATCGAGCCCTACCTCTTGTCCTTTTTAGGTGTTTTGTAGTACTACTGCATATAAGACAGTATATGTAATTATAAAGGTAAAAATGAGTCCCATATCAATTGCCTGTTGGGTAATGAAATGTTAGTGACTTATTTTGTATGAGTCCCATATCAATTGCCTGTTGGGTGTAGAAATGTTAGTGACTTATTTTGTATGAGTCCCATATCAATTGCCTGTTGGGTGTAGAAATGTTAGTGACTTATTTTGTATGAGTCCCATATCAATTGCCTGTTGGGTGTAGAAATGTTAGTGACTTATTTTGTATGAGTCCCATATCAATTGCCTGAACATGAAGCCTCAGCTTCATGAGGTGGGATGGCCAGATCCTATCCTCACTGCCTATCCTTCTCTGAGAACATCTCTGGTACCCATTTAAAGAGGCTGAGTGGACCCGGAGAGCTTTTTAGGTCAAAAAATGAACCTTCGAATCGGCAGGTAAATATACTAACCACCACACCACCAGGCTCTCATATGTAATTATACTACTGCTCTTAAAACAGTATGTTGTATAGTAGCTTAGCACTTGCAGCAATATATTCAATTGTAAAAATTTACATAAAACAATTTGTATAGAGATACACTTAGGTACATTTCATATAGAAGCAAACATACAAATAATTATGGTGTTCAGGAAGATCATCTGCTGCTTGTTGTCATGGTTAACAAACTCCATTGTGTGAAATCTCTTCCAGTATGTGGCTAGAGGTTCTGTAGGGTAATGGTTTATGTTGCTTGCTGTTTGTAAAACACATCTGCATTATTCACTTTCTCAATCAGCTAGATTTTATTCAATATTTCTGCATTTGCCAGACGCCAACATCCATGATTGATGCGTGTGCATCTAAACAGTATCACTGATTGACCTCATTATCTTCTCTGTGTCCAAATATATGATGTTTCTAATATAGTAAAAAAAAAAGTAAAGTACCCCCGTCACGCCAAGTGGTGTATAGGGAATATGGTGTTAGTGACCATAAATTTTACAGACCTTCGGCACATGATTTTTGGGGTAATGTGGTCGGTATTACACCCGTGCCGCTTTACTTTCCCAGAAAAAAATCCGGTACCCATTAAAGGCTGGGTGAACTGGAAGCCATCGGTTGGGATCGAACCCTACCTCTTGTCCTTTGTAGTCCAGTTCACTAACCACTGAGCTATTTTCTAATATATAGACATCTTTGAATTCAGCATGTCTGCTCTGTCATTACTACATCAATAAATTTATGATTACTCAGTGACAATTTCCCACCCACATAACTTGTCATTAGCATGACATTTAGATATTTGATATTTCTATTTTTATGCTGCCCACTTCTAGAGCCTAAATTAGGAAACTATGGTAAACAACTGTGTTGTGTAGACGGTGTACAGGAAATGTTACTTACAACTGTTATTCACTATAAATGTTATTATTATTATTATTTTTGTAAGTGTTCCCATCCTTTTCAGCATTTGTTATTAACTTTATTATTATTATTTCTATTGTCATTCTTTGGCTTCTTTACCACTGTATGACATTCATAGCTGCTACCATTCTCATATTGTGTGCTGTATTTTTTCTGTTACTGGTTCTCCAATTCCTAATCCCAGATGATCTCAGTAAATGTAGAGAGAGAGAGAGAGAGAGAGAGAGAGAGAGAGAGAGAGAGAGACAGCGAGCTGAATCAATTGATACTAGCCCAAAAATGTGTATCTCATAACCACTTCCAAAATCTGTGTCTCCTGTGTCTATGCCAGAACAACAGAATCCAACAAATATCCAGCAGCCATTTTGCCAATTCAATCATAATCTGTCTAGGTAGCAGCATTTATCTGCCAGAATGAGTGCTCTTACCATGTCATAGTTGTTAGCACTTGCTTAACTTGTCAAAGCTTTTCTGTGCAATGTCTACAGGTGGGTATACCTTTCCAAAATCAACCTGCTTGATGATAACAGTCACTGTTCTGTAAACAGACAGTCTCAATTGGTGCTATAATCCAATATTTAACATACCAGTAGAAATAATAGCAGCAGCAGGAGAAACAGGAGTGAAATGACTGCACAGAATATTAAATGCAGCATGGCACCAACAAAAAGCCCCAGAAGACTAGCAACAGGCAATCATCATACCAATTATAGAAAAAGAAAGGTAGCAAGAGAGACTGCATTCAATATAGAGGTATATCTCTTCTCAGCCATGTAGCAAATCTATATGCCAAAATCATGGAAAAAAGGCTGAGACCAGTAATAGAACTACAGTTAAGCGATTCTCAAATGGGGTTCCAAAAAAACAGAGGATGTACTGACGCTCTATTCACATTAAAACAGCTTGCAGAAAAAACAACAGAACACAATCCAAATTTATACAAAGCTTTCATTGACCAGGAAAAAGCATTCGACAGAGTAAACAGAGAACAACTGTGGGAGATATTAAAAATATACGGAGTAAGCCAATACCTAACCAACCTAATTAAAAGTCTCTACATCAACAGCAGCTGCAGGGTCAGAACAGCAGCAGGCTACACAGACTACTTCGAAGTTAGATCAGGTGTAAGACAGGGGTGCGTATTATCCCCGCTGTTTATTACATACATGGACTATATATTCAAGTTAGCCAATCCGTCAGAGACAGAGGAGATCAACGAGCTTCTATTTGCAGACGACCAGGCACTAATACGTGAAACAATAGAAGACCTACAAGAACACTTAAACAAACTTCACAGCACAGACACAAAATACAACATGAAGATCAACATCAACAACAGAAGTCATGAATGTCGCCAAAAATAAACAGAACATCAACATAACTATAGAAGGCAGGCAACTAAAACAAGTAGAGGAATTCAAATACCTAGGAAGTTTAGTGACAAACAATAATTCACAAACACCAGAGATAGATCTTTGTTGCAGAGATGCAACAAAGGTTGTCAAATCATTGGACCGTTATCACCACTATTATCCAACAAGGAAATAACTCTGGAGGCAAAACGAGCACTATGCAATACAATCTACATCCCAACGTTGTGCTACCAATGCCAGACCTGAACCCTAGATGCAAGAACAATAAGAAAAATAACCTCTACTGAGATGAAATGTGTCAGATGAATGACAGGAAACAGTCTGAGAGATAAGATCAGAAATGAAGAACTGAGAAAAAAGCTATGAATAGCCCTTGCCATAGAATATATAAAGGGAGCCATGATAGCCCAGTGGTTAGTGAACTGGACTACAAAGGACAAGGGGTAGGGTTCGATCCCAATGGCTTCTGGGTTCACCCAGCCTTACATGGGTACTGGATTTTTTTCTGGGAAAGTAAAGCGGCATGGGCGCAATACCGACCACATTACCCCAAAAATCATGTTCTGAAGGTCTGTAAAATTTATGTTCACTAACACCATATTCCCTATATGCCACTTGGCGTGACAGGGGCTCTACTTTTTTAAAATAGAATATATAAAGAAACAACAGATAAAATGGTTTTGGCCACGTGAAAAGGCAGAAAGATCAAAACACAACGAGCATTCAACAAACGTTGTGAGAATACCAGACTCAAAGTCCGACCACGAAAAAGATGGATGGATGGAATATTAGAAGCACAAAAGAAGCAGAGCTGAACAGAAGAGCAAAAGATGGCAAATTGTATTTCCCCTTGACGCTGAAAGGCAAATGAGGAAGGAATGAAGAAGAAGAAGTAAAAGAAGATCCAATATTTATAAGACAATGTTTTATGCCTATTGTTATTGTTAGTTTCACCAATTTCTTAAACATAATAGCAGTAGGAGTTTCACACTGAGCTATTGGTTCTGGAGTGGTAACAGCAACCTGATCAGAATTAGAAAAATGTGAGGAAACATCAATAAATAAAAGAATTGACAAAGTTACAGTAAAAAATGTGAGGAAACATCACTAAATAAAAGAATGACAAGGTTACTGTAGAAAAATGTGAGGAAACATCAGTAAATAAAAGAATGACAAGGTTACAGTAGAAAAATGTGAGGAAACATCAGTAAATAAAAGAATGACAAGGTTATTGTAGAAAAATGTGAGGAAACATCAATAAATAAAGGCAGCAAAAACTGACTCCAGGTAGCAAAAACTGGCTCCAGGTTTGAATGTGTCAGTAACTAGAGCCAGTTTTTGCAGCTCAGGGTGTGGAATGTGTTTGAAAAAAACTACTGGCATGAAAACAAAGACTATAAATGGAAAGTTTGAGACTGAACTAGGTTTCTGAAATATGAGAATTATTTATGACCCAGGCAGACTGACTGGAACAGATAGCAGGAATGAAGAATTATATGATCAAGGTGCTAGAAATAAGTGAGAGGACAAATGGACTACAGCAGATAATTTACAAATAGCAAAAGGATAACAGTGTTCTACTGTGAGAGAGATTGTAATTACTCAATGAATGGGTTAAAACCAACATCACTAGAATGCTGTTATTTATTTAGACACTGTTTGCTAGTAGTTGTATTTTTGTTCAAATTAATAAAATTTATTTTTCTGGGTGTAACTATGAATTGGTGCCACACTAGCTTTTCTTCTAATATCGTCGCTTTTAATATCATCACTTCTAATATCACCACTTCTAATATCATCATTCCCAAATCTTCTCTCTTATTACATTTATATATTCTTCCTCTTCTTCTTTTAAGCATTTACCCATTAATTGTGTGTGGATGCATCATGTCACTAGTTTATGGTAAAACTACAATATCCATACAGGGTGTTAGACAAGGTTGTGTGCTGTCACCAGATTTGTTTAATATTTATAGTGAGATTATTTTAAGATCCATAAGGGGCATGCCTGGAATAACAATTGGAGATCATAATATAATCTAAGGTATGCTGATGATACAGTCTTAATCGCTAAGAGTGAAAACAAGTTACAAGAAATGTTGGACATTATAGTGAAAGAAAGCAAAAATAAAGGACTCAGCCTTAATAGCAAAAAGACAGAAGTAATGGTAACAACAAAGAAAAAGACATCACCTCAGTGCAAAATAAAGACAAGTGGAACAATATTAAAACAGGTAAATGAATTAAATATTTGGGAACTTTGTTAACCTCAGATGGAAGATGTATAACAGAGGTGAGATGCAGAATGGCTCAGGCAAAAGCAGCTTTCCAAAAAATGAGGAAAATACTATGCAATCCATTTTTGACGATGGAAACAAGAAAAAGAGTTCTTAAATGTTATGTAGAGCCAGTCTTAACATATGGATGTGAATCATGGACAAAGGACAACAGACAAGAAAATCACTGGAGTCTGTACAAATGTGGTTTTACAGAAGAATGTTGAGAGTACCATGGACAGCTAAGATGAGTAATGAAAATGTTCTAAAAGAGGTCAAAGCAAAAAGAGAGCTAATTTCCAATATTAGGAAGAAACAATCATCATTTTTTTGGCCATGTAATGAGAAGAGAACAATTGGAATATATTGTAACAACTGGAAAAATTGAGGGACAAAGAGATAGAGGGAAACAAAGAGAAAAAATACCAGACAGCTTAAGAGAATGGCCTGGCATAAGGTCAACAACAGAAATGATAAATAACTGTCAAGATAGAAAGTTGTGGAGAGACATGATCACCTACGCCAGCAGGCCTGGTACTTGATGATGATGACAATATCTATACCTTTCAGCCCTACACATCTGTCTTCAGCATGGATAGATTTGCTTAACAATATTTTAAACTTAACTTCCAAGAGTTCTTTAGTGTGCACAAATGTACATATGACCTCCTATTTTTTATCATCATCTGAGAGGACTAGACTTTGGATCTCACTGCCCAGAAAGCAGGGGAGTTAAAACTTCAAAGAAACCATTGATTCGAAGTGAAAAGTTCCCACCACTTGTAGTAGGATTTGAACCTGGGACCTTCCTGACTAGAAACCAACATCTCACCTCTAGACCACGCAGTCTTCATCCACATTCCTCTAAATAACCCCATCTTCTATTTTTTGTTTTCCTTTTTGCAGAATATGCTACACTATTTTGTACATTGCAGTCCAACTTATCCAACTTCAGAGTGTATTTGTTTTTTTTTTAACTTCTTCCCCAAGATTTGGGTTTCCTAACATTGTTGACAGTAGTTTGTATAGTCAGAGTTTTCTACTGTAGGAAAGCTGATTTACCAGAATAACAAGTTATACATACCTGGATTTATATCACATTTTCCTTCTGTTAGGAAGATTGTCTACCAAAATTAATACAATATGTTTGTTTCAACTCCTTTGCTGTAAGTGCTAATTTTTTTATTGACATTGATATCTTATTGTTGATGGACAGATTGTGTTGCTCATTGCTCGTTTTGCATTTTATATCAATCTTTACATGTTTATTTTTTATACTTGGTATGTATTATGAGATCAATTGTAGACAAAAAAGAAATTGAAGTCAATGGTCACAACATAAATAATTTGCGATATGCGGATGACAGAGTCTTAATAGCAGAGACAGAGAATGAACTACAAGAAATGTTAGACATAATAGTGAAAGAAAACGACAAAAAAGGTCTCAGTCTGAATAGTAAGAAAACAGAAGTTATGGTCATATCAAAGAAACAATCATCACCATCAAGCAGCATAAAAATAAACAGGACAAATCTGAAACAAGTGCAACGTGTCAAATACTTGGGCATAATAATAAAATCAGATAGAAGATGCACCACACAAATAGAAAGCAGAATAGCTCAGGCCAAAATAGCATTTCCAGAAAATGAAAAATATCTAATGCAGCAAATCTATGTCAATAGAAGTGAGAAAGAGAGTTCATCAGTGCTATATAGAACCAATTCTGACCTATGGAAGCGAATCATGAAACATCAAACAAACAAATGAAAAAACGATTAGGCCACAGAGATGGGATTTCTCAGAAGAATGTTGAAAGTTTCCTGGACAGCTAGAAAGATCAATGAAGAAATTCTCAAAGAGACCAACACAAAAAGGCAGCTCCTAAAAAACATCAGAAAGAAGCAATCAACATTTCTTGGGCACATCATGAGAGGAAGAGAGTTGGAGTGCTTGGTTGCTGCTGGCAAAATAAAAGTGAAGAGAGATCACGACGACAAAGAGAGAAAATACTGGATAGCTTGGTGTCATGGCATGGAATACAGTCAATGACAGAACTGATGCGATGCACTGTAGATAGAAGATTGTGGAAGGACATGATACCAACTGGTATGGCACATGATGATAATGATGTGTATTATCTAATTATTTGGTTTGTATTGTTGCACCTGTTCTCTGTTTCAAGAATTCTCATTTAATGAAAAATTCTTCCTAAACACTTGAAATCTTTCAGTTATTTTAAATTTTTGTTTTTGATAGAGGTCTTTTGTGTTTCTCTTCCGATATGGTCACAACATTTGTATTGTTCTGTGTTAAAATGATATTTGCATGCTTTGTTCATTCCAATGATGTTGCACTTTTTGTTGTTGCTATTAGTGTTGCGCAACAGTAAAAATGAGCCCACTCAATATTTAGCATTTTCTTTAGTTTCTTGTTTTACATATGTGGTATGCTATTGTAATATACAACAAGACTGATAGTACACATCCTAGCAACAATTTACATTTTATGGTAAATTGATAAATCTGGCCTACATTGACCCTTTACATTTATTGTTTTGGTAACACTTTTGCGTAGACATATTAGATTGTTATCAACTTTGTACTGCTGTAAGGTTTTCCATTTTTATTGTTATTGATACTTTATGAAATTTCTTCTCTTGATATACAAATTCTATATGTAGTTGTGACATTATTAATTTTGTTATTAATTATTGTAATGCAATGATTGTGTATTCACACATTCTTTTTTTTCTCTATATTTTGTTTGTGCTTTATCTAATTTCAGTTCAGTCGTTGATCGTAATCTTTTTTCTAGTATTTTACAACATATTTTTTCCACTGTTATGTAGAAGTGATATTTCTCTGCTAAGTACAATTTCCTTTGTTATCCTTCTCATATAAGTGGATATAATAATGACATTATCAGAATTAGCGGAGCTTCATTTTATTTCTTTAATTGCTGCATAATTTTTCTTCTAAGTAAACTTGTGTGTGTGTGTGTGGGCATGTGAGTGAGTGAGAACTTACACATGGTGTTAGAGAATGGATGTCACTAAAATATTAGGGGAGGATACTACACTTTGTGCGTGCATGTTTTTTAAAAATATTTAGTTAGCTATACAAAGTGTAAGGGAGCTGATACTACTGTGTGTATGTGTGTGTGCATGTTTTTTTTAAATATTTAGGTATACAAGGTGTAAGGGAGCTGATACTACTGTGTGTGTATGTGTGTGTGTGTGTGTGTGTGCGTGCGTGCGGTGTGAGAGAGAGAGAACAGTTTTCAAAGGTGCAGAGAGAAAGTAATATTTATCTTGAGGCCACAGTGATAGGAAGTAATGACATTTATAAAGATATCTCAGTGATAGGAAGTAATAACATTTATAAAGATGTCACAGTGATAGAATGTAATGATATTTATACAGATGTCACAGTGATAGGAAGTAACGGTATTTATAAAGATATCACTGTAGTAGAAAGTAATGATATATGGATGTCACAAAGATAGAAAATAGTAACACTTATGATACACACAGTTAATGTAAGTAATGCTCATTTCGCAACAATTAAACATTGAACAATTAAAATAAAGATGTTTATATTGATGCGACAAAGACATCAGAAAAGCATTTATTTTTATGTCAAAAAGACAGAAAGTAAAGACATTTATCTTAATATCACAAAGGTTTAAAAAAAATGGTATTTGCTTTAATCTCACAACGAAAAAAAATTACTTTTTTTTATTTCACAAAGATAAAAAGTAATGACATTTATTGAGATCCCATAAAGATATAAAGTAATGACATTTATGTTGATGCCATGAATATATAAATAAAGTAATGAGAATTATGTTGTTCTTTTACAATGATCATAAGTAATAATATATAAGTAGATACCACAAAGATATTAGTAATTGACATTTATTTTGATCTCATAAGAATAGAAATTAATGTAATTTATTTTTATGTTACAGGGATATAAGCAGTGACATTTATTGTGAAGTTACAAGAATAGTTTGCAATGACATAATAGTGATATTTTTTGTGATGTCACAAGGGCAGAAAGCAACAACATTTTAATTTCTCTATTGAGTTGTCCATCCTTTGTAGAAACTTTGATACCTACTGAAGTTTGGTATTTTTGAATCAAAAGTTAAAGTAGACCAGGTCTAACATAGACAAGTAGTCAACTTTAAGTCACTAACTACTTTCAGCTCATGTGGTATCTGACATCTTGGTCCCACTTCTAATGTTCTTCTGTCCGTATAATTGAATAACATTAGTGATAATACACATCTGTGTCTCATGCCCATTATTGACTCTAATGTATCAATCCATGTCTTACTACACATCGATATATTTGGTATAGTGCGCTAATTATATCTAGCAACTGCCTTTTGTTCCATTTTCTTCTCATATGGATCAGGGCTTGCTGCTCTCTCCTCAGTCAAAAAACTTTTTTGTGTGAAGGTTAAACATGTTATCAGATATATATATGGCACAAACAACATATGTGATATCAAATAAATAGATACCACAGAGATGCTATATGATATCAGGTATACACATATATATATATATATATATATATGTGTGTGTGTGTGTGTATCATCATATATATATATATATATATGTATATATATATATATATATATATATATATAGTCCTTTCGAGCCGAAGACGGCACATAGGGCAGAACTACAACCTCAAAAACAGAAACCTTGCGTGCCAAAGTGGCACATATTGCAGAGATCACTACTTCTAAAATCTATGGTTCTGTTTCCATAACAATGCTTTTTACAATGACAGCTTGTCAAGCCATCGATCAACCTCCTTAGTCGCCTCTTACGACATGCCTGGAAGGTCACAGTGTCACTATTTTTTTACTTCCCACATAATGAGGCCCCGGTAACATACGGGAGATATATATATATATATATATATATATATATATATATATATAAAATAAAAGACAAATGTGGTTTCAAAAATATAGATAGCCAGCATGAGTTTAATATATTTAAATGTAAAGAGCACATGTGATAATGGAAGTAAAAATATCACAAAGAAATTTTGAGAAGTTTAAATATAGCATTATGAAGCTCAAAATGTCATGATCTAAACACCATCTAGACAGTCTATGATGACAGCATAACCTGTACCAAATTTGATCCAAGTGAGACCAACAATATTGCTTTGAATTTGTCAGATTCTGTGAGCTCAGAGCAGCCAGAAGCTCCGTCAGATATCAACTTTAATGGAGCTGGAGAGGTTCATGTCAAGGGGAAGAAACTCCTTGTTCAACAGCTGCTTGCTTTGTTTCTGAAACGCTTTCATCATGTCCGACGCAGCAAAAAAGGTTTCATCAGTGAGGTAAATTATGTTTTTGTTAATGTCCATGGAAAGTCTGATAACAGACAAGAAAATTGTTGGTTGTTGATTTGTTATTTGATGTAACAATAAAGGAAAATCACTAATTCAGACAATTCGAGCAGCACAAGAACGACAAATGATATAAATCACGACACCTTTTAGGTATCAGTGAAAGAGAAAAGAAGAAGAAGAAAAAGAAGATTCTGAAAATCTTCCACAGGTATGCCGTAGGACATAATGACAGACTATATGTTTTATGTTTTCATTTCTGGGCTGGCTTTACATAACACTGATGATCTCCCTTTTCATAATGCCATCATTTTCGTTCGTTCGCTTTCGTCAGCTTTGACCTCTGACGAAGTCCCACCCACTCAATTTTGTGGGACTGAATTTTGCGTGTAAAGTCTGTTTAATCCCATTACAGGATGCCCCTCGCCATGCAGGCAGATTTACTCCGACTTCAGAGGTACTAATGTTTAGGGAATTAGTAAAACCCAGGTGTCCTCGCCAGGGTACGAACCCGGCTGTTGCCGTGGTAAGCCAACCGCCTATCGATTGCACTAACCGGACACCCATGCCATCATTAAATATGGGTTGTATAATTGTTTTTTTTTTTTTCAACTGTAAAATACTGACTTTGCCTAAGCTACAGAAATGCTATTTTACAGAGGAATGTTGAAAAAACCATGGGCAATTAAAGAAGAGAAAGAAAAACTTTCTAAAAGAGGCCAAAGCTTGCCGCTGCTTGCCAAAGCTTATTATCAACATCTGGAGAAAGTAATCATCATTTTTTCAGGCTGTGTTATGAGAGGGGAACAGTTGGAATATTTTGAAAACTGGAGAAATTAGGGAAGAAGAGGTAGAAGGAAACAGACATAAAAGGTACTAAACAGTCAAATAAAATGGTTTGTTAAAAAATCAACAACAACATTGACAAAAACAACAGTAGAGATAGAAAGTTAAAGAGAGACAAGATCATCCTCACCAGCAAACATGGTTTGTTAATGATGTTGATAGTGCTAATATGCACAAGTGCTCCTTTCTGCATCCCTCCCCTTCTCTACTCCCCTCCCACATTGAAGGGTTTTATGTGAACCTCATTGTAGAATAAAAACAGCCAAATTCTTACTATCTTTAGTAGAACACAAATAGTCATACAAAACCATTACAATCTGTAGTAGAACACAAATAGTCATACAAAACCATTACAATCTGTAGTAGAAAACAAACATCCATACAATCTTTAGTAGTACACAAATAGTCATACAAAACCATTACAATCTGTAGTAGAACACAAACATCCATACAATCTTTAGTACAACACAAATAGTCATACAAAACCATTACAATCTGTAGTACAACACAAATAGTCATACAAAACCATTATAATCTGTAGTACAACACAAATAGTCATACAAAACCATTACAATCTGTAGTACAACACAAATAGTCATACAATCTTTAGTAGAACACAAATAGTCATACAAAACCATTACAATCTGTAGTAGAACACAAACATCCATACAATCTTTAGTACAACACAAATAGTCATACAAAACCATTACAATCTGTAGTACAACACAAATAGTCATACAAAACCATTACAATCTGTAGTACAACACAAATAGTCATACAAAACCATTACAATCTGTAGTACAACACAAATAGTCATACAAAACCATTACAATCTGTAGTACAACACAAATAGTCATACAAAACCATTACAATCTGTAGTACAACACAAACATCCATACAATCTGTAGCAGAACACAAATGGATAGAAGATGTGGTAGAACACAAACGATGGATGGATGGATGGGATAGGATAGATGGATAGGTTAGGATAGGACAGTGGCTTGACCAGAGCAGGAGTATGTGGTGAGATAATGCTGGCCCTGTGCAAAGTTTAACACTTAATAGCAAAGATCATTGGATATGAAGAATCTAGACTTTCTGTCATATGTGCTGTCTTCATCTCAAAAAGAAAATGGATAGATACTGTGAATGATATTATTATTCTTATATTCATTATGAAATATTTGCACAACATATTAATTTTCTTTTGAGTATGGTGATTTAGAACTGACATTCACATATGTTTAAAAATGGTGCAGATTTTACTTCCAGCTGGGTTTGTATGCCTGGCTATGGGGTTTGCTTTAATTCAACCACCACTGTCAGAAGAGCCAGCCCTTGAGCTCCAACCCTGGATGTATGAGCCAAAGAAGGGAGATCCTTCTCTTTTTACCTTTTACAGGTGATAAAAAAAAATACTGTCAAATTATTATGTGTATATGTTAACATCTATTTGTGAAAAATGCTTAATTTAATTAATATATTGTAGGTTTTAGTTTTTATATTTATGAGTATACGTTTCCTTTGTTTTTTAAATTCATTTTTATTAACCCTAGATTACGATATCATCATAAAAATTACAGCATCAAAACAAAAATTATAAAAAATTTGACATCTTGCTGTGGTCAGACATCCCTCCCCTCTTCCGTGAAGATTTACCTTCCTATTTCCTACTTCCAGTGACCCCTCAGTGTTGGATTTATTTCTGTTGACGTGGAACTTTTTTCTTCCCATTTTGTGAGATACAATCTCATTTAATGTGAAAAAAGAAATTGCCAATTTTCTAGAAGTTGTTAGTTTTTCTTTTTTTTTTACCCTGTGACCAGGGAAATTTCCTGTCATTGCTGACATCAAATCACCAATAGACATTGTAACACATCTGGTCCATGAGGTCAAGCTCAGGTCATAAATCTACTTGAGCCAGAAAATTAAAGTCACTGTGTATTACCTAGTGTGAGCACACAGCTGGTGTCAAAAGGTCAGAGGGAATACTATTTTTAGGGCACCTAATATTACTTTAAAGTGGTAGTACTACAGTATCATGAACATGTCAGTCACAAATAGGTATCATAATTAAGGGTTAATGGTACACCTAGGGAGGCTGAATGGACTTGAGGTAAGACATTGGCCTCTGGATAAGAAGATCCCAGGTTTCAATCCCACCTCAGAGAGTGGGAATATTTTTCACTTCAAATGTGTGGTTTCTTCATTGGTTTACCCTCCCCTGGTTTACCCTCCCCTGGCCTCTAGGTAGTGAGATCCTATGTCTAGCCCTCTTGAATAATTGGTGAGAAACAAGAGGTTCTGTGTACATTTTGTGGCCAGGTTCAATCCTGACCGACGGCTTCTGGGTTCACCCAGCCTTAAATGGGTACCAGATTTTTTTCCAAGAAAGTAAAGCGGCACGGGCGTAATACCACATTATCCAATAAAATCATGTGCTGAAGGTCTATATAAATTATGATCACTAACACCATATTCTCTATATCCCACTTGGCGTGACACTTTACTTTTTTTACTTTAAAGAACCCTTAGCAGTTGAAAATCAAAAAGAGGAGGCCAAACATAGTTGCTGCCTGCGCAAAATCGATAAAAAAATAATCTACAAAAAAAACTATAAAATCTTGGTGATAAAAAGTGAAAGTACTTTTGAAGTCAGAGAATGTCTGCCTATATGGTAAGGGACATTTGAGCACATGGCTGCCGGTATGAAAAATAGGAAAAGTGATATTTATGCAAATTTCAGTCCCTTGGGACGGACGTGACTAAAGCTGGCATATCCAAATAAATAAAAGCAAAGAAACAGTGGTGCGCTTGTGATAGAGTGAAATAAAAAATTATGAGACCTTTAATGCCTTGCAAGGAAAGTGCCCTATACTATATCTGTTTTGCCTGTCCCATACATACCTATCTGGCTGTTGTCATATGGTGTTTAGGTTTATGAGCTGTGGTGTGTGCACATCTTCTTCTTCTACCTTTCAGCTCCCTGAGGAGCATAGGTCTTCAACAAATACTTTCCAAGCCATTCTGTTTCTTGCCATTCTTTTAAGATCGTTCCAAGTTTTCCCCATCATCTTCATCTCTGCTTCTTTCTGTTTTCTTCAAGTATTCCTTGGTCTTCCTCTTTGTCTTTTTCCCTGGTGATTCCAAAAAAGGGCCTGTTGTGTAATACTTTCAGTTCGCTTCTGCAGTGTGTGTCCTATCCAGCGCCATCGTCTCCGCTGTATCCCTTTATCCACTGGTATTTGACTGGTACATTTCCATAATTCTATGTTAGTGATTTTGCCCTGCCATTTCCATTCTTATATTTTGCGTAAGCTTCCATTAATAAAAGTCTGTATCAAGGTGTGTGCACATAAGGGCTGTAATTTAACGCTTCCATGCCTCAAGGCATATGGGGGAAATGGTGTTATTTTTCAATGACCAATGGCTTAATTTGAGTGATGTTATCAGTATTACATATGTGGACTTTAGTATGTAACATATATGAATCTTAAAATGATATATGGATCTTAAAATAATCTCACTATACATATTAAACAAATCTGGTGACAGCACACAACCTTGTCTAACACCCTGTTTTATTTGTTGAAACATTCCCAATTGGTTTCCAGTTCTTATGGCCGCTGTTTGTTGCCAGTACATGTTCTTTATTATTCTTAGATCTTTACTGTCTACGTTTATGATTTCTAAAATTTTGATTATTTCTTGGTGCTTTACTTTGTCAAATGCCTTGGTGTGAATCTATGAAACATAGGTATCTGTTTTTACCTCTATGGCTCTTTCTACTAAAGATCTTATGATATAAATGGCATTGCTTGTTCCTTTATCTCTAACAAAACCACACTGTTCATCGCTAAAATTTCTGGACTAATTTTGTTTTGCACTCTTCGCATGATGATTCTTAGTAATATCTTAGTCATATGAATCATAAGGCTTATTGTGCGATGATCATCGCATTCAATCGCACCCGATTTCTTTGGTAGGGCTATGAATATTGATTTGAGCATGTCGTCTGGTATACATCCGCTGTTGTAGATATCATTCAATATTTTTGTTATTATTTCTATTCCAAAATCACCCATGGCTTCAATCTCTTCATTAGTTATATTATCTGGTCCAGGAGCTTTGCCTGCTTTCATATTGCGCATGGCATCCTCCACTTCTTCTCTGAGTATTTCTGGTCCTTCTCCATTATCCTTAATATTTACTTCCATTCGTTCATTATTATAAAGGTCTTTAATGTATTCTGTCCATCGTTCCCTTATGTTTTCTTGATCAATCAACAGTTCTCCTTCCTTTGATCTTAGACATCCATTTTTTGATTGCGTTTTTCTTCCTGTTAATTCCTCAATTTGTTTGTATATAGCTTTAGCATCTCCTTTTTGTTGCATTTCAATCTTTTTGCATCTCTTTTTTAGCCATGCTTGTTTTGCTTCGTTGCATTTTACTACAATTTCTTTATTTAATCTCTTATACTCATCTTTATTTTCTTTATTTCTTCTTCTTGCATCCATTAGCTGCAAAATGTCATCTGTCATCCATTTTTTTCTTGAAATTGTCCTCACTGGTATGAACTCTTTTGATGTTTGTTGCATTGATTCTTTTAGCATTTCCCACTGTTCATCAATGCTTTGTATCTTCTCTATTGCATTGTACTGGTTCTGAATTGTGATTTTATATTTGTCTTGCAGCTTCTTATCTAATTTTAGTAAATCTAAATTCAACTTGATGTTAATTGAGGCTTGTTTTGTTGTTTTTTATTTTACTCTAAGCTTTCCCACAACTGGTACATGATCACTATTGCAATCTGCCCCTGGTCTAGTTTTCACACACACCAGACTGTTTCTAAATCTATTGCTTATCATTATATAATCAATTTGATTACATTCGTTGTCCCCTGGGCTTTTCCATGTCCACAGACGTCTTGGATGTTGCTTAAACCAGGTGTTTCCTATCATCATGTTGTGTGTTCTTGCCAAGTCAATAAGTTTCTCACCTCTTTCATTTCTCTCACCTAAGCCATAATGACCAACTACTTCCTCAACTCTTTCCTTTCCTACTTTTGCGTTAAAATCCCCTAGAACTATGGTGTTTTTATGTGCTTTTCATTTATGAAGTGCCTCATTTAACTCGTAAAATTTATCAATTGTTTCCTCTAGATTGTCTGCTGTTGGTGCATAAACTTGTATAAGATTTATGTCTATTGGCTTTCCATTCAATTTCACTAAAAGGACTCTGTCAGATATTGGGTAAAAGCCTTTCACTGTTCTTGCTCTTTCTGCATCCAAGATGATACCTACTCCTCTTTGGTGTTCAGTACCTCCAGAATAGATTATTTTATGTTTATCAGAATACATCTCCCCTGATCCGGTGTATCTCATTTCGCAAAGTCCCAGTAATTGAAAACCCATTCTTTTCATTTCTTGTATGATTTTTTCTAGTTTACCCTTCTGCATGAGTGTTCTCACATTCCAAGTACCTATCTTTAGAGTTTGTTTTATCTTTATTTTGCTTACAGTAGCTTGATGACGATCGGGTATCACCTGTAGCACATGATGTCCCTTACTGAATGTGGATTTTCCATTGGAATCCCCCTTAACGTTGTTGTCGTTATTTCTATTGTTGTGCTGATTCATGATTGTTCAAAGAAAATACGACGGTGGTTTTCTGTTGCCTTCCAACGGTTTGTTTATGGTTGGCTCCGCTAGCCTTTGACTAAAAAGTCTCACCCACAAGGCAGTGGGGTTGTTTTACTTCAGGGTACCCTCCCTTAGCCTTTTACTCTCCCGAGTTTACCTGCAAGGCAGCAGGGCAGCCACAGGTTGTACTGTTTACTGCATACAGTAGCAGGTAAAAATACCTGACCTGACAAGTAATACTTGATTACAACTGGCAAAATACAGGGAAAGAGAGATCTCAAAAGACAAAGAGAGAAAATACTAGATAGCTTGGTGTCATGACATGGAAAACAGTTAACAACAGAATTGATGCAATGCATGGTGGATTGAAGATTCTGGAGGGACATGATCGCCTATGCAAACAGGCAGGTATGACACATTATAATGATGGTATATATGGACATTTATGCACTGTAGTATAAATTGTGTGTGTTGCTCTATATGTGCTGAATTTATACATTTATATTGTGCTAGGAAACTTTTACTTGTGCTTGTTAATTTGTGAAAGTAACTGAATCACACATAGTTACTAATGCCAAGACAAAACAGCATCAAATGTATGCGAGGTAAAGTCATTTGTAGGTGACATTTTAATTTCACAAGTTTATTGTTTCAATTTCCAGCAATGATTACCCATCCAACAACTTATCTCAGACACTAGAGGCTAACTTGCTTCGAGCTCCTTACTATGGCAATCGCTGCATGAATTCAAGTCTTTATACAATCAGGTTTGTCTACAATTGTAACAGTAGCATGTAAAATATGATCATTGTATATAATTTTAACTTGGTAAACGAAGGAGAGGCAAACACTGGGGACTTGGCAATAAACCATATATGATGAAATGAAAGAGGTTGGCATGTCCTGGTAAGAGTTGTCCATGCTTATTCCAGACCAGATTGAGTGAATCCATTCTTGTGAATGCCCTATGCTCCAACTAGATTTCAGAGGATTAAGAAGAATATACTAAGTTAGATAAGAGACATTTTTGAAGAGTTGACATTTTACAAGGATTGATTTAGCTGTGACAGAAAGGGATTGATTTGGCTGTGACAGACAAGGATTGATATAACAGTGACAGACAATGATTGACATAGCTGTGACAGACACTGATTGATATCTGATGAAAATTTAAAAAAAAGGGAAAAGTGGCATGGTAATAGCTTTACGTAGGTGAGAAACAAAACAAAAGTAGAACAACATTTCATCCAAAAGACCTTCAGCAGGAACAACAAGCCACAACACAAAAATATATAAGGATATACACAGAAATCTAACTACTTCATGATAATATGTTAGACTCTCAAAAAAGAAAAATAAGTCACTACTCTGAGGTCCAGATCTTGGTCAGCCACAGAGCTTGGTCAGGCAATGACTGGATTGAAATTGATATGTCAGGCCAACAGGGCGGATAGAAACGTTTCCAGTAATAGTAAAGGCTGGGTTCTTGTACCTACCTCCACATATTTTTAGAACCTTTCCCTTCTTACTGTTCTTCACACCCTGGTCCTGCCCTGGTCCCGAGACACTGTTTGATATATATACAGGGTGTTTTTAAAGTCGCAGTGCAGTGAATTTCTACTCTCGGAAGAAAAACGTCACCAGAAATGCGGTTAACTAATGCGTCACACAAATTGTAAAATAAATGGTATTATTCAAATATACTTGACTGCTATCGGCGAGCTTATAATGGGTAATGTTGGTATTAACACAATAAAGTTGTGCCTAAAGCATATGTTGAAAATGTCCACCACGGGCCTCAAGACATGTCGTGATTCGTCTTTCCATATTTCCTTCAGAACATATTTCCTTATAAACCTTCAGAATAATGTCTGGTGATATTTGTTTAATCTTGTCTACTATTTCAGTCTTTAGGTCATTAATTGTCTGCGGATTATTTTCATAAACTTTCCCTTCAATGCCCCCCACAGATAATAATCTGGGGTGTTAGATCTGGTGAACGAGCAGGCCAGATTCCACGTGAAATAATGCGATTTGCAAATATGCTTTCTAAATAATTGAGTGTTGTTGTGACTGTGTGTGCTGTTGCCCCATCCTGCTGAAACCAGGATTCCATAATTTCCCGTTCTGTAAGGTGTGCTATGAACGGTTCCAGAATTAAAGTACGGTAACGTTCTGCATTTATTGTTTCATTAAAAAATATAGGTCCTATTATCCGCATACAACTTATAGCGCACCACACTCCAACTTTTTGATCGTAAAGTGACACTTGATGAAATTCATGGGGGTTTTCACTGCTCCACAGCCGATTGCTCTGACTGTTCACATAACCAGATAAATGAAACCAGGCCTCATCAGTGAAAAAAGTGATGTCAAGGATGGCAGCGCCATGTTCATAAATAAAATTCTGAAACCACATGCAGTAGTTTAAACGGGATTCATAATCTCTTTCTTGGAGTTGAGACACTTCAGTTAATTTGTATGGACGATAGTGTAGTTCACTTCTTAAAACCTTGTGAACAGAACTCTTAGATATTTGCACCTGTTGAGACAAGTGGTTTAAAGATGCATTTGGACTCATTGTAATTCTGTCTTGGAGTTCCATAATTTGGTCTTGTGAAATTGAAGGTCTTCCAGATCGGTATGCATCTACCACACTACCGGTTTCACGAAACTTTTTGATCAATTTTGTAACAGAATTTCGGTGAGGGACTTGTGAGTCTGGAAATTTCCTCACGAATTGTCTAATGACCTCATCCGTATATTTACCGCCATTACGAAAGACATGCTCAACCAGAAATACCTTGTTTTCAATCGTCAACACCATTTCCTTCAAGCAATGAGACAGTGAAAGTAGCGTAGTACCCGTCCTTTACGTAAATAAAACCTAAAGGAAGCAGCGGTTTGTTCATAAATGTGGTTTACAAAATTGTGGTACGTAGATGATGATTACGTCATTTACTGAATATTAGAAATATTCACTGCACTGCGACTTTACGAACACCCTGTATATAGTGACAGCTTAACAATAATTGTCTAAAACCAGAGGCAGTAGAAAGATTTATAGAAGAGATTCACTAGAAGACTGTATTTAGTTATACAATTATCAATTAGCCCTAGGTGGGATACAATTCTGAACAAAATTAGGCATCACATGAGATGATTTACTGACCATTTAAGTTATTAGAAAACAGAACCCACAGAAATTTTCCTGGGTGGCAATATTTAATAGATGACAATAGAAATGGTGGACTTCTGACAATCTCTCGTCCTAGACATAAAAGGAACCAGATTTGACCAATGTATTTATGAGGAGGTTAAATTGAATAGAACAGGAAAAGATGAACCTAAAATACATAGTGCTGAGTTGAGAATGACTAGTCAGTGTGATGACAACATGTGACAGATGAGGCCAATGATTATCTAGTGAATAAAACCAAAATATTTGGTAGGTGATGACAGACAATAATTAACATAGCAGTTAGAAACAGTGTTTGGTATTTTGTGACAGACCTGTAGTTCAGATCTTCATCTCATTATAAGTGATACCACATATCCAGCAGGTGTTATGATCCCTAGAAATAACTTTCAAGCCAGTGTTCAGCCATCTGTGATTGAGCTCTTTGAAAAAACATTTTAGTTGTAACAACAGTCTACTTTGATTGTACTAGTTTTTGTGAAAGCTAATGGGATTTCCAGAGAAATGAAAAAGCAGTATTTTAAAAAAATGAGAAAATGCTAGATAAAACATCTTTACGAAAGGTAATTCTGCTGTGTGAGCTGATCATGTCTAGGAAATTGAGAGTAATTAACAAATTAGAAGGTCACTGTTGTTTTGATGAGAACAGATTTCACAGAAAAATAGTTACATCCTTGATCTCAGAAACAATGTGTTCATTAATCAAAGGAAAACAAGTAGCAGATTTGTTGTGATAAAGTTAGAAAACAATGTGTTCATTTATCATAGGAAAACAAGTAGCAGGTTTGTTGTGATAAAGTTAGAAAACAATGTGTTCATTTATCAAAGGAAAACAAGTAGCAGATTTGTTGTGATAAAGTTAGAAAACAATGTGTGCATTAATCAAAGGAAAACAAGTAGCAGGTTTGTTGTGATAAAGTTAGAAAACAAAGTGTTCATTTATCAAAGGAAAACAAGTAGCAGGTTTGTTGTGTAAAGTTAGAAAACAAAGTGTTCATTTATCAAAGGAAAGCAAGTAGCAGATTTGTTGTGATAAAGTTAGAAAACAATGTGTGCATTAATCAAAGGAAAGCAAGTAGCAGATTTGTTGTGATAAAGTTAGAAAACAATGTGTGCATTAATCAAAGGAAAGCAAGTAGCAGATTTGTTGTGATAAAGTTAGAAAACAATGTGTTCATTTATCAAAGGAAAACAAGTAGCAGATTTGTTGTGATAAAGTTAGAAAACAAAATGTGATAGCATGCAAAGTTATTGGGCTTAAAAAATAAAGTGGAAAACAGAAATACTGGACGTCACAATATCATGTTATATCATGAACACCAAACCATTGACAACACACATCTCTCACAAGCAGAACAATTGTAAGAGATAAGCACCTTTGTATAAGAGGCATGGGCTGCAAGTAGCAACCTGTCCACAGGTAAGAAGGACTAAGCCAAGTGTATTGGACCAGTAGTTGTTAAGTGGCATGATTGCATAGGTCAGCAAGGTGACATATGACAAATAACATATATATATATATATATATATATATATATATATATATATATATATATATATATATATATATATATATATATATATATATATATATTCTAAGAAAACTACAAGTAAATGTGAACACAGAGTAGAGCTGAACTGAAACACTTTTATCAAATGTAATTTATTAGTTACTTTTAGACCCAAAATGGCAATTTCAGCAGAAATCACTCCACTTTCTGACAATTCACTACTAGATCTTGTTTAGATCTTAAGCCCATAGTTGAGCCCTCTTTATTATTTCATCTTCTTAGAGTTCATTTTGGTCTTCTCTGTTTTATTTTGTCACCCAGTGTCCACTTAAGGTCTTGCTGCAGGAGTCTTTTTTCCAATTTGAACTCATAACCGATGTACTTCCAGCAGCTTCTAGTATATTACATATACCTCTTGCTTAATTTATTAAACATCAAATAAAAAATTTATGAACTAAAATAGCATATTGTTATATTAAACAGCACAAAATGATTTCTTACTACAGTGGGAAGCCTTGTGAAACATCAATGATCAATTCCTGGACAGAACATACTGTATTGAAAGATGATATAAATAGTGACTCTCCTGCATGTTCATGTGACTCTGGATTCCAAAGATGTCCAGAGAGTAAGTGAGAGAATGCAGAAAAAATGTTTGATGTTTGAAAAATTGGAAAGTTAATTTATATATAGTTATTGCCCAAAATATAGGAGTTCATATTTTATATATGGCCATTGTCTAAAATATAGAATATTTAAAATGTGGAAATTTTTCTTGATGTATGTACAGTTGCAGTTAAAAAATATAGGGCTTCCTCTTGATATGTGTACTTCCTATTTATTTATGTATTGTTTCTGGGTTTCTTGAAGTAAGATATTGACCTCTGGACAGGAAGGTCCCAGGTTTGATTCGTACAATAAAATTTGTGATATCTTTGTGCTTTAACCCTTCAATGGTCTCTGGTTAGTGAGATCTGATGTCTGGTCTTCTCAGATACCAGCAAAAAGCAGGAAGTTTCTTGTACATTCTGTGTACGTTAAAGAACACATAGTAGTTAAAAGTTGAAAAGATTCAGCCAAAAATGACCACTGCATCGTTAAACAAATCTTAATGCTGAAGATGGATGTGTCAGGCCAGCTAGATATGGCTTTGTTGTAAGAAGAAGAGAGTATTTTTTTTCTAAGTGTTACTTACATATATGTAATTATTGTTTAAATATGTGTAATTATAGCTTTAATATGTGTATGTGTTTTTGACATAGATGTTAATGTTTCATGTTTAATTTTTTGTATTACACGTCTTCTCTTATATGGTTAGTTGATTACAAATGTATAGCTATTCCTTGTGTAAACATGTCTGTTCCTTCATTAACCATAGCTATCCTATACATATGTTAGCTAATTTTCATATGTGTATTGTTTACTTAGTGATATTTACATAATTTATATAGCCTACTAAAAGTAGTCTTGGAAGGGAAAATACAAGGTAAAAGAAACAGAGGCAGACCAAGACTAACATGGACGAGTAACATCAAAAGATGGACAAGTCAGCCTATGACAACCTGCACCACCAAAGCAAGAGACAGAGTGGAATGCTGCTCTGTGGTAGCCAACCTTCAATGCGGAGATGGCACTCATTGAAGATGATGATTTGCATAAAATGTAGAGTTGTTTCCTATTTATTTTAATTGCTTACATAAGAGTATCTGTTGCTTGCATAATGTTCAACTTATTATCTACTGTGGTTCTGTAGATGCTGGAGGAAGGGAGCCACGTGTGCTTAAGATAAAAACTAATGACAAATTGTACAACACAACTGGACGCAATCTGTCCGATTGGCTGGTAAAAACTGTGGAGAAGTATCAAAAGAGGAGGTCTGACTGTTTTACTGTCTGACTGTTTAAGTTGTATATTGTTTATCTACTTACATGTTGTGCCTGGACTTATGATATCTTGTTATATGTGAGCTCATGATATTTAGTTGTTTGTTTAATATGGTTCTTCCCTCTCCCTCCCCAACCCTAGAAAAAAAATCTACACAAAAGACAAAGAAATCATCTGCACAAATATAATAAGCACATTTGATTGAATATAAACATAAATAGACAGAAGACATAGTGTTCAATTTGACAAGTTGAAATAGAGAACAAGGAGCTTGCAGCAGTAAACACATTCATGGAGTTGGGAACTATTATAATAAAAGATGAGAGGGAGAACTGGACTGCTAATGACAAGAAGTCAAGTTTTGATGGCTACTAGGTTGACCCAGCCTTAAGTATAAGATTTTTCTGGGACAGTTGGGCAGCTGGACCACATCAATCATCAAAGCTCCTCTGGTCAGTAAAAAATGTGGGCACTAAGACCATATTCCACGTACACCTTAAGATGTTGAGGGAAGCCTTTATTTTCGTACTTTCATAGCAGAAAGCCAGCATTTAGTGGCACTAGTAGGTACACATCTTGAAGGGTTCCTCTACTTCACTTATTTTATTGCTGCCCTTATGTTGGATGCCCCAGGTCTGGCTCACACTATTCATTTCTGTTTCAACTGACTTCCTTCAGGTTATTCCTCACCTTCACATTTCTTTCAGAATCTGCAGTGTTGAGGATCTTATGGTTGTTTCTGGATTATTTCTGATCACATGACCCATCCTAATATTACTTATTTATAAAGTTAATTTAGTGACAAGCCTGTTTTTCAATTTCCTAGTTGGTGAATTAAATCACAGAACAACAAATAATTCATTTGATTAATTGTGTTGCATATCTTTTGTCACTCATTTTTCACTGTTTATATGTTTTTTATTTATCTCTCACTGATATTTAACATCTGTTGGTCATTGGTGTGTTCTGTTTGTTTGTCATTTTAATTATCTAATACTATCTTTCATATAATTCATTTTTATATTAACTTATCTATTCTGCACCAAAATATTTTTGTTGTTTGTTAAATAACATAAACATTGAAATATAAATTCACTGTCTTGCTCACAGATGTCTCTTTTTCTTGCTTAATTTTTAGATATGGAGGCTTCAGTCTTGGTGTGAACAACAGGTTTTCACGTGTGAACACAACTCGGGTTTCTTCTGTTCGTGAAGGTTTCTTCAGGGCAGCAAGAAACCTGTCTATGTTCTCTGGAGCTGAAGCACTTTTAAGAAACCTTGAGGCTGCACTCAATTTTTCTTTTGGTGTAAACTATGTGAAGGTAATGTGTCTGGCTATGGCACTTTTCTCTGAATATGTAAAGCAAATGTTATTATGATGAGTAATATTGTCACCCATTATGATTGTCTTGTGGCCTTCTCAATTTTTCATGGGGCCAGCCCCATTTTCTTTTTTTCTCTTATTTCCCATTTGAGTGCTTGTTTGCTTAGTTATTCTCAGGATATTTTTTCACATCACATTTTACATATGCCCACTTTTTTTATCATAGATGTGACTGTTTGTTGTGTGGCCATTTCATTTATTTGTATACTTGTTTTGACTTCTTTCCATTGTATACAAAGTACACTTCCTAGACGTTTATTTTTGAAATCATCTACATCAGAAAGCGATGTCTTAGCACAGCAATGTGAAGACAAGGCAAAATGTATTTGTTAATTAGATATTCACACTCTTGTCATGGAGTGTAATCATGACATAAAAAAGCCTGTCGTTTTCAAGGAATACATTCAACATGGACTTGACATAGGATATATCTATCGTGCCTTCTTCAGTCCAGGAGATGATGTCCATTGCTGCAGGGAGGACATTTATTTTGTTTCTGGGTCTTATCAACACAACCTACATTCATCACCAGTGATTGTCAAGGACATGAAGTTGCGATCATTTGGGCTCACTTATGAAAATTAGATTGTTGTAATGGCACAAGTTGATAAGGGCAGGAGGTGTCGTTTGATTCAGTGAGTGTGGCAGGTTGTAATAGTTTACTTGACATTCCAGTCTTTTACTGGAGAAGTTGGAGTTCATCTAGTTCCAGGCTATGATGGGAAACTGTTTGTCCAGCCATGGGGTACTTAGGTCTTCTGTATCAGTAAGAACCACCACTATTGGGAACACAGTAATCTTAGCTTCTGTTAGCCAGCCTGTTTTGATGCATATTGTTATCTGGGGGAGACAGATGATGAGATAGAAATGCTAAGTCTTGTTCAGCTGATGGTTTGCCAACTCTGCAGTTGTGATCGCAGGTCGCAGACACTTAAGATTCTGCATAAAATTTATGGTCAAACTGACAACCATTTGTCCTCTGTTCCACTGTCAATAGGCAGGGCACATATTTTCTGACATCCCCTTATTTACAAATATTCAGTTAGTCATTTATGACACAAAAATTAATATTCCAGTTTCTTGTGTAATTGCTGATATCAGTCATTAATGATTTCGTGCAGACTTGCCTTGGTCTCATCGTTGTGGGAGGCAGACACTCTGTTTTTTTAAGGTAGTCTTTAAAAGATCAGTGTCCGCTTTTAAAATGAGATAACACTCATATATTTTAGACCGTCTTAGGCAGAACTTTCTGAAAGCTTAATGCAGAATTTCAAAGTTTTCAGAGTGAGTTTTCTGAGATGAAGGCAGAATTGGTGTATACATGTTGAATAAAAACATCTGTTTTTAAAATCCATTGAATGCCACTGCTGTGCACTCACTTTGATTTTTGTATGAAGTGCATGTATGGTGCTTTGACTTTTGTTTGGTATGTACCTTGGTACATAGTTGTCATGTGCACTGTCTTGATACCACTTTGTACATTATAGCTTTCCATTAATAAAAAAACAAGTTTTGGAATTCTTTGAGCTTCCTTCATGTAATTCTCCACCACTGTAGTTGAGTAAATAATATTAGTCACTGCACCTTCTTCCAGTTCTCTCTATTTTGTGAATTGTGATGATCATTTTTCTGTTATTAGATTTATTGCTCATTACACCACAATCACTTTTCTGTTAGTAGATTTATCACTCATCACACCACAATAACTTTTCTGTTAGTAGATTTATTGCTCATCACACCACAATCACTTTTCTGTTAGTAGATTTATTGCTCATCACACCACAATCACTTTTCTGTTAGTAGATTTATTGCTCATCACACCACAATCACTTTTCTGTTAGTAGATTTATTGCTCATCACACCGCAATCACTTTTCTGTTAGTAGATTTATTGCTCATCACACCACAATCACTTTTCTGTTAGTAGATTTATCACTCATCACACCACAATCACTTTTCTGTTAGTAGATTTATCACTCATCACACCACAATCACTTTTCTGTTAGTAGATTTATTGCTCATCACACCAAAATCACTTTTCTGTTAGTAGATTTATTGCTCATCACACCACAATCACTTTTCTGTTAGTAGATTTATTGCTCATCACACCGCCCAAGAAAGGTGTGTGATGGATAGTAGCTGATTAAATGTAGTATCTCTGTTGCCTACACAATCAAGATTTACTTTCCAAGTTCATCTTTTCTGGGAACCTGGAGTTGTTGTACTGTTTTCCTATTTGTGCCATCACATTCTGCTAACATTCATATAATTAGTTCTGTATAAAGCTAACATGTTTTTACATAATATTGTACTGTACTGTATTGTATTTATAAGAAAACTATGTAAAAAAATAATGAAAGAAGCTTTATTGAAGCTTTAGTGTTATGTTTTAATTATGGCATTTACTAATTGCTAAAACATTGCACCAAAAATTAAAACACCACATTAGAATAAATTTATTAAGACACGACATTATAATGAATTTATTAAGACACGACATTATAATGAATTTATTAAGACACCACATTATAATGAATTTATTAAGACACCACATTATAATGAATTTATTAAGACACCACATTATAATGAATTTATTAAGACACCACATTATAATGAATTTATTAAGACACCACATTATAATGAATTTATTAAGACACCACATTATAATGAATTTATTAAGACACCACATTATAATGAATTGTTAAGACACCACATTATAATGAATTTATTAAGACACCACATTATAATGAATTGTTAAGACACCACATTATAATGAATTTATTAAGACACCACATTATAATGAATTGTTAAGACACCACATTATAATGAATTTATTAAGACACCACATTATAATGAATTGTTAAGACACCACATTATAATGAATTTATTAAGACACCACATTATAATGAATTTCATTTAGGGATGGCAGGCTGGATAACATTGGCTGGTTGACTGAAGTCAGTCTTTAGATTATCCACTACTGTCTGATAGTTCTGCACTGTTGATATAGATAGTTGTGTACTTTGAGATGGATAGTTCTGTACCTTTGATTTAGATAGTTATGCACTGTTGAAATGGATAACTCTGTGCTTCTGAAATAGGTAGTTTTGTACTGTTGAAATAGATAGTTTTCTTCTTCTTCTTTCCTTCCTCATTTACCTTTCAGCATCGAGGATTGAAATAGATAGTTGTGTACTGTTGAAATAGCTCTGTACTGTTGAAATAGGGGTAGTTTTGTAATGTTGAAATAGATAGTTCTATACTGTTGAAATAGATAGTTGTGCACAGTTGAAATAGATAGTTGTGTACAGTTGAAATAGATAGTTGTGTACAGTTGAAGTAGATAGTTCTATACAGTTGAAATAGGTAGTTGTGTACAGTTGAAATAGCTCTGTACTGTTTGTGGTGACTGATTACTAATTGTTTATCAGGTGTGGTTCAACAATAAAGGCTGGGCATCTAGTGTCTCATACATGAATGCCATGAATAATGTTATCTTGCGTGCATTGTTGCCATCTGGGAAAGATCCTCAGAATTATGGAATAGTGACCTACAACCATCCGATGAACTTAACGAAGAGACAGCTCATTGAGGAGACACAGTAAGTTGGCAACTGTTTCATTTGTTTGTTTGTTTTGTTGCTAGTGGTCAGTTAGGATAGCAAGGATTTAGTTCTTTGATGACACCATCTTCTTAGCGTTGTTGAGTGGTGTGTTGGGCCACTAGTTTACAGCATAGCTGTGATATCTGTGCCTTTCAGCTCGTCAATAATTGGCCTCCTATTTACAACTTTAAACTGCCAAGGGTTCCTTAAGTTGCACAAATGTGCAAGGATCTTCAGTTTGTCACCATTATCTGAGAAGGCTAGATAAGGATCTTTAGTTTGTCACCATTATCTGAGAGGGCTAGATAAGGATCTTTAGTTTGTCACCATTATCTGAGAGGGCTAGATAAGGATCTTCAGTTTGTCACCATTATCTGAGAGGGTTAGATAAGGATCTTCAGTTTGTCACCATTATCTGAGAGGGCTAGATAAGGATCTTCAGTTTGTCACCATTATCTGAGAGGGCTAGATAAGGATCTTTAGTTTGTCACCATTATCTGAGAGGGCTAGATAAGGATCTTTAGTTTGTCACCATTATCTGAGAGGGCTAGATAAGGATCTTCAGTTTGTCACCATTATCTGAGAGGGCTAGATAAGGATCTTTAGTTTGTCACCATTATCTGAGAGGGCTAGATAAGGATCTTTAGTTTGTCACCATTATCTGAGAGGGCTAGATAAGGATCTTCAGTTTGTCACCATTATCTGAGAGGGCTAGATAAGGATCTTTAGTTTGTCACCATTATCTGAGAGGGCTAGATAAGGATCTTTAGTTTGTCACCATTATCTGAGAGGGCTAGATAAGGATCTTTAGTTTGTCACCATTATCTGAGAGGGCTAGATAAGGATCTTTAGTTTGTCACCATTATCTGAGAGGGCTAGATAAGGATCTTTAGTTTGTCACCATTATCTGAGAGGGCTAGATATCTCACTACCCAGGGACTGGGGGAGGGTAAAGCCATAAATAAACCACAGATTAGATTTTTGAAAAATTTCCATCACTTGTTGTGGAAATGGAACCTGGGACCTTCCTGTCCAGAGGCCAACATCTCACCTCCAGACCATCCATCCCTCCATTTTGATAATATGAAACAGAAATGAGGAGTTTAGTTGTTTGATGACATGAAATTGAAGTGTGGAGTCTAGTTGTTTGATAACATGAGATGTAAATCTAAATTTGTCACCTTCCTCTTCTGTTTAATACTTCGTGCTGTTTACTAATAACTTTCACACAGAGCTTCACCTTGTAGTCTGCTCTGCAACCCTCCATTCGTTCGTTGCCACACTGAAAATGAGCACCACACTGACTCAAATTATTGAACAAGACAATATATTCATCAAATAGGCCTAAACTTTATTCAGCTGACAACATATCCACTCTGCTACTCAAGTGGATACACTAACGCTCACCTTGCCCATTTAGGACTTGACAATGTTCAATTTCCACAACACAATTTCAACATAAACATGCACCCTTGTGCACTCAGAATGAACTAAATATGTCGACCTCTCGCTCTCAAATAATGACTTGGACAAATGTTAAATGTCACCCAATATAACTGATTCATTAGCAAGTCTCTTGCTCGCTTCAGTTGCCCAGTGAAACTCCATTGTTCATCACAAGTACACTAAATATGTCAACCTCTCACTCTCACATAATGAATTAGAGAAATGTTCCATTTCACACAATATAACTGTTTCATTAGCAAGCCTCTCGCTTGCTTCAATTGCCTAGTGAAACTCCACTGTTCATCACAAGTACACTAAATATGTCGACCTCTTGCGTTCACATGAACAAAAAGATCAGTTGTCAAAACAGTAAAATAGTGTAACTACTAACTAGGCGGGTGTCCGGTTAGCGCAATCGATAGGCGGTTGGCTTACCACGGCAACAGCCGGGGTTCGTTCCCTGGCGAGGACACCTGGGTTTTACTAATTCCCTAAAAATTAGTGGGAGCCGCGATAGCTCAGTGGTTAGTGAACTGGACTACTACGGACAAGGGGTAGGGTTCGATCCCAACCGACGGCTCCGGGTTCACCCAGCCTTAAATGGGTACCGGATTTTTTCTGGGAAAGTAAAGCAGCACGGGCGTAATACCGACCACATTACCCCAAAAATCATGTGCTGAAGGTCTGTAAAATATAGGGTCACTAACACCATATTTCCCTATACGCCACTTGGCGTGACGGGGGGTACTTTACTTTTACTTTTTTACTAACTAGGCAATTTAACTTCACGACGAGCTCCCTGCTCTCACAACTGAAAACTAACACAACATATTCATAGGTTGAATACCGTCTTCCGGCACAACCTGCTACCAGATCGACCGCCTGAGCAACTCTCTCCTTCTAAACGTGCCCTTCACATATATTCTTTGTCTTCAGCCACTCAGCACCCTTGAACTCTTCCAAAAATCCAGAGAATTCGCTACCCCATCTGAGCTGTTCTCTAACTAATCTCCCCCCATTCTCTCCACGTGAATTGTCCACGTTTTCCGGACTCACTCCCTCATTTCTATTGCTACCCTTCCCTGTTACCCACATTACAAATTTAGTACTTTGGTGACTTTAATTGTAAATGTGGAGTTGTTCTTTGATTACTTAAGATTGAAGTATTGAGTTAGTTCATTGATGACATGAGATTAAATTATGGCTTTAGTTCACTGATGACATAAGATGGAAATTGAGTTTGCTGTTTAGAATCATGGATGTAAATATGGGAATAGCTCACTGATATAGATGAAATTATGGGGATGGGTCAAAAATGAAATTGCAGCTAGCAGATAAACTATTAGTGAGGCAAGACAAATAACATTTTGGTAAAAACCTTCATGGCTTAATATATATAACAAACAATTATGCCAATCATTTCAAGAGACAAAACCATATACCAGGCTCAGTTTGACTGTTAATACAACTGAAAAAACCATAAACTAGGGCTAGCTTTTTAACAAGGTACAGTACAAAACAAAAAATATATAAAGATTAACTTGATAAGCAAATACTATTGTAAAATAAACAAAGAATAATAAACATATATTATATACAAATAATATAAACACAAAACCAAACACTGATTTGAAAAATGGCAGAAATGGTGACATGAGTAGAAGTGTGGAGTTGGGTCATTGGTGACGTGAGTAGAACAAATAATGACATGAAATATGCTTATCAATGAGAAGTTAATTCATTTGGGACAGTTAATTCATTTGGGATAGTTAATTCATCAGGCCACAACTTCAGAATGTCTTGTGATGTTTATCACTATAGAGTTATTAGCAAATTACTTGCACCACACTTTTAATCTGATCTTCCTTATGCCAGCTCTACCACAGAAACACAAATACTGGAGACATTGACTGCACATCTTTTATAGAATGTGATTGCATTTGGTGACTCTTTTGCTCTTAGATTGCAGAAATTTGAAACTGAATGCAGAACAAGTGAAAAAAGTTTACATAAGAGGAAGTTAAAGGTGTATATACAAGTTCAAATCAAAGTCTTTAATTTATTGAAAAATAAGGAGAATTGGGTGGGAGGAAATGATCAATAATGAAGTTTTGAATCTGCTAAAAATAAATAAAGAACTACTTAATGCAATTATAACTAGACAACTAAAATTTGTAGAACAGAACCCCACAAAAAGTCATCTTTGAGGGGAAAGTAAAAGATTAAAGTGGACTGATAACATCAAAAGATGAACAGGTGAGGCTATAGTAATATACTCTATCAATACATGAGACAGAGTACAATGGTGCTCCATGGTAGCCAATCTTTGATGTTGAGACAGTACCCAATGAAATGAACAGCAAGTATGCAGTTGGAAATATCATGATGCATATCTTCATCATGATCTGGAGTCTCTGTGGCTGAGTGGTAAGTGTGCTCACTTTCTGATCAAAAGGACCCAGGTTCAATCCCCAATAGTGGTGGGTTATTTTTTGGGCTAACAAGACTTCGGGGTTCACCCAGCCTTTAAAAATGGGTATCAGAGATTTTACTTAGAAGTAAAGGTGGCCTGGCGTGATACTGACCATATTAACCAAAATGTGCCATAGTCATAGAAAAATATGGTCACTAACAGCATATTCCCCATATGCCTAGCATGGATGGAACCTTTATTTTTTATTTTTAAACCCTCATCATCTAATCTACTAAAGAGGACAGAGCACTTTTGTGTTTGACCAAGTGCAGTGATGTTGATACTTGAACGATATAAATAAATTATTGGAATATATTTATAGTTCATCCAACATCATGTTCATTTGTGTCTTGTCAAATTCTCTCTGAAAATGTTTACATTCATATTTTTCTGTTTTCAAGAAATAGAGGTGTTGTGGATGTTTTGGTGGCCATCTGTGTCATCTTTGCCATGTCATTTGTGCCAGCAAGTTTTGTGCTCTTTCTGATAGAAGAACGGGTATCCAACAGTAAACACTTGCAGTTTGTATCAGGAATCAAACCAGTAGTCTATTGGCTGGCAAACTGGACCTGGGATATGGTATGTATGTTTGTATTGAGTGACATTTTAGAAAGTTATGTGGTGTGTATGTTTGTGTTGAGTGGCATTTAAGCAAGTTATGTGGTATGTATGTTTGTAGTGTCTGAGTATAGTATATGGTATGCATGCTTGAATTGAGTGGTATTTATGTAAGATATGTGATATGTATGTTTGTATTGTGTGACATTTAAGCAAATTGTGTGGTATGCATTTTTGTGTTGAGTAACATTTAAGAAATGTATGTGCTATGTATGTTTGTATTTAATGACATTTAAGAAAGTTATGTGGTAGATATATTTGTATTGAATGGCATTTAAGCATGTTATATGGTATGTTTGTTTGTATTGAGTGACATTTAAGAAAGTTATAAGGTAGATATACAGTCATCCCTCATTACTTCGCGGTTCATTTATCACGACCTCAGTACAACCCGGATTGTTCAAAAATTAAAAATTGAGGAATTATTATAAAAAAAAACATTATTTTATGTATGTTATTTATACTATTAATATTTTATTTACATGTTTGAAACTATTCTTTAATGTTCTAATGATAACATATGCACTTATATGGTTTCATATACACTTATTGATAATATACATACACAAAAAATGTACGTATGTTAAAAATGAGAGGGTGACACTACTTCGCGGTTTTTCACTTATCACGGCCGGTTCTGATCCCTATTAACAGTGATAACTGAGGGATTACTGTATTTGTATTGAGTGACATTTAAGAAAGTTATATGGTAGATATATTTGTATTGAGTGACATTTAAGCAAGTAATGTATTATTTATGTTTATATTGAGCATCATTTAAGCAAGTTATGTGGTATGTATGTTTGTAGTGAGGGATGTCTGAGTATGCCAGCTGTATTGACTGTTAAATTAAGCTTAGTGTATGGTCTCATTTGTTGCACTGACTGAAAAATTAAGTATGGGTAAATTATGTAACTGTCACAGTGTTTTGTTATATTGTATGACTTCTTTGAAACCTTGGTGGCTCAGTGGTAGTGCACTTGCTATGTACCAGGAGGTTCTTGGTTCGGTTCTCAGATCTAGCAGATTTATTCAAACCAACATGACTTCAGGGTTCACCTGGACTCTGAAAATAAGTGCCAGAGATTATTTCTGTGAAAGTAGTGCAGCTTGGCACGATATTAGGCCCACTATCCATAAAATATGATTGGATGGCTTGAACTGTAATTATATTGTGGTGGGAGGAAGCCAGGAAAGGCAACTTGAAGTCCCTCAGTGATATCCTTTTGACATGAGATGGAAAGGACAACAAGTTGGATGAAGCTCTAGTCAGACAATGTCAGAAAATTTAAATGATGCAGTTCACAACTAGGACTTGACCATGTGAGAATGAACGGGTGTGGTTTGTATGTGGTCATTATATAAAATTTAGTCATCTGCTGGAGAACAACGCGTCAATGAGAATGCCATAGTGCCGGAAAGTTAATTTTGTTTTGTTAAGAAAAATGAATAAGTTAAGAGCATAGGTATTTGAGCAATGTAGTGTGAATAGATAGATATATAAGTGTTTGTGTAAGTGGCATGATGAAAATGTTAAGAATGAGAGCATCCATGTTTATATGTAATGGAGTGAGTGTGTGTATATATGCATACATATGCATGTTTTATGTCTGATTATTGATAATTTTCATTTTAGAATAAATTAAATGGGAAAAAGAAACATTGAGAGAAAAGAAAGAGAGATCCTGCAACTCCAATGAGATGCTTTCTCTTCCACAGATCAATTATGCCATCCCTGCCCTCTTGTGTATTTGTATATTTTTGGCATTTGGCAAAAAGTCCTACGTGTCAGACCAGAACCTACCATGTCTTTTTGCTCTTTTGTTCTTGTACGGGTAAGCTCGACTTTTGTAGCATACTTGTACTAAAAGTAGTGCCATTAAATATAGGAAATTTGTTGCAGCTTTACAGTGTAAAATAACACCACCAACCAATAAGATCCTGAGAATAAATGATCAGGTATTTCATTAAAAATATAAGGCTCAACTAGTAAGGATTATTATTATTATTTATTTGCGTTCGTCAACTTTTACCTCTGACGAAGTCCCTATGGACTAGGAACTGAATTTTTGCGTGTTAATCTATTTTCCCCTGGCAACCGTGTGCACAGGGGTGCACAGGCAGATAGCTTCATCTTCGGAGGTACTCATATTTTTTCCGTCCATGAATAATTGACGTTTTAAGCCAGGCTTCGCCGCTGAGACCAGGGGTGGTTGCTGTAGAGAAAAATCATAAATAAAAATCCCAACTGGTGCAGCCGAGATTTGAACCCACAACCTCTCTGTCTCGAGGCTGGCGTCTTGCCTTGAAACCAGTCCACCTAGCAAGGATGATAAATGTGTCTTTTTCAATTCAATTTTCTTACCTATATTCTCTCTCTCTCTCTCTCTCTCTCTCTCATCCAAAGATTAAAGGACTAGACAACCCTCTTCATTATCAGTCCTTAAAAGGACATTAAGTGGGCATTGATGTGTTGTGGTTTGCTGTAGAACTGTGATTTGTGTTTTTCTTCCAGCACATACGATTTCAGGGAGCCGCGATAGCTCAGTGGTTAGTGAACTGGACTACCACGGACAAGGGGTAGGGTTCGATCCCAACCGACGGCTTTCGGGTTCACCCAGCCTTAAATGGGTACCTGATTTTTTTCAGGGAAAGTAAAGCAGCACGAGCGTAATACTGACCACATTACCCCAAAATTCACGTTCTGAAGGTCTGTAAAATATAGGGTCACTAACACCATATTTCCCTATACGCCACTTGGCGTGACGGGGGTACTTTACTTTTTTTTACATACGATTTCAGTTTAATATTTTTGAATAAGGTTGCCTTCCCTATCGATTTCTACTCTCTTGGTCAGACAAGTTAATCTGTTACTAGAGGCACCACATTGAGGTGGAGTAGGGTCTGAATAGTTCAGATTCCTCTGTGCTGGTGCAAGCCACCAGCTATGATTTGCTGACAGCTTACAACTCTATTGCCGAACAGCGCTCTTGCACCACCCCCCCCCCCTTTCCCTCCACTCCACAACCTATATTTATGATGAGGTATGTAGGTGATAACTAAAGTTGATGTTGTGGCTGCTCAAGCCAACTGATATAAAATATTGCCTTAGGATCTCTCTCTCTCTCTCTCTCTCTCTCTCTCTGCGATCAAGCCTCAATCAGAGTAGGATTCCAGACTCTCTCATGAAGTCAGCTGTCTGTTTAAGCGAATTGATTGCCCCATATAGTTTTTCTTCCAGGGAGGTGGGTGTGGACCACATTGCTCTTCTCAGGTCTGTGTGCTGGGGGCAATCCTGTAGAACATGTTTTGTAGTCATATTGTCCAGTGGCGGCGTATAGGGAATATGGTGTTAGTGATCATAAATTTTACAGACCTTCAGCACATGATTTTTGGGGTAATGTGGTCGGTATTACGCCCATGCCGCTTTACTTTCCCAGAAAAAAATCTGGTACCCATTAAAGGTTGGGTGAACCCGGAAGCCGTCGGTTGGGATCGAACCCCACCCCTTGTCCTTTGTAGTCCAGTTCACTAACCACTGTGCTATCGCGGCTCCCATGATTATATATTTGATATAATTATCTGCTTAATTCACAACATTTAATCAGTCATATTATCATTTAACGGCTATATTTGTTTATACAGCAATACAATTTTATCATTTCTGTGAGTCAAAGTGAAAGTCATAATTTTTTTGATGGATTAAATTTTGTGAAACTTATACTTTGAGTTGGCTTATGTTTTTGTGCTCACTGCACCGGTGAACATAAGTGATTTAATAAATTTCAAGTGCCTTTTAAAATTCTTCTTTTACCATCTTGTTTGACTTAATTATATTTCATATTGCTATTATAATCTCTGTATGATTCTATTGTTTATGACATTTGCCAGAATTGCATTTACAATTTCATTGAAAATTATGTTTAATATATGAATCATCCACAGCTGGGCAATAACCCCAATGATGTATCCATTCTCACGGCTGTTTAGTGTGCCAAGTTCAGCATTTGTGTTTCTCTCTTGCATCAATATTTTCTTTGGAACAGTGTCTACATTGGCAACATTCATCCTAGAGGTTCTGTCTCAGGATGATCCAGTAAGTGTTCTGTTTACCTGACAGATGTTGCCATGACATATATGCCTACCTGACAAATACTTTTATCTGACATATATTCTGTCTTGTTTTGTAGTGATAGAGTGATGTCAGCAAATAATTGCAGCACTGCAGTAAAGCTGGTAGCAGGGGCAATTAATGAGGTATAATGTACACTCCTACAGCTGATAATGTCAATTAGTTGGAGAGTTTTCTGTTTTTTTTTCAAACCATGGCCTTTGTAAATCTTTAGATAGCTATGGCAGAAACAACTAAACAAAGTCCAAACTGCTGTCAATGAATGATTAAAAAAAGCAACAGTTCAAGAGACATCATAGACAAAAAATGGATACCAGAAATATTAGAAACACTCAGAAACATGACAGCAGAAGAGGTTAATGAAAGAGCAGAGGTCTGCAATTAACTCTCCTCATGATGCTGTCTAGCATATGAGCAAGTGTAGAAGAAAGAGAAATAGTGATTTCTTGTTAATAGGTAACAATAAGTTGATTGAAGCTAACAAAATTATTCTGTGACATACCATCTAGTTGAGGATGGAAGGAATCTCAGTTACAGAAAGTACTAAATGTTAAGGCAAAACTATAGATGAAAATTGGCACATAAACAGGCAGGCACCATCAACATTAATAACTTCAACATTATGATAGTCTCATCTTTTGATATTGAGCTAGGATGTCACATGCAGGCATCATTCACAATTTATTTTGTTTGAGGAACCTTATTCACTTTACAATGTAATGCAGCATTCTGTGACTTTCAGGACCTGAAAGAGATTAATGACATCCTCAAACAAGTTTTCCTGCTGTTCCCTCACTACTGCCTGGGCCGTGGTTTAATCGATATGGCTTATCTCCAGCTACAGGCTGATGTTAGAGCTAGACTTGGTATGTGCTGATGTTAAAGCTAGATTTGGTATGTGCTGATATTAGAGATAGACTTGGTATGTGCTGATATTAGAGCTAGACTTGGTATGTGCTGATATTAGAGCTAGACTTGGTATGTGCTGATATTAGAGCTAGACTTGGTATGTGCTGATATTAGAGCTAGACTTGGTATGTGCTGATGTTAGAGCTAGACTTGGTATGTGCTGGTGTTAGAGCTAGACTTGGTATGTGCTGATGTTAAAGCTAGACTTGGTATGTGCTGATATTAGAGCTAGACTTGGTATGTGTTGGTGATAGGTCTAGACTTGGTATGTGCTGGTGTTAAAGCTAGACTTGGTATGTGCTGATATTAGAGCTAGACTTGGTATGTGCTGATATTAGGGATAGACTTGGTATGTGCTGATATTAGAGATAGACTTGGTATGTGCTGATATTAGAGCTAGACTTGGTATGTGCTGATATTAGAGCTAGACTTGGTATGTGCTGATATTAGTGATATACTTGGTATGTGCTGATATTAGAGCTAGACTTGGTATGTGCTGATATTAGAGCTAGACTTGGTATGTGCTGATGTTAGAGCTAGACTTGGTATGTGCTGGTGTTAGAGCTAGACTTGGTATGTGCTGATGTTAGAGCTAGACTTGGTATGTGCTGATGTTAAAGCTAGATTTGGTATGTGCTGATATTAGAGATAGACTTGGTATGTGCTGATATTAGAGCTAGACTTGGTATGTGCTGATATTAGAGCTAGACTTGGTATGTGCTGATATTAGAGCTAGACTTGGTATGTGCTGATATTAGAGCTAGACTTGGTATGTGCTGATGTTAGAGCTAGACTTGGTATGTGCTGGTGTTAGAGCTAGACTTGGTATGTGCTGATGTTAAAGCTAGACTTGGTATGTGCTGATATTAGAGCTAGACTTGGTATGTGCTGATATTAGAGCTAGATTTGGTATGTGCTGGTGTTAGAGCTAGACTTGGTATGTGCTGATGTTAAAGCTAGACTTGGTATGTGCTGATATTAGAGCTAGACTTGGTATGTGTTGGTGATAGGTCTAGACTTGGTATGTGCTGGTGTTAGAGCTAGACTTGGTATGTGCTGATATTAGTGATATACTTGGTATGTGCTGATATTAGAGATAGACTTGATATGTGCTGATATTAGAGCTAGACTTGGTATGTGCTGATATTAGAGCTAGACTTGGTATGTGCTGATATTAGAGCTAGACTTGGTATATGCTGATATTAGAGCTAGACTTGGTATGTGCTGATATTAGAGCTAGACTTGGTATGTGCTGATGTTAGAGCTAGACTTGGTATGTGCTGATATTAGAGCTAGACTTGGTATGTGCTGATGTTAGAGCTAGACTTGGTATGTGCTGATGTTAGAGCTAGACTTGGTATGTGCTGATATTAGTGATAGACTTGGTATGTGCTGATATTAGAGCTAGATTTAGTATGTGCTGATATTAGAGCTAGACTTGGTATGTGCTGATATTAAAGCTAGACTTTGTATGTGCTGATATTAGAGCTAGACTTGGTATGTGCTGATATTAGAGCTAGACTTGGTATGTGCTGATATTAGAGCTAGACTTGGTATGCGCTGATACTAGAGCTAGACTTGGTATATGCTGATATTAGAGCTAGACTTGGTATGTGCTGATATTAGAGCTAGACTTGGTATGTGCTGATATTAGAGCTAGACTTAGTATGTGCTGATATTAGAGCTAGACTTAGTATGTGCTGATATTAGAGCTAGACTTGGTATGTGCTGATATTAAAGCTAGACTTGGTATGTGCTGATGTTAGAGCTAGACTTGGTATGTGCTGATATTAGAGCTAGACTTGGTATGTGCTGATATTAGAGCTAGACTTGGTATGTGCTGATGTTAGAGCTAGACTTGGTATGTGTTGGTGATAGGTCTAGACTTTGTGTGTGCATATGTTTTGACTTTCATAACATTGTTATTATACAAGATATTAGGATTAGGAAAAGAAAAAGTCCTGATGTTTTGGGATGGTGTTATGTTTGTTAATGCTAGATTTTGATTTGAAGGTTGTTTTCAGTTGATTTTAAAGCCTTCAAAAATGCTGTAAAAGTTTCTTTTTTTTATGTGTGCAGGTGATCGTATGACATACGACCTATTTAAATGGACAGTAGTGGGACGAAATCTGTTCTCCATGATCATGCTGGGTATCATGTTTAACATTCTAAATTTGCTGATTGAATACAGATTCTTTTTTAAATTTTCGTAAGTTATTGTACATTAATATAATTTTTTCTCGTGAATAGAACTTTAGGTAATTTATTTTAGTTTCACCTATTTTAAGAGTGTATAATAACAGTTTGTGTTTGAAAACAACAAAAATGTAGAGAAACAACACGATTAGAAAACGGGTCATGGACAACAGTGATCACAGTGCACAGGCAAGCACTGGTAACATAAACAACAGCCCTTAAGTGCGACAGAACTAGCACAGTGGCAGAGTGCAATGTAACATACACACAACAGTGCTCAGAGCCAAAATAATGGAAAAACAATCGTGATCATACAGACATAACGTAAATAAAATTGCAACCATAAATATTTGCGGTATCAGAGACAATGAAGAACAATTAATTGACGCAATGATAAAAAGAAGAATCAAAATATTCGGAGTAGCAGACACGAGACTGAAGGAGAAACAAACAAGGAAAGCGTACATGAATTATACCATAACAAACTCAGGAGTTAACACTA
This sequence comes from Megaustenia siamemsis, assembly GCA_032433765.1. Taxonomy (NCBI): domain Eukaryota; kingdom Metazoa; phylum Mollusca; class Gastropoda; order Stylommatophora; family Ariophantidae; genus Megaustenia; species Megaustenia siamemsis. The sequence goes on along the minus strand of JAVIAB010000139.1, from coordinate 95,373,529 downwards.
ACGAAGTAGCAAAACACGGAGTAGAATTCATTGTAGACCCAGAAATGTCCAAAAACATCATAGAAATACATCCTCATTCAGAAAGGATAATTACCCTAAGAGTAATAGAAAACAACATCAATATAATATACATCCAAATATATGCACCTTGCAACAATAACAACGATGAAAGTGAAGAATTCTATGAAACACTTAATGAAATGATAAACAAAGTAAATAAGAACGAAGATCTACTGGTGATGGGGGACTTTAACGGGAGACCAGGAAAACGCAATTATGAGAACTCCAAATATCTGAGCTTATTTGGAGATAACACAAATAGAAAGAATAAAAATGGCAACTGACTGCTTGAATTATGCAATCAACATGAATTATGCATAACTAACACTTTCTTTAAACATAAAGACTCACAAACATACACTTGGTATAAATTGAATGATAACAACTGTAAAAATCAAATAGATTTCATCCTAGCGAGAACACAAAGGAAGTGGAAAATCAGAGACAGCAGAGCGGTAACTAACATCACAAATGATACAGACCATAAAATGGTGCTAATAACCATCCAGAAAGCAAAACAAGACAACAAGAACCAATTGAAAACAAGAAAACAATCCGAAAGGACAATAAAATTAAACCAACTTAAAATAGAAGACAAAAAGAAAGAAACAGAAAAACAACTAGAAAATCAATTTAAACAGCTACCACAACAAATAACTACTGTAGATAACGAGTGGCTCACATTAAAAAAATTATTGACGAAAATAGCAACCGCAATATGCGGAACAATGCAAAGGAAGAAGGAGGGAAAGATGAGCACTCCTTGGTGGAATGATATAGTCAAGAATGCCAAAAAAAGAAAGAAAAAAACTATACAAAATCTGGCTAAAAACTAAAAAGCAAATCGATTATGATATATACACAATAGAAAGAAAGAAGAGAAGTGAAGAAATTAATCAAAGAAGAAAAACATAAAGCATGTGTAAAATTTGGAGAAATGATTAGTAACAATCACAAATCAGCATCCAGAGTCTTCTATAGAACAATTAAAGCCATAAGACAAAAGAAAGACAATTATGACCCAACTGAAATCATCAATGATAAACGAGGCCAAGCAATAACAAACAAAGCGCAAATCTTAACGAGATGGAAAGAATATTTTGAAGAGCTTTTGAATGTAGAAACAACGAGTCCAAAAACACACAAAAAGCAACTAATAGTTGGCAATAAAGAACCAAATATACTAATTGAAGAAATAGAAGAAACATTGTGACTTGCACCAAGAAACAAAGCCCACCGGAATCGATAACATCCCAGTAGAAATGCTAACAGCAGCGGGAGAAGCAGGATGTAAATGGCTACACAGAATATTCAACGCTGCATGGATACAACATCAAGTCCCAGACGATTGGAAACAGTCCATTATATTACCAATATGGAAAAAGAAAGGCAGCAGAAGAGACTGCAACCAATATAGAGGAATATTGCTATTAAGCCACACAGGGAAGTTATATGCCAAGATAGTTGAAAAAAGATTGAGACCAATTATAGACCCACAACTAAGCGAAGCTCAGATGGGCTTCAGGAGGAACAGAGGTTGCACAGATGCCCTATTTATCATAAAACAACTAGCGGAGAAAACAATAGAGCATAATAAAACACTGTATACAGCTTTTATTGACCAAGAAAAGGCGTTCGATAGGGTGGACAGGGAACAACTATGGTCCGTATTGCCCTTGTACGGAGTGAGTCACCACCTAGCAGAGATATGCAAGAACCTCTATGAAAGTAGTCGCATTACAGTACGATCTTCAGCAGGCTACTCTAAACATTTCACCATTAACTACGGAGTAAGACAAGGCTGTGTGCTTTCCACTTTACATTTCATCACATATATGGACAATATATGCAAATTAGCATGCCCAATGAAAGGAAGTATACCAACAAGGATGATAACAAGCGATAACACAAAAGAGAACGAAATATACGTACCAGAAAACAGCAGAAGAGAGGAAGAAATAAATGAAATACTATTTGCAGATGACCAAGTTCTTATACATGAAACAGCTGAGGACCTGCAAGAACATATCAACAGGCTAAACAACACTTGTAAACAATACAACATGAAGATCAACATAAACAAAACCGAAGTAATGACAACAGCGAGAAAAAAAAAATAAATAAACATTATAATAGATAATACGACACTGAAGCAAGTAGACAATTTTAAATATCTGGGTAGCACGTTAACACAAGACAATAACCAAGAGACAGAGATAGATATAAAGTGTAACAAAGCATGCCAAGTTATAGGCCAAGTATCAACACTATTGAAAAACAAAGCAATAACTACGGAAGCAAAAAGGGCAATATACAAATCAATTTTTCTACCAACTCTGTGCCAGAATTGGACGCTGGACTCTAGAACAATAAGAAAGATAACGACCACCGAAATGAAATGTGTCAGAAGAATGACAGGAAACAGCTTAAGGGACAGAGTAAGAAACACCAACCTGAGGAAGAAACTCAAAATTGAACCAGCCATCGAATACGTAAAGAAACAAAAGATAAATTGGTTCGGCCACATAACAAGACAAAAAGAACTAACAATGATTCAAAGAGCCATAAACAAACGCTACGTAAACGCCAGATTAAGAGGAAGACCGAGAAAGAGATGGATAAAGGGGATACTAGAGTCACTAGGAGGGATAACACCAGAAGAGGCCAACAGAAGAGCAAAGAATTGCAGATTGTATCTCCCCTCGACGCCAACGGCAATAGAGGAAGGATAGAAGAAAGAAAGAAGAAGACCTATTGAGAGCATTTTGAAGATGCACCACAGAAATAAGAAGCAGAATAGCTCAGGCCAAAATAGCATTTCAGAAAATTAAAACCGTCTTATACAACAAATATGTGTCAATAGAAATGATGTGCTGAAGTCAGATGTGTTGGGCTAAAAGGCGCAAATATCACAGTTATACTGCAAACCACAACACAACGCAGACACGCCCACTTAACCACCTTTTAAGGGTGGATGATGAAGAGTTGCACTTCTTTAAGTCATTGCGTGAATGCAAGCAAGCAATAGAAATAAGAAACAAAGTTCTTCAGTGCTGTATAGAGGCAATTCTGACCTATGGAAGTGAATCATGGACAGTAGACAAACAAATGAAAAGATGATTAGAGAATACAGAGTGGTATTTTCATAAGAATGTTGAAAGTTCCCTGGACAGCTAAAAAGACCAATGAGGAAATTCTGAAAGAGGCCAACTCAAAAAAGGGAGCTCTTAAAAAACATCAGAAAGAAACAATCAACATTTGTTGGGCACATCATATGAAGAGGAAAGTTTGAATACTTGGTTACAACCGGCATAATACAGGGAAAAGGAGATCGCAGGCAACTAAGAGAGAAGATACTAGATAGCCTAGTGTCATGGCATAGAAAACAGTCAACAACAGAATTGATACAGTGCACGGTGGATAGAAGATTGTGGAAGGACATGATCACCTACGCCAATCGGTATGGCACGTGATGATGACTTTGATAGACATCATTTAGTGATTACATCTTGTTACTTTGATAGACATCATTTAGTGACTTCATCTTCTTACTTTGATAGGCATCATTTAATGATTTCATCTTCTTACTTTGATAGATATCATTTAGTGACTACATCTTCTTACTTTGATAGACATCATTTAGTGATTTAATCTTCTTACTTTGATAGGCATCATTTAATGATTTCATCTTCTTACTTTGATAGATATCATTTAGTGACTACATCTTCTTACTTTGATAGACATCATTTAGTGATTTAATCTTCTTACTTTGATAGGCATCATTTAGTGACTTCATCTTCTTACTGTGATAGGCATCATTTAATGATTTCATCTTGTTACTTTGATAGACATCATTTAATGATTTCATCTTATTACTTTGATAGATTTCATTTAATGATTTCATCTTCTTACTTTGATAGACATCATTTAGTGACTTCATCTTGTTACTTTGATAGACATCATTTAGTGATTTCATCTTCTTACTTTGATAGGCATCATTTAGTGACTTCATCTTCTTACTGTGATAGGCATCATTTAATGATTTCATCTTCTTACTTTGATAGACATCATTTAATGATTTCATCTTGTTACTTTGATAGATTTCATTTAATGATTTCATCTTCTTACTTTGATAGACATCATTTAATGATTTCATCTTGTTACTTTGATAGATTTCATTTAATGATTTCATCTTCTTACTTTGATAGACATCATTTAGTGACTTCATCTTCTTACTGTGATAGGCATCATTTAATGATTTCATCTTGTTACTTTGATAGATTTCATTTAATGATTTCATCTTGTTACTTTGATAGGCATCATTTAGTGACTTCATCTTCTTACTGTGATAGGCATCATTTAATGATTTCATCTTCTTACTTTGATAGGCATCATTTAATGACTTCATCTTCTTACTTTGATAGGCATCATTTAATGATTTCATCTTGTTACTTTGATAGATTTCATTTAATGATTTCATCTTCTTACTGTGATAGGCATCATTTAGTGACTTCATCTTCTTACTTTGATAGACATCATTTAATGATTTCATCTTGTTACTTTGATAGATTTCATTTAGTGACTTCATCTTCTTACTTTGATAGGCATCATTTAATGATTTCATCTTGTTACTTTGATAGATTTCATTTAGTGACTTCATCTTCTTACTTTGATAGACATCATTTAGTGATTACATCTTGTTACTTTGATAGATTTCATTTAATGATTTCATCTTCATACTGTGATAGGCATCATTTAGTGACTTCATCTTCTTACTTTGATAGACATCATTTAGTGATTACATCTTATTACTTTGATAGATTTCATTTAATGACTTCATCTTCTTACTTTGATAGACATCATTTAGTGATTACATCTTGTTACTTTGATAGATTTCATTTAATGATTTCATCTTCTTACTTTGATAGACATCATTTAGTGACTTCATCTTCTTACTGTGATAGGCATCATTTAATGATTTCATCTTGTTACTTTGATAGATTTCATTTAATGACTTCATCTTGTTACTTTGATAGACATCATTTAGTGACTTCATCTTCTTACTGTGATAGGCATCATTTAATGATTTCATCTTGTTACTTTGATAGATTTCATTTAATGATTTCATCTTCTTACTTACATAGTGATTTCATCTTCTTACTTTGATAGGATCATTTAGTGATTTCATCTTCTTACTTTGATAGACATCATTTAGTGACTTCATCTTCTTACTTTGATAGACATCATTTAGTGATTTCATCTTCTTACTTTGATAGACATCATTTAGTGACTTCATCTTCTTACTTTGATAGGCGTCATTTAGTGATTTCATCTTCTTACTTTGATAGGCATCATTTAGTGATTTCATCTTGTTACTTTGATAGATTTCATTTAATGATTTCATCTTCTTACTTTGATAGGCATCATTTAGTGATTTCATCTTCTTACTTTGATAGACATCATTTAGTGATTTCATCTTGTTACTTTGATAGATTTCATTTAATGATTTCATCTTCTTACTTTGATAGGCATCATTTAGTGATTTCATCTTCTTACTTTGATAGACATCATTTAATGATTTCATCTTGTTACTTTGATAGATTTCACTTAATGATTTCATCTTCTTACTTTGATAGGCATCATTTAGTGACTTCATCTTCTTACTTTGATAGACATCATTTAGTGATTTCATCTTGTTACTTTAATAGACATCATTTAGTGACTTCATCTTCTTACTTTGATAGGCGTCATTTAGTGATTTCATCTTCTTACTTTGATAGGCATCATTTAGTGATTTCATCTTCTTACTTTGATAGACATCATTTCGTGATTTAATCTTCTTACTTTGATAGACATCATTTAATGATTTCATCTTCTTACTTTGATAGACATCATTTAGTGATTTCATCTTCTTACTTTGATAGGCATCAGTTAGTGACTTCATCTTCTTACTTTGATAGGCATCATTTAATGATTTCATCTTCTTACTTTGATAGACATCATTTAGTGATTTCATCTTGTTACTTTGATAGACATCATTTAGTGACTTCATCTTCTTACTTTGATAGGCATCATTTAATGATTTCATCTTCTTACTTTGATAGACATCATTTAGTGATTTCATCTTGTTACTTTGATAGACATCATTTAGTGACTTCATCTTGTTACTTTGATAGACATCATTTAGTGACTTCATCTTGTTACTTTGATAGACATCATTTAGTGACTTCATCTTGTTACTTTGATAGACATCATTTAGTGACTTCATCTTCTTACTTTGATAGGCATCATTTAATGATTTAATCTTCTTACTTTGATAGATATCATTTAGTGACTACATCTTCTTACTTTGATAGACATCATTTAGTGATTTAATCTTCTTACTTTGATAGGCATCATTTAATGATTTAATCTTCTTACTTTGATAGATATCATTTAGTGACTACATCTTCTTACTTTGATAGACATCATTTAGTGATTTAATCTTCTTACTTTGATAGGCATCATTTAGTGACTTCATCTTCTTACTGTGATAGGCATCATTTAATGATTTCATCTTGTTACTTTGATAGACATCATTTAGTGACTACATCTTGTTACTTTGATAGACATCATTTAATGATTTCATCTTATTACTTTGATAGATTTCATTTAATGACTTCATCTTCTTACTGTGATAGGCATCATTTAATGATTTCATCTTGTTACTTTGATAGACATCATTTAATGACTTCATCTTCTTACTGTGATAGGTATCATTTAATGATTTCATCTTCTTACTTTGATAGGCATCATTTAATGACTTCATCTTCTTACTTTGATAGGCATCATTTAATGATTTCATCTTCTTACTTTGATAGGCATCATTTAATGACTTCATCTTCTTACTTTGATAGGCATCATTTAATAACTTCATCTTCTTACTTTGATAGACATCATTTAATGATTTCATCTTCTTACTTTGATAGGCATCATTTAATGACTTCATCTTCTTACTTTGATAGGCATCATTTAATAACTTCATCTTCTTACTTTGATAGACATCATTTAGTGATTACATCTTGTTACTTTGATAGATTTCATTTAATGATTTCATCTTCTTACTTTGATAGGCATCATTTAGTGACTTCATCTTCTTACTTTGATAGACATCATTTAATGATTTCATCTTGTTACTTTGATAGATTTCATTTAGTGACTTCATCTTCTTACTTTGATAGGCATCATTTAATGATTTCATCTTGTTACTTTGATAGATTTCATTTAGTGACTTCATCTTCTTACTTTGATAGACATCATTTAGTGATTACATCTTGTTACTTTGATAGATTTCATTTAATGATTTCATCTTCTTACTGTGATAGGCATCATTTAGTGACTTCATCTTCTTACTTTGATAGACATCATTTAGTGATTATATCTTGTTACTTTGATAGATTTCATTTAATGACTTCATCTTCTTACTTTGATAGACATCATTTAGTGATTACATCTTATTACTTTGATAGATTTCATTTAATGATTTCATCTTCTTACTTTGATAGACATCATTTAGTGACTTCATCTTCTTACTGTGATAGGCATCATTTAATGATTTCATCTTGTTACTTTGATAGATTTCATTTAATGACTTCATCTTCTTACTTTGATAGACATCATTTAGTGACTTCATCTTCTTACTTGATAGGCATCATTTAATGATTTCATCTTTTACTTTGATAGATTTAATGATTTCATCTTCTTACTTTGATAGATCATTTAGTGATCATCTTCTTACTTTGATAGACATCATTTATTTCATCTTCTTACTTTGATAGACATCATTTAGACATCTTCTTACTTTGATAGACATCATTTAGTGACTTCATCTTCTTACTTTGATAGGCATCATTTAGTGACTTCATCTTCTTACTTTGATAGGCATCATTTAATGATTTCATCTTCTTACTTTGATAGACATCATTTAGTGATTTCATCTTGTTACTTTGATAGATTTCATTTAATGATTTCATCTTGTTACTTTGATAGACATCATTTAGTGACTTCATCTTCTTACTTTGATAGGCATCATTTAATGATTTCATCTTCTTACTTTGATAGACATCATTTAGTGATTTCATCTTGTTACTTTGATAGTTCACTTAATGATTTCATCTTCTTACTTTGATACATCATTTAGTGACTTCATCTTCTTACTTTGATAGACATCATTTAGTGACTTCATCTTGTTACTTTGATAGACATCATTTAGTGATTTCATCTTCTTACTTTGATAGGCATCATTTAGTGATTTCATCTTCTTACTTTGATAGACATCATTTAATGATTTCATCTTGTTACTTTGATAGATTTCACTTAATGATTTCATCTTCTTACTTTGATAGGCATCATTTAGTGACTTCATCTTCTTACTTTGATAGACATCATTTAGTGATTTCATCTTGTTACTTTAATAGACATCATTTAGTGACTTCATCTTCTTACTTTGATAGGCGTCATTTAGTGATTTCATCTTCTTACTTTGATAGGCATCATTTAGTGATCATCTTACTTTGATAGACATCATTTAGTGATTTCATCTTCTTACTTTGATAGACATCATTTAGTGATTTCATCTTCTTACTTTGATACATTAGTGACTTCATCTTCTTACTTTGACATCATTTAATGATTTCATCTTCTTACTTTGATAGACATCATTTAGTGATTTCATCTTCTTACTTTGATAGACATCATTTAGTGACTTCATCTTCTTACTTTGATAGGCATCATTTAGTGACTTCATCTTGTTACTTTGATCATCATTTTGATTTCATCTTTACTTTGATAGACATCATTTAGTGATTTCATCTTCTTACTTTGATAGACATCATTTAGTGATTTCATCTTGTTACTTTGATAGACATCATTTAGTGATTTCATCTTACTTTGATAGACATCATTTAGTGATTTCATCTTGTTACTTTGATAGACATCATTTAATGATTTCATCTTGTTACTTTGATAGACATCATTTAGTGACTTGATAGGCATCATTTGATTTCATCTTCTTACTTTGATAGGCATCATTTAATGACTTCATCTTCTTACTTTGATAGGCATCATTTAATGATTTCATCTTGTTACTTTGATAGATCATTTTGATTTCATCTTCTTACTTGATAGGCATCATTTAGTGACTTCATCTTCTTACTTTGATAGACATCATTTAGTGATTTCATCTTGTTACTTTGATAGACATCATTTAGTGACTTCATCTTCTTACTTTGATAGGCATCATTTAATGATTTCATCTTTTACTTTGATAGATTTCATTTAGTGACTTCATCTTCTTACTTTGATAGACATCATTTAGTGATTTCATCTTGTTACTTTGATAGACATTTTGATTTCATCTTCATAGACATCATTTAGTGACTTCATCTTCTTACTTTGATAGACATCATTTAGTGACTTCATCTTGTTACTTTGATAGACATCATCTTGTTACTTTGATAGACATCATTTAGTGATTTCATCTTGTTACTTTGATAGACATCATTTTGATTTCATCTTTTTACTTTGTAGACATCATTTAATGATTTCATCTTCTTACTTTGATAGACATCATTTAGTGATTTCATCTTGTTACTTTGATAGACATCATTTAGTGATTTCATCTTTTTACTTTGATAGACATCATTTAGTGATTTCATCTTGTTACTTTGATAGACATCATTTAATGATTTCATCTTGTTACTTTGATAGCATCATTTAGTGACTTCATCTTCTACTTGATAGGCATCATTTAATGATTTCATCTTCTTACTTTGATAGACATCATTTAGTGACTTCATCTTCTTACTTTGATAGACATCATTTAATGATTTCATCTTCTTACTTTGATAGACATTTAATGATTTCATCTTCTTACTTTGATGATCTTCATCTTCTTACTTTGATAGACATCATTTAATGATTTCATCTTTTACTTTGATAGATTCATTTATGATTTCATCTTCTTACTTTGATAGGATCATTTAATGATTTCATCTTTTACTTTGATAGATTTAGTGACTTCATCTTCTTACTTTGATAGACATCATTTAGATTACATCTTGTTACTTTGATAGTGATTTCATCTTCTTACTGATAGATCATTTAGTGTTACTTTGATAGACATCATTTAGTGACTTCATCTTGTTACTTTGATAGACATCATTTAGTGATTTTATCTTGTTACTTTGATAGACATCATTTAGTGATTTTATCTTGTTACTTTGATAGACATCATTTAGTGATTTTATCTTGTTACTTTGATAGGCATCATTTAATGATTTCATCTTTTTACTTTGTAGACATCATTTAATGATTTCATCTTCTTACTTTGATAGACATCATTTAGTGATTTCATCTTGTTACTTTGATAGACATCATTTAGTGATTTCATCTTTTTACTTTGATAGACATCATTTAGTGATTTCATCTTGTTACTTTGATAGACATCATTTAATGATTTCATCTTGTTACTTTGATAGACATCATTTAGTGATTTCATCTTGTTACTTTGATAGACATCATTTAGTGATTTCATCTTGTTACTTTGATAGACATCATTTAGTGATTTCATCTTGTTACTTTGATAGACATCATTTAGTGATTTCATCTTGTTACTTTGATAGACATCATTTAGTGATTTCATCTTGTTACTTTGATAGACATCATTTAGTGATTTCATCTTGTTACTTTGATAGACATCATTTAGTGACTTCATCTTCTTAATTTGATAGACATCATTTAGTGATTTCATCTTCTTAACTTGATGAACATCAGTCTTTTGAGTTTTTGAGGTTAATTTTGATAGACATCATTTAGTGATTTCATCTTGTTACTTTGATAGACATCATTTAGTGATTTCATCTTGTTACTTTGATATGTAATAAAAAAACGATCTTTAATCGTTCTCGATTGAATGTCTACATTGATGTGTAGGTTGTGATGGAACTTGCTATCGTAACGATCGTCTTTACCGTGACCTATCAGTTCTCTATAAGAGTGACCTCTGCTCTCTTAACTTCCTCGTGCTGACCCTTTCTGCAGGCTAACTGGAAGCTCATTTCAGCCTTGATCCGGTTGGTGGCCGTAGTACTTCTGTCTGGGTGGTAGTGTTATTATTACTGCATTATGCTTATTGTGCCGCGACAACTTCACTGGTGTTGAGATTCTCCCTCTATGGATTACGCTAGGCAAGATATTGCAACTGCTGAACACATAACAAACACGCTAGGTGTAAGAATTTCGCCGGCTTTTGATTCCACCCACTACCGGGGCACCAACACTGCACACGTGACATAGCATGTCAATCACACTTGAATGATGCGCACTCATACAACTTCTCTAGCCCACAGCCCTATCACTTGCCACTGGGGCTCTAGGTTCATCCATGCTCATAACTAATTGGATTGTGAACTGTTCCCATCGAACAGTTCCCCTATTCTAGCTATCTTCTATCGGCCCTACTCTGTCGCTTTACTACTATTATGAACTGTCTTAGTTTCGGTTTTCTCACTATCCTGTCTGACTAAACTTTTCCTTACGTTATATCCCCATATTAGTCTCAGCATCGCTACCTAATGTGACTTCCTGCCGGTCTAATTTCTCTCAAGTGCTCTATCTATCTATCCTGTTTCCTTTGTGTTTTCATCTTAAATCTGAACTTTTTTGTCCAATCATAATTACTTCTCCTCCATCCTAGCCAATCTTCTTCAACTGCCCACTCTTTTTCTGATCGTAACTTTCACACCTCCCACGTGAACTTCATATCCTCATGAACTTCGTCTCACTGTCTCATTGTCTTTTTTCTCCATGACCTTGTCTTATCATTTCTTTGTTTACTCACTGACTTTTCCACTCCTTTCCCCTCTACAGATAGACATCATTCAGTGATTTCATCTTCTTACTTTGATCGACATCATTTAGTGACTTAAATTCATCTTCTTATGTGTTTTTTATTTTTAGATTCTCATTATTACTTTCTCAGACATCTTTTATTGAGCTAATACTTTCACTTTAAAATGCCATCGTTGTGCTTGTCACTGCTGTTGTGCCTCAACAAATAGAAAATCTTGCTGGTTTTAATTTCAGTTTTCTGTCCAAGAGCCCAGCAAACAAAGTCAAGAATGAAGATATTGATGTTGCCAAGGAGAAAAAGAGAGTTGTTTCTGGTGGGGCTAATGATGATGTACTAAGACTGGAAGGACTTACAAAGGTGTTGTGTTGTCCTATAATTTGCTAACATATCCAATCTTGTGCTACCTTATAATTTAAACACAAAAATACGTACCTTCCAGATTTTTTAGGGCAAACCTGTACACCAAACCAAAAGAAAAATAAAATCCATAAACGCGTGTAGTTTGGGGTGTTAAAATTGTCATATGTTTATTATAATTATTGTATATATATATATATTTTTTTTTTTGTTTTGTTTATGTGTTGCATGGCATCTTCACTTTGTCAAGTGACAGTTCCAGTTATTACACCATTTCTCAGAAGTCAAGACATGTTACAGTGTCAGATTGTCAGGACTATACAAGAATGCCTCACTGATCAAGATGATCTTTCAAATCCAGTAAACAATGGTTGACACTGAGAACATACATGCATTGTTTAGTCAGATATTTTTCTTTTTGTATATTTTTATGTGACCCTGTTACTGTTGCATGGTTTTGACCCTTAATTCTTTGACAAATAACTAATTGCAGGGATACACAAACATCCAGTTTATCACAATAAATTTCAGTTCTATTGAGTTATTTGTGGGTCATCATCATTGTACTCTGAACAGGTCCATAGGTGCTCAGATCCCCTCCTCAGCAAGTCCCGCAGTGTCCAGCGACTGACCACCAGTTCTGTATTGGTTGATAAGTCTTCTTACATGCCCGCTAAGTTTCTAATTTCTGGCTGTGCCCATCTTAACTCCCATCTCTTTCATCCGAAGGAGTGATGTGGATTTGTGGTCATCAAAGTCCTGTGCTTCTACGTATAATAGTTGAACAAAGTTTAAAAAATCCCCACTTTATATTGGATTCATAGATTACGAAAAGGCATTTGATAGTTTAGACAGAAGAATGCTTTGGAAGTTGCTTTACGGAATCCCCATAAAGTTTATTAACCTGATAAAAACAATGTATGAAGGAACGAAATGTAGTGTGGTGCATGAAAGACAGCTTACAGAAGCATTTGAAATAAGAACAGGAGTAAGTCAGGGATGCCTTCTGTCTCCATTTCTCTTTCTACTGGCCATAGATTGGATTATGAAAATAACTCAAAACAACAGAAATGGAATCCAGTGGTCACTGACCAAACAACTTGATGATTTAGACTTTGCTGATGATATAGCTCTCCTATCACACAGCCATCAACAGATGCAGGATAAAATGAGCAGACTTGATGAGAGATCACAACAGCTAGGACTGAAGATTAATAGAGATAAGACCAACATTATGAGAATTAATACAGTTGGCAATAACCAAATAAAACTAGGAGAAATACCTCTATTAGATGTACAATCTTACGTATATCTGGGCAGTAATATAGATAAAGAGGGAGGAACAGAAAATGATACCAAAATAAGGATATCAAAAGCAAGAGGAGCTTTCATTGCACTGGGAAACATATGGAAATCCAAAGAAATTAGGTTAAATACTAAAATTAAAATTTTCAACTCAAATGTTAAGGCGGTCCTATTATATGGCTGTGAAACATGGAGAACAACAAAATTGACAATCACGAAGATACAGACTTTCATTAATGGATGCTTATGCAGGATAAAAGGATGGAAATGGCAGGACAAAATCACTAACATAGAATTATGGAAATGTACCAGTCAAACACCAGTGGATAAAGAGATACAGCGAAGATGATGGCGCTGGATAGGACACACACTACGGAGGCCAACTGAGAGTATTACACAACAGGCCCTTTTTTGGAATCCCCAGGGGAAAAGACAAAGAGGAAGACCAAGGAAGACAGATAGAAGCAGAGATGAAGATGATGGGGAAGACATGGAATGATCTTAAAAGAATGGCAAAAAACAGAACGACTTGGAAAGTGTTTGTTGAAGACCTATGCTCCACTGGGAGCTAAAAAAGGAAGAAGAAGAAGTCCTGTGCTCTTCCCACATCTCGGAGGGCATTAATGATGTCTGCCCAATCAATTGGTTGACCGTCCTCAATGACAGCGCAGCTAGCCAACCTGTCCGCTCTTTCATTTCCTCATACTCCAGCATGTCCTGGGACGTATTTTTTTACTTCTGCAATAACTCTACCCATTGCATGCATACAGAGCCCACCTCCACTTTTTTTATCATGCTCATTGATTCACTCAGTATACAGGCAAGGGTGTAGTCTGGTGACTCTAGCCAGATGAATACCTTGGTCACTGCCATCACCTCCATCGTCATGCTACTTGTAGTCATGACGTATACACCTGTCTTCTTTGACTGTTCTGCCTGCCGAGCATGCTGTAAATGCCCATGCACTTCTTTGGTGTCGTATTACAGATCCATCTGTATAGATGACTGCATCTTTCTCATCGGTGTTATCACAGATGAGACTGTTAACCTCCGCATTGACCACGACTGAATTCTGTTCCCTACTTTTCCTGTTGAGTGTGACAATACACGAGAATGTCCCCTTGAATTATTTATTGTGTCCCAGCAGAAGGACAGTTGTAACACATTGTTGAAATGTTCTGTATTTATTGTTTGTGTCCCAGCAGAAGGACAGTTTTAACACATTGTTGAAATGTTCTGTATTTATTGTTTGTGTCCCAGCAGAAGGACAGTTTTAACACATTGCTGGGCTGTTTTGTGACATCTTTTAACATCATAAATTACATTTGTAATCATAATATTTTTTCTTGATGCATTGATTTAAATGTTAGTTTGTTACCATTGTATGAGAACATAAAATTTGAGTGAGTCATATTTCTCATATGTTACAGTAGTAATAGTAGTAGTCAAGAAGTTCTGTTAACAAATATTGAAAAGTCTGTATGCATTTAATAGGAGATTGTAAAGCACATCACTGTCACATAAATAAGACAAACAGTGAAGTTACTTATACATAGCCTTCATTGACCAGGAAAAAGCATTCGACAGAGTAAACAGAGAACAACTGTGGGAGATACTAACAACATACGGAGTAAGCCAACATCTAACCAACATTATTAAAAGTCTCTACGCCAACAGCAGCTGCAGGGTCAGAACAGCAACAGGCTACACAGACCACTTCGAAATTAGATCAGGTGTAAGACAGGGGTGCGTACTATCCCCCTACTGTTTATTACATACATGGACCATATATGCAAGCTAGCCAACCCATCAGAGACAGAGGAGATCAACGAGCTTCTATTTGCAGACGACCAGGCACTAATACATGAAACAATAGAAGACCTACAAGAACACTTAAACAAACTCAACATCTTAGGAACAAAATACAACATGAAAATCAACATCAACAAAACAGAAGTCATGAATGTCGCCAAAAATAAACAGAACATCAACATAACTATAGAAGGCAGACAACTAAAACAAGTAGAGGAATTCAAATACCTAGGAAGTCTAATGACAAACGACAATTCCCAAACAGCAGAGATAGAATCAAGATGCAACAAAGCTTGTCAAATCATCGGACAGTTATCACCACTATTATCCAACAAGGAAATAACTCTGGAGGCAAAACGAGCACTATACGATACAATCTTCATTCCAACGTTGTGCTACCAATGCCAGACCTGGACTCTAGATGCAAGAACAATAAGAAAAATAACCTCTACAGAGATGAAATGTGTTAGACGAATGACAGGAAACAGTCTGAGAGATAAGATCAGAAATGAAGAACTGAGAAAAAAGCTAGGAATAGCCCCAGCCATAGAATATATAAGGAAACAACAGATAAAATGGTTCGGCCACGTGACAAGGCAGAAAGAACAAAACACAACACAACGAGCCTTCAACAAACGTTGTGAGAACAACAGACTCAAGGGTCGACCACGAAAAAGATGGATCGATGGAATATTAGAAGCACTAGGAAACATAACAGCAGCAGAGGCGAACAGAAGAGCAAAAGACCGCAAATTATATCTCCCCTCGACACTGAAAGGCAGATGAGGAAGGAAACAAGAAGAAGTGAAGTTTTGAATCAGCCAAAAATGATAAAAAAGCACAAAATGAACAAGACAACTAAAATTGGTAGGAGTTATGAAGAGGCGCAATACCCTACTAAAAGTTATCTTGGAGGGGAAAGTACAATATAGACCAAGACTAAAGTGGACTGATAACATTATAAATGAGATAGTTGAACAATGTATATTATCAAGACAGGAGACAGATTAAACTGGCACTTCATGGTAGCCAACCTTTGATGTGAATAAGACACCTAATGAATGACATAAAACACCTGTAATCTGTTGGCACAGTTCTTCATGATTATCTTATTTGCCCTGTACTACCTTCTTTTTGATCAATAGGTCTACTGGACCCTTGGAAGAAAGGGCAAGTTAACTGCAGTTGACCATCTGTATGTTGGGGTACCCAAAGGTCAATGCTTTGGTCTTCTAGGGGTGAATGGAGCAGGCAAGACCACAACATTCAAAATGCTGACAGGAGATGAAAGGGTGACCTCTGGTGATGCATTTCTTAATCAGCTCAGGTATTCATGTCTTCCTTTGTTCTGTTTTTCTATTACATTTTTTATGGATTTTGTCTTGGTTTAACCATCCCCCCAGTTTCTGAGAGGTGAGATCCAATGTCTAGCTCTTTCTGATAAAGACAAAAAAGAAAGGAAATCTTGTGTGCTATTTGTACGCATGAAAGAAGAAGTTAAACATTGAAAGGAGTAGGTCAAATATGGTAAAAATTGTTCAGAGATTAAAAGATCTTTCCAGTTCGCCCCTTCAAGGGCTTTGCTTGTGTTGGAGACAGTGCTGAAGCCATTTTGACATCACTGATGTGTGACAATGCTTCTTGAGGAGTTGTTGGGTGGGAAAAGGGGGTGGGGAATCTAAGCTTGGAGCTGTCCAATTGATAATCGAAATTCAGTTCTGCTTTTAGAGAGTGATTTTAGTAAAACCCCCCAAAATATAGAAGTGTTGTGAGAAATAATATTGAAGATGGTAAATTGTGAAAACATGAGAAATACAGAACAACAATAAATCAGAAAAGTAACAAATATGATAAGTGATAAAGCTTCTCTTGTTCCACAGTTTTTCCTCATGTCCTAATTATTGTCCACCAATGTACATATTCATATTACTTAGGAATTTCTCTAAAATAATTTTTCGTACACATTTTTTCTATATAGCTCAGCTCATCAGCGTATTATACTAAAGTCACTGCATTCCACAGTGTTGATTTTCTTACACAGAGCAGCAAGTATTGATGTTGCCAAGTGTTGAACCATTGATTTTATGAAAAAATGTTGATGATGTGTATATAATTTATAACATAAATCTTTAAATAAATTTGAATCACCAAATACAATATTGCTTCCATCATCTCTATCTTTATATTGTCAGAGTTTACAGCCTTTCCTTTTATCATTGTTTATTGTGCAGCTTTTCCACCTTCTCTTTTTATAATTTTGGATTATATTGTGCTTTTCTATGGTTGCCTATATTCTCCTTTTGTCATCATTCACGTCTGCTAAATGTTCCTGTCGTCACAAATTAGTATCTTTATCACTATTAATAGTTCCTATTTTAATTTTACTATGCTCATTCTTATATTCTAATTATTTCTCTAATAATCTTCTTTTTTGGTTGCAGTATTCGAAAAAACTTAGTTCAAGTACGTCAGTTCATTGGCTACTGTCCACAGTTTGATGCCCTTGCCCCACTTTTAACAGGAAGAGAGCACTTGGAATTTTATGCGAGAATTCGGGGGATTTCACCAAAAGATATAAAGGCTGTAAGCTGAAGCATTTAGTTTGGTTTATAAAGGATACTTAAGCTTTCAATGTATATATAATAAAAATATGTAATAAATATATGTAATAAATATATGAGAAGTAAATGCTTTCAAAGTTTGATTGCTTAAAGCTCATCATCATCGATGTCTTCATCATCTTCATATGCCTTTCATGTGGCATTAATATTTCATTTCTTCCTCAGTATTCTGTCTTTTGACCTTTTTGTTTTCTCTCATAACCTTTGTTTATCCAACGTTTTGAAAAAATCATAAACAGGTATCACTTTATTGCTATTATGATATAGAATTATTGTTATATCAATTTAAAATTATTGCAAGGATTATAATAGTAATCTCTTTTATTATAAGAATTATTGTTATAACAGTATAGAATTATACAATAAATCATATGAGTCACCTGATTCAAACATTACTAAAAGTTATGCCAAGAGCAAGAAACAAAGTTAAACCAGTAATTAGTGATGAACAGCATGGATTTGATAAGGTAAAAATATGAATAATGCCATTTACATCATGAGAACATTAGTAGAAGGAGCCATAGAATTGAAAACAGCAACTACTTTTAATAAACTAAACCAAGCTTAAGAAGCAATATTTTAAATTAGTCTCACTTTTTAGGTCTACAAGATGTGTTTCATATTTAGTGCTGTAGCCAGCTGGGTTGGGGTCAGATAGCTCCTCTCTGAGGGGCAAAAATACAAAATATGGAGCAGCCTTCCCGTGCGTTGACACATTTCAACACCAACTTCACATGATGCACACAAGAAACTGATCATCAAATCATAGACCTGTGATGATTATGATTGTTCACAAGAATGAACTTCTCTAGATCTGTCTTCAAACTGTGAGGAGTCAAGCAAGGATCAATCTTACAAGACATAGAAGAAATCTAAAAAAAAAATGGTCTTGGCCAACAGCAGACAGTATTTCACAACAAAGATTAGTCCTAAAGAATAACAAATGAGAAAAAAAGGAAGATCACCCAACGAATATACATGAGCATAAATATAAATGCTCCACAAATTTGTTGGTTGACAGACTATCCTCACTGCACATCGGACAGCTCCAAAAGTGCTAATCCCCTCCTCAATTTATCCCTCAATATTTAGCAACTGATAGCCCAAGTTCTATTTTGAGTTAGCAGTCTTTTTGGCTCCCTGTCAAATGCTCCACAAATTACTATTTGGATCAATGCGCAATACCCAGTCAAGAACACACCATTTTCCCTTGACAGTACATGCCACAAGAGAACGGATGTTTCACTAACCGAATCCTTAAGAATATATAACAGATCAGGAGTATCACTACATACATAATCCTTAAGAACAGATAACAGAACAGAAGTATCACTTACAAATGGCTTAATTAAGAATAAATGACTGAGCAGAAGTATCATTTATAGAATGTTTAAGAAAGGATAACAGAAGTATCACCTATAGAATGCTTTAAAAGAGATAACAGAAACGAAGTAAGACTTACAGAATGTTTAAAAATATTGCTAATGTTAAAAAATGAAAGTCATTTGGTCATGTTTGCAAAGTTTGGTGTTGTGACATTTTATAAATCATATAATGGGAGTTGTTTGTGATGGATGCCCTTTTTTCTCACATCAATTATCATATAAACTACTATCATATCCACAAATATCATCAGTAAAAGACGATGGTCATATGTTGGACATGTGATGAGGAGAGATAATAATTGAATAACAAAGCAAACCCTCATGTGGGAAACAACAGGTAAGAGGAAAAGAGGCCGACCAATAGAAACACTGAGAAGAACATTGATGAGAGAGGCAAGAGCAGCAGGAATCGGCTCACTCAATGAGATAGAGTTGCTTGCACAGGCGAAATTTTATAAAATATGTTTACAAGAATTGAAAACTGCTAGAATATAATTTAGATAAGAGAAAGAGTATCTGGGCCTATGCCCCATGGGCTGGCTAAGGCTCGAAAGGTCAATAAATAGATAAGACTATCATATCAGCTTATATTTTTTAATAATGGTCATGAATATAATGAAGTCAGTGAAAATGTATTGTGTTTCCATATTCTCAATTTCATGCATTAAAAAAAATATTATTTCATATTTTTATGAACAGAACAAATAAATTTGAAGTTTATTTGTTACATCAGGTGGCTGACTGGGTCATGAAAAGATTGAGCTTATCTCAGCACGCAGACAAAATAGTCAGCAGTTACAGTGGAGGGAACAAGCGCAAGCTGTCTACAGCTATTGCACTCATTGGAAATCCACCAATTATATTTCTGGTATTTACTGTGGAAGAGTTGATTGTTGTGATTGTTTTGAAGACCGCAAAATTTCCAAATTTGTTTCATTTATATATTTGAATGTTATGCTAGGATCATCATCACTGCACTTTGTACAAATCCGTAGGTGCTCCAATTACCTTAACCCACACAAAAAATTGAGAAAATTCCTAAATTTTTGTCTCCTAATTGAGGAGAACTCCTTCACACACTCTGCAATCCATTGGTGTGGGTAGGCTTTTCTGACAATTTTGCCCAGGCAGAAGGCATTTTTGGCCTGCTGTTTTTGGTTTTTTAACTGCCAAGGATTCTTTAATGTGTGAAAGTGCACATGGAACATTCTGTTTTTTAACTGTTATTCAAGAGAGCTAGACATCGATCTCCCAACCCTGAGACCAAGGGAGGGTAATGCCATAAAGAAACCTGAGACCAGGGGAGGGTAACACCATAAATGACAGAATCAAGATTTGGAGAGCACGAGCATACCTGAAGATTAGTACAGATACAGAGCATCCATTGCACCACATGCTCAACACAGTGAAAGGTGCCAGGCTAAAAAGAGGCAAATCATGGGTGGGCCGAGCAGAAGATGTCATCAAACAGGTCTGTGGGCTTATCAATATCAGCGTTGGTGAGGAGTGGATACCAGTGCCTATGTCATTCAAGGGGACTTTCTCGTGTATTGTCACACTCGACAGGAAAAGTAGGGAACAGAACCGGGTCGTGGTTAATGCTGAGGTCAACGGTCTCATCTGCGGTAACACCGATGAGAAAGATGCAGTCATCTACACAGACGGATCTGTAATACGACACCAAAGAAGTGCATGGGCATTTACAGCATGCTCGGCAGGCAGAATAGTCAAGGAAGACAGTGGTGCATACATCATGACCACGAGTAGCATGACAATGGAGGTGATGGCAGTGACCAAGGCATTCAAATGGTTAGAGTCACAAGACTACACCCATGCATGTATACTGAGTGATTTGATGAGCATGATTAAAAAAGTGGAGGCGGGCTCTGTACACATGCAATGGGTAGAGTCGTTGCAGAAATCCAAAATACGTAAGATCACCTTTGTCTATGTCCCTGGACATGCGGGGGTACGGGGAAATGAAAGAGCGGACAGGTTGGCTAGCTGTGCTGTCATTGAGGACGGGCAACCAATGGATCAGGCGGACATCATCAATGCCCTCCGGGATGTGGGAAAAGCACAGGACTTCGACAAACACAGATCCACGTTATTTCTTCGGATGATGGAAATGGGAGTTAAGATGGGCACATCCAGAAATGAGAAACTTAGTGGCCGTGTAAGAAGACTTATCAACCAACATAGAACTGGAGTCGTCAGTTGCTGGACACTGCGGGAATTGCTGAGAACGGGATCTGAGCACCTATGGACATTTTCGGAGTGCAATGATGATGACTCGCAAATAACTCAATAACACCATAAAGAAACCACAGATTCAAATTTTGAAAAATCCCCACTGCCTATGGTGGGATTTTAACCTGGAACCTTCCTGCCCTGATGATGATGTCTTACCTCTAGGCCATTCAGTGCCTCCCCCACATATAACATAACATAATATAAATGAATATGTATATGAATTTGAAGCTGTACAGACTTCTGGTTGGTTACACTAATAGGGAGCCCTCTAGTCAGCATTTCAGTTGAGGTGTCCCAGCATCAAACATTCAGCAATGACTTGCTTATGTACATGATGGATGAATTTCTTCAACTTACACATAATGAAAATATGTTATCCCAAATGCTTAAGTATTTTGTCATAGGTGTATAAGAAGATGGTATAAGAAGATGCATATAATGAGGCCACAAATTAATCTCATTTTAGACCCAACTGTAATATCAATTTTCCAAATTGGTTTTAATTTTACAAAGCCCTTTTTCTGTTGTTGTTAGCGTCTCATCTTTAGAACAGTGGTCCGACACCTTGTACCCAGATATTTGAACTGTTTCTAATAGATGGCAGCTCATTTATACATCTTTAATAATTTCCAGAATTATTAGTTTTATCAGCATTGATCTTTATTACAAATCCTTTTTATATTTGATTGAGATGTTAATATTATATGTATCAAAACATTCTCTCTGTATAAGGATTCAATCAATGTTGTCTTCCAAACAAGGGTTGGTAATTTTTTTATCCCATAACTGAATGTGTTCTCAAGATTATCAAAAGCCTTGGTAATATTTTTCCAACAATCACATTGAATAAGAGGAGCTGCGATAGCTCAGTGGTTAGTGAACTGGACCACAAAGGACAAGAGCCCGGGTTCGTTCCTGACCAACGGCTTCCAGGTTCACCCAGCCTTAAGTGGGTATTGGATTTTTTCTGGAAGTAAAGCGGCATGGGTGTAATACCGACCACATACCCCAAAAATCATGTGCCGAAGTCTATAAAAATTATGGTCACTAACACCATATTCTCTATATGCCACTTTGCATGACAGGTCTCTTTACTTTTTTACATTGAATAAGGCAGCTGATAGCAGAGAGCAGTGATTTACAAAGTGGTTCAAAACCATTGTTCCAGGTTTCCCCATGAATCTTCATTGCTCCTAAGGTTTTCTGTAAAATGTTCTACATAGTCATTGCCATTGTTAATATTATGTCAGATCATACTTGTTCATATAGGAGAATGCTTTACTCTGTTAAAAACTTAAAATAATAAAGACATTAAAGTCAAACTATATGATAAAGATCTTGCTGATATTGTTGATGTTTCTGTCAGAGGAATTTAAGATTGAATGGTGGTAGGAAACTCTTGATATAGAGCTTTGCAACAGGAGACAATCTGATCGTCAGAAGAGACTCCATCAAACCAGTTTTTGGTCCTTTAGCTTCTTATCATTTTAGGGAATCAGGTCCATCTGGGTCATAACTCCCAGGAGTCAACCTCTTGCTGCATCAAGCTTAAAAGCTCACAATATGTTAAACATATAACAGATAAGCTTTAGTCTATATAAAACTTATCAGCAAATCTACTGCCATATGCTATCACAAATTTCCGTCACATCCCTGACCTACAACATTTAGTGCTGTACTCTTCTCAGTGGTGGCAGTCTTGAATGGATTGTAATTCCTATATGTCACTCTTAAATACTCTTGACTACATAGTTCACAATGGGATTTATCCAAGTCATGTCATCTTGTCTATTAAAAAAATACATGAACATTTTTTTAAACATTTAGAAACCATTTTGTGATCAGATTTGAATACTCTCCATTTTCAGGATGAGCCAACCACAGGCATGGACCCAGGAGCCAGGAGATTCATGTGGAACTGTATTAATAGCATAGTGAAGTCAGGTCATTCAGTCATACTGACTTCTCACAGGTTAGTTCATTTTGTTATGGTTGACATCACACAGGTTGGTTCATTTTATAATGGTTCACATTCCGCAGGTTGGTTCATTTTATGATGGTTAACATTTCACAGTTTGGATTATTTTATTACAGTTGTTATCAGACAAGTTGGTTTTTTTTGTTTCTTTGTTGTCTCAGGTTGATTAATTTTTTAACAATTGTTATCTCACAAGTTAATTTATTTTGTAACAATTTGTATCTCACTGATTGATTTATTTTGTACAATAATTGTTATCTCACTGGTTGATTTATTTTGTAACAATTGTTGTCTCACACATTGATTTATTTTGTAACAATTTGTATCTCACTATTATGGCTAATTCATTACTTTTAAAAATAAAATATGTGGTCATTGTTCCACTTATATGTCACTGAATTAATTAAATGTTCACTTTTCAACTACCAGCATGGAGGAGTGTGAAGCCCTTTGCAACCGTCTCACTATTATGGTGAATGGTACGTTTCAATGCCTTGGAAGCATTCAGCATCTCAAAAACAGGTGATTAATTGTTTCATTAAATTGTTTCTTCATCAGTATGTTAGTCTTGGTCTGCCTCTTTTACCCTGTATTTTCCCCTCCAGGATTACTTTTAGTAGGCTGTTGTGTCTTTTAACATGGCCCAAAAATCGCATTTGTCTTGTTTGAATTGTGTTTAGTAGTTCTCTTTTCATTTTTAATTGTTTTAAGACTTTGTCATTTGTTTTCTTTTCCTTCCATCCAATTCTACCTATTCTTCTATATATCCACATTTCAAAGGCTTCAATTCTGTGTTCTGTTTTCTTATCTAATGTCCATGTTTCTGCACCATATAGGAATATTGAGAAGATGTAACATTTTGCTATTCTTAGTTTTAGCCCTGGTGTTATTTGTTTTGATGTTAGTATATTCTTCATGGCATTAAAATTACTTTTTGCCATGCCTATTCTTTTGTTTATTTGAGTTGTACATCTTCCATCACTGGTTATAGCATGTCCAAGGTAGTTGTAGTTCTGAACTGTCTCCAGGTCTATTCCTTCAATTTTGATATCCATTTGTGGGTTTTGAGTATTTACTTTGTTTATGATCATAGTTTTAGTCTTTTTGATATTCATATCTAGTCCATATTTTTTGCTTATCATGTTTATTTCATTAAGTAATTGTTGTAGATAGTTAGGATTTTCTGCTAGTAGTACAGTATCATCAGCATATCTTAGGTTACTGATTATCTTTCCATTAATTTGTAGGCCTGGCATCTCTATGATGTTTTTAAAGATTTGCTCAGTGTATAGATTGAACAAGCTGAGCAAATCTTTAAAAACATCATAGAGATGCCAGGCCAACAAATTAATGGAAAGATAATCAATAACCTAAGATACGCTGATGTTTTAGCCCTGAGCAAGCACTGAAGATAGGAAGAATATAAGTAGCATTGATTCTAACATGGGCAGTTTTAAGAACTTTAAGTACAACTCAGTTCATTTCAACTCATTATAGTGTTGATGAACAATGGCATCTCTATAGGTCATATATTTTCTCTGATTTTAGTGACATCTCTGTAGGTCATGTGTTCTCTCTGATTTCAGTGACATCTCTGTAGGTCATATATTTTCTCTGATTTCAGTGACATCTCTGTAGGTCATATATTTTCTCTGATTTCAGTGACATCTCTGTAGGTCATATATTCTGTCTTGTTTCAGTGGCATCTGTGTAGGTCATATATATTCCCCCATGGTCTGTGTCTTCTCAGTTGGTGATATATTCACTCTCTCCCCTCCATTTGTCATATTTATTCTCCTGGCATCACTGGCAGTGATAGTTAAGGGAAGAACAGCATTGGAAGAGAGCAGCTTTAGCAGAACTGCTAGTAGCTTGACCACAGAGATCATGGCAGTAACTAGAACAATGGCCTGGCTAGAAACACAACCTTTTACCCAAGTATGTTTTCTGAATGACCCGATGATTATGCTCAGGAAAATCAAAAGGGGTTGGGCATGAAGGCAGTGGTTGGTGTTACTAAAGAACTCAGAACTGATTGGGATTTCTTTTATCTTCATCCCTGGACTCTTGGATATGAGAGGAAAAAAGACAAAATGACAGCCTAGCTGGAACAGTTGCTGTGGATGGTGGACATTTAATGGACCGGGCTGATATTCTGAATGCCCTCAGGGAGGCAAGGTATGCTGATGACTCAATTAATGATGATGATTCTACAACCATGTTCAGACTGCATGAAAATTAGGTCAAAATTGGGGTTTTGACACAGGGTGACACAGAAGAATAGCAAATTGACACAGAACTAGAGTCGTCATTTGCCACACACTGAGGACATACAGGGGAGGAGATCTGAGCACTTATGGACATATCCAATGTGCAATGAGGGTGATCTGTTAACTAAACTAAACACCAGTAGTCATGTGTTCTCTCCATTTTAGTGTCACTGACTACATGTTTTCTGCTTAATGAAGTCTTCTGTGTTACCTGAAGATAAGAAACATTAAAAGACAAAGAAAATATGTGGTACACAGAAACAAAACTGAAGACAGAAAGAAAATATGTGGTACACAGAAACAAAACTGAAGACAGAAAGAAAATATGTGATGCACAGAAACAAAACTGAAGACAGAAAGAAAATATCTGGTACACATGAACAGCACTGAAGACAGAAGCAAAACTCATTAGTTTTGTGTCTGTGTACCACATATTTTCTTTCTGTCTTCAGTTTTGTTTCTGTGTACCACATACTTTCTCTGTGTCTTCAGTGCTGTTTCAGTGTACCACATACTTTCTCTGTGTCTTCAGGTCTTCAATGATGAAGTGACAGAGTGGTTATTGTGCAGGCTACTGATCATAAGGGTCTGGTTAAATTCTCATTGGTGGTTAATTCTTTCTGGACAGATATGTCTTCTGGGTTTACCCAGCCTCTGAATTTAGCACCAGAGGTTTTTTCTAAGAAAATAGTGTAGCCTGGTGTGATACTGATCATATCACAATATGGACCATATTTGTGCATAAATACTATTCCCTACATACTTAATGACAAATTCGACTTCTCAATTTTGGTATATAAATTGTGGACTGCCAATGGGTCATCTTAAGGCATCTCATACCAGATTAGAGATCTCTCAAGTAGGCAATATGCCATGGTAGATGCAGGATTAAAAATAATTACTCAAAACTTTAACTTTCTCTATTAGTATCACTGTCTTGTTTTATGTTTTTTTTTTTTTTTTTGCTGCTTACTTGTATTTATATGGAAGGTTGGAAGTTATAAAACAATGATTTAAGTGTAAAATGAACTGTCATAAGATACATTTTCATTAAATGAATTTTAAAAAAATGAAATGGTGTCAAATAAATTGCCAAAGAATGAGACCTAACCAAAACTTTATTTTAAAAAGAAGAAAACTTAATACAATTTTTTCATAATATGAATTTATTAATAAATTTCATGTACAAAAATGCTTGCAGAATCTACACGATAGTGTTGAAGCTGTGACCTGATATATTGCTGAGAGAATCTTATCTTTGTATTTTCAGATTTGGTAATGGTTATACCATCATTTGCGTGTGAGCAACCAAAGTCTAGACATGAACTCAATCATGCAATTTATAAGCTGCACCTTCCCATCTGCCAAGTTGAAAGAGAAACATCACAATATGCTGCAGGTAGAATGGTTGAGAAAGATGAACACAGTTATCACACCTAGACTGCAGTGTTACCTGTCGATAAGAAACATTAGAACTCTCTTTCTCTTCTTGACATATATTTCTCGACTAAATTGTTCAAGTCTTTTATTCATGGACATCTAATTTGCTCATCTCTTATATTCCTGGATATCTTTTAATTTGTTCAGCTCTTGTATTCAAGGGTATCTTCTAAATTATTAATTTCTTATATTACATATCTTCACTGTACAGTTCCTATATTCATGAATATTTTCTTAATGATTCAATTCTTATATTATTAAATAACCTTTATGCATTGTTAAATTATTATGTTTATTTAATTAAATTTTACACAATTTTTTAATTCATATATTCGTAGATATCTTATCAGTTCTTATATCTTCCCTAAATACATAGATATCTTGCTCAGTTCTTATATTAATGGGTGTCTTTTAAATATTCAGTTTAAGACTTCAACAATTTAGAGGATAAAATATGTCAAAAGAGAGTTAATTGTTTATGTTCAAGCTGCACAGCAGTCAAGATGTATATATGATTTTTGTTCAGCACATAAATTGATCAATTTTTATATTCAGGAATGTCTTCTACTTTGTTCAATTCTTATATTCAGGAATGTCTTCTACTTTGTTCAATTCTTATATTCAGGAATGTCTTCTCCTTTGTTCAATTCTTATATTCAGGAATGTCTTCTACTTTGTTCAATTCTTATATTCAGGAATGTCTTCTACTTTGTTCAATTCTTATATTCAGGAATGTCTTCTCCTTTGTTCAATTCTTATATTCAGGAATGTCTTCTCCTTTGTTCAATTCTTATATTCAGGAATGTCTTCTCCTTTGTTCAATTCTTATATTCTGGAATGTCTTCTACTTTGTTCAATTCTTATATTCAGGAATGTCTTCTACTTTGTTCAATTCTTATATTCAGAAATGTCTTCTACTTTGTTCAATTTTTATATTCAGAAATGTCTTCTACTTTGTTCAATTCTTATATTCAGAAATGTCTTCTACTTTGTTCAATTCTTATATTCAGGAATCTCTAGTTTGTTCAATTCTTAGATTAACAGATCCGTATACAGAAATGTACCACATAGGTCACTGGTTAGTGGAGATCCACAGTTGTTTGAGAATAGTTGGAATTTGGGGGGGGGGGGGAGGTGCTAGCTATTGTGATGTAGGAGAATGATGATAAGCTGAACTGGATTGTTATTATCTTGTGATTTTTAAGATCTGTCTTTGCTTTCTCCAAGTATACTCCAAGTTTTGGTTACTTTCTCGTTTTTGGTATCAGGTATGTTTGCATTTAACATAAAACATGCTATAGAGAAATCTGATGGTGAAAGTCTGTAACTTTCCTGTGGTGTGTGTCTGCAGGCTCTTTCTGAACCTTATAGTAATATATGAACTTGTGTTAGCAGTCAAGCATTGTTGATATCACAGCACATTCAGAAGGAATTAGCTTTTCTTATTTTCTTTATTCTAATGTTTTCTAGTGATGAAAGTGCAATTCTATAGACAAATAATGTGAATCTCATCTTTAGACTATTTCACCATTCTGTTGATATGCTTTCTAGATTAGTTCTGCTGGTAGATTTATCAATTTATTCTTCTGCTAGGACTTATAGTTTAGTTTTGTTGATAGCTCTTCTAGATCAGTTCTGTTGATAGGACTTATAGATTTGTTTATTCATAAAACTTACATAACTTTTTCTGCTAATAAGCCTACTAAATTTGTTCTTTTGATAGGTCTTCTACATTTGTTCTTCCATTTGCATGCATGAAGAGTGGTCTTGTAATTTTTTTCATATTAAAATACCTTTCCATATTTATATATTGGTAATTCATAAGAATCTATGTGGTGAGACAAAATGCAGTCCTGTTTAAGGTCTGACAGTTGAAAGATCATCAGACACAACAGTATAGAATTTCTGCACTATGTGTCATCTTCAGCTCAAAAGGACAGTAGATAGATTGATAGATAGAATTCATGAGAAGAAATCTTGATTATTCTCTCCTTGCCATCTTACCTGAGAAGAAAACTTGATTATTCTCTCCTTGCTATCTTTACTTGAGAAGAAATCTTGATTATTCTCTCCTTGCTATCTTTGCTTGAGAAGAAAACTTGATTATTCTCTCCTTGCTATCTTTGCTTGAGAAGAAATCTTGATTATTCTCTCCTTGCTATCTTTGCTTGAGAAGAAATCTTGATTATTCTCTCCTTGCTATCTTTGCTTGAGAAGAAATCTTGATTATTCTCTCCTTGCTATCTTTGCTTGAGAAGAAATCTTGATTATTCTCTCCTTGCTATCTTTGCTTGAGAAGAAATCTTGATTATTCTATCCTTGCTATTTTTGCAGTACCAGCTCGGCAGTGATTGTGTGTCCCTTAGCAAAATCTTTCAGGCAATGGAAGAGGCCAAGAGGGTCTATCATGTGGAGGACTACAGTGTGTCACAGACAACCTTGGACCAGGTTTGTTAGTGTTTTAGTTTGCAACAACCACATTATTTTAAAAATATGTTTTTATTGCTTTTTTTTCAACCTAAATGGTTAAGAATTTTGGGCAGTCTATAAGTTGTTTCTGTCTTAATAGCATAGACAGAGGATGAACTACAAGAAATTATAGACATAATAGTAAAGGAAAGCAACAAGAAAGGTTAAATAAAAAGGTGAAATAGTAAGAAAACAGAAGTAATGGTCATATTGAAGAAACAATCATCACCAGCATGCAGCATAAAAATAAACAGGACAAATTTGAAACAAATGCAACGCGTCAAATACTTGGACACATTAATAACATCGGATGGAAGATGCACCACGGAAATAAAAAGCAGAATAGCTCAGGCCAAAATAGCATTTCAGAAAATGAAAAATATCTTATGCAACAAATCTATGTCAATAGAAATGAGAAAGAGAGTTCATCGGTGCTATATAGAACCAATTCTGACCATTCTGGACAGTAGACAAACAAATGAAAAGACGATTAGAGGCCACAGAGATGGGATTTCTCAGAAGAATGTTGAAAGTTCCCTGGACAACTAAAAAGACCAATGAGGAAGTTCTCAAAGAGGCCAACACAAAAAGGCAGCTCCTAAAAAACATGAGAAAGAAACAATCAACATTTTTCGGGCACATCATGAGAAGAGGAGAGTTTGAATACTTGGTTACAACTGGCAAAATAAAAGGAAAGAGAGATCGCGGACGACAAAGAGAGAAAATACTGGATAGCTTGGTGTCATGGCATGGAAAACAGTCAACAACAGAACTGATATGCTGCACTGTAGATAGAAGATTGTGGAAGGACATGTTCGCCTATGCCAACTGGAATGGCACATGATGATGATTGAGAAAGAAACAATCAACATTTTTCGGGCACATCATGAGAAGAGGAGAGTTTGAATACTTGGTTACAACTGGCAAAATAAAAGGAAAGAGAGATCGCGGACAACAAAGAGAGAAAATACTGGATAGCTTGGTGTCATGGCATGGAAAACAGTCAACAACAGAACTGATACGCTGCACTGTAGATAGAAGATTGTGGAAGGACATGATGGCCTATGCCAACCGGAATGGCACATGATGATGATGTTGATAAGTTGTTTATGGTTTATTCTGTTAAAAGTTTTGGTGCAGTCTATGAAGCAGGCATATATTGGTTTGTTTACTTCTGTGCACTTTTCGATTAATGTCCACATGAGAATATATGGCTTCTTTTGTCCCACTGTTTTTCCTAAATCCAAATTGTTGTTCTTATAATTCTATATTGATTTCATTTTGAATCCTTCCTTGTATAACTTTAAGCAAGATTTTTGTTACATGGCTCATTTGACTTATTGTTCTAAAATCACTGCATTCAACTGCACCATTCTTTTTAGGCAATGCAATGAAAATTAGAAACTCCTATAATAAAAATTTAGATAAGAGATTGGGCCGGCTACGGCTCAAAAGATCAATAGATACATGGAATGAAAGTTGATGTTTTTAGTTCCTTTGGTATGTATCTGGTATGGTATATGTTGTTGCATATGTCTGTGATAACTTCTGTGCCAAGATCTTCAAGTCCCTTTATCATCTCTATCTGTATGTTGTCAGGTCCTGCAATTTTTTTCATTTTTCATTGTTTGTAAAGCTTTTTTTCACTTCAGAGTATACGATTTTATAGTCTGACTTACATTTTATAATTGGTTTCTTTTTCCCTTTTTTTCATAAAATAATTCTGTTACATGTTCCTGCCATCTATTGATTATATCTTTATTGTCTGTTAGCATTTTCTTTTCTTGTTTACAATACATTCACTTTCTGTGGCTTATTTATCTTTACTAATTCTCTTTATTTCTGTGTGGATCCCTCTTAAATCTTGTTCATTTTCCATAGTTTCTATTTCTAGACATCTTTGGCTGAGTCAGTCTTCTTTTGCCTTTTTGCACATTTTGCATATTTCATTATCTATTTTGCTGTATTTGGTACTGTTCTTTGCTTGTCTTCTTTCTTCCATTTTTTCCAAGATGGCATTAGTTATCTATTTTTGTTTTTTGTTTTTTCCTTTTTGGGTAAGATGTTGCAAGTTTCTTGTATGCGTTTCTCTAAGCATTACCATTTGGTTGCTACTTTTTGAGCAGGATTTTCTCTTCTGTACTATCTAGTCCCTTCTTCTAGCTAGCAGCTTCTGATGTGTTCTTTACTTGTATTGTCTAAGTATCTTTAATGTCTTTTTGATTTAAAGCTGTTATGTGTAGTGGTTTTGTTGGTGAATTAATCTTTTGTTTGTTTCTCTTTAGTTTGACTTTCATTTTAATCATTACAGGATTCTGATCTGCTCCTGGAGAGGTTTTGGCTATCTTGACACTATTATGGAACCTATTTTTTTTATCATTATGTAGTCTATTTGATTCCTCTTCTTATCTCCAGGGCTTCTCCTTGTGTATAGTTTCCTTTTTCTCTTGCTCAAAGTAGGTGTTACATAATGTCAGCCTCTTTTCTTCACAAAATTGTACTAATCTTTCTCTTCTTTCATTTATTTTTCCTAAACCATGATTTCCTAAAATGGTTATATCTACCTATTCCTACTTTAACATTCATATTACCCATTACAATCAAGATGTCCAAAGATTTCACTTGCTTCATAACTTTATTCAAATCTTCATAGTATGCTTCAGTTTGTTCATTTGTATAATCTTGAGTAGGTGTGTATGTCTGTATTATTGCTGTGTCGAAAGATTTTGCTTTAATTTTGAGTATAATCCTATCATTGTATGTCCAGTGGGTATTTATATATTTTTGTAGCCCTCTTTTTATTAGTATTCCAACACCTCTTTAAAGTTCTGTTGTGTTGCCTGAATTATAAATCTATATTTTTCATCCTGTGTGTACCTACATTCTTTCCATCTTGTCTCTGATATGCCTAAAATCCAGTTGTTATCACACAATAAATTGGACTCCTTCATTATTTATATTCAGGTGTTTATCAGTTTTGCCAAGAAACAAACTGACTTGCTAGATGATGAGTTAGATGAGAATGACAACCAAGATCTTGATGATGACCTGTGTGATGATATTGAAGACATCAATGGCCTGTTTTAAATGCAGGTAGGCAAAGATCAAAGTCAAAATCCTCCTTAAGCATAACTTTAGCAAGTGATATTCCCTTTTTATCGTTTTTGAAAGATAATTTTTAAATATTTGAATGTACCTTTATGTATACCTAGATGTGATGGTCTCGTCCCCCCCACCCTCCCCCCAAAAAAACAAAAAACATAAACATAGAATTGTATGTGGCAGCTCTAGTAAGAGATGTTAGCATTTACAACTTTTTTAAACAAAATTATTTATATTAATATGGGAGGATTCCATTGAACTTTTAGAACTTACTGCCTGTTTTTAATTTTCATTTCATTATTGTAATCCAATACAATACAACACAACACAATATAATGTAATAAATATGTAAAATAAAATACATAAGTAAGTATTTCATTGCTTCAGAGGTCTGGTATGTTACCATCATCATCATCAAGTACTGGGTCTGCTGGCATAGGTGATTATGTCTCTCCACAAATTTTGATCACAACAGTTATTTATCATTTCTGTTGTTGACCTTCTGCCAAGCCATTCTCTTAAGCTGTCTGGTATCTTTTCTCTTTGCCTCCCTCAATCTCTTCGTCCCTCAATTTTTTCAGTTGTTGCAATATATTCCAGCTGTTCTCTTCTCATTACATGGCCAAAAAATGATGATTGTTTCTTCCTAATATTGGAAATTAGCTCTCTTTTTGTTTTCGCCTCTTTCAGAACGTTTTCATAACTCTTCTTAACTGTCCATGGTATTCTCAGCATTCTTCTGTAAAACCACATTGCTACAGACTCCAGTGATTTTCTTGTCTGTTGTCCTATTGTCCATGATTCATGCCCATATTGGTATGTTATGGTATGTTAAAGTTTCCTCATTTTATGGAGTGGGATGATGAAAGTTCTAGTAAACTTTTTATTAGGAAAATAAAAGAGTTCTGATTAGAAATATATACTTGCAGTTATCTAACCCTATTAAAAAAGTATAAAAATCTGGAGCATGAAGGTAAATGTTTGAAACCAAATGCCGCATAAACACCTAGCACAGAAAGATACAGATTTTGTGATGATAATTTGCTATGTTCAGTAGATTTTATCTGTTATTTTTTAAAAAATAAATGACCAACAAAAGCTTTATTTTAACATTTTTGTATCACTCGTATGTAACAGGGTTAAGCTTTTTACAAAACACATAAACATATCTTTGTATCACTTGAATGTAACAGGGTTAAGCTTTTTACAAAACACATAAACATATCTTTGTATCACTTGAATGTAACAGGGTTAAGCTTTTTACAAAACACATAAACATATCTTTGAAATGAACTCTTTCCGTATGTGCGCCATGCTGATTTTGGCCTTGTACATTTCACCACATAGTGTGTCACTCTCAATTTATCGATTAGCATGAACAGTCATCAAACCATATTTTTTACATGTTTTGTATCATCTTGGTATTGGTGAAATCTAATACCTTGTTCAATTATCTAAAAATCCATATTTAATTTGTTATATGTTAGATAATTATGTAGATTGATTCTTAAAAACCATGAAAAATATTGTCTCTGAAATCTCTTCCATTGCATTGATAAAAAGCTTCAGTACGAAAAGAGTTAAGTGTCAGTTGCAACAATTTATTTAAATTGAAGAATGCCACAAAACATTAATCGTGAGCTCGGCAGAAATATGTACGCAAGTTATTCTGCAACTGAACTCACTTCATACAAAACAGTATATATTTCGTGCTGATAGGTAATGATTTCTTATTTTGATTTTATTTGAAGGCTTAATTCTTTCCGTACGGAAACTTTTTATCAATACAACGGAAGAGATTTCAGGGACAAAATTGATCATGGTTTTAAGAATCAATCTACATATTTATATTTATCTAACATATAACATATTTTATATGAAACTTTAGATAATTGAACAAGGTATTAGATTTCACCAATACCAAGATGATACAAGACTTGTAAAAAGAATAAGGTTTGATGACGTTTACACTAATCAAATTGAGAGTGGTGCACTATGCGGCGAAACGTTCACTGCTGAAATCGGCGTGGCGCACAGTGCAGCAAAACGTACGGAAAGAGTTAATAGTCTCCATATTTGTATCAATATTATTGAAGAGTTCTGTTAAACACCATCAATCTATGTTTGATCACATAAACTGTAATGTGCCACTGCAGTAAATGTTTGTCTGTATGTACTAACAAGACTGGACATTTCAAATCTTGAAGCACACAGCCAACTTTTTGATGTGAAGAGGACATTGATGTGGCAAGAATCTCAATAACATGAAGAAGTAAATAACATTTGTATATGATCTGATAGCCTGATCAGCAAATTTGCCAAAGCTTGGCAGTCTTTTCTCCTCTAAACATACAAGATAATGCTACGTTTACAAAGCTGGACCATGTTTGCCAACTACACTTGGCTATGTAGGCGTACAGCTCTGGTCCAAGTTTCCATGCCACATCTTTGCCTACACTTCATAGCCACATTTCCATACTTCACTGGGTCATGTATGCTTACTGTATTGGGCAATGTTTAACAACTACATTGAGCTATGTTTGCCTGGCGTACTGAGACATATTTGCCTACTGCACTTAGTCACGTACATACTGCACTGGGTCATGTCTTAGGTAAGCCATGTTTGGCTACTGCACTGGGCTATATTTTACTGTACAAGATCATGTTTGTCCTTGCAATGGGCCATATTTTACTACTACACTAAATCGTTTACTTGCTGCACTGGGTTACTTTCACCTACAGCACTGGGTCATGTATGCCTACTGTACCCATAAATTTATTTGAAAACAGTTTTCGTGAGGCACAAATATTCAAAGATTTCTGTAATCATAAACTGACCAGTATTTATGTTAACAGATTTCTTCCATCATCTGCACAAAATATTACCATTGATGTAAATAAACTATCATCACTTAATCAATGAACCTGTTAATCCTCCGCATGACAGAAATGCCATGCAGTAATCTGTGGCGCTATAAAGATAAACATTGTGTAAAAAGAAGAGGTAAAAGGCAAGGAAACACAAGAGAGGAAGAATACAAGAAAAGTTAGGTCACTGAAATGTATAGAAAAAAACAGTGAAGTGAACTGCTACTGATGTATTGGTGTCACAAGAGATGTCATGAAAATATTGATTGAAAAGTGACACCCAAACACCTACCTGTCTTACTAATGTGGGTATGATGACAGTATTGGTTTTTATACAATGTATGTCCCTACTACATGCTTACATCACAATACTAATACGTCACATTACATTGATCTCATATTAATTTACATCTAACTGTATAAATTTTAAAAAAATCAAATTCGAACATTCCTTGTGCTATCAAGTTTATTTCCATGTTTATAGCTTTGTTATTCTTTTTGTAAACTTTGTTCCATTATTATTCAGACTTCACTTTGGACTCACTTGTGTAAAAACCTGGTAAAAACTTTTGACATATAAATATATGTGGCTTTCTCTGATTTATTCTTAAGTGTTGTGGAATTTGCTTGAGAGACTAATGATTTTGTCATAAGTTGTGATTATATGCTTTAGTAGCCTTCAGCTTAGGAAGCAAGATGAAACTGAATATAAAATACAGAACTGCTTGAAGGCTGAAACAAGACAGTTAATTATTAGCAGCTAAACATTTATAAAAGGAAAGAGGCCAGACTGTTAGAAGCAAATAGAACCTTTGGCTGATAGGTTATTGAGAGAACTATATTATGTCATCCTCAACAGTTTTGGTCCTGGTTTTCTTGTTTCTTTACTCGTGTGCAACAATGCTATGTAAGTTACAGCTTCCCACCATATATATGAGAGATTTACATAAATGCAAAATTACTACAGAAAAAAATATATTCTTTTTCACTTTGTATGTAAGTGAAACAGTTAAATAGACAAGACACTCAATCATACCTTTTATATATTTTTAGGTGAACCTGTACACCAGACCAAAAAAACCCTGAACAAATAAAAAAAAAATCGTGCATATACATTTTTAGTGTTAATTTATAATAATAATAATAATAAATAATAACATTAAATATTAATAATAATAATAGTTTATGCAAAACGTTTCAATTCGGCACAACATTGGTTACATGGTCATCAAATTTCTTTCAAATGTGGCACTTATGTTATGTTTAACTTTAAATTAGTGCTAATTTTTAAAAATACCTTTTTTTTTCAAGATAATCCAGTAATTGATATATTAAATATTTTAAAATGTAGAGCTATTGACAGAAGTGAGTGATTTGACTAACAATGAATATAGCTGGAATGAAGGAGTCTATCTGCATACTAGATCTGATGGTCGATTGTTCAAACTCTCAAGACTAAAGGCAAGGTCTTAGGTCAGACATATCTCTATTAGAGATTTGTTATTTGCTGACAACGCTGCACTTGTCACGCAAAGTGAGGAAGAACTCCAGAGCATGGTACATCGCTTTTCGCATGCCTGCAGAGACTTTGGTCTAACAATAAGTTTGCAGAAAACTAACAAACTCGGTCAGGATGTCGAAGCAACACCTGCAATCTCTATCGACAACTATAAACTTGATATCGTGCGGCAGTATAACTACATGGGGTCCATCATCAGCGATAGACTATCTTTAGACACAGAAATTGACACTCGTATTATTGGTGAAGCTGCTACCACCTTTGCCCGTCTTTCTAGGCGCATCTGGCAAAACAGCAAACTGACAAGTAAAACAAAAGCCGCAGTGTACAATGCCTGCATAATTAGTATCCTCCTGTATGGCAGCGAATCTTGGACAACCTATGTAAAGCAGGAGAGGAGGCTGAATGCATTCCATATGCTATGTCTACGCCGTGTTCTTGGTATCACCTGGAAGGATAAAGTGACAAATGTGGAAGTCATGACTTGCACAGGCCTCCCAAATATCTACATGCTGCTAAAAACAACGTAGGTTACGCTGGCTTGGCCATGTACACCGTATGAAAGATGGCAGCGTACCGAAAGATATATTCTACGGACAACTGGCTGATGATAAAAGAACTAGGGGACGCCCAAAACTTTGATTTATAGATGTGTGTAAATGTGACATGAAGACTCTGAACATAAACCCTGCAACACGGGAAGACAAAGCTGCAGACCGCAATCTCTGGAAACACACTCTAAAGGTTCACCTCAAACATGAAGCAGACAGATTCATTGAGAAAGAGAATACACGACGAAAGAAAAGAAAAGAAAAAATAACATTTCTAGGGGCGCTGAAAAATCCATAGTCAACTATGACTGACGGAGGCTACTACTACTATAATAATGTGTTATTTCCAGTTAAATGTGAGTTGTTCTCTGCAACTTTTTGACTATAAAAATATAATTAACCCTAATCATATGATATCTGGTTAAATGTGTTAAAATGCGAGTCCTTTCAGTCATTCTCGATAACTTGTTTTGGCTTTTTGCCACTCCCAGAATTAGCCAATATACAGTTTGTGAAAAATTTTATGTGTAAAGTAATTTTAAGAATA
Organism: Megaustenia siamemsis; assembly: GCA_032433765.1. Lineage (NCBI taxonomy): Eukaryota > Metazoa > Mollusca > Gastropoda > Stylommatophora > Ariophantidae > Megaustenia > Megaustenia siamemsis. The sequence goes on along the minus strand of JAVIAB010000139.1, from coordinate 95,335,102 downwards.
AACAAGATGTGGGATTTCACAAAAATAGATAGTATTTTCCCCGTATTAATTGAGATTATGGACGATATTGAAAAGAAAACACATGAAAAGTATATTAAATAGAGGAAAAACATATATGGAAGGTATGCTCAATATATGTGGTAATAAAGAGTAAGGATAAGTGTGGATAAGAGTTAATCACCAAGTTTGATGTTGAGTCAGCAATGACTGATGTGTCATGTCTCTAGTTAAATAAGATGGCATTGCCATCCACAATGTGGAAAAAAACATTTTGTTTGACTGAATTGGTGAATACTTTTATATATATATATATATATATATATATATATATATATATATATATATATATGTTAAATACAGTGGTATTTTAGAGGAGATTATAGTAAAGTGACACTGAAAAGGCAATCTATGATTGAGCAACTTAGCTGCTGTGAGGATACTCAACCGCTACCGTTCCATTCTCCTCTCTGATCCCACTACCCGTCTACTTTTTAGTGATCCCCCGATGATCGCTTTTAAGCGTGACAGGAATCTGAGAGATATTTTGGTTAGGAGCCATCTCCCTCGCTCCCACCCTCAACACTTTGGTACGGCCCCTTGTGGTCGTAACTGTATCACCTGTGCCTATGTGCTCCCTGCTGATTCGGTCTTGTTCCCTAATGGACGGTTCGAGATCAAGCATAGCTTCACATGTGTGTCCCGCAACATCATTTATGCCATCATATGCCAATGATGCCACATGACCTATATTGGTGAGTCTGGGAGAAGATTAGCGGAAAGATTTTGTGAACATCTACGTGATGTCCAACAAAATACTGGTACTCCGGTGTCTTCCCACTTCAACTCCCCTGATCACAAGGGCAAAGACGACATCCGTGTCACTGATATTGTCCTTTGTCACTCTGGCGACCTTTGGAAAATTGCCTCATAGTCCAGTATGGTTCGCTGACCCCGAGAGGTATGAATGTATCACACTCATACGCATAGTTTCCTTTTGGTTGCTCCTTCCCTTTTGCATAGCCTTCTCTACTGCACATATTTGGGTTATTTGGTCTACTTACTATGCCATGCTATTTATAGCTCTTCTCCTCTAGTCCCTTATGAGACACTTCGGTTTTCTCCTCTATACCTTTTTTTTCTGTGCTCCTTACCCCTCGTTTGTTTTTATTGTACCCCACTCTCAGACATCTCACTCTTACCGCCTTTTGAACACCTGTTAGTCTACTATTCGATTCTTTCTCCTTTGTGTTTGCACACTGACCCCTGTGTGAACTCCTCTGGTTCTGTGTGCATTTGCGCACATTTTTGCACGTTTCTCTACGTTCACGACAGCCGCACTTGGTTGCTATTTCCTTTTGGTTTTGACAGGATAGTTAATTTTGTTTTCTTTAACACATTTCGATTGTTTTTGTTTTGGTTGTTTCGTTATTAGTTTTGTGTGTGTGCTTTTTTGTTTGTTCCTGATGAAGGCCTATTGGGCCGAAACATTGTTTAGTCTGTGTCGTCCACTTTTCACGTAAAGCTTCTTACATACCATTTTTTTAATTTTTTAATTTTTCCTCCAATCTATGATTGATCAAGGATTTCAAAATGTGATGTTTTTATAATTCATATAACAGGAAAAGTTTATCATGTTTGTGCTGTATGCCAACTCAGCCAAAATAAATTTAAAAAAAACTACTACAGGGTGAGTTTCGAATTGCAAGTGCTACCACAGATTGTTAGAAAAAATTCTGCAGAAATGGTTGAAACTGTTTCCTTACTTAACTAAATGTAATCAAACAACTCATCAGAACCGTTGGTGACAGGGTAATTATTGACACACTCTGACAAGTTCAAGACAAACTGGTCTGTAGTGTTGCCATGCTATAAAGGTACACAGAGAGAAAATATTTCACTTGCTTATTCAACCTTCAAAGTGTTCCCTATTAAGCCATGTAAATACTTGTTTATAACCATGATAGCCTGGTTTATATGATTTATTGAAAATGCCTTTTTCTTTTATGTTTGTGATAAATGTAATATATAAGGAGATAAGCACAGATATCAAATATAAAAATATTAAATTCTATGCGGGGCCGTGAGAATAGCTGCAGAAAACACAGAAAATAAACATATAATGGTTTTGAGCAGCTAGACTAACAGAAAGATAAGCAACAAGATAAACTACAACGTTTCAGCAAAAACTTTCATCAGGTATAGCAAACAAACTATGTACATAGCGCGAAAATCCAAACTAGTTAAAGTATACGCAACAGCTAAAATAAATGACGGAAAGATGGTGGCCAGGATTTATGTAATTTGATTTGTTAAAATATTAATAGACTATAGGGCAGGTAGGATTTAATTAGACCAAAGGAACTAAACAATGAAAAATTGAAAAATGAAATGAGGTGTCCCTTAGAGTACAAAGAAAATGGAAAGAAGAATAAAAAAAAAAGTTAGCACATTTTCTGGTGATGTGGCCAGTATCATGCCAGGACCCTGACTTCTCAGAAAATGACCTGGTACCCAGTTTAGGAGCCTGGGTTAAGTTCAAAGCAAAATGTTTGAAAATTTTAAAAATTTACCACAATTGGGAATTGTACCAGACCCTTCTGATCAGCAATAAGTGCACTAAACATGTTGCCTCAATTGTTTAGGATGCATGATTGTTTCTGTTACCTGAACAGTTGTTTTTGTTGCATTGAATTTTAATTTTACCCACCTGAATGAGTGGGTGGTTGAATTGATAACCTGTCGGGCTCCAAACTGGAGAAAACAAATTTGAATTCTGGTAGGATCAAAAGTTGTTTCTATCGGGGAGGGGGTGAAATAAAAACTTAGACCCAACCACTTCGCAGCGACTGCACTTGTCAACTGGCCTTTATTCTCCATTCTTTTAAGTCCTCCAGGTAGACCCCAGAAATGAAAAAAAATGCCATAAAGATAGTGTTTCTAGAGATAGAACACTTATCTAGAGTGTATGATAGATATATCACTTGATTATACCAAATTTTACCTAAACAGTTATATAGAGTCCATGATTGGAGAGGTCCACATTAGTGAGCAGTTATTTAGAGTGTATGATTGTTCATGTTACATTAGTGTACAGTTGTTAACAGTACCTGATCATCCATGCTACATTAGTGAACAGTTGTTTAGAGTGCATGATTGTTCATGTCACATTAATGAGCAGTTGTTTAGGATGCATGATTGTTCATGTCACATTAATGAGCAGTTGTTTAGAGTGCATGATTGTTCGTGCCACATTAGTGAACAGTTCTTTAGAGTGCATGATTGTTCATGTCACATTAATGAGCAGTTGTTTAGGGTGCATGATTGTCCATGTCACATTAATGAGCAGTTGTTTAGAGTGCATGATTGTTCACACCACATTAGTGAACACTTGTTTAGGGTGCATGATTTTTTTTTCAAATACCTGAACAGTTGATCTTCATGCTTGATAAAAAAATCTACCTGAATTGTTTAGGAGACATGGTAACTCGTGTCATCTACAGTGCTTACCAACTATATCCAATATCAATGGAAGTGAATATAAGTTTAAGTTAAGGTACAACATTATTCACTCTCAGTCGAATGAACCTGCACACATGATGGCTACATCCAGAAACTCAACTGATTTTCCTCTATTTGATTAGATATTCAAGGTGAAGTAGGATCTTGATCAGTTTTGGTTCACTAATCTTGACGACATGTCAGCTATGAGTCACTACTTTTATTCATTATGCTGGTTGGTGTTGTGGCCATGTCATTCAGTTATTGTTTTATCATAAATTGTTCACCACTTTTAATGGGCATATTTTAATAAATAGAATAATTAGATCTGACATGAAATTTATCAGATACAGCTCTTTAATTCAAATATCTAAATCCCACATTAGTTTAGTGATGTTAGTGTAGGCCCAGTGTTGTGATTTTTTTGGAGATTTTGTAAACTTGAGGTATTGTGTTTCTTTCTGGAGCAACTGCAGCACTCATTTTAGCTGAAGGAATCAGTGTTTGGGAGTGATGGAGAGCACTATTGACGTCATGTTCAAATCTATCTATCTATCTATTGACCTTTCGAGCCGTAACCGGCCCATAGGGCGTAGACCAAGATACACCTTCTCCTATATGAATTTTTGTTCTAGCAGTTTTCTTTTAAAGATATTTTATCAAATCTCGCCATCTGTCTCTGTTCTGTGCAAGCAGTTCTATCTCATTGAGGGAGCCGATTCCTGCTGCTCTTGCCTCTCTCATCAATGTTCTTCTCAGTGTCTCTCTGGGTCTTCCTCTTTTCCTCTTACCTGTTGTTTCCCACAGGAGGGCTTGCTTTGCTATTTGGTTATTATCGTTAACAACTAGCAACTTATATTTCATGTTGTAAATCGTGCTTGTGTATGCAACAAATATTTTTAACTATAGTTTGTCAATTATGTTTCATGTACTCATTGATCAGAGAGATTTAATTAATTTTTTTGAAGTCTGTTATAACAGACTCTGGCAACACATGTCTGCTTGTGTGTCTCACACTATTCAGATACTGTAAAACTCTATCTTACAAAATAGATATTCTGGGAATGTGCAAAACAAGATGGCCAGGAATGGTAAGAATAAAACTAAATACAGGAGAGCTGATTTTATCATCAGGACACCAGGAACCTGGAGCACAACATAGTGAATGTGTAGCTATAATGTTATCAAGGAATGCACAGAAGACACTGATAGAATGGAAAGCAGTAGGGCCAAGACTTAATGAGAGCTACATTTAAAACAACAACAAAAAACTAAATAAAATTACACATTATCCAATGTTATGCACCAACCAATGATAAGGATGATTTAGTTTAAGATGAATTCTATAAACAGCTACAATGTCAGATGGAGGAATGACAAGCCACGAGTATTATAATCTTGATGGGAGATATAAATGCTAAAGTAGGATCAGACATCAGAGGCTTTGAAGAGATTATGGGAAAACATGGACTTGGAGATATAAATGAGAATGTTTGTGAATTTCTGTGCGCTTAATCAAGTGAGCCTAGGAGGAACAATCTTCCAACATAAAAGAATACATAAAGCTACATGGGTGTCACCAGATCATAGAACGGAAAATTAAATCACGGAAGATCACGTATGTATTAATAATAAGTTTAAGTCATCCTTACAGGATGTAAAAGTATATAGAGGGGCAGATGTAGCTTTTGATCATCATCTTCTGACAGCCAAACTTAAACTAAAAAGATATACTGCAACGAATAAGGGCAGAAAGTATTTCAATGTAGGGTTTCTTAAAGAAAAAGGAATTAAAGGTAAATTCACAGTCACAATATCAAACAAATACCAAGTCCTCCAACAACTAGAAAATACAATAAATATAGAAGATCATTGGAAACAGGTAAAGGATATATGGAAAGAGACATGCGAAGAAACACTAGGGAAAAGAGAATGCCAGAATAAGGCATGGATGACAGCAGAGACCCTGGATAAAATTATAGAAAGAAAGGACAAGAAAGTAGACATAAATAAAAGCAAAACGAGAAGTAATAAAGCCAAGACACAGGAAGCTTACACAGAGGTGAAAAAAGAAGTGAGAAGATGCATTAAAAGGGATAAGAGGAAATAAATAGATGAACTAGCTAAAGAGGCAGAGGAAGCAGAAAATAAAGGGATGTGAAAGAACTGTACAACAGCACAAAGAAATTAAGTGGAAAATACAAACAGATCAATGCCTTTATTAAAGATAAGGAAGGAAATCTGCTTGGTAATATAAGGGAACAAATGGAGAGATGGAAAGAGCACTTTGAACTTTTGAACAGACCCGGCTCAAATAATCCTCCAGATATACTACCAGCACACAAGAGTTACACATTAACTGTGGAAAACCAAGCAAAGAAGAAATAATGAAAGCCATCAAACTATTAAAAAATGGTAATGCCACATGACCAGATGAAATTCCTTCGGAAGCCATAAAAGAAGATATTAACACCTCTACCAAGATGTTACATAATCTATTATTAGAAAAAATTTGGGAGAGGGAAGAAATACTAAAGCACTAGAAAGAAGGTTATATGATCAAACTACCAAAGAAAGAAAGTTTACAGGAGTGCACAAACTATAGGGGAATTATGCTACTATCATCATCATCATCATCATCGAGTGCCGTCTCCGCAACGAAGGTTGGCTACCATGGAGCGCCATTCTGCTCTGTTTCTTGCTTTGATGGTGCAAGTTGTCATATGCTGATTTGTCCATCTTTTGATGTTACTCGTCCATGTTAGTCTTAGTCTGCATCTGTTACCTTGGAAAAGTACTTTTCCTGGCTACTATCAGTGCCAGGAAAAATATTAAGCAGAATTATTCTGGAGAGACTAAAAGAGGCCATAGAGAAACATTTGAGAGATGAACAATCAGGTTTTAGGAAGAACAGATCATGTGCTGATCAAATAACTACTCTTCGTATAATAGTTGAACAAAGTTTAGAACTACAGTCCCCACTTTATATTGGATTCATAGATTACGAAAAGGCATTTGATTGTTTAGACAGAGAAATGCTTTGGAAGTTGCTGAGTCATTACGGAATCCCCATAAAGTTTATTAACCTGATAAAAACAATGTATGAAGGAATGAAATGTAGTGTGGTGCATGAAGGGCAGCTTACTGAAGCATTTGAAATAAGAACAGGAGCAAAGCAGGGATACCTTCAGTCTCCATTTCTCTTTCTACTGGCCATAGATTGGATTATGAGAATAACTCAAAACAACAGAAATGGAATCCAGTGGTCACTGACCAAGCAACTTAATGATTTAGACTTTGCTGATGTCATAGCTCTCCTATCACACAACCATCAACAGATGCAGGATAAAATTAGCATACTTGATGAGAGATCACAACAGCTAGGACTGAAGATTAATAGAGATAAGACCAACATTATGAGAATTAATGCAGTTGGCAATAACCAAATAAAATTAGGAGAAATACCTCTACTAGATGTACAATCTTACATATATCTGGGCAGTAATATAAATATCTTGGAGAAGACAGATAGAAGCAGAGATGAAGATGATGGGGAAGATATGGAATGATCTTAAAAGAATGGCAAGAAACAGAACGACTTGGAAAGTGTTTGTTGAAAACCTATGCTCCACAGGGAGCTGAAAGGTAGAAGAAAACTCTGTCTGTCTCGCTTTTTTAAAAATTCAGTACATATGTATTACCATACAATGTTATGTGCTTTTCATTCATTTAAACAATGCAAATTTATAAAATTTCAGACTTATAATAAGCAATACAGTGTAAATCAGTAGCCTGTTGTTGTAAGAAATACCACATTTAACAGCAGCAGAAATAAACTCTGGCCAGGCCAGGTCAATATAAAAACCATATTGTCTACTCTCTTGTTTTTGTGATGTCAGTTAGAACTTATGCTTCTTAACATTTTTGTATCACTCTAGATAATGAGAGTGTTGATCCAAGAGTGCAGTTTGAAGAACCGAGCATAACAGGGAGCACGATTCAGCTCATCAGCCCTGACAACCACCAGCTAATTTATGTTGATCAAGACTTCACTGTGAATGGTTTATCAGATATAACAGTTATTTAATTCACATTGTCTTTCATGTCAAAATAATGTTTCCACATTTTGATATTATTTGTTACTTCCTTCCTTTTTCCTTGTGTTGGGGCGACTATTCTTCTTTGATTAGTCTCTTCTGATATCACTTTTCTGAGTATTTCTAGTATTCCATCTATCCGTCTTTTTTTTTTCTTGTGTGGATTATCTTTTTGTAGTGTTTGTTGACAGCTCTCTCTGAATTGTGTTTGGCCCTGTCTGCTATTTTGTCACGTGGCCAAACTATTTAATTGATAGTTTCCCTATATATTCTACTATAAGGGTGATGGCTATATTTCTCTTATCATCATCATCATCATCGAGTGTGCCATCTATGCATCAAAGGTTGGCTATCATGGAGCACCATTCTGCTCTGTCTCTTGCTTTGATAGTGCACATTGTTGTAGGCTGCCTTGTCCATATTTTGATGTTACTTGTCCATGTTAGGGTTCGATCCTGCTTTGGACCATATATTGTTCCTTGTTTTTTTTCTGTTGCTGATTATTTGTCATTTTTTCCGAATGCTGTTAACATACCTCTTCCTCCCATGATTCACTGAATTATCGCCTGGGAAGTTTGCCCCTATAATAATATTCATTTATTATTATTTGTCCCTAGTCTTGGTCAGCCTCTGCCTAATACCATGTATTTTCCCTTCCAAGTTTACTTTTAGTAGGGTGCTGTCTCTATTAACATGCCCCAAAAATCTCATTTGTCTTGTTTGAACTATATTTAGTAGTTCTCTTTTCATTTTTAGTTTTTTTAATACTTCATCATTTGTTTCCTTTTCTTTTTTTCTCTTATCAGATTCTCAAAAAAGAAATACAATTTTTCTAGATGTTTTCATCTTTGAGCTTATTTGCTATTAATGTTTGTTGTTTTTCTTTATTTTGTATTATTTCAGGTTGCCATTTTGTGCTGCTGTGGCATATTTTTATTTTTACATTAAGGACTGCTGTACTTTCCATACGCTGTCTTATAATATTGATTTTTAATATGAAATGGATCCAGTTTTTGCATTCTGGATTGTTCAAATTTGCCATGCATCTGCCTGTGATTCTTTGTATTTGAAGATGGCTCTGGTAATAGTTTGTTTTAACTGCATTTTTCAACAGCTTATTTTCATTCATTTCTTGCTTAATCATCTCCAGAAGGTTTCAGACATTTACTATTGTCATGGTTTTCTTCTCTTTCCTAGTCTTCTGTTGAAGTCTTCAGTTGTTAGAATTTCACCTCTATTTTTATTTTCTATTTGGTTTATGGTATCATTGAACGCTTCATAAAATATCTATAAAATTGTTGTTGCATGGACAACTTGTTTTTGCTTCTACTTCTATAAGTGCTTCTATAATTGTTATTCTTTCTAACTGTGTATCTTTTCTCTAGAATGCTTTTGGCAGTGTCTATATTATAATAATTCCCACTCTATATTTTGCTATTTCTTTTTCATCTACTCCTCAGGTGTTTTATTATTACATAATTTAGCTGTGCTTTTTTTGCTACTCTATCTTTTGTTCTGGTATTCCTTATATTTTTATTCAACTAATATTTACTTTTTTGAGCTCTTATTCTTTGTCTTTGATAATACTAAATTTAATGTTGCTATTCTTTCTGCTATTGTTATGATGCTTTAGAATGTTTGATTTTTCTCTCCACTTTTGGTTTCTCTAATTAATATATTAATGATGAACCATATTGATATGTTAAACTGGCCGCAGATTTATGGATTATTTTAGCTTTAGTAAGCTTGTCTTCACTGGTTAATAGCTGCTCATGACCACATGTGATGTTACCCACCGCTGTTTATATTTACATGTCATGTAAATGTATGTACATTATTGTTGTCTTGTAATAAATCTCTTAATCTAGTAACCATTTCATTGAATACACTTTGTCCACATTTATGACTAAAATCCTTATTTCAAAAACACAATTATCACACAACAACCACAACAAATACAACAAATACCACTCTACGAGATTCACCTGTCATCTTTGATTTTTTTGTTTGTTTTTAAAGCTTTTGTGATAGACTCTGGCAACATAAAATCATGTATTACTGTCTGAAAAGACGATGGGCATATATTAGATGTGATGAGAAGAGATAATAACTTAACAGCAAAGCAAGCCCTCAAGTGGGAAACTACAGGTAGGAGGAAAAGAGACAGACTCAGAGAAACACCGAGAAGAACATTGATCAGAGAGGCAAAGGCAGCAGAAAATGGCTCCCTCAATGAGATCGAAATGCTTGCATAGAACAGAGAAACTTTACAAGGATTGAGACTGCTAGAAAGAAAATTTTTAAACAGGGAAGGAGTATCTGAGTCTATGTCCTATGGGCCGACTAAGGCTCAAAGTGTCTATAGATGTATGCCTCACACTCACATATTGACACTTTTATACTACCTTAAAACTCTATTTGTTTCAAATTCTCTAAATGCACGATATATGTTAGTGATTGTTAGCATGAAATCTGAAACACCTACAAATGTTGTTATAGCAAATAGTTTACAGTAAACATCATTTAATTGTCTAATTGGTTAAGAACCACTGTGGAAATTGATAGCTTGTTATTATGAATATACCTTTTTGTTGTGTGTGTGTGTGTGTGTGTGTGTGTGTGTGCGTGCGTGCATGCGTGCGCGTGCATGATTAAAATTAAATTGTGATATCTTAAGCACTGCAATAAATCAAAGGAGCACAACTTAACCATATTACTTCATATTGGTAACCCATTTGGAGATGTTGACATTAGCAAATTCAACAGTTTTCTTTTTCAATTACAGAAAAAGTAGCCCATTTACTCTTTTATTTGATGAACATTTTATTGTTACATTCTACATCATGCTTGTGAGCTTTTCTGAATTCTGTACATCAGACCAATAAAAACCTTACACAAGAAAGAAGAAGAAAATAGTTCAGTGTTATATCGTTAAAAACTGCAATTCAGTAGTATCTTAATCATGTTTCTATGTAGTATCTTAATCATGTCTCTATGTAGTATCTTAATCATGTCTGTATGTAGTATCTTAATCATGTCTGTATGCCAAATGTGGAGAATATGTTGAGTATTGAAATCAATAATTATAGACAGATGTCACTAAAATGGACATAGAGGTAACAATGAGGTAGATATTTCAGAAACATGTCATCTATAATGTAAAATGGCTATTAAATACACCAGTGTTTGTGATATTTTTGTCACAACTTTCCCATGTAGGGAAACTATATAGACAGTAAATTTACAGTAATATTGTGTGTAGAATGTAGGGAAACTATATAGACAATAAATTTACAGTAATATTGTGTGTAGAATGTAGTGAAACTATATAGACAGTAAATTTACAGTAATATTGTGTGTAGAATGTAGGGAAACTATATAGACAATAAATTTACAGTAATATTGTGTGTAGAATGTAGTGAAACTATATAGACAGTAAATTTAAAGTAATATTGTGTGTAGAATGTAGGGAAACGATATCGACAATAAATTTAAAGTAATATTGTGTGTAGAATGTAGGGAAACTATATAGACAATAAATTTAAAGTAATATTGTGTGTAGAATGTAAGAAATCAGACACTGTTATAACCTGGGCTATTTCATTTGGAACAATTTCTAACATGTTCTATAAACTTCTAAAACTTCAGTGATCACTGAACTCACTCACTGCCTTTTCTAAATTCTTATTTCTATACATCAATATAATATAATTTGATAACTATAATATATAACAATTTGATAAACACAATTCCCATTCTACAAATGTAAATGTAAGTACAACAGCACTTCATTGTCTGTGTATAGTATCTTCTCCTTTGCTGAGATGAAATGATAAGAGTTCAGGTAAAAAAAAAAAACTACTGCTTATAACTGCATAATTGAATGATGGAATGTGAGTGGGATATAGAACAAAGTGGGACTAATCATTTTTGTTTTGAATATCAGGAAAACATTGTTTTGTTTATTTCTGGAACATCTACAAGTAGAGTTAATCATTATAGCCTTGTGGTAACTTTTTTCTGACCAAAAAATAGTGTAGAAACTTAGTACTATTTGTGTTCTTTCAATAGAAATGGTTTGTAGAGACATATTTTTGAAAAATTCTATACAAAATCACAGAATTTGTGAAAGTTGACAGTTATTTCTGAAGTCCATTTCCAGAAGGTCATTTTGTATCTTCATCAGACATATATTTTTTCACATTTAGTTTATTAATAAACATTTTTATATTTTTTAAGTTTGTGTCTTTTATTGAAATTTTAACTTAAAAAATGAATATAATTTGTCATTAAAAAATTTGACTCTATGCCTATATTATGTTATTTATTTGTCACTAGCATTATACCCATGATTTCACCCAAAGATAACAGATACCAGACAGCTTAAGAGAATTTCTTGGCAGAAGGCCAACAACAGAAATGATAAATATATGTTGAGATTGAGAGCTGTGGAAAGACATGATCACCTATACCAGCAGGCATGGTACTTTATGATGATGATAGTAATTGTTTTTGTCCCCTGCTGACAAGTTATTTTTTTAATGAAAGTCATCAGTGAAGCTGCGATAAAGCATGTTTTATTCCCTACTTTACATCGACATCAGCTTTACCGGGTCCTTATCTGGTTCTACAATACGTTTGTGTGTTCTCCATCCAGTTTTTCCACCAACGAGGATATTACAAATAAATTTGGAATAGACTTTCCTTATTTTGTAAGAAATATGACAACATAATACATTAGCTGGAAGTGACCACTACTTACAGGAATGAACACAACAGGTCCACAGCTCACTGGATAGAAAGCCTGCCAGCAGCCATTCTGACGCAATACCTGTAGTTCACCATTTTGTGTACAAAATAGCTGCTTGAGCCATGAATGGTTTAACTTGTTTATTCCAGCTCATTAGATTTTAATTATTCAGCTTCTGTGGACATCTATCTATGAATGTTGTAGTGAACCGATGTCAGTGTGTTTTAATTTCTTATATTAAGCATCTCCACATTATTATATGCATCATCAAGTACCATGCCTGCTGGCGTAGGTGATCATGCCTCTCCACAACGTTTGATTTCGACTGTTATTTATCATTTCTGTTGTTGACCTTCTGCCAAGCCATTCTCTTAAGCTGTCTGGTATCTTTTCTCTTTGTTTCCCTCTGTCTCTTCATCCCTCAATTTTCCCAGTTGTCACAATATATTCCAGCTGTTCTCTTCTCATTACATGGCAAAAAAATAATGATTGTTTCTTCATAATATTGTAAATTAGCCTCTTTTTGTTGTGGCCTCTGGAGTCCTTTACTTTTGTTTTCCTTCTCTATAATGTCTAACATTTCTTGTAACTCATTTTCACTCTTAGCAATTAAGACTGTATCATCATCATACCATAGATTATTTATATTATGACCTCCAATTTTTATTCCAGCCATGCCCCATATGGATCTTAAAATACATATTAATATGGCGATTTCTACTAAAGAACGTATGATGTATATGGCATTGTTCGTACCTTTATCTCCAACACAATCACACTAGTTAAGTATATACTTACTTAATTGTATTATTTTGTTTATTTTTCCTTTGAAAAAATTCCATCCTCTTGTTGCAATCCTGACTGCATATCTATTTACAATTTCACGAGGCAGTAGCGCGCCATATTTATGGAACCTTCCAGTACATACGCTGTCACCACCTGAATTACTTCTGTGATATTTACTTTAAAGGCATATGTGGTTCGTAGTTTGTTTCGGTAAACGCTCCCTTTCTTCCCATAAAACAATCAGTAGACTTGCACGGCGGATATCAAAACTTTTCCAGGAATTGATGTTGACATAATGTCATCGATTCTGCTTTCCAGTAAGTGGGAATGATAAACACTCCTCCAGAGTCCAGAGTTGACCGTACATTTTCCAGCTATCCTGTGTGAACGGGCACATGTACACTAATATTTACAGACAATAACCGTATTCAGTAGGGACCCTCAGCCAAATGACAGGCACGTCTGATATGCCTGGTGGCCCGCTAATCTGCTACTCCATGTCGCAACAATTAGTGGCCGCACAAAAACACACACTCACCACATACACATTCCTTCTCATTCCTCTCAAAATGAACGCCCCCCTTTGTAATTGTTATTACAGTATCTTCATTGATGTTAGAATTGTTAGGGATATGTCGGGTTCGGTAGCAAGTGAGACACCTTCAACCATTCTCTGCTAAAAATGAAACGATGATTGGGCTAGTGAGTGCAATAATGTCAGTAACAATGAAAGCAGTTACGAAACATTGTCTACACAACCACAACACCCTTAATGAAGAAGTGACTCTGTGAAAAGTTACAAAGGTAAAAGACAAGAAATATTGTCACATACTTCTGTTTATCAACACATCATCATCATCATCGAGTGCGTCTCCGCATTGAAGGTTGGCTATTATAGAGCGCCATTCTGCTCTGTCTCTTGCTTTGATAGTGCAGGTTGTCATAGGCTGAGATCTTTTGATGTTACTCCTCCATGTTAGTCTTGGTCTGCCTCTTGTACCTTGTATTTTCCCTTCCGAGATTACCTTTAGTAGACTGCTGTGTCTTATAATGTGCCCCCAAAATCTCTTTTCTCTTGTTTGAATTGTGTTTAGTAGTTCTCTTTTCATTTTTAGTTGTTTTAAGACTCCATCTTCAGTTTTCTTTTCTTTCCACCCAATTCTTCTATAAATCCACATTTCAAAGGTTTCAGTTTTCTGTTCTGTTTTCTTGTCTAATGTCCTTGTTTCTGCACCATACAGGAACGTTGAGAAAATATAACATTTTTTATAAACATAGGTAATACATTATTGCAAAGTTAAGCCGTAAACATGTTTTTATGTCCTTGTGCACACATCCCTGTTACAATGCTCCAGTATCTAATATTAAATCAGAAAAAATTTATATGGAGAACATGTAGGCTCGGCAAAGCTGGTACGAACTATTGTGTGTATGTGATCATTTTCCCGTATACAAGTGCTCTCCGATTGTTTAATATAAACATATGTCATCATAGACCCGGAATGTTATTATTAGGTATAAACTTTTTGTCAAAATATTAAAAGATGTGCTGCATATATCACCATCATCATCATGTGTCTAATACCGGCTGGCGTAGGCGATCGTGTCTTTCCACAATTTTTTGTCCACAGTGCATCGTATCAATTATGTCGTTGACTGTTTTCTGTTCTGTGGCACCAAGCTATCTAGTATCCTCTCTCTTTGTCGTCCACGATCTCTCGTCCCTGTACTTTGCTTGAATCCAAATATTCCAACTTTTCTCTTCTCATGATGTGCCCGAAAAATTTTGTTTCTTTCTGATGTTTTTTGATACAAGTTTTTTTGGGTCTCTTTTCTAAAAAATATCCTTGTTGAACTTTTTAGCTGTCTTAACATTCTTGTGAGAAATCCCAGTCTCTGTGGCCACTAATCGTCTTTTCATCTGTTTGTTTACTGCCCATGCTTCGCTTCCATAGATCAGAATTGGCTCTATATAGCACCAACGAACTCTCTTTCTCACTTCTATGGTCATGTACGTATTGCACTGGACATTTTTTATTTCTGAAATTCTACTTTGACCTGTGCTTTTCTGCTTATCATTTCTCATTAACTCCGTCTGATGTTTTTATTGTGTCCACGTATTGAGTATATGTAACATGTTTCAGATTTGTCCCGTTTATTCTTATGTTCAGTGATGGTGATTGTTGTTTCTTCGATATGTCCATTATTTCTGTTTTCTTCCTGTCTAGGCTGAGACCTTTCTTGTTGCTTTCTTTTATACTATGTCTATTATTTCTTTAAGTTCATTCTCCATCTCTATCACAGGTTGTTTACGTTGTGACGAAGACTTTAATTCCTGTTTTGTCTACTGTTGATATAATAATATTTTCGCTGTAGAGAGAGAGAGAGAGAGAGAGAGAGAGAGAGAGAGAGATTTAGCGACAGTAAACACCTTTGTCTGCCTACTTGTGTTAGTTTCGTTTCGTTTATTTAGTTGACAAGTAATCCTCATTGCACATCGAACAAGTCCTCAGGGTGCTGAGATCTTCTCCGAAGTATATCCCACAACGTGTAGCGACTAGCGGCACCGGTGTTGTGTTGGTTTATAACCCTTCTTTGGATTCCAGTACCTAACATCTCCCACTTGACATGATATATGCTGTCTGTTCATCGCTGCGGATTCAGAGTAATTTATAAAGTTGTCTATTGGTCCTGCATTCAGTATGTCAGCGCGGTCCATCGACTTTTCGCACTTAACAGCAGCCAAACTAGAAAGTCTTGTCATAACGCTCATGCCTCTTACACCTGCGTGCCCTGGCACGCAAATGAAGCAGAGTTTTGTTAGACTAGACCTCCTAAGAGACTCAACCACCTCCGTCGAATCCAGTCATCGTTCTGAGTATTAAACTCATTGAGTCAACGAGGAACAGACGTGCGTATATGCATGTGCCCCAAGCCACGCCAATAATGTCAGCGACATCCATAATTTCCATGGTCAAACTACTTGTAGTTAGTGTGAAAGCACCACTGTCTTCCTTCACAGTTCTACCTCCAACATGGGTAGAGAAAGCTTACAAGTTCCGTTCGTATAACAGACCCATCTATGTATATGACAGCATCACTCTCATAAGAGTTCTGGAAAATTGTGTCCTACACTGCTGCCTCAACAACAAACGAGTTTTGCTGTCTACATTCTCTATCTAGTGTGATGACTACGGGAAAGGACGTACGAAACTCGTACATATTCTTCCCCGGTTGCTGTGGTCTCGATTGCACACACCAAAAATATCCATAGTCTGATCCACCTTTGATTTCCCTATTTTTAATCTATTGCCTTTTGTACTCATAAATTCATGGTAAAGCGGATGATGTGTGTCTGCACTGAGTGGAAGGTAGGCATGGGCTCAGCAAAGACTTACTCTGTCTGCCATGTTGGGACAATCCAGGGACTAGCCCATCGCGACTGCACTCAGTATCGTCTGTACACCCAAGGATGATATACATTGCTCATTTTGTATATCTTTCCAGTCGTTCCATTTACGTACTGCTGAAAGCCAGGATCGCCAGTGCATACTCAATCACAGACAGGACAAACCCCTGATATAAGAGAAAGATGACGCTGCTCAATTTTTTTGTGTTTTCATCACGCTCATTGTATATAGTCCCCTTCTGACATTCCAATTCTTCCTGGTCTACATGCTTGTTAAAAGCAAGGCTTCGATCAAAACATACTCCTAGGTATCTCATCACATGAGTTCTCCCCACAAACTCTGAATATAGACTCACGTTTGGTGTTAGCTTGTTGACTATGCCATTATCCAAAGTGCTCTTGCCTCCCCACACCATGTGCCGATACGATCAACCTCTGTCTGAAGATCTCCCGCAACATTCTCTGTGTCTCTGCCCTGGTGATGTACTAAAACATCAGCGTAAAATAAGGTTCTATCCAGTTCCAAGATTTGTTCGCTTGTGATCTTTACTGTGTAGGTGCTGAACAACACTGGACGTGATGATGAACTCTGTGGAAGGTCAGGGTTAATTGATGTTGGTTCGGTGGTCCACGTACCTCATTTAAATACCATATATCACTGGAAAAGGGCCGCTGAAATCCAATAAAGAAGACCTAGGATGTCCAATTTCATTTTCTTCATTTCTTGACAATGTTTTTTGCTCGCCATCTTGGAATGCTGATCTAACGTTCCAGGTTCCTATTGATGTAGTCTCGCTCTCTCTCTCTCTCTCTCTCTCTCTCTCTCTCTCTCTCTCTCTATTATGTAAATACAGCAGCATTAAAAAAAATCAACTGCATTATGTAAATATCATTGATTAAAGATGTTAAATATTTTCTTGTAATCAGAAACAAATTCATTTCTCTTGTCAATAGTCATCATCATGATCATCGAGTGCCGTCTCCGCAACGAAGGTTGGCTACCATGGAACGCCATTCTGCTCTGTCTCTTGCTTTGATGGTGCAGGTTGTCATAGGCTGATTTGTCCATCTTTTGATGTTACTCGTCCATGTTAGTCTCGGTCTGCTTCTGCCTCTTTTACCTTGTATTTCCCCTCCAGGATTACTTTTAGTAGGCTGTTGTGTCTTTTAACATGGCCCAAAAATCGCATTTGTCTTGTTTGAATTGTGCTTAGTAGTTCTCTTTTCATTTTCAGTTGTTTTAAGACTTCATCGCTTGTTTTATTTTCCTTCTTAAGTTATTGATTATCTTTCCATTAATTTGTAGGCCTGGCATTTCTATGATGTTTTTAAAGATTTGTTCAGTGTATAGATTGAACAAGCTTGGTGATAGGATGCATCTACTGTCTTACTCCTCTTTTTATATCAATGGGTGTAGAGTTCTCTTTGTTATATTTTATTATTGCTGTTTGCTCCCAGTATAGATTACACATTAGTTGTAAGTCCATGTCATCTAGATGTATCTATTTTAGGCATTCTATAAGTTGTTTGTAGTTTACTCTATCAAAAGCTTTGCTGTAGTCTATGAAGCAGGCATATATTGGTTTGTTTACTTCTGTGTACTTTTCGATTAATGTTCTCATGCAGAATATGGCTTCTTTTGTCCGATATTTTTCCTAAACCCAAATTGCTGCTCATCTAATTCAGTATTGATTTTATTCTGAATCCTTCCTTGTATAACTTTTAGCAAGATTTTTGTAACATTGATCATTAGGCTTATTGTTCTAAAGTCACTGCATTCAACTGCACCATTCTTTTTAGGCAATGCAATGAAAGTTGATGTTCTTAGTTCATTTGGTATATATCATGTATGGTATATGTTGTTGCAAATGTCTGTAATCACTTCAATGCCAAAATCTTCTAGTATCTGTATCATCTCTATCTGTATAGTGTCAGGTCCTGCTGCTTTTCCCTTTTTCATTGTTTTTATAGCTTTTTCCACCTCAGATTTTAAGATTTTATAGCCTGATGTACATTTTATAACTGGTTTCTTGTCCCTTTGATCATGAAATAGTTCTGTTATATATTCCTGCCATCTATCTATAATATCTTTATTGTCTTTTAGCATTTTTCCATTTTTTGTCTGCAATGCATCCACTTCTGTGGCTTTTTTATTTTTATTAGTCATTCTCTTTATTTCTGTGTGCATTCCTCTTAAGTCTTGTTTGCTTTCTATCGTTTCTATTTCTATACATTTTTGGCCGAGCCAGTCTTCTTTTGCCTTTTTGCACATTTTGCATATTTCATTATCTATTTTATTGTATTGGGCAGTGTTCTTCGCTTGCCCCTTTTTAAAATCAATAAAGTTAATCTGAAGTCAATAATAAAAGTTTGTAATCCTGTTCTGAGAACTTTCACTAAAAAATGACTCCATCTTATAATGCCACTTGTTTCTAAGTTAAAAATTAAAGCAAAAGTCATGCACTGGTAACTCAGCCTAGTTCATCTGCGTACTCTTTTCCTTGTCAATTCTTGTCACGTTTGATATTCGCCTAGATTAAGCACACGTAAGAACTGGAGATCAATTGAGAATGTTTCAACAAACAAAACAATGTGCTCGACAAGGGTGACTACCATCACATACTTAATATGTCTGGTGAGATTCTATTAAGTTCCATTAAATAAACATACTAGAGCATACCTTTTCTAGTCTACACCAATGACCTAGTTACTGAACTACCACATGGTATCAAAGTGGCAATGTATGCAGATGACTTGGTAATGTGGTGCACAGAGGAGTATGCAACAGTAGCCTCCAAACTGTTGCAAAGAGCTATAAATGAACTGAACTCATAGACAAATAGATGGTGTGTTATCATCAATACAGACAAATGCAGTACTGCACTTTTCACTCTCTCCCCAAAACAAAAAGCAGGAGCCATCTACATAAACAATGAGCATGCGAAAGGAGACATACAAGCTACGTATTTTGGAGTTTAATTTGACAAACACACTTTCTTGGAAACAGCAGATAAGTAAGACAACCAAAAAAAAGCAAGGAGGAAGTTGGCTATTATAAGAAAGCTGTGTGGAACCACATGGAGTGCGAGTGGGAAATTACTCAGTAAAGTTTACCAACAGAGTGTAAGTCCACATTTAGATTATGGCTCATCCGCATGGTGCTCACATCAAACACCACACTGCAAGAACTGGATAAAGTAAAAAACCAGGCACTTAGCATCCTCACAGGAGCAATGAAATCAACACTAATATTGGAGATGGAGAAATTGTGGAGGATACCAGCACCAAGAGAACGAAGGGAGACAAATGTGCTGATACAGGCAGAAAATTTATCCTGCATGCCAAGACATCCAATGAAGGACCGATTACAAAAATCTTGCAGTGGGATGGCTTAAGAGAAACAGTTTTATCCACAAAGTCAAGTGTATTTGTAGACAAACACCAGACATGCCTAGAGTTGTTAACCCCATATTGCCCATACCAGAACAGACAGGAAGTAGGAATCATGATTGTTAATACAAATACGGACAGAAGTGAAAGGAATACTTGACAAGGAGGAACAGAATAGTCTACAGCGTAAAAAATAACTTTTAGTTTCTTGGATGAAGACCACAAGACCTATAGAATCCTGTGTACATAGATGGATCAGCACAGAATGCAGTAAAGAATGGGGGAAAAGGTGTGTATACATAGAGTACCAAAATCAAACTAGGGTTATGATAAAATAGCAACAGGGAAATATTGTCACAATTATGATGCAGAAATCCAAGCAATAAAGTTGGCAATAGAAAAACTGCTGAACAGTAATCTTAGCCCACAGCCTGTAGTGTTTTTGACAGATGCAAGATCGGTACTCCAGGCACTACAATCAAGAAAATTACCACATCTGCAAACCTTATTGACCGAACTCTGCAAGCACCACAGGGTTGCCCTGCAGTGGATCCCATTCTCGCTGTGGAATACCAGGAAATGAGAAAGTAGATCAGTTAGCAAAGGAAGGTGCAACAAGCACACAACCAGATTCACCGGTTACATACCATCATAAGAAACAGATAATCAAATCAATCAGAGGACCACAAGCCCCAAATCAGGATGCCTTCCATAATATGAATAGATGTGAACAAGTTATCATTATACGCCTCAGAACAGGACACAATCGACTCCATAGTCATTTGTATACAAAATTCAAGATCGGCACCTCAACTACTTGTACATGTGGACAGGCGCCCCAGACTGCTGAACACATACTTCAAGACTGCACTGAATATAGTAGACTGAGGAAAATCCATTGGCCCATAGATACAACACTACAGACAAAACTATATGGGCCTCTCCAAGAAATACAAAAGACAGTAAAATTTGTACAGGAAACAACATTGCAGATCTAGACAATACTTCAGGCGAACGAAATATAGATAGATAGATACTAAAGTATCAGCCGCTGACCATATTATAAACAAATTAAGATACTGATGGCAGTAACAGTAAAAATGAGTTACAGAAAATGACTGACATTCTAGTGATGTAAAAAATAAACAATGAAATAAAGGCACAGTTAAATTATCATTACATTTAACAACTAAAAAGGGAGAAGTGGTGGCTGCAACAAAGAAAAAAGCATCTCTTAAATGCATAATTAACGTAAATGGAATCGTATTAAAGCAAGTCAATTAATTCAAATACTTAGAATTGAATTTACTTTAAGAGAGTAGATGTACAGACGAGGTGAGGTGTAGAACAGCTCAAGAAAAGGCAGCATCACAAATAATATGAAAGATTTATGTAATCCACTTTTGTCAACGGAAAAAAGAAAATGGTTCTTCAATTAAAATGGAGCCAGTCATGACACATGGTAGTGACTTTAGACTTTAGATAGCACGGAATGGCATCATTGCAGGTGGAGCATTCCTATATCAGCCCAGCCCCCGTTCTAGCAACCAACAAAGTGTTCACCGTGATCATTCATACTGTTCTAGTGAACGTGCTGCGGTCTGAAAAAAACATATGCACAGCTCATGGTGCATACTTCCGGATCTCTGTAACGGTCTTCGCAGGTAGCACAACTTTCACGAAAATAGGAATCAGTGAGCGTGCCCAAAACATTGCTGTCCCAACAAATGAAGTCAGGCGTTCACTTGGGTGAAATACTCGTTCCCATTGCAGTGCAGCTGGTGGCGAATCTGTAGTCGAGCACAGATCATACATCACTGGAAAGGAAATCCTTGACAGTCGTAGAAATGTCGTTTCACGGAAGAATGTTGGGAATTTTATGTTATGTTAGGATCATCATTAAGGCACTCAGGACACATCCATAGATGCTCCGATCTTCTCTCAAAATCAAGGACGCTCAGAGACTGCTTAATTATATGCAGTGAGAGTCATAGACAAACGAATGAGTAGGAAATAAAATGACGTTCAATGCGAAATAAAAGGAAAGCTTACATGCAATATCAGAAGAAAATAGACATCGTTTATTGACTACAAGAAGTGAAAAGCTATAATAATATTGTGACAACAGATCAAATCGAGGTAATAAGAAATAGAGAGACGTAGAAAGAAACGATAAGAGACCATCTATAGAATGACTTGCATGAAGATCAACAACATAATTAGTAAACAGCTGTTGGGACAAGCAGTTTTTGAGAGACATGATCCTCTACGCCAGCCGTCCCAACACTTGAAGATGATGAATGCTATCATTGATATTGCATTGTTTAAACCCTTAGCTCGGGCCAAAATAGTATTTCAGGAAATGAAAAATATCTTATGCAACAAATCTATGTCAATAGAATTGAGAAAGAGAGTTCATCGGTGCTATATAGAACCAATTCTGACCTATGGAAGCGAATCATGAACAGTAGACAAACAAATGAAAAGACGATTAGAGGCCACAGAGATGGGATTTCTTAGAAGAATGTTGAAAGTTCCATTGACAGCTAAAAAGACCAATGGGGGAAAATTCTCAAAGAGGCCAACACAAAAAGGGAACTCATAAAAAACATCAGAAAGAAACAAACAACATTTTTCGGGCACATCATGAGAAGAGAAAAGTTGGAATACTTGGTTACAACTGGCAAAATAAAAGGAAAGAGAGATCACGGACGACAAAGAGAGAAAATACTGGATAGCTTGGTGTGAAGGCATGGAAAACAGTCAACAACAGAACTGATACGATGCACTGTAGATAGAAAATTGTGGAAGGACATGATCGCCTGCGTCAACTGGTATGGCACATGCTGACGATGATGAAACACTTATACTCACTGTCTGTACAAAGCCACAAAAAAGCACAAATATGTTGACACACCTGTAGTGGCGCGTGCTCTAGGAGATGGCTGTGTTTTGAACACCGCTTACATCTGTAACTCTCGCACAGAAGACAGCCCTATGACAATGGCGGACGAGGTAGGATAACAAATATTTGTCATTAATAACGTCATGTCGTCGCGATCATCATTACGTTCAGTATATTGTTTTAATATACGCAGAAGAAGATATCACTGTTTTATTTTTAGTGACTGGAACATTTAGTAGGTGCATACATTTGAGAACATGTGAGGACCTCTTATTGTGACCACTCAAGTGTATAAGTCTCTTTTCTTCTTCCTTCCTCATTTGCCTTTCAGCGTCGAGGGGAGATATAATATGCGGTCATTTCCTCTTCTGTTCAACTCTGCTGCTGTTATGTTTCCTAGTGCTTCTAACATTCCATCAATTCATCTTTTTCGTGGTCGACTCTTGGGTCTGGTGTTCTCATAGCGTTTATTGAAGGCTCGTGTTCTGTTTTGATCTTTCTGCCTTGTCACGTTTATCATCATCATCGAGTGCCGTTTCCGCAACGAAGGTTGGCTACCATGAAACGCCATTCTGCTCTGTCTCTTGCTTTGATGGTGCAGGTTGTCATAGGCTGATTTGTCCATCTTTTGATGTTACTCGTCCATGTTAGTCTCGGTCTGCATCTGCCTCTTTTACCTTGTATTTTCCCCTCCAGGATTACCTTTAGTAGTTTGTTGTGTCTTTTAACATGGCCCCAAAATCGCATTTGTCTTGTTTGAATTGTGCTTAGTAGTTCTCTTTTCATTTTTAGTTGTTTTAAGACTTCATCGTTTGTTTTCTTTTCCTTCCATCCAATTCTACCTATTCTTCTATATATCCACATTTCAGAGGCTTCAATTCTCTGTTCTGTTTTCTTGTCTAATGTCCATGTTTCTGCACCTTATAGGAATATTGAGAAGATATAACATTTTGCTATTCTTAGTTTTAGCCCTGGTGTTATTTGTTTTGATGTTAGTATGTTTTTCATGACATTAAAATTACTTTTTGCCATTCCTATTCTTTTGTTTATTTCAGTTGTACATTTTCCATCACTGGTTATAGTATGGTCACGTTACAAAACTATTTTATCTGTTGTGTCTTTATATATTATATGACGGCGATTATTCCAAGCCTTTTTTCTCAGTTCTTCGTTTCTGATCTCGTCTCTCAGGCTGTCTCCTGTCATTCGTCTAACACATTTCATCTCAGGTATGGTTATTTTTCTTGTTGTTCTTGCATCAAGGGTCCAAGACTGGCATTGGTAGCACAACTTTGGGATGAAGAGTTATTTCCTCGTTGTACAATAGTGGTGATATGTGTCCGATGATTTCACAAGCTTTGTTGCATCTTAAGTCTATTTCTGCTATTTGTGAATTGTCGTCTGTCACTAAACTTCCTAGATATTTACATTTCTTTACTTGTTTTAGTTGCCTGCCTTCTATAGTTACGTTTATCTTCTGTTATCTTTTGCGATTTTCATGACTTCTGTTTTGTTGATGTTGATTTTCATGTTGTATTTTGTGCTTGTGCTGTTGAGTCTATTTAGGTGTTCTTGTAGGTCTTCTATTTTCCCTTGTATTAGTGCTTGATCGTTTGCAAATATAAGCTCGTTGATCTCCTGTCTCTGATGGGTTGGTTAACTTACATTTGCAGTCCATGTATGTAATAAAGAATAGGGGAGATAATATACACCCCTGTCTTACTCCCAATATATATATATATATATATATATATATATATATATATATATATATATATATATATATATATATATGGGTCTGTATATGGCAGTGAAGTAGACGACATGTTTGCTTTAAGAACACAATCTAGTAGGACTTGGGACATGAGGTATATCAGGACATCTGTCATGTAGTTGTGAGATTGACCTAGATTATGACCTCAAACACTTTCGTTCGTTCGTTCGCTTTCGTCAGCTTTGACCTCTGACGAAGTCCCACCCACTCAATTTTTTTTTTTTTTGTGGGACTGAATTTTGCGTGTAAAGTCTGTTTTATCCCATTACAGGATGCTCCTCGCCATGCAGGCAGATTTACTCCGACTTCAGAGGTACTAATTTTTAGGGAATTAGTAAAACCTAGGTGTCCTCGCCAGGGTACGAACCCCGGCTGTTGCCGTGGTAAGCCAACCGCCTATCGATTGCGCTAACCGGACACCAGTCAAACACTTTGAGGTTGGAAGTGGATTACGACCCCAAACACTTTGAGATTTAATCTGTATTATGACCCCAAGCACTCAGGTATAATCTGTATTTTTACCTCAAGCACTTTGGGGTTTAATCTGTATTATGACCCCAAGCACTTTGAGATTGAATCTGTATTATGACCCCAAGCACTTTCAGGTTGGATCTGGATTATGACCCCAAACACTTTGAAGTTGGATCTGGATTATGACCCCAAACATTTTGAGGTTGGATCTGGATTATGACCCCAAACACTAATCTGGACAGGATTTAATCTGTATTATGACTTCAAGCACTCAGGTATATCTGTATTTTTACCTCAAGCACTTTGGGTTTAATCTGTATTATGACCCCAAGCACTTTGAGATTGAATCTGTATTATGACCCCAAGCACTTTCAGGTTGGATCTGGATTATGACCCCAAACACTTTGAGGTTTGATCTGGATTATGACCCCCAAACACTTCGAGGTTGGATCTGGATTATGACTCCAAACACTTTGAGGTTGGATCTGGATTATGACCCCAAACACTTCGAGGTTGGATCTGGATTATGACCCCAAGCACCTTGAGATTGGATTTTTTTTGCTCGCCAGCTGTTTACCTCTGACGACGTCCCTAGCGACTAGGAGCTGAAGTTTGCGTGTTAATCTGTTTTTTCCCAGGCAGCCGTGTGCACAGTGGTCTCTCGCCGCACATGCAGATAACGTCGCCTTCGGAGGTACTCATATTTTTTTCCGTTCATGAGTAATTGACGTTTCAAGCCGGGCCTCGCTGCTCAGACCAGGGGTGGTTGCCGCAGAGAGAAATCATAAATAAAAATCCCAACTGGTGCAGCCTGAATTTAAACCCACAACCTCTCTGTCTCTAGGCCGGCGTCTTGCCCTGCGACCAACCAGTCCCCCGGATGTAGATTATAAACCTGGACGCTCAGAGGTTGGATTTTGATTATTACCCCAAGCACTTTAAGGTTTATCCGTCATTGGATTATCCGTCACAATGTAAACTTCATGATTAACGTAGATATACTGTATTTTTAACTTCTTTATGGCTGTCTAATTCCACCAATTGATATAATCACTTTATTTTTTAAAAAATCTGTCTGTCTGTCTGTCTGTCTGTCTGTCTGTCTGTCTGTCTGTCTGTCTGTCTGTCTGTCTGTCGTCGGTCGGTCGGTCGGTCGGTCTGTCTGTCTGTCTTTTATCTTTCATTCTTTCTTTACTTTTTTCGTTACTTTGTTCTTTACTTTCTCTCTTTATTTCTACACGAGACTCCTGTTTTGCTTGAGAAAGATGCAGATTCCAGCAGCGACAAGGCAACAAACATCGAGTTCAGGGGAAATCATTTAAGTGGGGTATACACCACATCGTGACGAAATACATGGATAGATGTACAATGACCGGAATTCCTTTCATCAGAAATGCAGACAACATTTACGTCAAGATAGCCTGGTCTCTGTTTCTATTGTTTGCCATTGGTGCTATGGTGCTTCATTTACTTTGGTAAGTTAGGTCTTAGTTAGGGAAGCTACAGCTATACGTTATCATCGTCTGTTGTATTCCCGTTAGTTAAAAAAAAATTATAATTGTTTTATATATGTCCATCTTTACTGCAAATTGTTTGTTTATTATGCTACCGTATCGAACATACAATGTAAACCTTAGGTTAGGTTAGTTAAACTATTTTCGAGTATTTTATGTATTAAGTGTAGTTATTATGTGCCGAACATACCGCGTAAGCCTTAGGTTAGGTTAATTAAACTATTTTCGAATCTTTTGTTTATTAAGTGTAATTATTTTGTGTCAAATATACTGTGTAAGCCTTAGAGGCAATGCAGCAGGAGGTCAACGCCTGGGAGTCATGATCCAAGCGGGCCCACCTCCCCTAGAGTGTCAAGAAGCTAAAGGGCCGAAACACTTGATAGACGGGGACTTCTTCTGATGATCAGATTGCCTCCTGCTGCGAAGCTCTGTACAAAGAGTTTCCTACTACTATTATGTTACTGGTATTCCATACTAAGATCCATAAAGGACGTATACAATATATGTTGATGGTCATGATATAAACTACTTGAGAAATGCTGAAATTATGGTCTTAATTGCAGGAAGTAAAAATGATTAATTACAGAAAATTATTGATGTAATAATGATGGAAAGTAAAAGCAAAGGACATAATTAATGGTCGTAAGAAGGAAAATGATATCCCTTAACGTACAATTAAAGTAAAGGGGACAATATTACAGTAGGTCAATGAATTTAAATACCCGGAAACGATGTTAACTTCAGATGGTAAATGTACAGCAGATGTGAAGTGAAAGCTCAGGCAAAGGTTGCATTCGAATAAAGAAATGTTAGAGATATGCAACCAATTTTTGTCAATGGAAAGAAGAAAAATAGTTTCTAAATGTTATATGGTACTAGTCTACTTGACATATAGAAGTGAATCTTAAACAATCGACAGCAGAAAGGAAAATTATTGAAGTCCTTAGATATGTTGTTTTACAGATGAATATTGAGAATGTCTTCAGCGGCTACACAAAGTAACATACATCCTAGAATAGAGGAAACCAAACGCCACATGGGCCAGAACCGGGCCGCCAAACTAGTTTGACCGGCCCATGTGCTTGATTTGAAAATTACTTCACGCTCCATTCCCTGATATTAAAAAATTAATGAATACAAAGTCGCAGGAAAGCAAGAAATTAATTAATTGACAGGCATTTAGAAAACATGCCACACATTGCTGTTAGTCAAATACAACCAAAGATGGACAACCTTGTTGGTGAGGTTCACCCACAACCCTCTCATTAAACCCGTAGTCTATCTATATATACATTACTATTGAATTCTCTTCCACTCTCATTTTCTATCTCGCCCCTCTCACTTTCATTCCACTCTTTTCTGTCTTCCACTCTCCTTCACTAACAATATTTTTACATCACAATCGCTTGTGAATGCAAATTAGGTAATTTATATAACGGCTTCATTAGGTGGATGGTATCTGACCCTCGGTGTCGTCATAGTCTCCAGATCTGGCCCTCAGAAAATAAAAGGTTGCACACCCCTGTTCTATAAGAAATAAAAAGAGAGATGAAGTGTATTACCAACGTCGGGAGGAAATCATCATTTTGCGGTCCTCTAATAAGAAAGGAACAGCCTCAATATTTTGTGAGAACTGGAAAAAATTGATGGAAGAAGCGACACAGAAAGTACACAAGATACCAGCTAATTTAAGAATATCTTGGTAGGAGTAGAGAAGAGACTTGAAAGACAACTGTAGAGACAGAAAGTTGTGGAGAGAGATGATAACCGTCTCTGGTAGGCGATTTTGATAAATAACAATATAACGTAAACATATGAAACAACTAGACATGAACTATTTCTATCTTGCACTGTCCATGTAACCCGTCCGGGTTCGATCCCAGAAGTGACGGCTTTTGTTCCAAATGACAAGGCTCAGGTGTTTACCCAGCCTCTATAAATGGGTACCAGAGCTTTCTCTGGGGAGTAAAGTCGGCCTGAAGTGATATCGACCACGAACCCCCCAAAAATGCCGAGGCCGTGGAAAAATATGGTCAATAACATCCATTTCCTCTGAGCCTAACAAAACAGGGATGGGAACTTTTACTTACTGTAGATATAGACAGCCTTGCATTTAGCCAAATCGTTCCTTCAAGCGGAAACACCGATAATTGGTAAAATGCTATAGAAAGGGTACAGTGCATAGATAAACAGTTTAAGATGGCAATGGAGTGTGTGCATAGAAAGATGAAAAAATTTGTGTAGTAGTTAAATAAAGCTAAAAGAGAAACTTGTCAAACCTAATTTCAATATTAAATGACATGAAGTAGTACTGAAACAGGCCAGCAAAAGTAAGCAGCTTGACACAACAATGATGTCACCATGAAATGTATTTGTAGTATCAAACTTGGTTCATATTTCATGTATGAAAAAACTATCACGGTATGTGAAGTGTGGTATATGAGATAAAGGTATGTTACAAGAAATGAAATATTGCGGTAAGTGAAGTGAGGTATGTGAGATAAAGGTATGCTACAAGAAATTAAATATTGCGGTAAGTGAAGTGAGGTATGTGAGATAAAGGTATGCTACAAGAAATGAAATATTGCGGTAAGTGAAGTGTGGTATGTGAGATAAAGGTATGCTACAAGAAATGAAATATTGCGGTAAGTGAAGTGTGGTATGTGAGATAAAGATATGCTACAAGAAATGAAATATTGCGGTAAGTGAAGTTTGGTATGTGAGATAAAGGTATGCTATAAGAAATGAAATATTGCGGTAAGTGAAGTGAGGTATGTGAGATAAAGGTATGCTACAAAAAATGAAATATTGCGGTAAGTGAAGTTTGGTATGTGAGATAAAGGTATGCTATAAGAAATGAAATATTGCGGTAAGTGAAGTTTGGTATGTGAGATAAAGGTATGCTACAAGAAATGAAATATTGCGGTAAGTGAAGTGAGGTATCTGAGATAAAGGTATGCTACAAGAAATGAAATATTGCGGTAAGTGAAGTGAGGTGCGTGAGAAAATAAAGTGTTGTGAACTATGATCTGATGACATAACTCATCAACAGAACAATGGATTCAGACTTAAGCATTGACCTTGATTAGTTTCGATTCACCCTGAATGGGCATCCGCTTGGATCGCCCAACCTACAATGGCAGCGATCATCTACTCTCTATTGTTGACACATATAAAGTGACAAGGAAAGCCAGAAGAATAACGCATTTTTTAAGCTATAATCGGTTAGTTATCTGTGTTGGAACAAGCAGGAAATCGGGCATGGAACCGAGGGAAAGACGATTCATGGCAAATAGACCCTCGTGGTGGGCACAGGAAATAGAGTTAGCCTGAATATAAATGAGACGTACGTTGAAGTTATGGCAGTCTTGCCAAAAACTGACTCCTTGCGTTCATCGTCGAATGACGGATTAGTAATTTCCTGCAGTTGACAGTAGAGGCTAAGAGAGAGCGATGGATTCGGTTCATGATGGAGGTGGCAGCGGAGAGCACTCTAATTTTGGGGTCCCTCTCTTCACACATAAAGGTAACAACATGCCTTAGAGTTAACACTAACATCATGGACAGTGAGGGCAGAATGCTGCTCCCAGATGACCAAAAAAAGAGAGGGCCTTCCTGGAGAGGTACCTTACACAAACAAATCATGGCGATATATATTTTTAGTAGATGGTTAGGAACACACTTTCAGTGTCATTGGAACAAGAATTCCCTAAGGACCGAATCAGTTTTGAGGAGATAGTTCGCACGATCAAGAATGCCTGCCACTGACAGCGCCTCAGGGCGGGATGGTATAAGATACAGTCCGTTCATTGCGGTACTTGCTTGTTCTGTACTTAGAATAGGGCTCGGCTCAGGTATGCTCAGGTCCAGTTCTGTGATAAGAAACGTAAAGTGTCACTTGCATCACGAATTGGGCGAGAACACGGGCAGGCGCCTCATGAGCGAAAAATTATGGATTGCATAGGCAGAAGAGTCCATAAAGAGAGAATTTGATCTGAATAACGGTAAGGCTAGCACGGATTTGGTTGAATGACAAAATAAGACGGGGAAAATAAGGTTAACCTTAACATGAGATAATCATTCAGCTCGGCAGAGACTAGGCATACAGAACGACGAAGTAATAATACAAATCTATTGAAAAAAAACTGTAATCGCCTCAAGATCCTGAGGGTCTGTATCCCGCGGAGGTGTACCGGTTGGTGTTTTGTGGCATACCAAAATGACAGTGACTAGGGAATCTGGCAATTGTAGCATTGAGATGTCCAGCATGAGAACGGATATAGCAGCATAACATGGTTGGTGATACAGAACGGAAATCTCACAATCTTGGTTATGGACTCGCAGAATATGCTACGGAAGATTGACGGACTAGTCATGCAGACAGGAAGGAGTGGATGCAGCTACTGGATGACTCCGAGTGAGGGCATTAACCTGTATGTACTGCCCAGGACATCTTAATGTGCACCGCAATGAAAGATCCGATAAGCTTACTGGTAGCTCGGAAACTAAATATTGTTTAAGTCTCTACAAAGAAGACATCGTCAAGTTTGTTCTTCATTTCTTAAGAGAAGGCGAGGAGAATGGGTGGAACAAGGATGCGTTTATTAAAATAAAAAAAAACTTCTTTAATCAAGAGGGAAAAAAGATGTCTGGTCGATACGAAGAACTTAGTGGCAAAAGATTTATATGTAATAAACAGCCTTCAGGAATAGTCAGTTTGCATACGCTTCGAGAAATGCTGGAACGTTCGGTGGGGCGGATAAGAGTATGCCCTGACTACAATGAAACTGATCTCATGAATAGAATAGAAGATAGAATAGAATAGAATATAAAAAATATAAATAAAATAGAATAGAAGATATAATAGAAGAAATAATAGAATAGAATTAACGCTTACAACTTTTGTAGACCGGATACTGTGCGAATAGGATTTTTAAAAAAGAAAACTCATGTGTTAAAAAGTCTTTGATAATTTTAAATAATCGACACATTTCACTTACGGAAGACATATTTTCTCGCTTCCCCTCAATATTTCATTCATTCATTGGGTGTCGTCTCCACATCGAAGGTTGGCTAACAACAAGCACCATTCATTCATTGGGTGCCGTCTCCACATCGAAGGTTGGCTATCAACGAGCACCATTCATTCATTGGGTGCCGTCTCCACATCGAAGGTTGGCTACCAACGAGTACCATTCATTCATTGTGTGTCGTCATTAAATCGAAGGTTGGCTACCAACGATTACCATTCATTCATTGTGTGTCGTCTCCACATCGAAGGTTGGCTACCAACGAGTACCATTCATTCATTGGGTGTCGTCTCCACATCGAAGGTTGGCTACCAACGAGTACCATTCATTCATTGTGTGTCGTCTCCACATCGAAGGTTGGCTACCAACGAGTACCATTCATTCATTGGGTGCCGACATCACTTCGAAGGTTGGCTACCAACGAGTACCATTCATTCATTGGGTGCCGTCATCACATCGAAGGTTGGCTACCAACGAGTACCATTCATTCATTGGGTGTCGTCTCCACATCGAAGGTTGGCTACCAACGAGTACCATTCATTCATTGGGTGCCGGCAACACTTCGAAGGTTGGCTACCAACGAGTACCATTCATTCATTGGGTGTCGTCTCCACATCGAAGGTTGGCTACCAACGAGTACCATTCATTCATTGGGTGCCGACAACACTTCGAAGGTTGGCTACCAACGAGTACCATTCATTCATTGTGTGTCGTCTCCACATCGAAGGTTGGCTACCAACGAGTACCATTCATTCATTGTGTGTCGTCTCCACATCGAAGGTTGGCTACCAACGAGTACCATTCATTCATTGGGTGCCGACATCACTTCGAAGGTTGGCCACCAACGAGCACCATTCATTCATTGGGTGTCGTCTCCACATCGAAGGTTGGCTACCAACGAGCACCATTCATTCATTGGGTGCCGGCATCACTTCGAAGGTTGGCTACCAACGAGCACCATTCATTCATTGGGTGTCGTCTCCACATCGAAGGTTGGCTACCAACGAGTACCATTCATTCATTGGGTGTCGTCTCCACATCGAAGGCTGGCTACCAACGAGCACCATTCATTCATTGGGTGTCGTCATCACATCGAAGGTTGGCTGGTTGGCTACCAACGAGTACCATTCATTCATTGGGTGTCGTCATCACATCGAAGGTTGGCTACCACGAGCACCATTCATTCATTGGGTGCCGTCATCACATCGAAGGTTGGCTACCAACGAGCACCATTCATTCACTGGGTGCCGGCATCACTTCGAAGGTTGGCTACCAACGAGCACCATTCATTCATTGGGTGTCGTCTCCACATCGAAGGTTGGCTACCAACGAGTACCATTCATTCATTGGGTGCCGGCATCACTTCGAAGGTTGGCTACCATGGAGTTCCATTAATTCATTTGGTGCCATCGCCACATCGAAGATTGGCTACCATGGAACGCCATTAATTCATTTGGTGCCGTCTCCACATCGAAGGTTGGCTACCATGGAGTTCCATTAATTCATTTGGTGCCGTCTCCACATCGAAGGTTGGCTACCATGGAGTTCCATTAATTCATTTGGTGCCATCGCCACATCGAAGATTGGCTACCATGGAACGCCATTAATTCATTTGGTGCCGTCTCCACATCGAATGTTGGCTACCATGGAGTGCCATTTTGTCCTGTCGCTTATCTTGATGGTGCATGTTGTCATAGGTTCGCTTGTCCACCTTTTGATGCTATCAGTCCACTTTAGTCTTGATCTGCTTCTGCCTTGTTTACCTTGTATCTTCCCTTCGGAGATGACTTTTCGAAGTTTATTATGTCACTTCACATGTCCAAACAATTTCAGTTGTCTTTTCCTCTCAATAAACATATCGAAATATGTTTTCTTGAAACTATGATCAATCACACATAAACTCCTTACCCATTCTCTTATCTATTCTCTAGCCTATTCTCTTACCCATTCTCTTACCATTTCTCTTACCCATTCTCTTATCCATGTGAGAAACTCGACTCACGGAATACTTTACTTACAAAGGAAGATACATTGAGGATCACACTATAAGAAGAGGCACTAATGGCGAGATACAATACGAGTCCTGTGCAAAGTCGGATGCTTAATAGGAAACATTTGTGAGCTTCTGCCATATGTGTCGTCTAGGACTTGAAGGTATTTCTGCCATATGTGTCGTCTAGGACTTGAAGGTATTTTTGCCATATGTGTCGTCTAGGACTTGAAGGTATTTCTGCCATATGTGTCGTCTAGAACTTGAAGGTATTTCTGCCATATGTGTCGTCTAGAACTTGAAGGTATTTCTGCCATATGTGTCGTCTAGAACTTGAAGGTATTTCTGCCATATGTGTCGTCTAGGACTTGAAGGTATTTCTGCCATATGTGTCGTCTAGAACTTGAAGGTATTTCTGCCATATGTGTCGTCTAGGACTTGAAGGTATTTCTGCCATATGTGTCGTCTAGAACTTGAAGGGACAATGAATGGATAGATTTTTACGAATTTTATTGTACTTGTAACAGGTTGACCTCCTCATTTTTTGAATATAACACTCATTCCAAAGTGGACTACACATTCAACTCTCTGCCCTTTCCTGCAATTACCATATGTAACGTGAACCCAATTCGTATGTCTAAGGTACGTAATGTAATCATCAACATCACCATCATCACCATGACTATCATCATCACTATCACTACCATTATCATCATCATTAATGACTTCTTTATCATTAATGCGACTTTTCATGACGTGCATGTCGTTATCTGTCATGCTCTTCTAGTTATGACTTTCATGATATCTCTAGTGTTTCATATGCATGAAGAAAAGTAAAGAGCCTCGTCACACCAAGTGGCATAAAGGGAATATGGAGTTAGTGACTATAATTTGTACAGACCTTCGGCACATGATTTGTGGAGTAATGTGATCGGTCGCTTTACTTTCCCAGAAAAAAAAAAAAATCCGGTACTCATTTAAGGCTGGGTGAACCTGGAAGCCGTCGATCAGAATCGAACCAGACCTCTTGTCCTTTGTAGTCAAGTTCACTAACCACTGAGCTATGGCTGCTCGTTTCACAGGCATGCCGGGATATAAATCTGTCTTGCTCTTGTGTTTATGACTTCTCATGACATCTCTAGCGCTTTACGTGCATGCCGGGATATAAATCTGTCTTGTTCTTGTGTTTGTGACTTCTCATGACATCTCTAGCGCTTTACGTGCATGCCGTGATATAAATCTGTCTTGTTCTTGTGTTTGTGACTTCTCATGACATCTCTAGCGCTTTACGTGCATGCCGGGATATAAATCTGTCTTGCTCTTGTGTTTATGACTTCTCATGACATCTCTAGCGCTTTACGTGCATGCCGGGATATAAATCTGTCTTGCTCTTGTGTTTGTGACTTCTCATGACATCTCTAGCGTTTTACGTGCATGCCGGGATATAAATCTGTCTTGTTCTTGTGTTTGTGACTTCTCATGACATCTCTAGCGTTTTACGTGCATGCCGGGATATAAATCTGTCTTGCTCTTGTGTTTGTGACTTCTCATGACATCTCTAGCGTTTTACGTGCATGCCGGGATATAAATCTGTCTTGCTCTTGTGTTTATGACTTCTCATGACATCTCTAGCGTTTCACAGGCATGCCGGGATATAAATCTGTCTTGCTCTTGTGTTTATGACTTCTCATGACATCTCTAGCGTTTCACAGGCATGCCGTGATATAAATCTGTCTTGCTCTTGTGTTTGTGACTTCTCATGACATCTCTAGCGTTTTACGTGCATGCCGGGATATAAATCTGTCTTGCTCTTGTGTTTGTGACTTCTCATGACATCTCTAGCGTTTCACAGGCATGCCGGGATATAAATCTGTCTTGCTCTTGTGTTTGTGACTTCTCATGACATCTCTAGCGTTTCACAGGCATGCCGTGATATAAATCTGTCTTGCTCTTGTGTTTGTGACTTCTCATGACATCTCTAGCGTTTTACGTGCATGCCGGGATATAAATCTGTCTTGCTCTTGTGTTTCTGACTTCTCATGACATCTCTAGCGCTTTACGTGCAT
The DNA here is from genome assembly GCA_032433765.1 of Megaustenia siamemsis. Taxonomy (NCBI): domain Eukaryota; kingdom Metazoa; phylum Mollusca; class Gastropoda; order Stylommatophora; family Ariophantidae; genus Megaustenia; species Megaustenia siamemsis. Next base: position 95,299,422 of record JAVIAB010000139.1, on the reverse strand, counting down.
GCCGCGATATAAATCTGTCTTGCTCTTGTGTTTGTGACTTCTCATGACATCTCTAGCGTTTTACGTGCATGCCGGGATATAAATCTGTCTTGCTCTTGTGTTTGTGACTTCTCATGACATCTCTAGCGCTTTACGTGCATGCCGGGATATAAATCTGTCTTGCTCTTGTGTTTATGACTTCTCATGACATCTCTAGCGCTTTACGTGCATGCCGTGATATAAATCTGTCTTGCTCTTGTGTTTATGACTTCTCATGACATCTCTAGCGCTTTACGTGCATGCCGTGATATAAATCTGTCTTGCTCTTGTGTTTGTGACTTCTCATGACATCTCTAGCGCTTTACGTGCATGCCGGGATATAAATCTGTCTTGTTCTTGTGTTTATGACTTCTCATGACATCTCTAGCGTTTTACGTGCATGCCGTGATATAAATCTGTCTTGCTCTTGTGTTTATGACTTCTCATGACATCTCTAGCGTTTTACGTGCATGCCGGGATATAAATCTGTCTTGCTCTTGTGTTTATGACTTCTCATGACATCTCTAGCGTTTTACGTGCATGCCGTGATATAAATCTGTCTTGCTCTTGTGTTTATGACTTCTCATGACATCTCTAGCGTTTTACGTGCATGCCGTGATATAAATCTGTCTTGCTCTTGTGTTTGTGACTTCTCATGACATCTCTAGCGCTTTACGTGCATGCCGGATATAAATCTGTCTTGTTCTTGTGTTTGTGACTTCTCATGACATCTCTAGCGCTTTACGTGCATGCCGTGATATAAATCTGTCTTGTTCTTGTGTTTGTGACTTCTCATGACATCTCTAGCGCTTTACGTGCATGCCGGGATATAAATCTGTCTTGTTCTTGTGTTTGTGACTTCTCATGACATCTCTAGCGTTTTACGTGCATGCCGGGATATAAATCTGTCTTGCTCTTGTGTTTGTGACTTCTCATGACATCTCTAGCGTTTTACGTGCATGCCGTGATATAAATCTGTCTTGCTCTTGTGTTTGTGACTTCTCATGACATCTCTAGCGTTTTACGTGCATGCCGTGATATAAATCTGTCTTGCTCTTGTGTTTATGACTTCTCATGACATCTCTAGCGTTTTACGTGCATGCCGGGATATAAATCTGTCTTGCTCTTGTGTTTATGACTTCTCATGACATCTCTAGCGTTTTACGTGCATGCCGTGATATAAATCTGTCTTGCTCTTGTGTTTATGACTTCTCATGACATCTCTAGCGTTTCACGGCATGCCGTGATATAAATCTGTCTTGCTCTTGTGTTTATGACTTCTCATGACATCTCTAGCGTTTTACGTGCATGCCGTGATATAAATCTGTCTTGCTCTTGTGTTTGTGACTTCTCATGACATCTCTAGCGTTTTACGTGCATGCCGTGATATAAATCTGTCTTGCTCTTGTGTTTATGACTTCTCATGACATCTCTAGCGCTTTACGTGCATGCCGTGACAAAAATGTGGCTTGCTCTTTGACAGCTTTCGTTGCCAGGCGTTTCCTTGCCTTTCTGCATGAGTATTAGGCCAGCGAATTGTACTGGTCGCCATTTGTTGCTATAACCAATAATGGAGTGCTATTTCTATTTCCAATGTACGTGTTTATTTATCTAATTGAGATGTTTGTGAGGGTTTCACTGCAAGTGTTTATACACTTGCAGTTAAGTGTTTATGAGGGTTTCCTGTACACGTGTTTACGTACAAAGAGATGTTTGTGAGGGTTTCCTGTACACGTGCTTACGTACAAAGAGATGTTTGTGAGGGTTTCCTATACACGTATTGACGTACAAAGAGATGTTTGTGAGAGTTTCCTATACACGTATTGACGTACAAAGAGATGTTTGTGAGAGTTTCCTATACACGTATTGACGTACAAAGAGATGTTTGTGAGAGTTTCCTATACACGTATTGACGTACAAAGAGATGTTTGTGAAGGTTTCCTCCTGGTTTAGGCGGGATCATCCCTCTTATAGTATAGAAGCGTAAGAACTGAAACAGTTTCTCAAGCAATGTCTTTTTGAGATCAGACTATCTCCTTTTACGAAGCTCTAATATTAGTTTCTCTGATTGCAATACGCTGTAGGGTCTATGTTACTATGTGCCAAGTTAAGATGACATTTCTCAACTAGAGTCAGAGACAGAATCTATCATCATTGTAGATGTGAATTCACTCTGCCAAATCTCTAGTATGAGAATGAAAACTAAAGTAGATCCTGCTGCCCTGAAGTAGATTATAAAAAACATTAAATGAAACCTATCGTGACATATTCTTAGTAAAGTCAACGTCACCCCGAAGTCAATGGTTTAGCTGGCTGGCTAAACTATCTATCTATCTATTGGCCTTTCGAGCTGTAGCCGGCCCATAGGGCGTAGACCAAGATACTCCTTCGTCTGAATTTCTGTTCTAGAAGTTTTCAATTCTTTTAAAGATATTTTATCAAATCTCGGCATTTGTCTCTGTTCTGTGCAAGCAGCTCTATCTCATTGAGTTAGCCGATTCCTGCTGCTCTTACCTCTCTCATCAATGTTATTCTCATTGTTTCTCTGGGTCTTCCTCTTTTTCTCTTACCTGTTGTTTCCACATGAGGGCTTGCTTTGCTATTCGGTTATTATCTCTTCTCAATTAATGTCCAACATATGCCCATCGTCTTTTCTTTATTACTGAAGATATTAGTGGTTGATTGTCAATTTCTCTAATTTCCTTGTTTGTTTTGAATTTATTCCACGCTATGCCAAGTATTTTCCTTAGACATTTATTGTCGAATGTGTTCAACTTCAACTGGCTAAACTACCTGGGGGAAATAGTAGCGGAGAGTCTCCCTTCAACAATACACGCTGCTGATGGAAGAAAGAGCAGAAGATAAATCTAGTCTTCTTATTCAGCGATTAGCTATTGCTGTGCAGTTAGACATTTAGACCAGCTTGGGTCACGAAGAAGACGATGAGTTTGAGGTCATCACCGGTTCCCCATAGCTTGTCATGTAGGGTTGTTTCCGTGACCATATTTATGTTCTTAGTGTGTTTAGAGTTCTGCAGTCCTGTAGTATATGCTCTGGAGTTTGTTTGGCTGCTCGCAGTCACATGTTGTGCAGTCCTGTAGTACATGCTCTGGAGTTTGTTTGGCTGCTCCGCAGTCACATGTTGTGCAGTCCTGTAGTATATGCTCTGGAGTTTGTTTGGCTGCTCGCAGTCACATGTTGTGCAGTCCTGTAGTACATGCTCTGGAGTTTGTTTGGCTGCTCGCAGTCACATGTTGCAAAAGTAACCGAGTCATATCTTGTGTAGATGTGCTCTGAGGCCACAATGACCTCTTCTGAGTCTAAATATCTTGGTCTGCTCATGTCTGCTAAGTTTCTTTAGTCTGTCATGTTCTGCCTCATATTTTCCGTGCAATTCCCTCCATTCTGTTTTCTTAGTTTGCTTCAGGATTGTTTTTTCTTTCTTTGAGGCTCAAGAGTTGGTTGGACTGTTGGAGGTTTCTATCTGCTTTTGTGGGTACATCTGCTTTCTCATTTCCAGGGATGTCACATTGTGCTGGTATCTACTGCATGACTAGTTCTGTTTTTTTTATCTCTAGATCCTGTCAACATGTCTTCGAAGGCAAGAACCGGAACAGCCTGGTATCGGGCTCAGGGCACCACTGGGACCTAAGGTGTACTGATTGTAGGCTGTCAAGAAATTATAACAGTCAAAGAGAGTAGTTCTAAAAATGTGATAGTTATGCTTCCAGGTGTGGTAGATAAAAAATGCGAACAGGAGATGTGACCAACAATGTAATTATTGACGGTGACGACCAACAGTCTGACAGTCTTGTTGAGGAACGCCCTGTTGCTAGATAGCGTAAATATAGGTCCAAACTAAGACTGGGAACTGGAAAAATAAGGTGACTATGAGGGCAAGTTACTAATGATAAATAAATCATTGGATATATATATATATATATATATATATATATATATATATATATATAATGTAGATATACTAGATGTTTTAGCACATATGTGCTGGACAAGAGATCAAACAAGATCAATGTGAGACTCAAACAAGCAACAAATATATCTACTCAAGAAAGGAAAAGAGCGGACAAGGAGATATATGTTTCACCTTGACAAAGTAAACACGTGCAACTCTTTCTATGTGCAGTTCAGTCTCAGTAAGTGACAGGTTGATAATAATCGGGTTGAAGAATAAAAACTGAGTTTTAGTACTTTTAGTATTACAAGTACATGCATAAACAACGGCAGTAAATGTTGAGGAAACCGAAGATATTATAGCACATTACAGTAAACCATAGAAAGAAAAGGGAGTCGCGCTAGCTCATTGGTTAGTGAACTAGACTACAAAGGACTAGAGGTCGGGTTCGATCCTGACCAATGGCTTCCAGGTTCACCCAGCCTTAAATGGGTACCGGATTTTTTCTGGGAAAGTAAAGCGACACGGGCGTAATACCGACCACACCACCCCAAAAATGATGTGCCGAAGGTCTATAAAAAATATGGTCACTAAAACCATATTCCCTATGCGCCACATGGCGTGACGGGGGCTCTTTACTTTTTAGAAAGAAATGATGGAAGAAATATTTTATTATCACTGTCGATTTCCAAGCGTGAAGTGACACGGAAAGAATAGAAGAACAGAAGAAGGTTAGAGGGCTATTAAGCATAAAAACAACAGAGGGGACAATCTTGAAGAGTTTTGGAAAGAGAACAAAAACTTCATATGTCAACTTTTTATTTAAACAACATCAAACGAGAATTATGTACTTGGACCTCTCCAGATGGTAACACAAGCAATCAAGTAGACTTCATCCTGGTTCGGCAAAGGTGGAGATCTATGGTGACCTCAACCAAAACAATATCTAGTGCTCAACATTGCGACTCTGATACTGAATGAATAAGGAAAGAAAAGAGTGACAAAAATTGCTCAAAATAAGGACTAACACGTGAGTGACCCATTTATACGATTTGACACAAATGCTCTACCATAGAACTATGACATCGAAGTACAAAAACAAATGTGACTTGTTGATGGAAGTCCACGAATACATGTCACCCGGCGAGCTGGTCACATATGCAAAGTAATATTCATATCTAGTCAGCCAGAACTATCACTTCAATAAACATGCCAAAGAAGCAGAACAATATCTCAGATGAAACATTGGCTCTGATAGAATAAAGAAAATGCTGAAGCAAGTGAAACAAAAAGCGATGACTCCAGAAAATATACAAGAGCAATTAAAATAGAAATAAGGGAAAACAAAAAAGATATGTCCATCGACAAAACAAAAGTCAACCCAGAATCATCAGCAACAGTGAAGAACTTGAAATCGTAACATCCATAAATATCTGGAATTGTAATAGCCAACAATGGAAACTGCCAGAAATAAAAAGAAGACTAGAAAAAGCAATATATAAATATTCAAAAATACCATGACGATCATTGTACAATACAAACATAGCAGTGAAAACAAACCTACAGAGGTCATGTGTCTTCCCGATTGCAACTTATATGTATATATAGCTTAAACCTCACACTAGTTGGAGGGTTTTCCGGTTTTATTTTCTTTCTGCCCACGTGCCATTGTAAATCTATAGTTGGCTACTAACAGACCATAGCCATTTATCATCTTGGTCTGCCCCATTGCATAAAATCAAAGAGTTCTTTAACTCTACAACAAAAGATGTGAGAGATCTGGCTGGAGACAAAGATTCATTGAGAATGGTTGTGGTGAGGTCAACTTTCTACAATGGATAAGCAACTTGATAATGACTCAGTAAACGGCTGTAAAGGTGCACAATCGATGTCTCCAACATTGGCGGATGGTATAACAGACTTTAACGTTGATTAAATTCGTGCCCATCTTACGAAACCACAAACATACATATATTAATGTTGAGAGACATTCACACATACAGAAGGACAACTAAACACAATAGAAGCACATACGTTCACTTTATCTAGAAACATATAAATTAATATTTCCACAGGCACACACGGAGATTAACACTTTCTTAAAATAACTACATAGTCCATCGCTATCTATAGAAGTAAGCCTGAAGACTGAAAGGGAAACTTAAAAACATCCTTTCTAACGTGACGCTATCAGCTATTGGAACTGTCACAGCCATCCATAGTTTATAAGGCCCACGGGCTGAAAGGAATCACAAAAGTTTGTGGCGCAGGCCCTAGTAAAACTATAGATGGCTGTGAAGAGCTAAAGACGGCTGACGTCATTCTACCCACAAACCACCCTGCACGAAAAGCTGGAAACTTCACACTCGTCATCATCGAGTGCCTTCTCCGCAACGAAGGTTGGCTACCATGGAGCGCCATTCTGCTCTGTCTCTTGCTTTGATGGTCATCATCATCATCGAGTGCCGTCTCCGCAACGAAGGTTGGCTACCATGGAGCGCCATTCTGCTCTGTCTCTTGCTTTGATAGTGCAGGTTGTCATAGGCTGATTTGTCCATCTTTTGATGTTACTCGTCCATGTTAGTCTTGGTCTGCCTCTGCCTCTTTTACCTTGTATTTTCCCCTCCAGGATTACTTTTAGTAAGCTGTTGTGTCTTTTAACATGGCCCAAAATCGCATTTGTCTTGTTTGAATTGTGCTTAGTAGTTCTCTTTTCATTTTTAGTTGTTTTAAGACTTCATCGTTTGTTTTCTTTTCCTTCCATCCAATTCTACATATTCTTCTATATATCCACATTTCAAAGGCTTCGATTCTCTGTTCTGTTTTCTTGTCTAATGTCCATGTTTCTGCACCATATAGGAATATTGAGAAGATGTAACATTTTGCCATTCTTAGTTTTAGCCCTGGTGTTATTTGTTTTGATGTTAGTATGTCCTTCATGACATTAAAATTACTTTTTGCCATTCCTATTCTTTTGTTTATTTCAGTTGTACATTTTCCATCACTGGTTATAGTATGTCCAAGGTAGTTGTAGCTCTGAACTGTCTCCAGGTCTATTCCTTCTATTTTGATATCCACTTGTGGGTTTTGAGCATCTTCTTTGTTTATGATCATAGTTTTAGTCTTTTTGATATTCATATCTAGTCCATATTTTTTGCTTGTCATGTTTATTTCATTAAGTAATTGTTGTAGATCTTTAGGATTTTCTGCTAGTAGTACAGTATCGTCAGCATATCTTAGGTTATTGATTATCTTTCCATTAATTTGTAGGCCTGGCATCTCTATGATGTTTTTAAAGATTTGCTCAGTGTATAGATTGAACAAGCTTGGTGATAGGATCAATCCCTGTCTTACTCCTCTTTTTATATCATTGGGTGTAGAGTTCTCTTTGTTATATTTTATTATTGCTGTTTGCTCCGTGTATAGATTACATATTAATCGTATGTCCATGTCATCTAGATGTATCTCTTTTAGGCATTCTATAAGTTGTTTGTGGTGTACTCTATCAAAAGCTTTGGTGTAACCTATGAAGCAGGCATACATTGGTTTGTTTACTTCTGTGTATTTTTCGATTAATGTTCTCATGCAGAATATGGCTTCTTTTGTCCCTCTATTTTTCCTAAATCCAAATTGCTGCTCATCTAATTCAGTATTGATTTTATTCTGAATCCTTCCTTGTATAACTTTTAGCAAGATTTTTGTAACATGGCTCATTAGGCTTATTGTTCTAAAGTCATTGCATTCAACTGCACCATTCTTTTTAGGCAATGCAATGAAAGTTGATGTTTTTATTTCAAATGGTATGTATCCTGTATGGTGTCGTTGCATATGTCTGTAATCACTTCAATGCCAGAATCTTCTATGTGCCTATATCACCTCTATCTGTATGCTGTCAGCTTCTGCTGCTTTTCCCTTTTTCCTTGTTTTTATAGCTTTTTCCACCTCAGATTTTAAGATTTTTTTAGCCTGATGTACATTTTATAACTAGTTTCTTGTCCCTTTGATCATGAAATAGTTCTGTTATATATTCCTGCCATCTATCTATAATATCCTTATTGTCTGTTACCATTTTTCCTTTTTTGTCTGCAATGCATCCACCTTCTGTGGCTTTTTTATTTTTATTAATCATTCTCTTTATTTCTGTGTGCATTCCTCTTAAGTCTTGTTTGCTTTCCATAGCTTCTATTTCTTTACATTTTTGGCTGAGCCAGTCTTCTTTTGACTTTTGCATATTTTGCATATTTCATTATCTATTTTATTGTGCTCTTTGCTTGTCTCCTTTCTTCCATTTTTTCTAAGATTGTGTTAATTATCCATTTTTGTTTTTTGTTCTATTCTCTTTTGGGTAAGATGTCGCAGGTTTCTTGTATGCTTTTCTTTATGCATTGCCATTTGGTTGTTACTTTTTCATCAGGATTTTCTCTTCTGTATTGTTCAATTCCTTCTTCTAACAGCTTCTGGTATGTGTTCTTTACTTGTATTGTATAAGTGTCTTTAATATCTTTTTGATTTAAAGCTGTTATATCTAGTGGATTTGTTGATGAATTAGACTTTTGCTTGTTTCTCTTTAGTTTGATTTTCATTTTTATCATTACAGGATTTTGATCTGAATTAATATCTGCTCCTGGGTAGGTTTTGGCTTTCTTTACGCTGTTACGGAACCTTTCTTTTATCATTATGTAATCTATTTGATTCCTCTTCTTATCTCCAGGGCTTTTCCATGTGTATAGTTTCCTTTTCTCTTGCTAAAAGTAGGTGTTAGATATTATCAGCCTGTTTTCTTCACAGAATTGTATTAATCTTTCTCCTCAGTCATTTCTTTTTCCTAAACCATGATTTCCTATAAAGGTCTTATATCTACCTTTTTCTACTTTAGCGTTCATGTCACCCATTACAATCAAGATGTCTGCAGATTTCACTTGCTTTATAACTTTATTTAGGTCTTCATAGTATGCCTCTATTTGTTCATCTGTGTAGTCTTGAGTAGGTGCATATGTCTGTATTATTGCTATGTCGAATGGTTTTGCTTTCAACTTGAGTAGTATAATCCTATCACTGTATGTCCAGTGGTTACTTATATATTTTTGTAGCTCTCTTTTTATCAGTATTCCTACCCCCCTTTGATGTTCTGTTGTGTTTCCTGAGTATATAAATGTATATTTTTCGTCCTCTATGTACCCACATTCTTTCCATCTTGTCTCTGATATGCCTAAAATATCTATATTTATTCTTTCTGCTTCTTGAATCAGATTTTCCAATTTCCCTTCTTGATATAGAGTCCTAACATTCCAAGTACTTATTGTAAGATCTATCCTCCGACATAAGTTCGAATTTCTCCGACTCTCCATGGCTTCCTGTGGACTAGTTCGTGATGAGGCTCCAATCTCTTTCACGGTGGTCTGCCATATTCGCCTTTCGTGTTCTGAATATGCCTCATGTGTACCACACACTTTGCTGTTTTCGCTTTCTGTGCCGTTTATCATTTCTGATTCATCCGCCCCATCCACCGTCACAGACTTTTCACATATGGGTTGAACATACCCGGTTTACCGGCGACATTCACGCTAGTTGAGAGTATTCAGGTGTTTCCATTTCAGTCCTCAGGCGTAGATCTTTAGATGGCGATGCATAGTCTGTTCAACCCTTCATAGACACTTATCTACTGACACTTCTGCGTCCACAGAAAAACGAGACTCCAAACAATGTGAGAGAACTAATTGACATCACGATACCAAACACAGTGGACATGATAGATCAACTAGGGCTTCTCGTCATATCGGGCAAAACTGACAGGTTTTTTGTTTGTTTGCTTCGTCTCTGTACAAACTGATATTCATCCACCGCCGGTCTCTCAAATATTGTTGAGCGCGGAATTGTTTTGATTAATTTCTGGTTAGAAATACGGTTTGGTTCCTGTTCTTTTAGAAGAAACTAAGAACAAATGAAAATATGTACGTGTCAATTAGTTTCTTATTAGGAATAAAAAAAAAAAATAAAACTGTACTGTCACTTAGTTCCTTATAAAAAAAAAAAAAACAGAAGAAAAGAAGAAATTAAAGATTGCATATGTTTGTAAATTTCGTATTAATTTTAAAAAATGTAAAGCAGTAGTTATTGCTTGTTTCTTTTCTCCTTAAAGATGTTAAAGAATACATTGCAAGACTGTAAATATTGGCTGTTATCTTGTAATGAGTGACATAGTAGATATGGTTAAAGTTAAATTTTGGTTTATTTGTAGATGAGAATGACACAAGAATAATTTTACAGCAAAATGTGCGGGTAATTTGTTTTTATTTGTATTTATATATAAAACAAATATTTTACAATTATAAACAAATCATTACTGTAATCGGACACAATTTCTTCTATCTTCATCATCAGGTAGTAGAAAAAGATTTCCACAGCGAGAAAGCGCTAGAGCTAGCCTTTTCACAAAACATTCAGGAAAAAAACAACAAATTAGGACATTTTATAAAGAAAAATAATCAAAGTTGTGTTCAGTCTATTTAAAGATGTAACCAGATTTGTTGAAGAGTGAGTAGCAATAGTTCATACTAGTTCATCCACTAGTAGTGACAATAAATGAGAACGAAGCGCTAGTCTCATGAACACCATGGAAGGGTATCCTTTACACGGATCTTGGTGATATACAAGGACAACCTTTACACGGAGTTTAGTGATATACTGGGATAACTTTAACTTGGATGTTGGTGATATACTGGGACAACTTTAACATGGATGTTGGTGATATAATGGGACAAGGAAGGTTAACATCGATGTTGGTGAAATAGGGCCTACTGGGAAAACTTTAACACTGATGTTGGTGATATAATGGGACAACTTTAACACTGATGTTGGTGATATACTGGGACAACTTTAACATGGATATTGGTGATACACTGGGACAAGGAAGGTTAACATGGATGTTGGTGATATACTGGGACAACTTTAACACTGATGTTGGTGGTATACTGGGACAACTTTAACACTGATGTTGGTGATATACTAAGACAACGTTAACATGGATGTTGGTGATATACTGGGACAACTTTAACATGGATGCTGGTGATATACTGGGACAACTTTAACATGAATGCTGGTGATATACTGGGACAACTTTAACACTGATGTTGGTGATATACTAGGACAACGTTAACATGGATGTTGGTGATATACTAGGACAACGTTAACATGGATGTTGATGATACACTGGGACAAGGAAGGTTAACATAGATATTGGTGATATACTGGGACAACTTTAACACTGATGTTGGTGATATACAAGGACAACCTTTACACGGATCTTGGTGATATACAAGGACAACCTTTACACGGATCTTGCTGATATACAAGGACAACATTTACACGGATCTTGCTGATATACAAGGACAACCTTTACACGGAGTTTAGTGATATACTGGGAAAACTTTAACATGAATGTTGGTGATATACTGGGACAACTTTAACATGGATGCTGGTGATACACTGGGACAAGGAAGGTTAACATGGATGTTGGTGATATACTGGGACAACTTTAACAATGATGTTGGTGATATACAAGGTTAACCTTTACACGGATCTTGGTGATATACAAGGACAACCTTTACACGGAGTTTAGTGATATACTGGGACAACTTTAACATGAATGTTGGTGATATACTGGGACAACTTTAACATGGATGTTGGTGATATACTGGGACAAGGAAGGTTAACATGGATGTTGGTGATATACTAGGGCAACTTTAACATGGATGTTGGTGATATACTAGGGCAACGTTAACATGGATGTTGGTGATATACTATGACAACTTTAACATGAATGTTGGTGATATACTAGGGCAACGTTAACATGGATGTTGGTGGTATACTAGAACAACGTTAACATGGATGTTGGTGATATACTAGGACAACTTTAACATGGATGTTGGTGATATACTAGGACAACTTTAACATGGATGTTGGTGATATACTGGGACAACGTTAACATGGATGTTGGTGATATACTAGGACAACGTTAAAATGGATGTTGGTGATATACTAGGACAACTTTAACATGGATGTTTGTGATATACTAGGACAACTTTAACATGATGTTGGTGATATATTAGGACAACTTTAACATGGATGTTGGTGATATACTGGGACAACGTTCACATGGATGTTAGTGATATAATAGGACAAAGTTGACATGGATGTTGGTGACATACTAGGACAACTTTAACATGGATGTTGGTGATATACCGGCACAACGTTAACATGGATGTTGGTGATATACTGGGACAACGTTCACATGGATGTTAGTGATATAATAGGACAAAGTTGACATGGATGTTGGTGACATACTAGGACAACTTTAACATGGATGTTGGTGATATACCGGCACAACGTTAACATGGATGTTGGTGATATACTGGGACAACTAAACATGGCTGTTAATGATATAGTAGGACAAAGTTAACATGGATGTTGGTGATATACTGGGACAACTTCAACATGGAAGTTGATGATATACTAGGACAACTTTGACATTGATGTTGGTGATATACTAGGACAAAGTTAACATGGATGTTGGTGATATACTAGGACAACAAAACATGGATGTTAGTGATATAGTAGGACACAGTTAACATGGATGTTGGTGATATACTGGGGAAACTTTAACATGGATGTTGGTCATATAGTAGGGCAAAGTTAACATGGATTTTGGTGATATACTGGGGCAACTTTAACATGGATGTTGGTGATATACTGGGACAACGTTAACATGGATGTTGGTGATATACTGGGACAACGTTAACATGGATGTTGGTGATATACTGGGACAACTTTAACACTGATGATGGTGATATACAAGGACAACCTTTACACGGAGTTTAGTGATATACTTGGACAATTTTAACATGGATGTTGGTGATATACTGAGACAACTTTAACATGGATGTTGGTGATATACTAGGACAACGTTAGCATGAATGTTGGTGATATACTAGGACTAGGAAGGTTAACATGGATGTTGGTGATATACTAGGACAACTTTAACATGGATGTTGGTGATATACTAAGACAACTTATTGATTATTGTTATTGATTATTGAAGAATATGGACATTTACCTTTTACGCCATGAGACGTGGAGATAACCTCTATATTTTACACCATAGACACATTACTTGCGTGCTTGTTTAAAAATACAGCAGCGAATGACGAGTTTACTATCTACAGACTAAGCGAATTTATACCGGAAGCGAAACGGGTATTTAAAAAATGTTTATTTGAGGGGAAGAATGTTTGGAGTATTTGGTATAACCAGTGATTATTCAGTATTTACTCAAAGCTCAAAGTTGAACACATAGCACTAATGGGTTTGCTGTAAGTACTAGATGACTTTCTTCATTAAAATGAACCAATAAATATGATCTACATCGCAAACAATATATATCCTCTGCTTATAGAAACCTTGTCGTTAATGATGAGAAATAAAAATTTGATGGCTGAATGTGTGGGTTTGTCCATGTTCCATATTTCTAAATAGGACTCAGTGTCGTTGCAACTTGAGGTTGGAGAGCATCCAGACAAACTCTAGAGTCTATCCTTCTGGACTGCAACACTCTAAACACGATACGAACACAGGCCCACAGGAACAAGACTGGATGACAATTTAGAGTGAACCGATGAAGATTTCGAACTTCATGTCCTTGACGCATGCTGGAACAAATGTTTATATGCATAGCAATGGCTAATCTTTGAGGAAGTTTCGTTAGAGATCGCGTTAGGCACGCACACAGAACACATACACACAGGCACACACACAGAACACATACACACAACCAGTATTCTGCTCATTTATCTTTTACAAACATCAGAAGGGAACCATGTAGGCAGAACTGGGGAGATGAGGCAAATCTTGACAAGCGAAAAAATAAGTTATTGAAAAGGACATTTAAAAAAACGAGAAAAGTGTAAAAGATAACTTAATATATCGACTCAGTTGAAGACAACTGAACTGATATGCGACCAATTATAAAGACAAACGGATGCACATGAGTGCAAAGGTCAACAGTCAAAGTCTTGGTGACGTACAGTTTGTGTGTGAATTATGATATGAACTAGACATGTTTGTTTCAGCGGCCATATCTCAGGAGACTCATCAAGTCTTCTAGATCAAATGTTCTACACTACCATGCGTGAGATGAAAAATCGAAAGAAAAGGAACAAAGTATGTATTAAGTTGTTATAGTATATTTGTTGTACCACGTATGTATTAAGTTGTTATAGTATATTTGTTGTACCACGTATGTATTAAGTTGTTATAGTATATTTGTTGTACCACGTATGTATTAAGTTGTTATAGTATATTTGTTGTACCACGTATGTATTAAGTTGTTATAGTATATTTGTTGTACCACGTATGTATTAAGTTGTTATAGTATATTTGTTGTACCACGTATGTATTAAGTTGTTATAGTATATTTGTTGTACCACGTATGTATTAAGTTGTTATAGTATATTTGTTGTACCACGTATGTATTAAGTTGTTATAGTATATTTGTTGTACCACGTATGTATTAAGTTGTTATAGTATATTTGTTGTACCACGTATGTATTAAGTTGTTATAGTATATTTGTCAGTGGTTCCCAAAATGTGCGCCGCGCCAAACTTTGACATGGCGTCGCTCCGAGGGTATTGTCGCGTGTCTACTCAGTGGTCAGAAATCAGACAATGACAACATCCACATCAACTTCAAATTTGTTAGTATATGAACAAGATTTTTGTTTGCACTAATAATTAAAAGTTGTTCTTTGTTTTTAAAGATGATATACTTTTTTTTTAATTACAGACATTTTTTTTTATTTTTTAAGTAGCTGAAACGACTGTGTGACTGTGAATATGCCATTTGTAAACATATATATGCTATAGGTTTTTTGTTGCTATTGCTAAATTAAATAACTTTTTTTTGTATCTTTAGTGTTATTGAATTTCATTTATGTGCCTAAAGTTCTAACATGCCAACAAATAAATACAAGAATCACAGTCTACGTGACTCTGCGATTGTAATTGCCATGAGGCCAATACTGGTATATGGACAGCAGGAAGGGAGCGGCGGGTGTCAGCAGTTTGGCAACCACTTTTTTAAGCTGTAAACGTTCTATAAATAGCAATGCACAAATGCAATCATGTCTTTACAGTGAAGGTAGTCATAATTGTGCTTTGCTTCATAAAATTATGGCATATTCCAAATGAAATATAACCTAAATATAATATATAAACAGTTTTAACTAAATGTTCTTGATTTATGACCATGACATTCATGTCTTTATTATATTTAATTGTACCCAATGAGAACATCAGTGAAAAGATTGGAATTAAACCGTGCCTGGAACATACCTTATATATACAAGCAGAAATTAAACGACAGTGTGAGAATGAAACAAGATCAAATACCAGCAAAAACTTTCTGTATCAAATCATCAGGAAAGAGAGCAAGAGGAGATCAAGAAATAGATGGATAGACGCAATAGATGACAAATGCAAGAACCAAAACATTTCTATGTTAACAACGCCCAAATATGCATAAGAACGATAGTCTTGCAATTCTAAAAGAGAGGAGACCAGAAGAACAAACAATACATCTACAGACACCAGGTTAGATTGTACGTTCTTCCTGTGATAATACATCTACAGACACCAGGTTAGATTGTATGTTCCTCCTGTGATAATACATCTACAGACACCAGGTTAGATTGTATGTTCCTCCTGTGATAATACATCTACAGACACCAGGTTAGATTGTACGTTCCTCCTGTGATAATTCATCTACAGACACCAGGTTAGATTGTACGTTCCTCCTGTGATAATACATCTACAGACACCAGGTTAGATTGTATGTTCCTCCTGTGATAATACATCTACAGACACCAGGTTAGATTGTATGTTCCTCCTGTGATAATACATCTACACGCACCAGGTTAGATTGTACGTTCCTCCTGTGATAATACATCTACAGACACCAGGTTAGATTCTACCGCTCCTCCTGTGATAATACATCTACAGAAACCAGGTTATATTGTACGTTCCTCCTGTGATAATTCATCTACAGACACCAGGTTAGATTCTTTGTTCCTCCTGTGATAATTCATCTACAGACACCAGGTTAGATTCTTCGTTCCTCCTGTGATAATACATCTACAGACACCAGGTTAGATTCTACCGTTCCTCCTGTGATAATACATCTACAGACACCAGGTTAGATTCTACCGTTCCTCCTGTGATAATACATCTACAGACACCAGGTTAGATTTTACGTTCCTCCTGTGATAATACATCTACAGGCACCAGGTTAGATTCTTCGTTCCTCCTGTGATAATACATCTACAGACACCAGGTTAGATTGTACGTTCCTCCTGTGATAATTCATCTACAGACACCAGGTTAGATTGTACGTTCCTCCTGTGATAATACATCTACAGACACCAGGTTAGATTGTACGTTCCTCCTGTGATAATTCATCTACAGACACCTGGTTAGATTGTACGTTCCTCCTGTGATAATACATCTACAGACACCAGGTTAGATTGTACGTTCCTCCTGTGATAATACATCTACAGACACCAGGTTAGATTGTACGTTACTCCTGCTATGCTTCATTCAAGACAAAAACAGATAGATTAAAGAAAAGAATAATGAACAAAACGTTGAATGTATTCATCGATTCAGCGCTTTGTAACCAGACAAGAAAGTTAACAACTACCATCATTACTATAACGTGGCCACAACAGGCTCAATAGCTCAGTAGTTAGTAAAATGGACTACGAAAAGATGAGAGGTCGGGTTCGATCCTGACCGACGGTTTCCAGGTTCACCCAGCATTGAATAAGTACAGGATTTCTTCATGGAAAGTAACTCAGCGCGGGCGCAATACCGATCATATTACCCTAAAAAATAATGTGTCGAAGGTCTGTACAAAATGTGCGCACTAACACAATATTTCCTACATGGAAGCTGGCTGGCTCTTTACTAGCCTTGTTATTAGTACCAAACCTACAACATATAATGCTTGATTGAGTTGCTCACAATCGCTGCGACCTAATCTGCCAGACAGCCATGTGTAGAATTTCAAAGGGGCAATCATCTAACCCCACGTCAGTCTCAACAAGAAAATGAGACCTTCAGCCAGGTCTGATATACTGGCTATCTTAGAGCTGTTGAGACCCTTGTCACGTATTTACGCCTTTAAAATGAACATTGTATCAACACACGAAGCTTATACTTTCACTTGCCATAACCTGTCTCTGTGAACTTTGTTGCAATCTGCGTATCGTGTCCCTGCAGTTTATTTATTATTGTTACACGTTTCTTACGTAAATGAAATATGCCATTGTCTTTGATCTATGTTTCTGATATTGCAAATCTCCTTACTTGACGTACACAAGTAACAACGGTTTCTCCTATATTTCTTCATCTGTCAAGTTCACTTTGTCGCGTCCTAATTTCTATCCACTGGTCTTTGTTTTTATTAATGCCAAGGTAATGGAACTGTAAGAAGTGGAAATAATGGCAGTAGATGGAAGTTCTGTAGCATATAAAGGCGTAGAGGAGTGTTTTATGACATTTCACAGATCGAGATAGATCTCAGTATTTGGAAATGAGAAGCCTGTGTTCATTCTTGCTGTAGGTACCTTCCAGAACTGAATGAGCTTGAGACCCGTTCACATCACCACCAGGTCGACCGGAGAACTTCGCGCTGGAACGTTCGAAGTGAAAAGTCAATCTTGAACTGAATCATGTTTATTTAGTGCTGGGAACAGAAACTGAATATATAAAAGAAAAGGTTCCGCCCACGTCATACTAGGCGTGTGGTGGATTATGGTGTTAGTGACCATCCTTTTCTATGGCCACGACACATGTATGGGTGATATAGTCGTTATCACGCCAGGCCGCCTTTAGTTCTCAGAAAAATCTCTGGTACCTATTTTTAGAGGCTGGGCGAACCACGGAGCCTCATTATCGTTATGCCGCATCCTCATCCTCATTCTATTTGTTTTTGTTCTCTCTTATCTCGACAGACCGAAGAGGAAGATTTCATTCAGAGTTCTGTACTTGAAGGTGCTATGGTCAAGAAGGACAACACATCTTTATTTTATATGGTCCAGAAAGAGTTCAAAACTATGCTTGCATCAATTGATGAGTAAGTGTGTATAACATATGTCTTTATGGCAATATAATTATCATAAAAATATGTGATAAAGGGGGGTAATAGTGGTAACAGGTTATGTGATGGTTATAGTAACACTCTAGTATTAGGTTTAACTGGTAATGTGATGGTTATAGTAGCAGTTTAGTATTAGTGGTAACAGGTTATGTGATGGTTATAGTAGCAGTCTAGTATTAGTGGTAATATTAGTAGCACGAGAATTGAGATTAGTAGCTGCTCTATGTTTATTTACTATACAGCACGTGTGCTAAATTTAATTACGTTATTTTAATGCTTATATCATATCCACTGATAAATTACATACAATATGTAGATGCTTAAAATATGGTACAGAAATATTAAACTTGATTGATTGCTATAAATAAATTATGCTTTGAGGTGACGTATCATATAACCAATGTTGAAAGTTCCATGGACAGCTAAAAAGACCAATGAGGAAGTTCTCAAAGAGGCCAACACAAAAAGGGAGCTCTTAAAAAAACATCAGAAAGAAGCAATCAACATTTTTCGGGCACATCATGAGAAGAGGAAAGTTGGAATACTTGGTTACAACTGGCAAAATAAAAGGAAAGAGAGATCGCGGACGACAAAGAGAGAAAATACTGGATAGCTTGGTGTCATGGCATGGAAAACGGTCAACAACAGAACTGATACGATGCACTGTAGATAGAAGATTGTGGAGGGACATGATCGCCTACGCCAACCGATATGGCACATGATGATGATCATATAACCACGTGGTACCAGCTACTCATGTTATGCGAGTATGTTAAGTGCGTGACGTTTCATCATAACCTATATGGTGTAATATTGTCCATCTATGTAAAATGTAACAGGTTATTTCGGTTTTAGAGTAAACAATTTCTTAGATTACTGGTCGCATATTGAAGTGTTTTCAAATTGTGTTCTCTGAAGGTTCAGCGGATACAACAATATTCATTTTATTGAGTTATTATCATTAAAATCCTTGTATTATTCTACTTTAAATTGTTCTCTGTCCGAGATTGCCAATGTTATGCAAACTGAAGAATGTTAGTTGGATGAGCAGGCGACTTTCTATCATGTCGTGACAAACGAAGACTAGGTCATCGCATCATCATTCAGAGGTTACAAGGGACTTGCAGTTGAAATATCGTCATAAATACCTAGTCAATGGGAGCTTCTCAATCTCAACAAAAAGAGCCCATTCCTACTATCCTTGCCTCTCATATCGGTGTTTTTCTTAGTGTCAACAAGAGTAGGTATTATATTTGAGTTCACTATCCTAAACTGTTTTTATGTTTAGGATTTCTGATTTCCATATTTTCTTATGTTTCTGATAGTTGTTTATGCATTTTCTTTCTGATTCTGAGTTTTCTTTTTAAAGATCTTTGCAACTTGTTGGGAATGAGTTTGTATTGTTTATTTGAACATTACCTGCCTCATATCAGGAAGACCTTATTAGAGAAATATTACACTATTTAAGTAGTTCTATTGATTGCTTAACTAACCAATGGAAGCACAGTTTGTGTAGATGAAACTTGCTGTTAATATGGGAATGTATGTTTAAGTGAACAGATTAACAAGATTAATCTCTGCGTTTGCTTGTGTAAAGGTAAGGTACGAGACTTGAACCGGCCACTTAGCAAGCGAGTTTTCACCCATTTGTGCTCGGTCGCCTATCCAGAAGCGTTCGCAGACTTCTGGATAGTGTCGCTTCAAGCATCTAAACTCACGATTACTTGTGTGCTTGACTGTGCACGTTTTGGACTGACATGTTATAACGTAACGCTGGCAAGTCTACAACTTGTCTAGTTTGACCAGATGAGACGCAGTGACCTTTATCTATGTGTTGATTTGACGAAGAATAGTGTTTGGCGACACGCGGCAGTCTATGTGATGTGTTATAGCTAACGATCACTGCATGTTACCATGCCGTACTTCTAAACGAAAAGCACATGTCGTATTAATGTCGGTGATAATTATCAAAATGTGAAACAAAAAATAGAATAATGATAATACAGTTGTATATAATGTTAACGTTTTGCTACTATTACCCCGTTTTTGATGTTGAATACAGACACAGCTTTTCGTTTCTATCCCAAGATGGCAATTTAGTTACAAGCTTGGATATTCTGCAGCACTAATAGATGAAGATGTCCTGAGTTAAGTTCATTCCACTTACTCTTAAAATCCATATTAAATGGGCGTGGTTTCGTTTTGTCACACCACACACAAAACGTAACATTTTTATCTAAAGTAACTATTTCTGTATGATATTTTGGTAGTTAATAATCGTAACAAAAAGATCAACGAGCATTTTCGGATGATGAATTATTCAATTTTAGCCACTAAAGCGTATTCATTCTAAGATACAGCTTTTCTAATCACTTTGAATGTAAAATAGAAGAAACATGCGTATTTTATGTTCCTGAATTATTCAAATGAAAATATCAACTAAAGTATAAGTGGCAAACGACTGTGAGGAAGCATGTTTTTGTGTCGTTGTAGTTATTGATTTGATCATTATCAATATCATTGTCGTAATCGTCATTCATTTAGCAACAGTATAATTACAGGGATACGAGAAAGGAGGTGGGACACCAGCTAGATGATATGCTCCTGATGTGCAACTACGACGGAATTAACTGTGATAGAGAGTGAGTGCTACTTGTGTGTTGATTGGATAAGAAGTTTATCATAATAGTGGCAATCTAGTTATCTTGAAGTGATAACGTTTTTTTTTGTTTTCAAACTATATAATGATGGGAAGCATTTTTTTTATAAAGAATAATATAGAGTTGTTATATTTTTATATGAACTTTTAGGAATTATGTAGAAGTTTTGTATTTCTGAAATTAATAATTATGAACAATTATAGACTTAATAGGTTGTGTAAATCATTAACTGATCTCACACTTACAATGGGGCATTTTCTGTCTCGTAACTTTGACAATTGCTGAGCTATCTTGACGTCAAACTCACAATTTCCGTTCAATTCTCGTTATTAAGAGCTCCTTTCTGAGGTCTCACCTATCTGTTCAACTTTCTGATGCCCCCCCCCCCCCCCCCAATCCCCAACTCGTGTCTATTATCTTTTTCCTGGCACGATGTCTTATAGAATGGTCTTTTCCTTGCCTTAAATTCCCTATTAGCTCCTACAAAATAACCCGATTCAAATACAGTTTCCCTATGAGCCGAACAAAATCATGTCACGTGTTCTGTAACCAGGATATCCGTTCCAGTGACTACACACTCCTCCCACAAACTGCGGCCACACAGCCCTCACCAATGCTCTATTCTATTCTATCCATGGAACCAGTTTCGTTGCAGTCAATTCGCTCCGTCGCACGTCACTACACAGGGAAGGGTACTCGCCTACAGACACCTCAATCTCTGACATCCATTTCGTGGAAAAAAACGAGGTAAACCCATTTATTTCATCCACTTTGGTTTGTTGTTCTCCCATTGATGTGGATAAACACCCCATTGATGTGGATAAACACCCCATTGCTGTCACTCTGCTTCAGGGCATATTTGAAGATGGCTAATAAGGCTAACAAAGTGCCCGCTGCTTTGAGAACGTCTACATGTTTGACCGACTGATTTGTCCAACAAGTCGTTGTACGGATATTTGTCTTCAGGAATTGTCGTTTTCTTCATAACGACACTCTCCTGTACATTCTCTCAGAAATCAAGAAGATGTTATGGTCGACTTTGATATAAAGCATCAAGATTGTATGAAATAAATGGTTTTGCAAGGTTTAATTTAATCTGTACAATATTTTCTTCTGTGCATTAAAATATATAGCTATCGAGACTACACACAAGTAGTAATAAATTAATTAACCTTGAAAGAATATTATTTATTCCTTAAAGGGAGAGACGTTTATGTAAAGTTTCTCTAAGAATAGTAATGCAAGCGTTAATTACATAAAGGAGAATGAGCAACGTTGATTATCGGGACTGTAATATTGTGTAGTGTTGATTGATTAATGCTTATTCATCCACATTGCATAGAAGTAACGTTATTTTTTTGTTAAAGAGAAAATAACGTTAATAGAATCGTAGAATGAGCGACGCACTTGAACAATTCTCTGAAAATGAAATTAATAGCATTGTAGTAAAGACATCCAGTATGTGGACGGGCCGAGATGGCCACATAATCGAAACAAGTTCAGGACTATTGACATTTTATCAACAATGTGTTTTCAAAATGATTCTTTGTGGTCTGGATTATTGTTCATGGAGACGGCTATGATCCGGTTGCATTCATCTGACCATGATGTCAACGTGGACTCGGCGCCAGCGCATGTTGCAGGCGACGACAGTTGATTGAAGTAGATTGGTGTCCGGCCCTAGATTGGATGTTCTATATGTATTCGACTGCATATTCGCAACCAGTTAGACTATGGTCGTATTGTGTGCATCAACGAAATGAATGCCTGACTCAATTTGTTAGGACAGCATTTCTTGTGTGACACTCATCGACCACCAAGTCCACTCGGATTCGGCGCAGGCGAATGAAGATCTTACTGCCGGTGACGACCGTTACAGCGACCCGAGAGTGTTCACCATGAGCTGCCCACGTTTTCTTAAAACGCAACACGCTCACTAGAACAGGATGGACTATCAGGGTGGACACCTTATTGATTTCTGAAATGGGGGTGGAGCAGATATAGAATTGTCTGGCTGCAGTGACGCCAGTCCGTTCTGAAGTCAATATCAAAGTTAAAGACACACTAGAAGGGGTACAGGATTGCCGCCATTACACAGACCCGAGAAGGAAAATGTGGTCCACACCCACCTCCATGGAAGAGAAACTATACGGGGCAACCGAATCACTTAAACAGACAACTGCCTTCATAAGTGAGTCCGGAATCCTAGTCTGAATGAGCCATGATCGCAGAAGAAGAAGACTAGAAGGGGTAGTATTAGAGTAAGTCTAATCTTAACTCCATTAAAATAACAAAAGTTGATTACAGTTTTGCTTATGACGTGTAATAAAAAAAACATATCTTTTTAAATATTTGCAGCTGTTTCACGCAAATGTCCAGCTTGGTTTATGGAAACTGTTATGTCCTGCAATGTAATAAATATGTCAGCGTTGAAAGTGGACTTGACAAAGGTTATCCTCAACATTACTATAGTTAACATCATTACTTTCTCATCATGCTCACCAAAATTATAATCACCATTATTGTCATCTTGATACCAATAAGCATTCTATATGGATCCCAGGCCGTAGCGATGATTCAGTGCGTCATAGGAAGTCCCCCAAGAGCGAGTTTGTTATGACCAACTAGTTATATTAAATTCTAGAATTGCAATAATATCTATTTATTGAATAAATATAATCGAATAATGAAGCTGACATGGTACTTCTGTTGTATCTTTTTTCTAGCAACCTCTCTTTTCTTGTCATATGTTTTCTCGCTTCTCATCTCCCATCTTTTTGTCACTTTATATCCAGAAGTGCCATTTCTGTCTGTCTCACATGCTGCCAGATATTTTTTACCATTGATGCTGAACTGTTTCATGTCCCGCAAGCCGTTATCTTGAAAATGAAATGCTAGTTTGCACATAGATTGCATGCCTATTGTCGGCTCGCTGCAATGTTTGCAAATCTTTCATTCCCCTTACGGATTACACGTCCCAGTCATCTCAATCGTTGTCGATTTATCATCTTGATAATTGTTATTATGTTTACAATTGCTACTACAATCAAAATATCACTCTCATTATAGTTATAACCAGCACAGATAACTTCCTAATTTGTATTTATATCATTGGTATCAAAAACACAATCACTATCGCAGTCATAATAACATTGTACACAGTAGCAGTATACAAGGGTCCATCTGGTTAGTATTTAGGCGTAAATTAACAAAGATATGTAATAGGCGCATTTCGCGCCTAATGTACACGAGAGACAGGAGTAGTTAACTATGCCCGTTCGTGTCGGGATGCTGACCTCTCGTGTCGGTGACCCTGGAAGTGACCTGTTTATGTCTGGTGTGCGCTGACTTTGGAGGTCTTGGTGTACTTGAGCGATAGTGATAGGTTAGTAGATTATACAACAACAATGAAAAACATTTAATTTAAAACAGAAGACGAAGATTTATTTTATTCTTTTATTATCTCAATAGGTGTATAACATACATTGATATTATATAGCATTACAAACATATTTAGTACACTGAGTAAATATATAGTACAGGGATAACATTTATTTATAGCTATGTAGTTGAGTGTCTGCTTAGCGTTGTACTATAAATGAAGTATAAGGGTGAAACTGTTAGAGATTGCTGGGTAGTCTAAACTGGTAGTGTAAATATGTTCCTCGGTGTTAGTGGTTCGCTCTCTCTCTCTCTCTCTCTCTCTTTCTCTCTCTCTCTCTCTTCTCTCTCTCTCTCTCTCTCTCTCTCTCTCTACTATTCCAGCCTAGATTTCCCTCCATTGAAACACTTACTCATTCTCTCCATTTATCCCTATCATCGCGCCTTCCTTCTCTCTCTCTCGCTCTCGCTTTCTCCCCTATCCTCTCTTAGACTTCTAACCTATCAGTCCACCCTCCGCCTCTCCCTTTAGCTCCCCCGCCCTCCCTCATATTTTTAGCGTCCCTCCTATTGTAACACTTGATTATTCTCACCATTAATACATAGCATCTCGCCTTCTTTCTCATAGGCTTCTCTCGCTCTCTCTCTCTCTCTCTCTCTCTCTCTCTCTCTCTCTCTCTATCTCGCTCTTCTAACCCCTACTAGACTTCTCTCCTACCATTCCACCTTTCTTCCTCTCTCTCTCTCTCTCTCTCTCTCTCTCTCTCTCTCTCTTTACCTCGCTCCTCATTACTAGTTTTTTGTTGATTTTTTGATCGAGTTTTATATGTAGGGGTGTAAAAAAATATGTTTGGGGTATGCCTTGAGGTTATATTTCAATTTTTTATCGATTTCAGGGGCGTAACCCTCAAAAATGGTAAGGGGGGTTACATTTTCAAAAGTGATTTTTAAGATAAATATTGGTGTGGGGATGTCTAAAATAAAGTTTTAGGTATGCCTACGTGCTAAATTTACGATTTTTATCAATTCCATGGGCGTAACCCTAAAAAATGGTAAGGGGTGTAACAATTTCAAAAGTGATTTTTAAGTAAATTTTTGGTGTGGGGATGTCTAAAATAAAGTTTTAGGTAAGCCTGCGTGCTAAATTAACGCTTTTTATCGATTCCATGGGCGTAACCCTCAAAAATGGTAAGGGGGGTTACATTTTCAAAAGTGATTTTTAAGTTAATTTTTGGTGTGGGGATGTCTAAAATAAAGTTTTAGGTAAGTCTACGTGCTAAATTTACGATTTTTATCGATTTCAGTGGCGTAACCCTAAAAAAATGGTAAGGGGGTAAAATCCTAAAAGTGGTTTTTAATGTAAATCTTTGTTATGGGGATGTCTAAAATAAAGTTTGGGGTATGCCTTGAGGTTAAATTTCATTTTTTTATCGATTTCAGGGGCGTAACCCTCAAAAATGGTAATGTTGGTTACAATTTCAAAAGTGATTTTTAAGTAAATTTTAGGTGTGGGGATGTCTAAAATAAAGTTTGGGGTATGCCTGCTTGCTAAATTAACGCTTTTTATCGATTCAATGGGCGTAACCCTCAAAAATGATAAGGGGGTAAAATCCTAAAAGTGGTTTTTAATGTAAATTTTTGCAATAGGGATGTCTAAAATAGAGTTTGGGGTATGCCTAGAGTGAAAATTTACGATTTTTACCGATTTCATGGGCGTATCCCTAAAAAATGATCAGGGGGTAAACTCATAAAATTGCCATCATACGTCAAAATCTTTTTAGTAACACATCCGGTATTGCCTCAGAGGTCAGTTCTATTTGGCTGCGTTACTTTCACACACAAGCTCAAATAACGCGACAGGATTAGACAAACCCTTGTTAGTTAACAACAGAAATGACTTTGAAACGTTTATCGATAGATTAAATGAAAGTGATATATTAAGTTATACAGACAAAAATAGGGAGACAATCAAATACACCTTGGAAGCCTTAGTCAGTACGAGTGTTTTTCAGCCTTTGCTTCCTAGGTTTCTGCCCTTGCCTCCTAGGTTTCTGACCTTGCCTCCTAGGTTTCTGTCTTTGCCTCTTAGGTTTCTGCCCTTGCCTCCTAGGTTTCTGCCCTTGCCTCCTAGGTTGCTGACCTTGCCTCATAGGTTTCTGCCCTTGCCTCTTAGGTTTCTGCCCTTGCCCACGACCTCTCGAACCATGCACTTAACAAACTACAAACTTAATAAACCACAAACTCACGAACAACGAACTTACCAAACCACGAACCACGGACTTATCGAACCCTCAACTCACGAACCGCGAACCACAACCCCACGAAACATGGACTTAACGAACCATCAACTAACGAACCACGAACCACAACCCCACGAACCACGGACTTAACGAACCCTCAACTCACGAACCGCGAACCACAACCCCTACGAACCATGGACTTAACGAACCATCAACTAACGAACCACGAACCACAACCCCACGAACCACGGACTTAACGAACCATCAACTAACGAACCACAACCCCACGAACAACGAACTTAACGAACCACGGACTTACCGAACCCTCAACTCACGAACCGCGAACCACAACCCCTACGAACCATGGACTTAACGAACCATCAACTAACGAACCACGAACCACAACCCCACGAACCACGGACTTAACGAACCATCAACTAACGAACCACAACCCCACGAACCACGGACTTAACGAACCACGGACTTACCGAACCACGAACCACGACCCCCTAGTTTTCTGTCCTTGCCTCTTAGGTTTCTGCCATTGCCTCCTAGATTTCTGTCCTTAATATAACTTCCTGCTCGTTGTATCCAACTATTTATAACTGTCATGGAACTCCTGGTATTGCAGCAGGGGTCAAAACGCGTTCAAGTAACCCGCCACTTCTATTATTTCCCTCACCATTGACCCGCTAGGTGGATTGTATCAGGGGCCGAATCGATTTAAAGTAACCCATGCATCTGACTCGACAGCACTTCAAGTTGAAAATGAGGTCAGTTATCACGATAACAGTAATCCTCTTCTCTGATTAGTTAATCCAGAGGTCAGTCATTTCGTTGATGGGTGTCCGATAGAAATCTTCTTCTCTGATTGGTTAACCTAGATATTAGTCGAGGGTGGAATAGTATCGTCCAAATTTTATTTACCAGATTATATTTAAACTAGTCGGATGTGAGACTTCGTGTTATAAGCGCGCTTGATACACGGACGTTTATTTTCATAGTACTGTTCAGTCTAGCGGTCTGTGTTCTAGTGGAATATTTTACGGTGTAAGTTGAATTTTTTTCTGTTTTTCTCTTAGCTCATAACGATGTGATAGGTTATCATTAAAGGAATTTCAGTTGTATTAATGGTGATGTGTATAAAGTACGTCTGTTAAGCCTTGTCGAGTGTATTATTCCTTCGTTTTTCATATGTTTATCTTATTGGTTCTTTAAAAAGTAGATATTTCAAGTCTTTTTGTAATTGATATTCAATGTTATGAATGTGTTACACTGGTGGTAAGGTAAAAATACGAATGAAGGCGGAACGCTAGGCGAGGTAAAGAGAGAGAGAGAGAGAGAGAGAGAGAGAGAGAGAGAGAGAGAGAGAGGAAGAAAGGTGGAATGGTAGGAGAGAAGTCTAGTAGGGGTTAGAAGAGCGAGATAGAGAGAGAGAGAGAGAGAGAGAGAGAGAGAGAGCGAGAGAAGCCTATGAGAAAGAAGGCGAGATGCTATGTATTAATGGTGAGAATAATCAAGTGTTACAATAGGAGGGACGCTAAAAATATGAGGGAGGGCGGGGGAGCTAAAGGGAGAGGCGGAGGGTGGACTGATAGGTTAGAAGTCTAAGAGAGGATAGGGGAGAAAGCGAGAGCGAGAGAGAGAGAAGGAAGGCGCGATGATAGGGATAAATGGAGAGAATGAGTAAGTGTTTCAATGGAGGGAAATCTAGGCTGGAATAGTAGAGAGAGAGAGAGAGAGAGAGAGAGAGAGAAAGGAGAGAGAGAAAGAGAGAAAGAGAGAGAGTGAGAGAGAGCGAACCACTAACACCGAGGAACATATTTACACTACCAGTTTAGACTACCCAGCAATCTCTAACAGTTTCACCCTTATACTTCAATTATGGTACAACGCTAAGCAGACACTCAACTACATAGCTATAAATAAATGTTATCCCTGTACTATATATTTACTCAGTGTACTAAATATGTTTGTAATGCTATATAATATCAATGTATGTTATACACCTATCGAGATAATAAAAGAATAAAATAAATCTTCGTCTTCTGTTTTAAATTAAATGTTTTTCATTGTTGTTGTATAATCTACTAACCTATCACTATCGCTCAAGTACACCAAGACCTCCAAAGTCAGCGCACACCAGACATAAACAGGTCACTTCCAGGGTCACCGACACGAGAGGTCAACATCCCGACACGAAAGGGCATAGTTAACTACTCCTGTCTCTCGTGTACATTAGGCGCGAAATGCGCCTATTATATATCTTTGTTAATTTGCGCCTAAATACTAAGCAGATTTTCGCCTCCACAATGCAAGACGAACTCGATCGCATTTCTTCCTGGTGTGGGGTTTCAGGTGCCTTGGTTAATCCTAATAAAGCATCAGTTTCATGGTTCTCCCTTAACAATCATATCGTTAATACGACCACACCGGTAGTACGAATGGGAGCTGATGAGGTGACCAGGGACAAGTTGATGACATACCTCGGAGTTAAGTTTGATCGCAGCCTGTGTTTTCGGGACCACGTTGACCATGTGATAACAAAATTCCGCAAAGGATTAGCCGCCTTGAAGGTCATGGCAGCTGCCAACATCGAGCAGAGGCTACTTACTCTTCTGTTCCAGGGATTAGTCCTCGCACCAATCGAGTATGCCCTGGCCATTCTTACTGTCAGTACGACTCAAATTGATAGGCTGGAGAAAATACAAAATGAAGCCATGCGCATTATCCTGGGATGTACGAGGGACACTCCCTGTGTGGCAATGAGGTATCTTCTTGACTTTCCAACCATGGATGACAGAATCAAGATCTGGAGAGCACGAGCATACCTGAAGATTAGTACAGATACAGAGCATCCATTGCACCACGTGCTCAACACAGAGAAAGGTACCAGGCTAAAAAGAGGCAAATCATGGGTGGGCCGAGCAGAAGATGTCATCAAACAGGTCTGTGGGCTTACCAATATCAGCGTTGGTGAGGAGTGGATACCGGTGCCTACGTCATTCAAGGGGACTTTCTCATGTATTGTCACACTCGACAGGAAAAGTAGGGAACAGAACCCAGTCGTGGTTAATGCTGAGGTCAACGGTCTCATCTGCGATAACACCGATGAGAAAGATGCAGTCATCTATACAGACGGATCTGTAAGACGACACGAAAAAAGTGCATGGGCATTTACAGCACGTTCGGCAGGCAGAATAGCCAAGGAAGACAGTGGTGCATACGCCATGACCACGAGTAGCATGACAATGGAGGTGATGGCAGTGACCAAGGCATTCAAATGGTTAGAGTCACAAGACTACATCCACGCATGTATACTGAGTGATTCGATGAGCATGATAAAAAAAGTGGAGGCGGGCTTTGTACGCATGCAATGGGTAGAGTCGTTGCAGAAATCCAAAATACGTAAGGTCACCTTTGTCTATGTCCCTGGACATGCGGGAGTACGGGGAAATGAGAGAGCGGACAGGTTGGCTAGCTGCGCTGTCGTTGAGGACGGGCAACCGATGGATCGGGCGGACGTCATCAATGCACTCCGAGATGTGGGAAGAGCACAGGACTTCGACAAACACAGATCAATGTCGCTTCTTCGGATGATGGAAATGGGAGTTAAGATGGGCACAGCCAGAAATGAGAAACTTGGTGGCCGTGTAAGAAGACTTATCAACCAACATAGAACTGGAGTCGTCAGTCGCTGGACACTGAGGGAATTGCTGAGGAGGGGATCTGAGCACCTATGGACATGTTCGGAGTGCAATGATGATGACCCGCAAATAACTCAATAACTCAATAACTAAGCAGATGGACCCTTGTATACTACTCACAGTTCTCCAGTCGTTATTGTTCACATAAACGTGGTTATTGCAATTTTGTTTTCGAGCTCTGTGTTCTGTTTTCAACTCTAGTCTTGTATTCTCCACCCTGCTGGAAGCATATTCTCTGCGTTCCAATTGTTGCCACTTATGTCAGTGGAAGAAGGGATATACTGTATTCGAACCATCTTGACTGCAAGACCGTGACAGCAGGTAACATCTTATCTTCTGTGTTTGGTCTTTGATTGTAGGACTTCAGTTTGTTCCAGAAGTGAGTCTCATGGGAGTCGGTACATTTATTATCCAAACGCCTTCTGACTCCTAACATAAATTCTCTTCTCTCTACTTGTCTCCTGACAGGAATTACTGCAAGTATTTCTTTCTTTCCATTATCTGTTTGACGACAGTGATTCTATTTGCACCACAGGTCTCACCATGGTCCTCCAGTTGGAGACCGACGAATATATCCACACGATCTCTGAAGGAAAAGGGGCTCAAATCGTGGTCCATGAGAGGAATACGATTCCCTTCCCTGAGAAAGATGGTATCGCACTAGCAGCGGGAACAAGTACCATGATCGGGATTCGGCAGGTCGGTGATTTGTAGAAAGGAAATGTGTAATCGTGTTTGTAATAGTCTGTAGACGAGGTTGAAATCTGGATTGATATCCTGTAGCTGATCTAGCTGCTTTTGATTGGCCATTTGTAGTAAAGTTAAGAGCAGAGCTTTTCTGAGCATGAATGCTTTCTAGTATGCTGTTACAATGTTAACGGTCTGGAGATAAATATTTTATGAACGTTTTGTTGGACGTTTTTGTAGCCATAACTACTGCAATTATAATATTATAATTATCAATTTGCACTTCAAGAAAAGAAAACATTACTGGCAACATGGAAGAAAGGGCTTTTGAAGAAACTGAGAAATTACGGAGTAAATGGCAGGATGTACAAGTGGGTCAAAGCATACCTGCATAACAGGAGAGCCATAGTGCAACTTGATGGTCTTAAAAGTAAGAAGGTCTTACTGTGCCAGGGCGTACCACAGGGAGGGATACTATCTCCAACACTTTTTCTAGTCTACATCAATTACATAGTTACTGAACTACCACATGATATCAAAGTGGCAATGTATGCAGATGACTTGGTAATGTGGTGCACAGAGTGGTATGCAACAGTGGCCTCCAAATTGCTACAAAGAGCTATGAATGTACTGAATTCATGGACAAATAGATGGTGTATCAGCATCTATGCAGACAAATGCAATACTACACTTTTCACTCTCTCCCCAAAACAAAAAGCAGGTGCCATCTACATAAACAATGAGCATGTGAAAGAAGACATACAAGCTACGTATCTCGGAGTTCCATTTGACAACAAACTATCTTGGAAACAGCAGATAAATAAGGCAACCCAAGAAACAAGGAGGAAGTTGGCTATTCTAAGAAAGCTGTGTGGAACCACATGGGGTGCGAGTGGGAAAATACTCAGTAAAGTTTACCAACAGAGCAGACGCCCACATTGAGATTATGGATCATCCGCATGGTGTTCAGCATCAAACACCACACTGCAAGAGCTGGATAAAGTACAAAACCAGGCACTTAGGGCCATCACAGGAGCAATGAAATCAACACCAATATTGGAGATGGAGAAATTATGGAGGATACCAGCACTGAGAGAACGGAGAGACACAAAGGTGCTGATACAGGATGAAAAATTTTCATGTATGCCAAGACATCCAATGAAGGACCGATTCCAAAATCTTGTATTGGGGCGACTTAAGAGAAGCAGTTTTATCCACCAAGCCAAGTGTATTAGTAGACAAACACCAGACATGCCAAGAGTTGTTAACCCCCTACTGCCCGTACTAGAACAGACTCCCTGGACAGAGGAATCAGGATTATCAATACAAATACGGACAGAAGTGAAAGGAATACTTGACAAAGACAAACAGAATAGTCTACAGCGAGAAACAATAACTCTGTTTCTTGGATGAAGAATACTCAACTGTGGATGCACGTGCACACAGATGGATCAGCACAAAAAGCAGTAAAGAATGGGGGAGCAGGTGCATACATAGAGTACCCAAATAACACTAGGGATATGAATAAAATAGCAACAGGAAAATATTGCCACAATTACAATCCAGAAATCCAAGCAGTAAAGATGGCAATAGAAAAACTGCTGAACAGTAATATTAGTCCATATCATGTAGTATTTTTGACAGATGCAAGATCAGTACTCCAGGCACTACAATCCAGAAAATTGCCACATCTGCAAACCTTATTTACTGAACTTTGTAAGCACCACAGGGTTGCCCTGCAGTGGATCCCATGGATACGCACTGTGGAATACCAGGAAACGAGAAAGCGAATCAATTGGTAAAGGAAGGTTCAACAGGCATACAACCAGATGCACCGGTTGCATACCATCATAAGAAACAGATAATCAAAACAATCAGAGGATCACAAGCCCCAAATCAGGATGCCTTTCATAATATGAATAGATATGAACACGTTATCATTATACCTCAAAACAGGACACAATCGACTCCACAGTCACGTGTATACAAAATTCAAGAGCGGCACCTCAACTACATGCATATGTGGACAGGCACCCCAGACAACTGAACATATACTTCAAGACTGCACTGTATATAGTAGATAGGAAAATCCAGTGGCACATAGATAAAACACTACAGAGAAAACTATATCGCCACTGCAAAAATTACAAAGGACAGTAAAATTTATACAGAAAACAACATTGCAGATATAGACAATACTTCAGGCGAACAATAGATAGATAGATCAATGTGTACTGTTGCCAAATTGTAAATGAAGATTAGTTACTTATGTTTTATAAATTACAATTTGTGTATGCCTGCTGTGCGGTTTCAGAAGTAACTAGCATTCATCTACCCCCCTTATATCGTTACTAAAGACAAAGATACATCACTCTTCTGATCTCATTTTTTCCATATCTACAGAAACAATTTTGACGGCAAATTTCTTATTATCAATGACTACGATCCTCACATATTCGACTGTATGAAGACAGAAAATATACCATGGGCCCTTTTATCATGAAGCCTTCTTTAGTACCTAAGCATTTTCACTTAAAATTAGTGAACTTGGAGAAGAGGGTAGACAATTGATTAGTAAACTTAACATTTGTACATGATCATTCTCTTGAAAAACATCAGAGGTCTAACACGATCTTTTCGTTTCATTGGATTTGTTGATGGATTCCGGTACACTTTTTAAAAGGAAAATAAAAGTCGCTGGCAGAGAGTATTTGATAATTAGTTTATATTATTATAATAACACTTGTTTTATGAGTAGTTTATAGCTCAGATGAAGGTAAATTGTGATTAGTTTTCAATAAGAAGAGGATGATATGCGATGTACAGTTGTAGTTGTAGCAATTGTAATAGTAGTAGTAGTAGTAGTAGTAGTAGTAGTAGAAGTAGTAGTAGTAGTAGAAGTAGTAGTAGTTGTAGCAATTGTAGTAGTAGTAGTAGTAGTAGTAGTAGTAGTAGTAGTAGAAGTAGTAGTAGTAGTAGTAGTAGTAGTAGTAGTAGTAGTAGTAGTAGTAGTAGTAGTAGTAGTAGTAGTAGTAGTAGTAGAAGTAGTAGTAGTAGTAGTGGTAGTAGAAGTAGTAGTAGAAGTAGTAGTAGTAGAAGTAGTAGTAGTAGTAGAAGTAGTAGTAGTAGTAGTAGTAGTAGTAGTAGTAGTAGTAGTAGAAGTAGTAGAAGTAGTAGTAGTAGTAGTAGTAGTAGTAGTAGAAGTAGTAGTAGAAGTAGTAGTAGTAGTAGTAGTAGTAGTAGTAGTAGTAGTAGAAGTAGTAGTAGTAGTAGTAGAAGTAGTAGTAGTAGTAGTAGTAGTAGTAGTAGTAGTAGTAGTAGTAGTAGTAGTAGTAGTAGTAGAAGTATCCTCCGTCAGTCATAGTTGACTATGGATTTTTCAGCATCCCTAGAAATGTTATTTTTTCTAAACTTTCCCTTCGCCGTGTATTTCACTATGAATCTGTCTGCTTCTTGTTTGAGGTGAACCTTTAGAGTGTGTTTCCAGAGATTGCGGTCTGCAGCTATGTCCTTTCAGGCTGCAGGGTTTATGTTCAGAGTTTTCATGTCGCGTTTACACACATCTACAAATCAAAGTTTTGGGCGCCCCCTAGTTCTTATACAATCAGCCAGTTGTCCGTAGAGTATATCTTTTGGTATGCGGCCATCTTTCATACGTGTACCAAGCCAGCGTAACCTACGTTGTTTGAGCAGCATGCATACATTCGGGAGGCCTGTGCAAGTCATGACCCCCACGTTTGTCACTTTATCCTTCCAGGTGATACCGAGAATACGGCGCAGACATTGCATATGGAATGCATTTAGCCTTATCTCATGCTTTACATAGGATGTCCAAGATTCGCTGCCATACAGGATGATATTAATTATGCAGGCATTGTACACTGCAGATTTTGTTTTAATTGTCAGTCTGCTGTTTTGGCAGACACGCCTAGAAAGACGGGCAAAGGTGGTAGCAGCTTTACCAATACGAGTGGCAATTTCTGTATCTAAAGATAGTCTGTCGCTGATGATGGACCCCAGGTAGTTAAACTGCCGCAGGATATCAAGTTTATAGTTGTCGATAGAGATTGAAGGTGTTGCTTCAACCTCCTGACCGAGTATGTTAGTTTTCTGCAAACTTATTGTTAGACCGAAGTCTCAGCAGGCATGCGCAAAGCGATGTACCATGCTCTGGAGTTCTTCCTGACTTTGTGTGACAAGTGCAGCGTCGTCAGCAAATAACAGATCTCTAATAGAGATATGTCTGACCTTAGACCTTGCCTTTAGTCTTGAGAGATTGAACAATCGACCATCAGATCTAGTATGCAGACAGACTCCTTCATTCGCATGTGAGAATGCATGTTTTAATAAAATAGCGAAGGAAGATTTCAAATAGAGTTGGAGCAAGAACGCATCCCTGTTTGACACCGCTGCGTATGCCGAAGGGTTGTGATGTGCTGCCGTCATATTGGGTGGTGCCCTTCATGTCCTTGTGAAACGATTTGACTAGCGACAGTAGAGTATGTGGGCAGCCTATTTTGGAAAGTATTTTGAAAAGATTGTCCCTGCTGACAAGATCAAAGGCCTTTGTAAGGTCGATAAAGGCGATGTAGAGAGGGAATAATAGAAGGAAAAGGTATGTGCTAGCACTCGGAAAAAAATGACAAATAAACAACAGAAAAAACAAAGAACAATATATGGTCCGAAGCAGGATCGAACCCGTACTCCATGGCACTGCGCCTTGCCACGAGAAGCCGAACGCTTGGTACACTGCCACTCAGCTAAGAAATTACTTTTCCGCCTGGGAAGGTTTTTTCTGCTCTCTAGAATTTTCTTCAAGTAGACGTAAGGAGAAAATCATGTCTGCAGTTGATCTTCCGGAACTAAAGCCGCATTGCGATTCAGGATATACGCATTCTACGAGTTTTTGTAGCCTTCCTAAGATGACCCTGGCGAAGATCTTGCCGACGATGCTGAGTAAGGAGATGCCTCTGTAGTTGTTGCAGTCGCTTCTATCTCCTTTATTTTTGTACAGTGTTAAATTCACGGAGTCTCTCATATCTTGAGGAATGGTTTTCTCTTTCCAACATTTATGTAGTACTTCAAGCAGGGGATATAACAATGCACTTTTGCAGAATTTGATCAGATCGGGAGAGATCCCATCTTGTCCTGGCGCTTTGCCGGTGGCCAAGCTATCTATGGCCTTGCTAAGTTCCTCTACGGTTGGTTCAATGTCTAACTCTTCCATAGGTGGGAGACATTGGATGGCGTCGAGTGTAACAGTGTTTTCATTTGAATAAAATGAAGAATAATGTTCCACCCATCTTTCCATCTGTTTGCCTCTGTCTGTTATTTTCTCCCCAGTGGATATCTTTAGTGGGACAATACTTTGTTGGTCCGAGGGCTTTCTTGATGCCATCATACATTACTTCTAGGTTCCCAGTTTGAGACGCTGTCTGGATGCTGTCGCTAAGCTGGAGCCAGTACTCATTTGCGCAGCGTCGAGTTGTCTGCTGGACTTTGTTTCTGGCCATCGTAATATCCTGCAGAGTATTTGCATTAGGTGCGCGCTTGTGATCTAAGAAGGCCGCGCGTTTAGCTTCGATTACAGGTGTCATAACATGGGAGTTGGCTTCAAACCAATCGTGAGAGTTAAATGTCATTTTTCCGAAGAAGCTAACCGCGTTGATGTAGATGACGTTGCGGAGATGTTCCCATTTTTCCACAGCGCTATTGTCGTGTTCATTAGTGATCAGTGACTTCTTGAGGATATGGTTGAACTGCTCGACCAATCCAGAATGTTTTAGCTTGCTAGTGTCTATGCGAGGTCTCTTCTTTGGCTGCTTGGCATAGTGGAACCTTCTAGGCAGTAGCTTGTGTTTGCAGCAGACTAGTGAATGATCCAAGTGGCAGTCTGCACTGTGGCATGACCGTGTGAGGATTACAGATTTGAGGGAAGGGTGTCTGACAAGTATCAAGTCCAGCTCGTGCCAGTGTTTCGATCGTGGATGTCTGACAAGTATCAAGTTCAACTGGTGCCAGTGTTTCGATCGTGGATGTCTGACAAGTATCTAGTCCAGCTGGTGCCAGTGTTTAGATCGTGGGTGTCTGACAAGTATCAAGTCCAGCTCGTGCCAGCGTTTCGATCGTGGGTGTCTGACAAGTATCAAGTCCAGCTGATGCCAGTGTTTAGATCGTGGGTGTCTGACAAGTATCAAGTCCAGCTGGTGCCAGTGTTTAGATCGTGGGTGTCTGACAAGTATCTAGTCTAGCTGGTTGTGGTAGGCACAAAACTCTAGAAGTCGTTGGCCGTTTTCATTTAATTTACTAACTACAAAGCGACCAAGGCAGGTTGGCCACGAACTGTGGTCTGCGCCAATTCTAGCATTGAAATCTCCCAGTAGAATAGTGTGATCTTGTCCTAGTATACTATCCATGACTTCTGTCAAATTTTCGTACAAATTGTCCTTGGTTTCAGATGAACAGCACAAGGTTGGAGTGCATACACTTATATAAGGGTAACTGGTCCTGCTGTTGTATTGAGGCAAAGTGTTAGTATCCGTTCTGATGCATTCTGACCGAGTGTGACCAGACCTTTCAGATATTTTTTTCACAGCAAATACCACACCGTGTTCTCTGATATCGTCGCCTGCTCTTTCCTTGCCAATAGAATACGTAGTCCGCCACGTTCAACATGCCTGATCCTGCCAAACGCGTCTCTTGAAGTCAGGCTTTATCCACCTGTAGTCTTTTCAGTTCATTATTGATTATGGCTGTCTTTCTGGCGTAGTTTATATCACGCAAATTGTCAGCTAGGCCAGTTTGCGTTGTGCGGACGTTCCAGCAACCCAAACGTAGGTTGAGTTTCTTAATTGTTGGTTTCACTTGTGTGGCAGGTGTGGATGGTATCCTGTCGGCACCAAAATGGCGATTCTGGAGTGTCCTTCCAGGGCGCGAGCTTGGGCAGAAAAAGAAAGAGACAAGTTGTTGCCCATGCAACATGTTTCTTCACTCCACGCAGCCGAGCGGTCCAAAGGTCTAGCAGGGCAAGAACAGTTTGGTGCCAACTGCGCCGCAGGAGTTGCCAAAGCAATGTTGAAATCAACACTGAACTGCCTTAGGGACTCCATCTCCGGATTTTTCCTCAGGGTTTACTCCCGAAGTCTATTCCATGAACGGGCACCCGCTAGACAGCGGGGGTTTATATTGGTTATTGGTTATGGAAGGCCTCGGTTCACAGCAAACGAATTAAAATCCATAATTGCTCAACCGCCCGTGCCAGTGGAATCATCCGAATTACTAACGCATCTCCCAAACAAAGAAAGGTAACTGTAGTCCCCATCGTAGCAGTCTCAGCACACGCCAAAAGACATAAGGCGAAACCGCGCAGAAAGTGAACACAGCCAACTGTTCCCTGTCATACGATATCATCATTCATCGTAAACAAGCGGGATATCGAAGCAGGATCAAAACGGATGAGACACACAGCTCACGGTGTGCACAGAGCACTTAACTCAGTAGCTCCTGCAGCAAGCCGGACTTGGAATATGAGGAAACTGCAAGAAGGAACACTTTTCAGACATAGCCTTCAATGGTTCCTGCCGCCTATCCACCATATACCATGGGAGTTCACGTCCTCCCGAAAATGATGATCGTCATAGCACTTGAAGATGTTAGGCCGTCATTGATGACTCCAATTCCAAACATATAGACACACAGTGGTGGTAAGTTATCATTTCCAATCCAACAGAAGCCACATAACCTGCAATTAGTAAAACCACAGAGAGAATATGATTTTGTTACCTTCACTGATTCACTCTTAGATGTGAATGTGTAGTTTACACAAGTGGAGAAGTTTTCAACTACAGTGATCCCATTTAAGGCAATTCTGGGATAGCAAGGCAAGTCTCCTTTATAGCAGCAGAACTTGATGTTCTCCGCTCCCTTCTTGTAGCTGCCGCCACACGATTCTGATGTCTCATTAACTTGGATATCATTCAAGAACAATGTCAGATTAACATTCCATAGATATGGCTCTGCTGATGGAATGCTTGGTGCAACAGTTGTATCAATCATACTGGAGGCTCCTGGTCTGTGGTCATTAATATCACAGACGACACATGATGTTGTTATATTCAGTATTTCTTTCTGGGGTGTAAATATGTGGCACACACATGGAGAGTGGTTTGTGGTCACAGTAATCCCATTAAAGGCAATTCTAGGGTAGCCTGGCATAGCTGTTTCAGAACAGCACAATCCTGTGATGTTTTATGTGTTCGCTATAAAGCTGCTGCTGCTACACAATCATGACCAATTATAGGTGTGGACATTATTCACTTGCAATGACAAAACTGCTTTGTTTACATCATAAACCTCTGGAAGCGAATCATTTATGGGACTAATAGTACAGTTTATTCTTCCATCGGGGATATCTTCATTGAGTCCCCAAAAAAAGGTCTTTGGTTAAAAAGCACATATGCTTTTGAGTTAAACATACAATGAGCCCACTTCATAGATTCAAAATGATCCTTGCCAATGCCATCCGTTTGCACAAGTTAGGGTCCTTAGCTACCAACGTCCCAAACGTCTGAAACGAATTAACGACTTTATCTACAGCGAAGGTTAACGAACTGTGAACAAACATTTATGTTCAAACCCTTGAAAACATTTTCAAAAATCTGCCAACTCGCAGCAATATCATATCTCGTGTTGTTCAATGTAAACATTGCTTAGTCCATAGCTCGAATATAAATAAGCTGCCATTTTGGTCGGGGGTTTATAATCGGAGTTGACCTTCTAGAATCGTTGCCATTTTTAGGCTAACGGGTCGCATCTACCCGGGGAGGAGGTTGGGGCACCTCCGATTCACCGACGAAAATTTCATAGGGCATTTGGGGCATTTTATAGAATTGGCTACCCCAGGCAACTAATTCCCCCCGCCCTCTGTAATCACCAGTTGACTTCGTTTTGCGAAACGCGGCTGGTTATTCTATATTCCCAGCACGCTTCTACTCGTATATCTAGAGGCCGGCCACTGTTCCAATAGTGGACACGTTTAGAAGTAGGTCAAGCTTTACTGCAGCATCGCATTTGTATGCATTCATTTGCATTTCTTTACCTTAACCCCTTACAAGGTCAAACCGCCTACCCTTAGGCGACAGATGGATATTGCCTAAGCTCTCTCCACACGTGAATCTAACGTTAATACTATCGAAGGGGATTTCCGTTTCTAAGATGGCGGATATGTCCACTTTCTCGCGATCGCTGCAAAAAGTGCATTCGATGTATGATTAATTTCGGTTCTCCATCGCACTCCTATGCGTTAAAGTCAAGGTAATGATCTACTTACTACATCTGCGCCGATAAAACAATGTCGTACGCTGGCAATATTCCATTTTCAACAAATCAAGTGTTGTGAATGCGACCTTCCATCGTCTAGGCTAGTTCTGCGCTTTACGTCACATTGGTGCTGTTCATGACCGTTGTTGGATTTGCTTGACGTAAGTTATTTCCATGTTACTTATTAATGTGAAATGCTTCGTCAGCCGCAGTTTTATCTCTTTAGGGAATTTGCACCGTGTTTTGTTCGTCGTAGCCTACATTCACTAGAGTAATCAGGATTCTAAAGGTCATTGCAGTTCGTCCGACATTGTTATGTGTGCTACGTTATCGTAATGGCTCATCGTAAATCCCTAGACCGGCCGCACGCTAATCTTACGGTCGGTTGTTTGATGTGCGACGGGGATAATCTGACGACTAACTGTGTGTTTATATGTTCGAAATTGGAGTCAACAACGATGGCCTAACATCATCAAGCGCAATACATTTTTAAAGAAATATGACGATCATCACTTTCGGAAGGACGTGAACTTCTGGTATATGGTGGATAGGCGGCAGGAAACATTGCAGGCTATGCATGAAAAATGTTCCTTGTTGCAGTTTCCTCATATTCCAAGTCCATGGGGGACTGGTTGGTTTCGAGGCAGGACGCCGGCCTCGGGACAGAGAGGTTGTGGGTTCAAATCTCTGCTCCATCGGTTAGGATTTTTATTGATTTCTCTCTGCGACAACCACCCCTGGTCTCAGCAGCGAGGCCCGGCTTGAAACGTCAGTTACTCATCGACGGATGAGTACCTCCGAAGTCGGAGTTATCTGCCTGTGCGGCGAGGGACCCCTGTGCACACGGCTGCCAGAGAAAAATGGATTAACACGCAACATTCAGTTTCTAGTCTCCAGGGACTTCGTCAGAATTGAAAGCTGGCGAACGCAACCACAACAACAACATATAATCGAAGATGGGTCAAATTACATTGAGTCCGCAATGAATGAAAATACCATGCAATCCTTATCAATTAAATTACACAAACATAATCGAAGAAATAAAAACAATCACAGGAATCATGCATGATAACTGCTACAGGCATATGGTCCCTCTGCTATAATCTTTAATCGAAATAAACGCGGCATCGCGTCAAACACGTCTAGCTAGGACGTCATCTTTGCCCTCCAATCTAGTAGTAGTAGTAGTAGTAGTAGTAGTAGTAGTAAGTGTATTAAGATCGTAGTAGTAGAAGTAATAAAAGTGTTGTAATAGTTGTAGCAATAGTAGTTGTAGTAATAGTAGCAATAGTTGTAGTAGAAGGATTAAAAGTAATAGTAGTTGAAGTAATAATAGTTGTAGTAACAGTTGTAGTAACAGTTATTGTAATAATAGTCTAATAGTTGTATTAATTGCAATAGTAGTTGAAGTAGTAGCAGTGGTATATAACTGTGACTTGAGCCAGCCTTGACAGTCTCATCTATGACTGATTAGATTTGACGTCATGCAACATTATAACTCAAAAGATGTTCGAATATAAATTAAGGTTTTCGCATTAAAACCTTACTATAATATAATATAAGTAAGTAAAGTAAAGTAAAGTACCCCCCGTCACGCCAAGTGGCGGCGTATAGGGAAATATGGTGTTAGTGACCCTATATTTTACAGACCTTCAGCACATGATTTTTGGGGTAATGTGGTCGGTATTACGCCCGTGCTGCTTTACTTTCCCAGAAAAAAATCCGGTACCCATTTAAGGCTGGGTGAACCCGGAGCCGTCGGTTGGAATCGAACCCTACCCCTTGTCCGTAGTAGTCCAGTTCACTAACCACTGAGCTATCGCGGCTCCCACTAATTTTTAGGGAATTAGTAAAACCCAGGTGTCCTCGCCAGGGTACGAACCCCGGCTGTTGCCGTGGTAAGCCAACCGCCTATCGATTGCGCTAACCGGACACCCATAATATAATATAAAGAGAGCTAATTTCCAATATTAGGAAGAAACAATCATCATTTTTTGGTCATGTAATGAGAAGGGAACAACTGGAATATATGTAACAACTGGAAAAATTGAGGGACAAAGAGATAGAGGGAAGCAAAGAGAAAAAATAACAGACAGCTTAAGAGAATGGCTTGGCAGAAGGTTAACAACAAAATGATAAATAGCTGCCCAGATAGAAAGTTGTGGAGTGACATGATCACCTACGCCAGTAGGCCCGGTACTTGATGATGATGATGATGATAATATAATAGTAGTTTATAGTAGAGACTTTAAACAAATTTGCTGCCCTGACGTGTCTCCACAACAAGGTGGCTGAGAAGCTTGTGTATCCATCTCTCTAAGAGCTGTTCTAGCAGTACTACCAAGGGATCACCCAAGTTAGATAGGTCAAAAGGCTGATACCCTCTTCTCCACTTCTTCGAGGTGCCTCTAGTAACAGACTAGTCAGTCAGGTCAGGCTAATTGAGTAGAGATCAAAATCAAAGAGGAAAAGCAATCCGGTACTCAAAACGCCGTGCTGAAGTCGGATGTGTAGGGGAGAAATAAAACACAACACAACGCACCTACACCAACTGAACGCCCATTTAAGGACGGACGACGAAGAGAATTACCCATTCCTTTAATGGTCATCGGATAAACGCTAGAAAGAAGGTATCACTTGTATTAAATTATCTGGTAGAACTTTTTAAGTTGTCATAGGCGGCAGTAATTTGGATGAGTAACTGTAGTTAAGGTTGAGTTTAATAATACGTTTTATACCAATGCCTTTTATGCGTGTGCTAATTTATGTCACACAGATTGTGTAGAAGGCTTGTAAACTAACGTTAGTAACTGGCATACTTAATTCTATATTGATATTCTTTTAATACTGAATTGTATAAGGAAAGAAATGTAGCACATGCCATTTTTTTTTTACTATTTAAGTTTCATACATTTAAAGACGAGGAGAAATACTTTAAAGGTGCAGTAATTTAACATTGCGGCTGATGTTGATTGATTTCTCTAGAAAGATAACAAAGTGTGTTATTGTATGTGCCAGGTTGAGCTCAATCGTCTTCAGAAACCTTACGGGGACTGCACGAGTGATAAGCAGTTTCAGAACAAGTTTGGGATTTACTTCACCAGAACCGTAAGCATTTAGTTCTCATGTGGTAGGTTCTTCTGTCCATCTTTAGTCTTGATAATACACACTGTGGTAGGTTCTTCTGTCCATCTTTAGTCTTGATAATACACACTGTGGTAGGTTCTCCTGTCCATCTTTAGTCTTATAATACACACTGTGGTAGGTTCTTCTGTCCATCTTTAGTCTTGATAATACACACTGTGGTAGGTTCTCCTGTCCATCTTTAGTCTTATAATACACACTGTGGTAGGTTCTTCTGTCCATCTTTAGTCTTGATAATACACACTGTGGTAGGTTATTCTGTCCATCTCTAGTCTTGATAATACACACTGTGGTAGGTTCTTCTGTCCATCTTTAGTCTTGATAATACACACTGTGGTAGGTTCTTCTGTCCATCTCTAGTCTTGATAATACACACTGTGGTAGGTTCTTCTGTCCATCTCTAGTCTTGATAATACACACTGTGGTAGGTTCTTCTGTCCATCTTTAGTCTTGATAATACACACTGTGGTAGGTTCTCCTGTCCA
This sequence comes from Megaustenia siamemsis, assembly GCA_032433765.1. Classification (NCBI taxonomy): domain Eukaryota; kingdom Metazoa; phylum Mollusca; class Gastropoda; order Stylommatophora; family Ariophantidae; genus Megaustenia; species Megaustenia siamemsis. The sequence goes on along the minus strand of JAVIAB010000139.1, from coordinate 95,255,660 downwards.
TATTTAGTCTCGATGATACATGCTGTGGTAGGTTCTTCTGTCCATCTCTAGTCTTGATAATACACACTGTGGTAGGTTCTTCTGTCCATCTCTAGTCTTGATAATACACACTGTGGTATGTTCTTCTGTCCATCTCTAGTCTTGATAATACACACTGTGGTAGGTTCTTCTGTCCATCTTTAGTCTTGATAATACACACTGTGGTAGGTTCTCCTGTGCATATTTAGTCTCGATGATACATGCTGTGGTAGGTTCTTCTGTCAATCTCTAGTCTTGATAATACACACTGTGGTAGGTTCTTCTGTCCATCTCTAGTCTTGATAATACACACTGTGGTAGGTTCTTCTGTCCATCTCTAGTCTTGATAATACACACTGTGGTAGGTTCTTCTGTCCATCTTTAGTCTTGATAATACACACTGTAGTAGGTTCTTCTGTCCATCTTTATTCTTGATAATACACACTGTGGTAGGTTCTCCTGTCCATCTTTAGTCTTGATAATACACACTGTGGTAGGTTCTTCTGTCCATCTTTAGTCTTGATAATACACACTGTGGTAGGTTCTTCTGTCCATCTTTAGTCTTATAATACACACTGTGGTAGGTTCTCCTGTCCATCTTTAGTCTTGATAATACACACTGTGGTAGGTTATTCTGTCCATCTCTAGTCTTGATAATACACACTGTGGTATGTTCTTCTGTCCATCTTTAGTCTTGATAATACACACTGTGGTAGGTTCTTCTGTCCATCTTTAGTCTTGATAATACACACTGTGGTAGGTTCTTCTGTCCATCTTTAGTCTTATAATACACACTGTGGTAGGTTCTCCTGTCCATCTTTAGTCTCGATGATACATGCTGTGGTAGGTTCTTCTGTCCATCTTTAGTCTTGATAATACACACTGTGGTAGGTTCTCCTGTCCATCTTTAGTCTTATAATACACACTGTGGTAGGTTCTCCTGTCCATCTTTAGTCTCGATGATACATGCTGTGGTAGGTTCTTCTGTCCATCTTTAGTCTTGATAATACACACTGTGGTAGGTTCTTCTGTCCATCTTTAGTCTTATAATACACACTGTGGTAGGTTCTCCTGTCCATCTTTAGTCTTGATAATACACACTGTGGTAGGTTCTTCTGTCCATCTTTAGTCTTATAATACACACTGTGGTAGGTTCTCCTGTCCATCTTTAGTCTTGATAATACACACTGTGGTAGGTTCTCCTGTCCATCTTTAGTCTCGATGATACATGCTGTGGTAGGTTCTTCTGTCTATCTTTAGTCTTGATGATACAAGCTGTGGTAGATTCTTCTGTCCATCTTTAGTCTTGATGATACAAGCTGTGGTAGGTTCTTCTGTCCATCTTTAGTCTTGATGATACAAGCTGTGGTAGGTTCTTCTGTTCATCTTTAGTCTTGATGATACATGCTGTGGTAGGTTCTTCTGTCCATCTTTAGTCTTGATGATACAAGCTGTGGTAAGTTCTTCTGTCCATCTTTAGTCTTGATGATACAAGCTGTGGTAGGTTCTTCTGTCCATCTTTAGTCTTGATGATACAAGCTGTGGTAGGTTCTCCTGTCCATCTTTAGTCTTGATGATACAAGCTGTGGTAGGTTCTCCTTTCCATCTTTAGTCTTGATGATACAAGCTGTGGTAGGTTCTCCTTTCCATCTTTAGTCTTGATGATACAAGCTGTGGTAGGTTCTCCTGTCCATCTTTAGTCTTGATGATACAAGCTGTGGTAGGTTCTCCTGTCCATCTTTAGTCTTGATGATACAAGCTGTGGTAGGTTCTTCTGTCCATCTTTAGTCTTGATGATACAAGCTGTGGTAGGTTCTCCTGTCCATCTTTAGTCTTGATGATACAAGCTGTGGTAGGTTCTTCTGTCCATCTTTAGTCTTGATGATACAAGCTGTGGTAGGTTCTCCTGTCCATCTTTAGTCTTGATGATACAAGCTGTGGTAGGTTCTTCTGTCCATCTTTAGTCTTGATGATACAAGCTGTGGTAGGTTCTCCTGTCCATCTTTAGTCTTGATGATACAAGCTGTGGTAGGTTTTATTGTCCATCTTTTACCTTGATGATACAAGCTGTGGTAGGTTTTATTGTCCACCTTTTACCTTGATGATACAAGCTGTGGTAGGTTTTATTGTCCACCTTTTACCTTAATGATACAAGCTGTGGTAGGTTTTATTGTCCACCTTTTACCTTAATGATACAAGCTGTGGTAGGTTTTATTGTCCACCTTTTACCTTAATGATACAAGCTGTGGTAGGTTTTATTGTCCACCTTTTACCTTGATGATACAAGCTGTGGTAGGTTTTATTGTCCACCTTTTACCTTAATGATACAAGCTGTGGTAGGTTTTATTGTCCACCTTTTACCTTGATGATACACACTGTGGTAGGTTTTATTGTCCACCTTTTACCTTGATGATACAAGCTGTGGTAGGTTTTATTGTCCACCTTTTACCTTGATGATACAAGCTGTGGTAGGTTTTATTGTCCACCTTTTACCTTAATGATACAAGCTGTCGTAGGTTTTATTGTCCACCTTTTACCTTAATGATACAAGCTGTGGTAGGTTTTATTGTCCACCTTTTACCTTGATGATACACACTGTGGTAGGTTTTATTGTCCACCTTTTACCTTGATGATACAAGCTGTGGTAGGTTTTCCTGTCCATCTTTTACCTTAATGATACAAGCTGCCGTAGGTTTTCCTTTCCATCTCTAGTGTTGATTATAAATGCTGTGGTAGGTTTTCCTGTCCATCTTTTGTCTTTATGATTCAAGTTGTGGTAGGTTTTCCTGTCCATCTTTTGTCTTTATGATTCAAGTTGTGGTAGGTTTTCCTGTCCATCTTTTACCTTGATGATACACGCTGTAGTAAGTTTTACTTTCCATCTCTAGTCTTGATGATACACGCTGTCGTAGGTATTCTATAGATCCACACAACAATTGATAATTCAGATTTTCCTTTCTCTTTTATTTTTTGGTGTTTATGCACCTTACATTAATTTGATGTAGATATACGCCTTTATTATTATAAATTGTAGTTCTGGTGTCAATTTCTTTGATGAGAGTGTACACCTTATGTAGGGTTGCTGTCATTAATGTCGTTTTAATGTTGCAGTCCTAGTATTTACATGTTCTTGACACTGTAGCTTGATATTATAATCGATATTATAAAGTGTGACAAACGTGTCTAGAGCGGAATTTTCTCATGTGACAGTTGCATTTATTCACTTGTTGTGACTGGCATCTTTTGTAACTTGTGTGAACGAGGTGTGTGGTTCATGATAAAATGTATAGATTTTTACTGCTGGACTAATGTTTAATGCTCCGTTAAAAACTGTCAACGTAGTGTTGAACTCCAGACACAGCTCAACTGATCTCACTAAGGCAGACTATGTGATCTGAAGACATGAGTGAATAGTAGTCCTTAAAAAAAAAACCAAGAAATAAGCAAGACAATTAATCACATAGATATGGAGTATATTGTAAGAGTACTTATTCTAATTCAGGTGAGAAGAATATCGTGCCCTTTTTCTGTCGTAATGTCCGGGTCTGGCAGATGTCCTGATTTGCACTTAAGTACGCCATGTTTGAACCTGTAGGCACACCCTCCATGAGTTGACAGAGTATCCAGTGGTTCTAAACGCGGGAAAGACAAGATTTGAGGGACCGATCTAGGTGAATGGGAAGAAGCAGGATTAGAAGATCATTAGAACAAGAAAAAACCCAGAGTGAATTCCCTTAGGTTGAAAGAATAATTCCGGGTTAGGAGCCGATTATCCAGAGCAAACCAGATGTGATCATCAGAGGAGCATGAGATCAGGCCCGAGAACCACATTGGTCGAGGGGTTAAAATGAGCCGGCACTGGAATGCCAGCATCTTGAGAGACATCTTACAAACTTTCGCGTATTCTATTACCCAATCGTCTACCAGTTTAATAAATATACTCTCCATGGCAACATTAGCAGATTTTAACGTTTACGAAATCTCGGAAAGCATATTTGAGTCCTCTGATCTCGCAATACTGGAAATAGTTAACCTTTGAATTTTACCGATTAACATCACGCAGATTAGTGACCTGTATCGTCGGCAGCAGTTAGATTAAAAGTGACCCCGACTTATAGCTCACTGGTAGAGACCAGATAAGCAAACAACAACTGATCACATTCTTATTTTAGCACCTCACTCCCGCGGTTGGAATGAGACTATCCAATCTAGCGAAGCGAATGTGAATCTTGAGAGAAGGCCAGCTGGTACTCAACAATATCATAAGTTGGAGGTTCCGGACAGGGTAGTTCTGATATTGCAGATTACTCTATTGTCCTCTCCAACGCAACAATGTTAACCATTTTATTTTTAAAGCGTGGAATGAGGAGGCGTAATAGTTGAGTAATCGCAAACGAGCAATAACAAACAAGAAATAAACAAAAAATATTAAACGATAGCAAACAAACAATAACAAAACAAAACTAGAAAGTAAGGGAACACTGAAGAATTTAGAAAGCGATTGACTCTAAACGGTTCGACATTCTGAAATAATTCCTTAAAGCAAAAGCAAACCTTCAGTCACGTTGTTTATCTGTAAAATGTGATATGCTCGTTTGTTTCTTGTTGACACAGTTAACACTGGATTTGGCGCTCGCTGAGTTATCTTGAATTACGTTGAACTTATTAATAGAATTCTTGTGGATGAATTTTGAATATTGTTTTCAATAGATTTGCTTCTATCTTGACTTGATGATTTATATTCTGACCTCACGTTGTGTTTATTCTATCTATTCGTACTGTTAATATTATTAGACCGGAGGCGAAGGCGTGCCCCCCAGCACCAGAGTTGTCAGCGACCCACAGCTGATGGCTTGTGCCAGGATCGGTGAACCAAAACCATCCAGACCCTGCTCCACCTATCCGCGGTGAATCCCAAGTAACAGACTAACCTGTCTAGTCTGGCCAAGCGAGCAGGGATCGAAAAGGGAAGACAACCCGGTACTCAAAAATGTCGTGCTGAAGTCGGACTTGTTGGACCGAAAGGCGCAAATATTACAGTTATACTGCAAACCATAACACAACGCAGACACGTCCACTTAACTTTCTTTTAAGGACGGATGACGAAGAGGCCATTGATATAAAAAGAGGAGTAAGACAGGGATGCATCCTATCACCAAGCTTGTTCCATCTATACACTGAGCAAATCTTTAAAAACATCATAGAGATGCCAGGCCTACAAATTAATGGAAAGATAATCAATAACCTAAGATATGCTGATGATGCTGTACTACTAGCAGAAAATCCTAAAGATCTACAACAATTACTTAATGAAAAAAAAAACAAACATGATAAGCAAAAAATAAGGACTAGATATAAATATCGAAAAGACTAAAACTATGATCATAAACAAAGAAGATACTCAAAACCCACAAGTGGATATCAAAATAGAAGGAATAGACCTGGAGACAGTTCAGAACTACAACTACCTTGGACATACTATAACCAGTGATGGAAAATGTACAACTGAAATAAACAAAAGAATAGGAATGGCAAAAAGTAATTTTAATGCCATGAAGAACATACTAACATCAAAACAAATAACACCAGGGCTAAAACTAAGAATAGCAAAATGTTACATCTTCTCAATATTCCTATATGGTGCAGAAACATGGACATTAGACATGAAAACAGAACAGAGAATCGAAGCCTTTGAAATGTGGATATATAGAGGAATAGGTAGAATTGGATCGAAGGAAAAGAAAACAAACGATGAAGTTTTAAAACAACTTAAAATGAAAAGAGAACTACTAAACACAATTCAAACAAGACAAATGCGATTTTTGGCCATGTTAAAAGACACAACAGCCTACTTAAATTAATCCTGGAGGGGAAAATACAAAGTAAAAGAGGCAAAGGCGGACCAAGACTAACAAGGACAAGTAACATCAAAAGATAGACAAATCAACCTATAACAACCTGCACCATCAAAGCAAGAGACAGAGCAGAATGGCGCTCCATGGTAGCCAACCTTCGTTGCGGAGACGGCACTCGATGATGATGATGATGCCGAAGAGGAATTCTACAGTCTACGAATACTCTAGAATACTTTAGTCATCGGGCGAACGCGAGCAAGCAAGTAAGCATATTATTAGACCGTCACTTTCTCTTTTTCACACATTTCTTAAGTTATTTCTTATCCTTTTAACTTGGATAAACAACAAAGGCTAGAGATATACTATCACGCCAGCACATCTTTATTGACAAAATAGTTACAGTTGGATGGTTTTATCTTGAGATAGATATTTCATGAATATTGAGAGCATATCTCCATTCTAGGCTAGCTGTCATGTCAATATTACCTGGCGGTGTGGATAACCGCTAAATCACACCATCCTAGAAATCTGATAAAACCTCACAGGTTACGTCTTGGCGATCTCTACTCAAGCTCGGGGGAACCCTACCATCTGTTAAGTTATTCACTTGTTCTCGTTGGGATCTTGCTCGATTATCTTCATCCAGCTAACTAGTTAGCCGTCTTTCTCTCAGCGTGGTTGTGCGTGAGTGACTTTCTCGGCTTATCTGATCTCGACATGTCTCTCTGTCTCTTACTGTGCCTCACTCTGTGTGAGTGTCTCTTTGGGTGTTTATCGTTTTACCCTTCGGTGTCTATCGTTTTACCCTTCGGTGTCTATCGTTTTATCTATCCTTCGGTGTCTATCGTTTTATCTATCCTTTGGTGTCTATCGTTTTACCCTTCGGTGTCTATCGTTTTATCTATCCTTCGGTGTCTATCGTTTTATCTATCCTTCGGTGTCTATCGTTTTACCCTTCGGTGTCTATCGCTTAGCCTTCGGTGTCTATTGTTTTACCTTTCGGTGTCTATCGTTGTACCCTTCGGTGTCTATCGTTTTACCCTTTGGTGTCTATCGTTTTACCTTTCGGTGTCTATCGTTTTACCTTTCGGTGTCTATCGTTTTACCCTTCGGTGTCTATCGTTTTACCTTTCGGTGTCTATCGTTTTACCTTTCGGTGTCTATCGTTTTACCTTTCGGTGTCTATCGTTTTACCCTTCGGTGTCTATTGTTTTACTTTTCGGTGTCTATCGTTTTACCTTTCGGTGTCTATCGTTTTACCTTTCGGTGTTTATCGTTTTACCCTTCGGTGTCTATCGTTTTACCCTTCGGTGTCTATCGTTTTACCTTTCGGTGTCTATCGTTTTACCCTTCGGTGTCTATTGTTTTACTTTTCGGTGTCTATCGTTTTACCTTTCGGTGTCTATCGTTTTACCTTTCGGTGTCTATCGTTTTACCCTTCGGTGTCTATCGTTTTACCCTTTGGTGTCTATCGTTTTATCTATCCTTCGGTGTCTATCGTTTTACCCTTCGGTGTCTATCGTTTTACCCTTCGGTGTCTATCGTTGTATGTTTCTTGGTCTCAGTTCTTAGCCACTTTGTTAGACTGTCGGTTCTACACCTCCATTTCGCGTCTCTATATGGGCGTCCCTGTATGCGAGCCTCGTGTCGAGTATCCAGTGTGTGCGTCTCTCTTCCTCTATGTGTCTGTCTATCTGGAAATTGAGACTTCTCCCTTCTATAATCCGACCAATTCCGGTCTCTGTCACTGTCTAACCACCCACGCATATTTGTATTTGTTGACCTTGTGTCTCCCTTCTACGCCGTCTGGCCACTCCTAAATTAACTTTTAAAATATTTTCACGCCTACGCACGGCCCTGACCTTGGTGTCTTTTTGCTTTCCCACGTTTATATACCGCCATGACGTCATGGAACTTGATGCCAACAAGAGAAGATGGTCGTTGATCACACAGAGGAGCAGAAGAGGAAAAACACCAGTGACTAATGATTGTTTTTGTTACCATTTAGCAACGACACATGTATTATCTAGTTGTAGATTTTATTATTTCTTCTTCTTCAGTTTCGGCCAGTATCTTATGCCCAGCATAAAAATCAAGATGCTTCACGAGCTGTCACGCTGGATTTAGACAAATGGCGGTCATGATTCCCGTTGAAACAAGCTCTGAGCTACGCTTGGCCGAAACACTTGCTCGACGGGGATTCACTTTCTATAGTCAGATTGCCGCATGCTACAAAGCTAGCACAGTAGAGTTGTTTCATGTTGCTAGTGAAATGGCTAGATCACACTGACAGTCAGGACAAAGACTGACTGGCTTCTTGAGACTCGCAAAGACTAGAACCTATGACTGATCAGATTAGTATCACGCTTGTTGTTACCGCTGAAGAACTCATAAACAAAACATACATCAAGGTTTGACTGTATAGGGGCTACGTAGAAAAAGACAAAAGTCGACTGACAACATTAAGGTTTAAAGTATGAGTGCCTACAATAAAGACAACAGAGTGAAATAAGTGGCCATGATAGGCAATCTTCGATACGGAGACTGCCCATGATTATTATTGTATTTACTTCCTGAATTAGGTAATTGTGTGTGTGTTTGTGTGAAATTAGAAAGTACTTTTTTTCAATCGGCATATATAGAAGTAAGACCGAGGATTGAAAGGGAAACCAATACACTAAGCGATGTACGCAGACAACCTGGCGATATGGGCGCGTGAAGAATCTTTGTCAGTGGCTAGCTCCAGAATGCAAGATGCCCTAGGAAAACTTGAAAAATGGACGAACACCCACGAAAAATGGACTACAACCGATTAACGAAAAAAACAACATAATCAATTTTCAGCTTATCAGAAACACACTCTCTGCAAAATTGAAGATAAAAGACCATGCACTTTCTATTGACCAAAACCCAACATATCTTGGCGTCACCATGGATCGCAGAATGACATGGATAAATCAGATAGACAAAGCAAAATAGAGCCAGAAAAGAACAGATATTATGAAGTAATTGGCAGGAACGGACTGGGGAGCAGACAGCAATATCTTGAAATGACTATACGCAGGAAGAGTAAGACCAGTCCTAGAGTATGGAGTCACAGCCTGGGCTACAGCTAAATTAACCGAACTCAAAACCAGGCTGCCCGTATCATCACTGGTGCTATGAAATCTACACCTATCGAGACTCTAGAAACAGTAACAGGTTTACAACCCTTAGAAGACAGACGGAAAACTAAAGTAATGCAACAAGTGGAGACATATAAAAGGTTCCTTCACCACCCCATGCACCAAAGAATAAATGGTTTCGGAAAAGGAAGACTAAAGTGGAACAACTTCGTTGCAATCTCCAAAGAACTGACAACTAGTGACCAAGTACTGTCCCAAACAATGCCGAAACTTATAAGCCCATCTGATATGACTCCTCATGGGAAACATAAAATACCAGAACTTAAGGAAGACATAATAAGAATCATGAAAAAAGGCACCCAAACAGACACAGAGAAAACACATAGCAGAAAAACACATAAACGACAACTAACCACATGCCTCCTGTTCACACATATACACAGATATAAATGCCACCAGAAATGGGGGAGGAGGTGTGTTCTTAGGCTGAATAACCAGGAAGAGATCACCAAGTCAATAGCTACTGGGAAATTCTCAAATAACTATAAAGCAGAAACTGAAGCTCTCAAAGACGCTGCAAAACTGGCTACTTAACACAAAAATAACATGCACAAGAAATTGATAATACAGACTAATGCACTGTCTGTCCTAACAGCTCTAAAAACCCACCAGGAACAGTGAGCTAGATGATTTGAGAACAACCCTAGACCAACTGTGCAATAACTTCCAGAGAGTGGTCATCCAGTGGGTACCATCACACTGTAATATACACGGAAACGAACGCGCTGACAAACTAGCTAAAGAGGTAGGGAGATTACCACAAGAGAACCATCTGGTCAGCTACGATGAAGCCAAATCCATCATCAAAGGCGAGTACCATGAACAATGGAAACAATCATACCCAAAGTATAACGAGTGGGGCGGATACCTCCAACTATCAAGGAGGGTTCAAGTTATCATATTTCTTTGCCTACGCACTGGCCACAACAGAGAAACCACGTGTTCAACAAACTCAAAATAGGAACCACCAGCCAATGTCACTGTGCCCTGGATAACATGACAACAAAATATGTTCTAGGGGATTTCCCCCAGTACACAGACCTGAGAAGGGTAATATCGTCCACGCCCATCTCCCTGGAAGAGAAGCTATACGGGACAACCGAATCACTTAAACAAACAGCTGCCTTCATAAGAGAGTCTGGAATCCTAGTCTGAATGAGCCGTGATTGCAGAAGAAGAAAGAAAAACCATGAAAATCCCAAAATAACGAGGCGTTTTCAGATTTGCGAGCAGGAGCGGTTATGTGTAGAATGATGTCAGCCATCTATAGCTCCTATAGCTGAAAACGTCACGCTAGTAAGTGTGTTTCCCTTTAAGCCATCAGGCGTACTTCTATAGAAGGCGATTTTTTAATTCTTGCATAGAGCAGAAAATAGTCTCAGGCTGCACAAAGCGTCGCTGAGTTTCTGTTTTTAATTACATCTGAGCAGACGTGTATAAAGGTGTGCAAGCAGAGGATGATCATGGAACAGTGTGGCTGTTATGATCTCATCCGCGAGGAAATCAACTTTATATTGAATATGTCCACAAATAATCACTCGTGCAGAACTAAGAAAGGTGAGTGTAAATATGAGATACAAATGGGGCTAGCTGACTATATAGACCTGAGTTCTATAATTTAATGAAATACCTTGCTAGCTTTACTTAGATCTATATCACGTGAGACTCCCGTTCTTAGATACAATTTTATTTTAATTAAAACGTAAGATACTCCCATTTTATTTGATGAAGATCTTCTAAATGCAGCACGTGACGTTCTAAATGTTAGAAGATTCTCTAATTAATACATATGATGCTTCAATTATTTAGAAGAGTATCTAGTTAAAGCATTTGATGATTTTATTTACAGTCAAAGATTAAAGCATAAGGTGCTTCCATTTTTTAGACGAAATTCTAATTACAAAATATAAAGGCTCTCATTTTCAAAATCTCTTCTAATAACTTCTTTTTCTGTTTCTTCTTCTTCTTCTTCTTCTTCTTCTTCTTCTTCTTCTTCTTCTTCTTCTTCAGCTATAAGCTATTACTATACATTTAGATATTTTAGATCAACTTGGGTCACGAACAAGACAGTGTGTTTGAGATCTTCCACGGCTCCCCATAGCTTGTCACGCAGAGTTGTTTCTGTGGGCCATATTTGTGCTCTTGAGTGTTGAGACTACTGCTGTCCTTTAGGTCAAGCTCTGCAGTTTGCTCCACAACCGCATGTTGTTAGGTCACCAAGTCCTATATAGTGTAAGTAGGTGTGCGCTGAGGCTATGGTCCCTACTCTGTCTCATTATCTTGGTCTGTTCATGTCTGCTGAGTTTGTTTAAGCTGCCGTGTTCTGCATTACATTTTCCATGTAACTCTCTTCATCATGCTTTCCTAGTCTGTTTCAGGATTGTCTTTACTTCTTTGAGGCTTTGGGGTTGTTTGGTCCGTTGAAGGCTCTCACCTGCTTTTGCGAGTTCATCTGCTTTCTAGTTAAAAGGGGATGCTACAGTGTGCTTTAATCCACTGTAGGACTAGTTCTGTCTTTTATTATAGCGAACTAATGTTGTTGTTCTTTATTTGCTGAATGAGCCTGTCCAGTTTCTTACTTGATATCGCTTGTATGACTGACCTTGCATCACTAAAATTAAAATTTTTGGACTTAGGACCAACATGTGAAAAATCATAGCAAAACAGTCTCCCTTGAAAATTGACCACAATTATCCAGCAGCTACACGATGAATTGTTGGTCAGAGTTCAAGACAACAATAATATACTGGACTTTTCTGTGCTCATTTATAAAGTCGATGCCATCTGGAATCGACCGTACCGTAATTTTTTTTTATTTTTTATTTTTATTTTTTTATTTTTTTAACAATTATAGTAATTGAAACTTCTAAAGACGAGAACATATGAATCGATAGTAGATATTGTAATGATAGAGAATTATTTAATTGTAGAAGACTTCAGGCAAAACCAAGTAAAAGTCACATCAGAGAACGATTGCTTGCTGAAGATTGTGCTGTCAATGTTGCTACAACTATCTTTCAAAAATGATATGGACTGCTTTTTTAAAATGTTTATCCGACTTTGGACTTATAATAAACACAAAAAGGAAGCGTACATCACGTTCAAGCCCGTGGCACATCTCTTACTAACCTGAAAATCTCAGTAATTCTTTCAACAATTGAAAGTTGAAAATAGACTTACAAACTTAGATAGCGCCCTCTTTCATATTGTAACCAATGATGATGAAGTGAATACGAGAATCTACGAGTATAAAGCAAGAAGGGCATTTAGTAGTTCATATATCAATGTCTGACATTGTAACAACATCAGCTTACAGACAAAGCTACACTTTAGCGAAGCTCATAGATACACTTATTGTGAAAGGAGCTGCAGCGTGTGGACACTGGCTTGCTCTCACGGCTGTTAATTACGAGGCACTTTCTCGATTTTCTATTTTTGTTAATGATTTTTTTTTTCAGAGAATTGTTAAAAATAAATTGTTCATGCACTATTTCTGCTAGCATTTCATATTTAAATGTTGTGTTGCATTTTTGTTATATGTTTTAAGAAGCGCTGTGTTGATTTTATAGCAAGAAAAAGATAAGTATATTTCGTGTTACTTTTGTCATGAAAAAGTTAGGGGAAACCTTTTCAGATTGAAACACTAGAGGACGCAGTGCAGACCAGATCTACACTCAAATTTGCCGATAAATTAAAAAAAAACAGACTGTAACACCATAATTACTCAAAGTGTGACACACATCTTTCTCTTTTCTTTTATTCTGAGTTAACAGATTCATTTACAAATTGTTTCTCCTTTCTTTTATTCTGAGTTAACAAATTAATTTACAAATTGTTTCTCCTTTCTTTTATTCTGAGTTAACAAATTAATTTACAAATTGTTTCTCCTTTCCTTTATTCTGAGTTAACAGATTAATTTACAAATTGTTTCTCCTTTCTTTTATTCTGAGTTAACAGATTAATTTACATATTATTTCTCCTTTCTTTTATTCTGAGTTAACAGATTAATTTACAAATTGTTTCTCCTTTCTTTTATTCTGAGTTAACAGATTAATTTACATATTGTTTCTCCTTTCTTTTATTCTGAGTTAACATATTAATTTACATATTGTTTCTCATTTCTTTTATTCTGAGTTAACAGATTAATTTACATATTGTTTCTCCTTTCTTTTATTCTGAGTTAACAGATGCAACTATGATTTGTTTCTCCTTTCTTTTATTCTGAGTTAACATATTAATTTACATATTGTTTCTCCTTTCTTTTATTCTGAGTTAACAGATTAATTTACAAATTGTTTCTCCTTTCTTTTATTCTGAGTTAACAGATTAATTTACATATTGTTTCTCCTTTCTTTTATTCTGAGTTAACAGATTAATTTACATATTGTTTCTCCTTTCTTTTATTCTGAGTTAACAGATTAATTTACATATTGTTTCTCATTTCTTTTATTCTGAGTTAACAGATTAATTTACATATTGTTTCTCCTTTCTTTTATTCTGAGTTAACAGATTAATTTACATATTGTTTCTCATTTCTTTTATTCTTAGTTAACAGATTAATTTACATATTGTTTCTCCTTTCTTTTATTCTGAGTTAACAGATGCAACTATGATTTGTTTCTCCTTTCTTTTATTCTGAGTTAACAGATTCATTTACATATTGTTTCTCCTTTCTTTCATTCTGAGTTAACAGATTCATTTACATATTGTTTCTCATTTCTTTTATTCTGAGTTAACAGATTCATTTACATATTGTTTCTCCTTTCTTTCATTCTGAGTTAACAGATTCATTTACATATTGTTTCTCATTTCTTTTATTCTGAGTTAACAGATTCATTTACATATTGTTTCTCCTTTCTTTCATTCTGAGTTAACAGATTCATTTACATATTGTTTCTCCTGTCTTTCATTCTGAGTTAACAGATTCATTTACATATTGTTTCTCCTTTCTTTCATTCTGAGTTAACAGATCAATTTACATATTGTTTCTCCTTTCTTTCATTCTGAGTTAACAGATGCAACTATGATTTGTTTCTCCTTTCTCTCAGAAATGGCATGCATGGAAAATGTGACGGATTACTTAGCCGAAGGCGCGGCCGTCTGCAATTGCAACAATCCTTGCAGGTAAATAGGTTGCCAAGTTTGCAAATCATTTATCGTGGTTGAATTTTGAGATTTAATTTCAAGATTCAAATCAATTATTGAGAGAGAGAGAGAGAGAGAGAGAGAGAGAGAGAGAGAGAGAGAGAGAGAGAGAGAGAGAGAGAGAGAGAGAGAGAGAGAGAGAGAGAGAGAGGGGGTCCGACCTCTGCACTGATACATGCGGATCTACTGTCTAGAAGAACCCGATGCTCAGATCCATGAAAGAATATAATTTGTACAATTAATTGAATTGTAGTCTCTATAGTCTATTGTCATCAACATTTTAGACAGAATAAACGACAAGCTTGTGTGCTGTCACCACATTTCTTTAATATTTATAGTAACATTATTTTAAGATCCATAAGGGGCATGCCTGGAATAACAATTGGAGGTCATAATATAAATAATCTAAAGTATGCTGATGATACAGTCTTAATCGCAAAGAGTGAAAATGAGTTACAAGAAATTAGACATTATAGTGAAAGAAAGCAAAAATAAAGGTCTCAGCCTTAATAGCAAAAAGACAGAAGTAATGGTAACAACAAAGAAAAAGACATCACCTCAGTGCAAAATAAAGACAAGTGGAACGATATTAAAACAGGTAAATGAATTTAAATATTTGGGAACTTTGTTAACCTCAGATGGAAGATGTACAAAAGAGGTGAGATGCAGAATGGCTCAGGCAAAAGCAGCTTTCCAAAAAATGAGGAAGATACTATGCAATCCATTTTTGACAATAGAAACAAGAAAAAGAGTACTTAAGTGTTATGTAGAGCCAGTCTTAGCATATGGATGCGAAACATGGACAATAGGACAACAGACAAGAAATTCACTGGAGTCTGTAGAAATGTGGTTTTACAGAAGAATGTTGAGAATACCATGGACAGCTAAGAAGAGTAATGAAAATGTTCTGAAAGAGGTCAAAGCAAAAAAAGAGCTAATTTCCAATATTAGGAAGAAACAATCACCATTTTTTGGCCATGTAATAAGAAGAGAACAGCTGAAATATATTGTAACAACTGGAAAAATTGAGGGACGAAGAGATACAGGGAAGCAAAGAGAGAAAATACCAGACAGCTTAAGAGAATGGCTTGGCAGAAGGTCAACAACAGAAATGATAAAGAACTGTCGAGATCGAAAGTTGTAGAGAGACATGATCACCTTGGCCCGATACTTGATGATGATGCGTGTATGGGTTTGTAAGTGTATGTAGTTTTGCATATATTACATACATATTTTGTAGCTCATGTATACTTATGGTTATACACACATTTTAGGGTTTCCAGTAGTAGTATAGTCGGGGCGAAGGAGAATTGATTGTCGATGGGTACCAACCAATTGAAAGGAATGATTATTGTTGATGATGCCGATGGGCAACAACCAATTGAAAGGAATGATTATTGTTGATGATGCCGATGGGCAACAACCAATTGAAAGGAATGATTATTGTTGATGATGCCGTTGGGTACCAACCAATTGAAAGGAATGATTATTGTTGATGATGCCGTTGGGTACCAACCAATTGAAAGGAATGATTATTGTTGATGATGCCGATGGGTACCAACCAATTGAAAGGAATGATTATTGTTGATGATGCCGTTGGGTATCAAATATAGTAGATCACTGATTGATGCTGATGGCGATGCCTCCCTGATTTATTATCTTTTCATCTGTCGATCTTTCGGCTTCGTGATCGTTTGGTCGTTTTGATGAATTACATCTCTCTTGATAGTGGCTTTGATGATTTGCTTCGCGTTGTGTTTCTCATACTATTGATATTATTATTAGGCACTCTTGCCCTCGTGAACACTTCTTTATGTAAATATCATGTAGACAACATATATATATATATATATATATATATATATATATATATAAATTTAACAAGTCGTAATGTGTAATAACACACTAACTTACGTTTTTTAAAAAGTCTAACTGGAATCCATAAGTCATAAATACTTGGCGGTCTAAACAGCGGCATAATCACTAATCTTAAATTATTAAATTTAATCAAAATAGTTCACAGCTCACACTCCTAGTCAGCCTGTGCTTACGCTAATCATAAATGTATCTATGTACACAACTCAAATAGCTCACACTCCTAGTCAGCCTGTGCTTACGCTAATCATAAATGTATCTATGTACACAACTCAAATAGTTCACAGCTCACACTCCTAGTCAGCCTGTGCTTACGCTAATCATAAATGTATCTATGTACACAACTCAAATAGTTCACATCTCGGAATCTGAAATGTAGTCCTGTGATCGATGAGGCTGTTCACGTGAATATTCTTACTCTAGCTCATGGGTACTTTCTTTCTCTCCGTGTGCTCGACAGTGCGTTCTTATCTCCAAGGTTTTCTTTGTTTCTGGTCGACTTAGCTATCACCATTTCGGCTTGTTGCGCCACTCATCTTATGTCCATTGCCTATCTAAGTTCTGGTCTCTGGTTGTCTTAGCTTCATGCCATGTGGGCAGATTTCTCTCTCAACTTACTAAGTGAAAGTTTCGGTCTTGAAGCGTTCTGCTTCTTTGTGAAAGAGCGTTTCTTGTCTCTGGTTGTCTTAGCTTCATGCCATGTGGGCAGATTTCTCTCTCAACTTAACTAAGTGAGAGTTTCGGTCTTGAAGCGTTCTGCTTCTTTGTGAGAGAGCGTTTCTTGTCTTTGGTTGTCTTAGCCTTTGCCATCTCTGGCAGATATATCCTTCAGATGTGTGAGCTGTTTGCTCCATCTGAGATTCCTTTGGGAATTTGACCTTCTGAGTTCAGGCGAACGCCCTCTCGGCGTTACGCGACCCGGCTCTCTCTGGTTCTCTGCGCTAATTGTCGTGTTCCTCTCAGTCGCTGGTTTAACGTGGTAAACTCTGGAGCAACGAGTGTTTAGTGGTAAACTCTGGAGCAACGAGTGTTTAGTGGTAAACTCTGGAGCAACGAGTGCTTAGTGGTAATCTCTGGAGCAACGAATGTTTAGTGGTCAACTCTGGAGCAACACGTGTTTAGTGGGAAAATCATTAAAG
Source organism: Megaustenia siamemsis (assembly GCA_032433765.1). NCBI lineage: Eukaryota > Metazoa > Mollusca > Gastropoda > Stylommatophora > Ariophantidae > Megaustenia > Megaustenia siamemsis. The sequence goes on along the minus strand of JAVIAB010000139.1, from coordinate 95,238,443 downwards.
AAATGCCGGGTTCGGTAGCAAGTGGAATACCCTGTATAATAGCCACAAAAAGAACATTAGATGCAGTTGAGATTTGGTTTATCAGATCAGGTCAAAGTTACGAAATCCATGGATAGCACAAATTACAAATGAAGAATGTTTAAAACGAATGGGAGAAACCAGAAATATCATCAAAATCATACGGAAAAGACAATCTTCATTTATCGGTATGTTATGCGAAAATAAGGACTTGAGAACATTTTAACAGGCAGAATAAGTGGAAAGAAGAGCAAAAGAAAACCAAATGAAAAATATTGAACAATTTATTCAAATGGCATAATAAAAGATTACCGACTGAAATGATGACATGCATGAAGGACCGCGTGATGTGGAGAGAGATGATCGCCTACGCCAAAATGCATGGCACCTAATGATGATGATGATGATAACCATTGTTCTTTGTCACTGATTATAATAACTTGATTAGCCATTACCTAAAGATGCCGAGTCATCGCCAACCTTTACATATTACTGTGAATATCTAAGCTCATTGTGCAATCTTCACTGTCTGTTATATCAATATTCCATTTTTTTGTGTACTTGTATTACAGTCGTGATCTCCGCAATATGTTCCATTTTGGCACGGAAGGTTTCTGTTTTTGAGATTGTGGTTCTGCCCTATGTGCCGTCCTCGGCTCGAAAGGACAGTAGATAGAGATAGATAGATTACAGTCAATATGCAGTTATCTATAATTTATTTGTCATTGCGAATAGTCACGATATAATTTACATAATTAATATACAACTTGCATATCCTCTCTATAGCATTGCCTGTACTGGTTTTAACATGGAAGCCACGAATGGAAATATTTCCTGTACTCTGTCCAAACTTATCATCTATTTAATGCGTCGTTTAGTCTCCGGAATTATTGCTAATATCTCACTCCATTATTCTATCTCGTTAGGGAGGTCAAGTATGAGAAGACGGTCTCCGTACGAAATTGGCCAAGCCTGTTGTACATGGTAAGTCTTTGTAAACATGCAGCGTGTGACTTATAGTGAGGCGATTATCAAATCAGATTAGTGTGTACAGCTGTAGTAAGGATATTTAAAGTTATACGTTTCTAGATATGGAAACTTACGATAGATTCCAAAGGAGAATAGCAACACATACAATTTATATGCTACATATACGTTTTATGCACCCTATACCATCACTGGGAGCCGCGATAGTTCAGTGGTTAGTGAACTGGACTACAAAGGACAAGAGGTAGGGTTCAAGCTCAATCGACGGCTTCCGGGTGTACCCAGCCTTAAATGGGTACCGGATTTTTTTCTGGGAAAGTAAAGCGGCACGGGCGTAATACCGACCACATTACTCCAAAAATCATGTGCTGAAGGTCTGTAAAATGTATGGTCACTAACACCATATTCCCTATACGCCACTTGGCGTGACGGGGTTCTTTACTTTATCTTTTTTAATACCACAAAACTAAAGAAATTATTTGAAAAAATGCATGCGAAGAAATGAGCAAATACGTTGATTTTCGAACCATCGATTAGACACGTAAAAGCAAGATGCTTCGATTATATATCACGATACAAAATGTGCTAGTGGTCAGAGATAAAGTGGACGATTAAATAAAAGCATTGGGAGATAGCATAAGGAAATGGAAGGCCTCGACTTCATAAGAGCACACAAACCTCCATAAGGTAAAGTTTAGAAGACTGTCAGCACCAAGATTGCTCTATCACATGAAACACTTTAAAGTCTAGATAGGGCTTGTTAGTCTAGACAGTTAAGATATGAGAAGGAAAGCTGTGATCTCCAACTAACAGTTGCTTTGTAAATAATTATGGTTTAAAAAAAAAAAAACTTTTTGTGTAATCCCAAAAATATTCTTCCTTGTTCTGCTCCAAAACACTGTGACCAAAACAAGGGACTGAAACACCAAACTAATACTAAAACAACGTTGCTTTTCTCCAAGACCCTGTGATCAAAACAAGGGACTGACACACCAAACTAACATTAAAACAACGTTGCTTTGCTCCAAGACCCTGCGACCAAAGCGGAGGTGACTGCCATTATTTACTACCACCATTCTTCAGGTTGTGCCAAACATTTTCTGGAAGACTTCACAATTGGAATCATGAGTCAGAGATGCTAATTCTAAAGACACATGTAGAAAGATATTTAATTTGTGAACAATACAGTTAAATATAATAATATGTAAAAGGTAAAGGTAAAGAACGAGACTTGAACCGGCGTCTTAGCACGCGAGTTTACACCCATATGTGTTCGGCCGCCTATCCAGAAATGTTCGGAAATTTCTGTATAGTTTCGCCTCATGCATCGAAACTCAGATGCGAGACAACATTCCTCACCTTCCCAGGGTAATACCCTGGTACCCATTTCTGCCAACCGCTGGGTCGACCGTGGGGGTATTTTTTTTTTCCAACCACGAGTACAACTCACACTGCTCCCAGCGGGAATCGAACACGGGTTGTCCGAACGGCTGTAGTCCAGTCGGGTGGTTTCCCAACCCGCCCCCCCCCCCCGATAATATGTTTGCTGCCGGAGCTACTTAGTGCTCTGTGCACACCATGAGCTGTGTTTTTCATCCGGATGGTGTTTCGATATTCTTATTGCTTACGATGAATGATTATATCGTATGACAAAGGACATTTCGGCTGCGTTCACTTTCGGTGCCGCTTGGTCTTATGTCTTTTGGCGTGTGCTGAAGCTGCTTTGATGGGAACTGCAGCTGCCTTTCTTTGGTTGGATCCTTTAATGAGAAGAGTTTTAATTCGGATGATTCCACTGGCACGAGCGGTTGAGCAAATATAGATTTTAATTTGTTTGCAGTGACGCAAGCATACGGGGCCTTCGAATAACCATAACAATAGCTACTTTATATTTTTCCATATTTAATTGTATTTTTTCTCTCTTTCACTCTCTCCCTCTATCTAATCTTCCATCTGTTATTAATATATGCATTTTTCTATCACCTATTGCAAGCATCTATAACTATATCTTGCCATCTTCGACCACTCTCTCTATTTCCAGGTCTCTTGCCTTCACATATATTCAAATTTAAGAAAAAAAAATATTTTTTTCACATAATTTATATTGTTTTCTCTGTCTTCATTATTCTTCCACTTTCACTTATTTGCCAATGTGCGTCTAGTTTTTTTTCCCCCATATCCTTTAAAGTTTTCTCTATCTTCATTATTACGACTTCCTCTTATTTGCCAGTGTACGTACAATTGTAACCTAAAAGGTAAACACATAAATGATACATCTTTATAGAAATATGTGTAAAATGGTATCTATCTTTGGTTCTAGAAACTTCTTGTTACCAGCGTCTGTTTGAAATCACCAAGTAGCTGCAAGCATTTTCAGAACAAGACCGACCAGCAACTCAGGTGAGTGATTGCTCTGTGTTCATGTCAGATTTGTTTGTCTAGATAGCTAACAAGTTAGCTTGTAAACAGCAGAGCCAAGGCAAAGAAATGCACATAAATGTATCAAAATTCGAAGCTGCAGGAAAATAAGATAACTGCAACGTTAACATTTCCAAAATACACCACAAATCTACTGTCATGCAAAGATGAATGGGGATAGAATGGTAAGCTCACCGTCATCATCATCATGTGTCATACCTGTTGGCGCAGGAGATCGAGTACTTCCACAATTCTCTGTCCACAGTACATCGCATCAATTCTGTTTACTGTTTGTTTTCTGTGCCATGACACCAAGCTATTTAGTATCTTCTATATTTGTCTCCGCGAACTCTCTTTCCCTGTATTTTCTCAGTTTTAACCGAGTATTACAACTTTCCTCTTTTCGTGATTTGCCCAAAAATGACTATTGCTTCTTTCTGATGTTTTTTTTTTTTTAATGAGCTCTCTTTTGTGCTTTCTTCTGAAAATTGTGTGCTTGAACTGTTTACATTGTCCTGAGAACTCTCCACAATTTTTCTGAGAAAACTCATCTCTGTGACATCTAATTGTCTTATTATTTGTGTATCTACTGTCCATGGTTCGCTTCCATAGATCAGAACAGAATCTATATAAAAAAGTAAAGTAAAGAGCTCCGTCACGCCAAGCTTTGATTCTAATTCCTAGAATTATTTAACACACCACTGGTTATGCTTTTGGCTATCTATATACAAGTCCCGTGTGGACTCACTAGATCAATTGTGCTATTCACTTGATCTAATATTGATCTTGTTCGAACGTCTTGTCTAGCTCAACTAGTTGGCAGTCTTTCTCTTCGCGATAGTGAGCGAGTGATCGGCGTATCTGTTCGGCTATCTCTCGGCTATTCTGCCGGTGTCTCCCTCTCTATGAGTGTTACTATCTTGGTGTCTATCGAGTGGCACTCTCTTGGTGTCTGTCGATGCCTGTCTCGTAATGCCCTCCGTAAGTCTGTAAGACTCCCTTATATAAGCTGGCCACTTTCGACCTCTGCCTTTGTCTATCCACCCCCGCAATAATTATTTGTTGACCTTGGGTCTGTTCGCCTACGTATTTGGCGATGTTTTAAAATATGCACACACTGTCTGCTAGCGTTTGTAATTCTCACGCACAGCCTTGACCTTGGTTTATCTTATATTGCTTTTTCCAGATTATAAATGAAATCGGGCCTCGAACATCATTTCAGATAATTGTGATGATTTTGATGATGGTTAGCAAATTATAAAAAAATTTTTTTGCCAAGAAACAGTTGTGTAATATCAACATTTCCAAGACATTATATGTATTCTTACAAGTATATGAGCTAGAAATATGTATTATCACAGAGACATTGACTGGGTGTGTGTGTGTGCTGGCCAGAATATTTACTTTGCGAAAATGTTCTTACTGGAAAATGAACTTTTTGGATACATCCTCATTGAGACGTTGATACTTCTCATGTATACATTAACAGTAAATACACGAATCTTTGTGAATTAATCATTGATTATATCCTAAACAGGTTTTTGATGGTCAAAGTCTATTATGAAGACTTGAACTTTGAGAAGTTATCACAGACGGAAGACTACGAGGTAAATAGCAACCCATTTACATATTTTGTTTGTTTAAAACTCGTGTTGTTCTGTTTGTTTTTGCTGCATTCGTTTCGCGGTGCAGGTGTAATGGTAGTTCCAATAACAACTGTTGTTGGTAAAGTTGCAACTGTTGTTGGTAATGGTAGTTGCAACTGTTGTTGGTAATGAAGTGTCAGTGACTTGAACTAAGTTTCAGCTTCAAGATGTAGGTAGCCAGGTCTGTCTGCCATTCCTTCACCACAGAACATCTCTGGGCCCCATTAGGAGAGGCTGGGTGGACCACGAGAGCGTTTTTGCGTCACTTCTTTTTTCCTCAATTGACGCTTTAAACCCGAATCTTCAAGTCGGTAGCAACGACTACTACTCTCTATCTTACGTTCTTTAAATGACGTGAAATAGTTTTACAATTCTTTTCACTTTTTAAAATAATCTTTTATAATTTTGACCGCTGTGAACTTTCAGATTTCAGTTTGAGAGAGTCAGCTATGGTTTTTTTAGGTGGACCCTGCACAATCAGACAATAGACAAGAAAATCATTGGAGGTTACAGAACTATGGTTTTACAGAAGAATGTCTAGAATACCGTAGACAGCTAAAAAAAAAAAAAAAAGTAACAAAGACTCTCTTGAAGGGATGAAAGCAAAAATAATGTACGCTCGATGCCAAAATCAAGGCTGGAATATATTGTGTCACGTGAAAATTGATAGGGAGAAAGAAATAAAGAGAAACAGAGACAAACGATAGCTGAATCTGATTCATAAGGAATCAACAACAGAACTGATAAACAGCTGTAGCTATAGAAAGTTGTAGAGCGGCATGATCACCTACAACTGCAGGCATGGCACATAATGATTATTGTGGCGAATTTTGAATTAATGGCGTGCGTATCGATCATGCTGTGATAGGTGGGGTAAACTGTGATGGAAAAATGTTGATAAAATTGAAGAAGTTATAGGCTACAGTTGTCAGAATGAGGGAAGCAGTTATAGGCTACAGTTAGCAGAAAGCGGGAAGCAGTTATAGACTACAGTAGACAGAAAGGGGGAAGCAGTTATAGGCCACAGTTAGCAGAAAGGGGGAAGCAGTTATAGACTACAGTAGTCAGAAACGGGGAAGCAGTTATAGGCTACAGTAGACAGAAAGGGGGAAGCAGTTATAGGCCACAGTTAGCAGAAAGGGGGAAGCAGTTATAGACTACAGTAGACAGAAAGGGGGAAGCAGTTATAGACTACAGTAGACAGAAAGGGGGAAGCAGTTATAGGCTACAGTAGACAGAAAGGGGGAAGCAGTGAAAGGCTATAGTTGGCAGAAAGGGGGAAGCAGTGAAAGGCTATAGTTGGCAGAAAGGGGGAAGCAGTTATATGCTACAGTAGACAGAAAGGGGAAGCAGTGAAAGACTATAGTTGGCAGAAAGGGGGAAGCAGATGTAGGCTGTAATTTGCAGAAAGGGAAAGCAGTTATTGGCTACAATTATCAGAAAGGGGGTAGGAGTTATAGGCTACAATTATCAGAAAGGGGGTAGGAGTTATAGGCTACAATTTTCAGAAAGGGGAAACAGTTATAAAATACAACTAACAGAAAGAGTTAAGCAGAAAGAGTTTAGCAGTTATAGGCTACAAGTGGTAGAAAGGGGAAGTAGTTATAAACAAGTAGCAGAAAGGGGAAGTAGTTATAGACGACAATTGGCAAAAAGGAGAAAACAGTTATAGGCTATAGTTAGCAGTATGTGAACACTTTTTAAAAAAATGAATTCATCGATCAATTTTTGTTTAGCAGTTTTAGTTGATTTCATTATTAATGTAAAACTGAGAAGAAAATAAACAAATGTTATATATAACACCTATAATGAGCCATAGGAAAGAAAGTTATTACGAGATTACATTAAAAAACCATGGCGATTAAAAAAAAAGAACAAAAAAAAACGACGTACGTTTACGAAATATATTTCAAAACAGTGTTATTAATGTCACACCATATCCAGTAACGGATATTATCTTAGACCATAACTTTGTTATTATCAAATTGAGAATCAAATTAAAGAAGAACTCATCAACAACACTAGACGTAACATGGAACTTTAAGTTAACAGTGCAAGCAAAGAACACGCAAAGAGACACAATAGCTATCAAGGCAAGAGACAAAGTGAAAGGGCGATCCATGATAGTCAATCTTTGATGCGGAGACGATACCAAAAAATGATGGAACTTGAATTATTTGTTTATTTCGTGACAAACTGAAAT